>OY987263.1:1267749-1867749 GCA_963920665.1 Straminergon stramineum
TATGCATTGGCGATAGCTTGCCAATCTCTAGCATCTTTACTTTCTAAAGCTTCTTGTAGTGCATTTGGAGCTTGTAATTCAATAAATGTTACATTAGCTTGATGTTCTATCTAATGATAACTTGATAAGGATCGACAAACCTTTTAGGTGGTTGATCTTTTTTTGAAGGTTGAGAAAAGGTGGAAAAAGAACTTTGGATGTTTGTATACATTGGAGGTGACTTTTGGCTTATCATGAGGTAAATCTTATCCATCACTTTCAAATGAAAGTTGTGAAAATACTTCATCTATATCATCATGAGAAGGTGAATTATATTGATTTTCAGTATTTACTATACTAATTTGACTTGGTGATTTTGGATGATTTGGTTGGACATTAGATTGTTCGATAATGTGGAGATAGGAGTAATTGTATATTATTGGGAATAATAGGATTTTGAAATAGATTAAATCCTTTATTAGTTCTTGGTGAACTGTCATTTTGTATATCAATATTTTGTTCGATATGAGTATTCTAGATTCTTTACTATAGCTAAGAAATATTGTTTCAATAGAATATGAATAAAACATTTGTCATGTGTCCTCTTGAACTAAAACTTGTGCCTTACTCCTAATTTTTTTAAGATAAGACAATTTTGGTTGCTATCCAAACAATAATTCAAAATGTTTTTTTTTTTTTGGTACAACTTTTGTTGTGCTTCTATTTTGAAGATAATTGGCACTTGTAATTGCTTTGCCCCCCAATACTTTGGTAGTTTAGCATGTGACAACATTACTAAAACAACCTCTACTAAAGTTCTATTTTTTCTCTCACATACACCATTTTGTTGTTTTCCTTCAATACAGGGTTTTATTGGAATGATATAGAGAAGATTATTTAATATGGTCCATGCAGAAGGATGACATGCACAAATCAAGAAACGGTCTAAATGTTTTTCTATTTGTTGTTTACCATAATTGAGTTCCATCCATGCTTTCAATCTTAATTTCTGCCGCCACTTTCATTTTCGATTTGCTCACGATGGAGGAGGTTTCTAGTGTTCTAAATGGTCATCTCCATCTAGGTTGGTCTCTCAAAATTCTTTAGATTGGAGTCTGACAGTTTGTGTATTGAGCGCTCTCTAGCTTGCGCGTGCAAGTGAGGTTGAACATGGCGTTCTTAGTAATAGTGTTGAATTGTGTGGACTTACAAACTGAAGAAAAATAGATATGATAAAGGTATGGTGATTGCTTATCCATGGGAACGCTTTGAAGACCATACGCACATGTTAAGCACTGAGTTGCTAGTCTTCTATACAAATTACTCTTGATTATAAGCAAAATGCTTGCGTTATAATGCCTGGCACTATTGGGCCTAACCCTATAAGATTTTTTTCATGGATTGGCATGATCATGCCTAGTGCTTAATGTAGTGGGAGGCCTCTCCCCTTAGGCCTCTTGTGATGTGAGAGCCCTAGCCTTCAGGCTTGGGCTCTCACATCGTAGGAGGCCTTCGGTTGGAGGTCTCCTACTATACAAAACTCCCTTGTTTGTTTTTCTTTCCAAATTGATCTCAATGAAGTTATCACCAAAAACAGAAGAAAACAGAAGAGAGCTTGATCACATACCTTTCACATGCGTGCAAGTCCCAAGATCCTCCACTTCTTCACAATGTCCTCTTTTACTCCAATTCCCTCACAATTTGAATTTTGCATACGTTGAAGCTTTCTACAGAAATAGGCTCATAGAAAATCCACCCCATCCCAAGCAAATCAAACACACAAAAGAGAGAGTGCCTTCAATTTCAACAAACTCAATTGCTGGAGTGAGAGCGCAATCCGCTGATGTTCATTGGAAAAGGGCATTCCAAGTACAAAAGAACGTTGGGATCGGATGAATGACTGAAATGCAATTGCCTTTGCATTGACAATAACTAGATTTGAAGAAGCTTGAGTAGGATCTTACTCAAAATATGTGAATGATTGCTTGAGGAACAAGTCACTACCTTAGGAGTTTTTTTGACCTTGTAGCACTAGCTTGCTTTTCAAACAAGGTAGCTAGGTACTCAAAGTTCTTTAGAGGAGCTTTTATCATTTCACAGTCTCCAACCCTTTGGTCTTGAACCAATAAAATTTCTTGTAGTGTAGCCATAGCTAGTTTCATTTGTTCTAGATAATGTCAAAAGTAATCTTCATTGGAGTGATGAAGCTATTTACACCCATGGATGTAGATGAAATATGTGAAATGTAGATGATAATTCATTTATTCAGGTAGACATATTCCTTCGAATATGTAGATATTGTTTGAAGAATTTGTAGCAATATACTAATGTCATCCATTGATGGAGGATGTATATTGTCAAATATTCTCTCAAAAGTTGTTTATTTGGCTATGGAGTGATTACTCTCTACAACAATTTTTAGATCTTACTCTCTTTTACATAATATTCATGTACTTTAAATATGCTACTATGCTAGATGCCAAATCTTTGAAAATTTACTGAAAAAAACACTTGTACGAGTGCCTAGCATGAGTTTATATACTCCTCTACTTGCATGACCTTCCAAAGTGAATATCTCTCCATTTTTGGGCCAAAATTCTAAATATTCGCTTCAACATGCCTTCTCTTATAATTGCCACAAAACCCACATTATTCCTTCATCCAAACTGCAGTCAGTTCTTGCTGAATTGCAATAAGTAGCGATTGTGTGTGCTCATACCTTAACGTTGAACGAGGTGTGCAACTGGAACTCCAGAAAGGCTGTACAAAAAATTTATTCCATCCTCAACGATGTAAGAACCTCCACAATTCCGACCAACAACTACACAGATATTCAAAGGTACACAAGTTCCTAATTCTCTACGGGCACTCACTATCAGTGTTCCTGGCATCTACATTCTATAATACCTCCAATCAACAAACCAAATCGTCCGTCGTCGCAATGAACACAGACTACGTTACAATTCAGACAGACAGGGCAACAATCCTAACTCTCTACTGGCACCCACTGTCAGTGTTGCTGGCATCTACATTCTCTCTATTAAACCTCCAATCAGCAAAGCAAATCGTCGTTGCAATGACCACAGACTACGTTACAATTCAGACAGACGACATGAAGGGCGAGCCTGAATCCAGGATGGATGCCTGTTTTCTCTCTAAGCAGCTGCTGCCGGCTGCAGCAACTGCAAGTTGTTCCTGGCCATCGTCACCCCGATGCAAGCGTCCACAAAATCAGGATTCGCAAAGTCCTCGGAGAAGATCTGCAGCCGATCCCCCAGCCCTTGCTTGAACACCTCCGCCAGAAACAGACGAGCATAGCCTCGAATCCGGTTGGTCACGGGGTACACGCACAACACAGGCCCCGAGACCTGCGGGGTCACCGTGTTCTCCACCCGGTAGAAGTACGTCCTCTGATCGTTCGGCGGCTGCTTCTGCAAGTTGGTGATGTTGCCGGAAAATTTCGTCAGCGGAAGGTCCGTGTCGATCCAGTTGTCCTTCAGGAAGCCGGAGCTCCACAACGGGGAGCCCGGGGACGGCGCCGGTGCTTGCCTGCAGTCCACCAATTGCACCAAATGGTGCGTGCACACATTTGAGCCAGAAGCGAAAATCCTTGGCGAATTAATCAAAGAAGCAAATTGCGGGGACGATGAGCAATAGGATTCATCCCATTCATTTGGTCTCAAATGAGATTATCACAGTTTGCTCAAGTTAGCCAAGAACACTGTTGAATGTGCTAAAATCTCAAATTTAACACACGGCTATTACTCACATTTCTGGTAGCAAGATCGAAGCAGCTTTGGTAGAAGCAGCGTTTCTAAATTTTATCACATAGAAATTTCATCCACTATGAGCCATTAATGTACGTCAGTAAGTAAGTTGGTGTGCACAGAATTATTAAAAAATATGACAACATGGCTGACATGAACTTTTGGGGCTTGCCTAGGTTTCCAAATGCAGAAGACGCGCTTGGGGAGCAGCTCGATCAAGGGTCGGTTGAAGAAGCTTGCGTCCTGCGGGACCAAGTACTCCCCGAGCTGCTCGATGAGCCACGCATCGAACGCGGGCGGGTCTTGGTAGCTGTACTCGGTGCGAATCTCCAGGATGACGAACTCGCTCTTGGTCTCCGCTAAGAATCGCTTGAGGTCGTTAATGACGACGTCCACGAGGTAGGACTTGAGGATGCCGTGGCAGACTTTGCGGTCTTGTTCGACGCGCACGTCGAGCACGCGGATGCCGATGCAAAGCTGGTCGTAGATGGAGAGCTTCTGGCATTGCGCGAAGGGGCGCGAGATTCCGGGCACGCCGATCTTGTTGGTGGCGGAGTCGTGGGTGCCCGGCCAGACGACGTCGCGCACCTTAAGACTTTGGAGAGGCAGAGTGGACATCCATTCCTTAGGGTTGGGGTGGTGGAAATCGCTCCCCGGGAAGGCCACTTCGCTCACGCCCACCTTCTCTTTCAGCTGCCGCTTCTCGCCTTGCACCAGCTTCTCCTTCGACGCTTGCGCACCCATTGAATTAATTTTCCACCTGCCATTCGGAAACACCATCCCATTGTTACGGAAAGCGGTCAACTACACCAGATTCGAGGTTCTGAACTCCGTTTTCGCTTACCAGTTTTGCGTGTTGCTCTGTTCAAAAAAATGATGGAAACAGGTTGAAATGGAAGCTGAGCTGAAGAGAAAGAACGAACTCGAACATCGTTCTTTGAACCTACGACACCAGGTGCCCAATTCGACAACTCAACGCATTGCGACAGTTGAATCTTTCGAGACGTTTTCGTGTGAGATTTGAGCCACGCCGCTAAAAATTGGGTGGGAGTAGCTAGGGGTGGACATCTTAGACAGATAAAGACACTCACCAGAGACCTTCGTCTGCTCCAAAGTTACCAAAAATTGACGTTCTCCGACGTCGCTCACTTTATTCCTGCAGCTAGCTTAGACCTGTACGGCGCCTTTCGAAATGCTGCGATGAATATAGAGGGAATTGGCAATAGCCAGCCTCTGGGAAAGACTCCGTCAAGCTCTGGTCACCGAATCCCCAAAAACCGTTGCCAGGCGTCAGGCTGGAGAGAAACAGCGAAACCGGCCAACCGTCCCCACCAGCGCCTTAAAACTCCCGCAACAACTAAGGACGAGCTCGATCTTCAGCCCCAAATCGTCCAGTTTACACTCTAAGGGTCGTAAGCTTTACCTCGACACCGAAAGGATTCCACAGCGCTCGAAAACAGGCTCTGCATACACATCCGAACAGTACTGTAATAAAGGATTCCTCACTGTACCGAAATGAACTAGTTTCCTTATGATCCTTTCCCTGAGAGCTTCAGTTCTACCGAAAATACTTGTCCACCTCTTTCCAGCGCATTCCCCACTGGCTGTTCAGATGTCAATAATACAGGACTGAAGCAGGTCGAGATCATCTCAACAACCGAGTAAGGCTCTAAATCTCTAATACCAGTAACTAATCTTATATCCTTCTGAAGGGTCTGCCAAGTGGCCAGTTAACTTCCGCGTGGCATACATCCCCACTCTTCGGATTTGGGTGTCAGGATGAAAGAACGGCATATAGGAATCTATTCTGACTTGGCAACTGTGGGGATCCACGTGGACGTTTAGGAATCAACTCCTATAATCCTGTTTGGCACCCTCACTTTTGTCAGCACTCTTTAAGTTTCACCCATTCTTCTTACTGTGGGATAGCTTTAGGGTAGAGTTCAATGACGGGAATTCTGCAACGAGAGAGATAACACTGAGACTCCCGTGGATTAGAGTGTTGTAGGGTTTTGTTATGTGATGAATTAGCAAGTGCATTGGGTGGTGGAGAAGCCCTGGTAGTGCGACAATGAGGGCTGGAATTGCAGCAGGCAGAGCTCTTGTGAGCTCCCTGCGTCGCATTGCCCACAAACCCCAATCGCTCAACACGCCCTTGTCCTCGTCAAATTTACTTCCCAAGTCATCGTCGTCGCTTGCGCCAGTGCTTTGGAAAGAGTATCATGAAATGGAATTTGGGCCGTCGTCGTCCTCGTCACTTTGGTCTCAGAGCTGTACTGCCCCATTTGCAATGTCCAACGTTACGATGGATGGATATCGACGATCGCGCTTCGGCTTCTCTGTGAGCGGCCTCGAGGGAGCCTCAATGGACTGTTTCAGGCCTAAAGCAAAGAAGACTGTAATTCCTGCACTCGATTCTTTCTTTTCTTTTCTTTTAAAATTATTTTTCACTGCAGACGAAACCCAATTCTTTCACTACACACGTTTGCGATGCATGGGAAGCATTTTTAGGGATTTAGAGTTTCAGATGAGGGGATGATTGATGAGGTCTTGCGGAATCAAAACTAGGTGGGGCGTGTGTTGAATATGCAATGCTTTTGACGTAATGAGTACATTGTAACTTGATTCGGCATTTCCTGAGACTGAGTTCCCTTTCGAGTTGAGATTTTGAAGTCAGCGACGCTTGGTAGAGCTTACTGTGTAGTAACAGCAAGAATAATTATGTTTCGATTTCCGAAGGGCGTTGTATGTTACAGAATGCTTTTAAAACATCCTTTTTTCTCTGTTGCTTTTAGTTCTTTCTTCAAGGTCTTGCAACACAGACTGCGACGAAGACGTTGCCAACACGAACATCAGTAGACTCCAAAGCTTCATCGGAAACGACTGCGTCATCGGCAAACAGACCATCAGCATCGTCACCACCACCCCCAACTTGCGGGGTATGAATGATTAATCCACTGATTTATTGCAATCTTTATTTCTAGGGTTTAGGTGCCATTTACGAAAACTTTCAAGCTGGTGTGAGTCTCGAGATACCATGCAGTTGTCTTCGAGTGGGTAGCATAGTCACAAGCTTTCCCCCCTTAATTTTGCACCCTCTTGACTCTCTTTGTTTTCTCTCCTTCACAGGCCAACTGTTGAACGTATGATTATTTGGAATAGTTACACCAGAGGTTGGGATTACCATTAGAATTGACATTTTCCCGTCGCTTTGATCTGAAATGTAGGGTAATCATATCCTCAGCTTTGTGCGATAAAGTGAAGTTCACTGGTGGCTTGCAGGGCAGCTCATCAGAGAAACCGAAGACGGAGAAGTCAGGAGTAGTGAAGCAAATGCTGTTGGATTTTGGGGCTGTTCCTTTCCCTGCACTGGTTCTAGGGATTGCAGGACTTATTCCGTTTGTTGCATTAGCTCCCCCACTTGCACAAATGCTCCCACTACCGGTATGCTATGCAGATATTTTGATGAAGTTAGAGGAAGTAATAATCTGTTGTTCATTAGAAGAAATTTGATCTGTTGTTAACGTGTTGGCAAGATTTCTTTAGAAATAACATGCAGCAGACTAAAGCGGAGATGAATCCATGCAGGACATTGTGGCGACTGCACATGCTGATGCACAGGCAGCTTACGGTGCATCTATTGTTTCATTTCTTGGTGCGATCCATTGGGGTTTGGCCATGGCTGACTATGCAGGTTAGTTTTCACAGCTCAGAGTATCTCAATGGTTATCCACATCTTCTTGGTATAAGATTTCTTTTGCAGATTGCACATTACTCAAAATATTTGTTTTCATTCCTTCTCTGTTGGTTGCAGCTCCAGGTAAAGGTGGAGTTGCTAACATGACGTTAATGACATCAAGGTGAGTTTAGGTTTGATGCCAGTTTCCAAATCCAAGTAGTCTCAATCTACTAGCTTTGCCTACTTCAACAGCTTTGACGTAGAATTAGCAATTTAGCATTTTGGAATAAAGTATCTTGAATGGCCTTGAGTGATTTATCTTGCTTGTCTTGAAATCTTGCATCTAGGGGTTCAAGTATCCTTGCAGTGTTGTTCATGGAAATACTCGTTTTTGTGAGCTATGGTGGTTTGACAATGCTTCTCAGTGAAAGCATGTATTTATTTATTCTCAGGATAATGGTTCCAGCTAATGAATTTCATTATATCTGATTTGGATTTGCATTCTATTCTTAATCTTCTTATATTAACCTGAAATGTTGTCTTTGAAGCAGATATGTTTGGAGCGTGTTCCCCTCTCTAATGGCATGGACAGCTCTGCTTCTGCCTCCCACTACCAAATTTGCTCTTCTTATTTTCTCCCTTTGGATGGTAAGTTTCTTCGTTATGATCACTGCAAGCTTCGAAATTTAAAATCTTCTTAGATTTGTTATGTTGACGACTCACGCAAACCAGAGCTAGAAATGTTGATTACTGTAGCAGAGCTCTTACCGAAACGATGTCCTCTATCACGAATGCTGCGAGCTTTATTCCGAACTTGAGACTGATAACGCCCATTTGATTTTTTTCTGCGAAGGTGCTTGGCGTGGATCTAGTCTTCGCCAGATTGAAATTGGTGCCATATTGGTATTCCTCGCACTCAATCTTCCCTTACAATGTCATCTTAAGATGAAGATCCTTGAACCTATGCACCTCTCTCTGTCTCGAAGCAGTGAAAGATTTGGTAATGTTTTAAGTGTTTATCATTTCTCACTTGGCAAACCACTGACAAGGTCGAAATAATTTTCTTACAGGTATTTGTCTCTGAGGTGGCCCCTGACATTCGTTGCCACAGTGAGCATGGTACCTTCAATGTTGGCCGCAGCAACCTGGACTTATGCCTAGGCAGCATTTACACGTAGTTACTGATGGTTTATGAGTTCTGTAGTGAGAAATTCAGTGACCAAATTATCCAATTTGCAGCTAATGAGCTAATGCAGAACTGCAGATCTGTAATGAAAGTTCCTTTTCTATGTAAAGATCGGGATCCTTTGCTAATGAAAACTTTCGTAATACGAGGTCACTGGGATTATCCGACCAGAAACTGCTGCCTTTTGTTTCCAGCCAATCATTGCCTGTATTTTTAGACATTTGAAAATCGTGGTTCTATAGTGGACTGGTGGGGCACGTCAGGCAGACTACCCGACGTCATCTGCTTCATGTCTTTCTCGGATTTTCAGTGTACCTTTTGGGTCCAACTGGTAGCTGGAGCTCGGGTTGTGACTAGTTTTGTACAGTACAGATTAGGACAATGAGGCTTTGCATCTAGTCTTTGATGAGCACCAATTGCAACTTGTGAATCTATTCTTTTTGGAATCGGAAATACTACTATTGGAGTCTAGAGACTTGATTGATTGTGGATGGTTTGAAAGTATCTTTGCTTTTGATTCAGCAATTCCAATGGTCTGGAAATTGTGGGTACATAAATTGAATGCTGATTGCTGATTTCCTGAAGATATGTCGAGATACTCAAAGCGTTCAGTATGGTTCCTAGTGATAAACTGTCTTTGTCTTAGATTTTGTGTGATCTTTTTGGCACTTAAAAAGGAAATTCCAAATTCCTCTCGTTTTTTATTTTGGGACACAATATTAACAATGTCTGAGTTTTCAAAGGGAGATTTGAGAAGACTTTTATTTGAAAACCATCTTGTGGGAGGCTCTATTCCAAAGCTTCTTGAAATGAAGGTCCTCTGCAAATTCAAGAATCTGTCTGACCAAAAAAGGAATCATCAATGACGTCAAGTCACCTATAGTGTAAACACAATTTTGTTAAGACATTGATTCATCCTTCAAAAATAGAAGTTATAGTTGATGTACTCATCAATGCTCAAGACCCTGCATGCTTGCAACCTTACAGGATCCCACCCTTGATGAAAGTGAGGATGACAACAACCACCCATGTCCTTCCTAGGACGGTAGTCTTAGGGTTTAGGGTGGTGGGTTAGAATTTTAGGGTCTTCTTTCAAACTATGAACTAATTCAGATATCCTACATTGCTTGTTTTCTCTTGTACCATCCTATATATATAAAGAGTTGTCTTTCCAAACTTAAACACAAATCATGAATGGCTTTTCAAGAATAGTGAGGTAAATGTGACATCATGCCACATCAGCATGGACCCATTTGAAATGGATGATTTAATATCTTGCAAAGGAAGATAATGTCTAAAGAATTTTTCAAGTTTTACTAAAACATTATTTTGTGGCACAATTCAAACAACATTTTTTGAAGTTCAAAAAAGACATATTTCAGGCAAGGATGCTTTTACACATGTTTGGACAACATAGGCACTCCCTGACGTACAAAATTGATAGCAGTCCATAGTATGACCAATCCTACGACCAAAAATCGCATTTTTGAGCCAAAAACGTGAAGTATTTTTGGCAATCACCCCTATGCAAATATCTAATAGCATTGATATGCTTGTAATGCTCACATGCTTCTGCATTGCCATCATCAGACTTTGGTGCAGTTTCTGAATCTCCTTCAACCTCTAAGGTGCTGTGAGCATCGTTAAGAAAGTTGAGCTTGTAGACCAACTCTGAATCGTTCGTGTGGCCTTGATGATTTCCTCTTCCAATAGTTGCAAGGCAGAGTCTCCCTTGCATTGTCTGAAGCAGTTTCGAAGATTTGGAAGTAGCACCTCGAATTCTTCAATAAAATCTTGCAACTCCTTGATTCCATGCTGGCTCTCCTTTACTGTGTCGTACCTGCACTTCAGTCTATGAAGTGTCTTCCCAAGATTTACGGCCACTCCAATAACTTCGAGTCCTGACTTTTTGATGCTAGAACATCATGTGCACTTCAATCCTTGATTGCATCTGGATTTGAACATAACAATCAGCATTTCAATGACCAATAGAAAGAACAAATTTAGCTATATTGATCCATTCTGGCCTCTATTAAATCGAAGCAAGCACTTGTCCAGATGGCGCTGATTCTAATGATCTGAAGCAGGACTATTCTCCAACAAAAGCACCTCGGTACTTGATTGACAAAAGATCTCCCAGTTCAAGAAGCAAACAGTAGAGAGGTACTTGCAATTGATCCCAATAACCAGATCTTAACCCCTCATGTGTAAAAGCATCCTTGAAGACCACTTTTTTCATAGAAAACTCATCATCAAACCTTGTAATGTTAGTAGACCTCCAACATGTCTAGTTTATAGCTTTGAATTTTCATTTTTGGGTCTAAAATAGGATTAAAACTTCTCAAAATGGTCAAAGTAGACACCCAATTAGGGGCAGTTTAAAAATAGTAAACTAATTTTTTTAAATTTGAAAAAAATACTCAATGTCTGAAACTACCACATGTACCTTCATTCCAAATTTCACATCGAATGGACAAATGATGCAAACATTATGAGCAAAAAAACACTTGTTCAAAGACAAGGAAACAAAAATTAGGACAAGTGTTTCTTGCAATCATCCACAAGTCAAGCCAACCTGCAGGGAGACCTGAAGTCCTTGCTCATCAGTGGCATGGTAGACATGTCCTAGACAGTTGCTAGGCAAGTTCATATTGCAGCTTCCAAAGCGAGCTGGGGTTCCTATGCACACGAAAAGTTTTGGGCTGATGTTTTGGGTGCTTTGCAAGCGAGCAAGGATGCTCATGAAGACATACCAAAGAGGTACCTTGATCCATACTTGCAGATGTGCTGGTGGATCCCATCGTGGCAAGCAATGGCGTTACGTACTGTCGGTGGACCATCCTCGATAACCACATGACCAAAGACCCTCACAATCCGAACGAGAAGCTCACCATTTTGGGAGACAATGTGAGTTTGCGGAGTGAGTTGTTTGGAAGCTTTCCTGAGTTGTCCTGCAAGTTTCGGGAACGCCGTAGTGCTTACAGGAGTGAGGCGCTGTCGCTAGCAACACGAGGTCGGCTGGCTGATGCTATGGTTGGTTTGCAACATGTTCTCCGATGGGACAAGAAAGACTCGGAAGTTTTGCAAGCTCTTGGTCGAGTGCAGGCGGCGATGAAGGATGTGAAGTCTCAACAAGCACCTAAGAAAGTAACAGGAGCTCCACCGATGATGATACTACCCAAAGTGACATCGTCCGATCGTGTTGTGCCTGATTCTTCTACGTCAAGCTCCGTAGGTATCGCTCAGGTGCGTTGAAGACTACTGTATACTACTTGGAATTCCCATATCTGTGCGTAGAAGGATTATTACGTTAACGCTGACCTCAGACAAGACTTGGACTTCCAAGCTTCAGATACCATTTGCACAGCATATTTGCATTGCGATTCGTCTCATATCAGGATTTCAACGTCGTTCGCAGATGACACTGCAAGATTCTCGGGCGCATAAAACTCAAACTTCTACAAAGAGTGTCCCTCCTACCAATCCACAACCGAGGTTGACTGCATCTAGCGCAGTGGCTGCTGTTCAGGTACTAACCTACCGATTTTCCACCACAACTGGAAGAACATTCATTGAGAGGATTAGCAATGCGTCGCTTCTCAGAATTATTTCTGGCTAATTAACATATGAGTTCTAATTTTCTATATTATTCACCGCACAGGAACCAGAAAGACACAGAAGTGGGAGCTCGTCCAGTCATCCGCCACAGCGTAGACCACCTCCGTTGTCGCGCCCAATTCCGCTCTCAACTGAACCTGAAAAACGGCCTGCACGATCACATATAGTCAGCACTACACAAGGCCGCCAGACACACCTTGGCTAAGGAAGACCTTCATTGTACCAGCATGGACAAGGCCTGCAAGACAGAAGTTGCCGACTTTCGAAGCTATGGATACTCTGCGGAGGACATCTGAACTCCTATTCAGCAAAGACAACAACATTCTGTTCAGCCAGCTCAAGAGTCATCTATAAGTGTTTCAGAATCTAAATCTAGTGGCCCAAGTAAGTGGATGACTGGCTTAAAGGTGAGTCTTGCTGTGGCGGGCGCCTTGACAGGTGTGAGCCCCATTGTAGAAGCGTACAAAGAAATCACGAAGGGCAGAGAAGGCAGCTCCAAGATGAAAACAGTCAAGGACGCTTCCGAGGGTACTCGGGAGTACTACGACGGTTACAGAGACCCTCAAGCATGGAATAGGGCTGGCCACATGGTAGAGGATTATACAAGTCATACGTATGAAAGTTCTGACTATCCTGATGAAAGCGAAGAATTTTATGATCGAAGTGCACATGGAAGAAATTCTGGAGAAGAATATCCTCACCGTAAGAATCCCACAAGCCACTGTGACGGGGGGGATACTGGTCATTGGAGGGATCACGCATATTCCATGGAAGGTCACGATTACCATCAACAAGTTCAAGAGAACAACCAAAACTCTGCAGAACAGTCTGCGTACTCTGGTTGTACATCTGAGGAGGCCCGCCGTCGTCATATAGCTAGGAAACATTTATGTAGAAGAGACTTCACTACGGCTTGGAAATAATAGGCAGAGGGCATTAGGATCATGCTAGTGAGCAGAACCGAATCACCAGTGCTGAAGTTGACGTGATATAATACAAATAGGGCTGATATTTTTACAATTGAATCTTCAATGGACAATCCAAACTGGATTCCATTTGACAGACGTCTGGTTGTCCTTGGGTACCAGCGTCGCTTCACCTCACTTTGTGATCAAATTTGGAAAAGAAGGATACATAAATTTCAAATTCAAGGCGAAATCTACCACAATCATTCGAGCGAGTACGTAAACTTCAAAGATAAAAAAAAGTACGTCACCAATTCATAAAAGGTGGCGGAAGATATATAAGATAACAGAACATGCTGTGAACCGTTGTGACCTCTTATATTACTTCTGTTTTGTTTACAAGGACCCTAAAACAAACAATTTAGTACATTGCTATTACCCTCAAGTACATAAGATGATCCTGTTGAGGAAAGGCGCGTTTATAAATTTCAGACAGAAGGGAAACTAGAGAGTGAAAGCGAAAGCAGTTTCCAGAAGGGTCCGTGCCTAAGCTTTTGTAGTCTTTAGGCCCATGCTTAGCCTGCAGTACATGCGCACAATTTTCAGGACAGACTCGAAGCAGCAAGGTTATACTTTATAGAATACACAATCAGGATTCCAGAAATCTAAAAGTCAATTGTTCATTTCTCAACAGCAAACTCTCCATCTTTTTTAACAAGACTGGCTGCAGACCTCCCAGAACCTAAAAATTGACCGTCTCAGTCTGCGCCCCTCAATTTTCATTCTGGAGAATATAAAGCAAAAACAGCAAGAGTGCAATCAGATAAATGACTTGCACAACGTCATATCCATATCTTCACTGCACTTTCCTTATACGTCATCCCGTACATCGCATGCATCCAAACATTAAATTTTAAAAGGAATTGGGAGGCGAGAGACTGACCGAGCACTACCACATCGCTGCAACCCGTAGAGCTCAACATCTTCATTGAAGAAATGGACACCAGAGAAATTAATTTAGTGGCACGCACGACATATGCATAGCTGCCTTGCCTCTTCACCACCGAGCATGAATCGATCCTGAGAACTCTACCCATCCTCCGAAACCAGTAACAGAGCCGATGCTATGATCACAACGCGGGGCGAGCTGAAACGGACCCATTCCAAAAGCATTAAGGTGAACAATACTAAAACCGCCAGGACCTGATCCAGTCTCCAACACTGACCCGTGTTACCAATAGCAACTATCTCATTCATTACAATTTGTTAGACTTCAATTACCAAGTTCGGTGCAAGCATGACTTGGCTGAATGTCTCTGGCCATCTTTGAATGGAATTGGATAGTCCACAGTCCCTTCAATGATGGTCTACAACCTGCCACTTTCAATGCTTGCATAAAGAACCTCATACATAATGATAAAAATTTAATAATCTCAACGGATTAGGGTACTGTATCCGAAGATCTCTCAACAGCTTAATACCGGTAAATCAAACTCCTATATGTGGAAATGCTTAGAGTGACGCAAATAGTATCCTCGACATGACGCCAACGCAATTCTAATGAAATCGAAACCCTAAGAACTTAAAACCCAGGTTCACAAAGCCGTCTTCCAGCAACCCCAGAGTACGACACTACGCAATTCGCCTTGACAAGAGGTGTGAGAGATCGGTATACTGGTACATCTCCTAGGAATCACATTCCTACAAACGTTGAAATGCGTAGAGTGATGCAAATAGTATCCTCGGCATGACGCCAGCGCAATTCTAATGTAATAAAGACCCCTCAACCTTAAAGCCCAGGTCCACAACCCCATCTTCCAGCAACCCCAGACTACGACACTCCGCAATTCGTCATGACAACAGGTGTTTAAAATTGAATACTCACCAAATCTGGCAACGCCTGAAGAAGGAAGAAGCTACGATAGCGCCCAAGAAGCTCGCCACTCGCTTGCACACCCCTGCACTACTACTGCGTCACCACGCGCGCAGTGAGCTCCTGACGATGGGGTGTCTCCAAAAGCGCCCGCTCGTCCGACACTCTGGGCACTGCAGGAGTAATCCCTCCGGGATTTAAAGGAAACAAAACCTTGTAATAGCCGTGCATAATAGCGTCCAAGTCACAAGTCGATGCAACGCCCGGAATCTGGTACACATCGCGCATGTACTCATTCAAATTCGCATACTCCGCGAGCTTCTGCTTGGAGCACTTAAACAGTATGTGGTACACGGGATCGAACCGAAAGAGCGTGGTGAAGAGACGGACATCCGCGAGCGTGAGCGCCTCCCCACAAAGGTAGCGCGACGTCGCCAGATGCGCGTCCACCGTGTCCAAGGCCGCGAACACGCGCTCCACGGCGCGGTCATACGCTTCCTGCGACTGCGCGAACCCGCATCGGTACACGCCGTTGTTGATGTCGCCGTAAATGAGCTCATTCCATTTCGCCATCTCGGACTCCAGATGTTGCGGGGCGAGATTTAGCTCCGGATTGCCAGCTAAGTGGTTGAAATCCGAGTTCAGAATGTCGATGATGTCCGCGCTCTCGTTGTTGACGACGCGCTTCTGGGAAGAGTCCCACAACAGGGGCACCGTGGAGCGGCCGTTGTAGCCTCCGGGTTGGGACTTGTACACGTCCATCACGCGCTTGAACCCATTCGCTCTGTCTACTGTGGGAGCCAGGCGCGCACCGCTTTGTTGCTGTTGGCGCTCGGGTGCAAATTCCCACAGACCCGTGGCGCCAGGAACCGCGACGGAGACGGGGACGGCGTCGTGCAAGCCCTTGAGACTGTGCACAATCGCCGTGCGGTGAGCCCAAGGGCAGGCTAACGCGACGTAGAGGTGGAATTGGCCCGGCTGAGGCGACGACAAGGGACGGTTACGGAACTGACTGGTGGGGCGGCTGTAATCCTTCGCATCGGTGGGAGGCGCGAGCTGCGCCATCATGGTGAGCCACCCGGTGGTCCAAACCTCCTTCACCACGCTCACCAGCGCCCCGGGGGGCAAACTCCGACCCCAAACCTTTTGCCCCACCGACTTCACAAAATTCGCAGGGGAGCTCCAACTGCTGGAAGTGCTGCTCCCGTCATCGTCCATGGCGCAAGAAGGTGGAGTTCGAAGTCGACGCTGCAGGGGCTTGGTGATGTAGCCTCGTGATGAGCGCGGTGAGGGCAGGAAGGGAGTGGAGAGGGAGGGCGCAATGGTTACGAGAGACAACGAAGCCATCGGTGCAAACCCTAATTGCAACGAAAACTCTTGAAAATTCAATGCACAGAGAGCGAAATTGAATCCCGAAATGTGTTCTGATGATAAACTGATTAAATTCCCATGTGCATGTGCGGAAGTGTTTCACTGCGAATGTGTTACTATACCTGCTGGCCACTAACACAGACGCTCGTGACAATCTGCTACGATACGCGACTTGCCAAGTGTTCCGGTTCCAGCTAAGGATGCAAATGTCCCGCTTTCGTGCAGATAATTGCGGAGGTATTTGCCTGTCGCTGCATTCACCTAACGGACTAATGGTCCATGCTTATAAACCGACCAGTTCGATTGATCCTATTATGAAAATAGAGGAATTCCCATTGAGCCAAATTCTATATCACCAGAACCGGTAAAGAACATTACACCCATCGGTCGAAACACAAATTAAATCGGACGAAAGCAGCCTTTGTATGACTTACGCAGAAACCCGAGGCCCAATTCGGCTTCTTGCTTCTACTGTACAGAATTTGTGATATGAAGCAATTAAAAATGAGGTTAATCACACAATCAGCACAATCAGCACGCTACAGCAAAGGACAGTAAGGAGTGATTAACCAAGAATGACAGTGCTAAGTTCCACCATCATATCCGCCTTGCACCAGGGAGAACTATAGCCTTATCTTGATCCGCGTCGTAGGTGCTTAGTAAATCCACGGTTCACGTACGATTAAGCTCATGAATCGTACGAAGGAGATTCGGAGGTGCCTGTGGGGCCTTCATTTCTTAGGAGACATATTTTATGCCACCCGAACCTTTTTTTATGAGTGGCGGGCACGGCCAAAACTGGTAAGTCGGTCAAATTGGCCTTCTGAATATTGGAAGCCACAATTCGGACAAGTCACACCAGCTTCTTGTTCTTCGTCGTCGTCATCATTTTCTGAATTCTGATCAGCTGAAAGTGCAACGTGCTTTGGTGGGCTCCCTAGGTTCCTCACCTTTCCCAATTGGAATAGTACCAAGAGGATCCGGTGGCGAACTTCTCACACTTGAGTTACATAGTCTTCACGGTTACAACGGGAACAATAGAGTTCAATTCAGCTGATGGGAGGTTTCATTTAGGTTCAGCTTGACCCCAATTCCTGACGTGGACATTGTATTTTGAGTGTGTGCACTTACTCTCTTTGGATTCTCTAGGTCGGGCGCTGGCGCTTCGTCTGTGCAGTTGTGGGTAGTGAGAGTTTCTTCTGCAAAGCACGTTTCGTTCGGGTTTGGTTTCGCTTCGCTTTGTGGTTTGGGATTCGCGTTCTTTGGGATGGCACTCGCGACACAAGCGCTCTCCTGTCCACAGCAGTATTTGGGAGCTCTTGTTTCGACGTGCTCCACGTCTACCCCAGCGTGCCAGGACCGGATAGCTTCCGCCCCGGGGCTTCGTTGGGGACGGCAGAGCTTCACTTGTCAAGTGGGGAAGGCAAATGTGAGTGAGGGTGCTGGAAGGGGAGCTTCCAAGTGGAGAGCGGCTGCGTATGCGTCGGCTGATTTTCAGAGCACGTTCACCGCGAAGGAACTGGAACGCGATGCTGCGAAAGAAGCTCTTCTGCTTGCGGTCAGATTCTCGCATTACCCATTCCCAGCGACTTTTCTTTAGGGCAGCGCAGGGGTTGTTTAGATTTTTTCAACATGGAGGAGGCTATCTCGGTCCTTAAGTAGCAATGCAGTTTAAGACTTTTGGTGTACATGTATTGGCTTCACTCCGTTAAAACCCGTTTTCTTAGCAAGCCAAATTATCCACTTTTTTCAAGGCCTGTGGAGCTTAGAAGTCTCACAATGCAGTTCTGAATGCAAGGAGGGTTAGAATCTTCGCTGTGAGTGTCTTCTGCTGGAAGGATAGAATGAAAGAACAAGAATCCCCACCTGCTTCATGGAATTGTGCATTGCAAGTTCGAGATTATGCGTGGAGATTTCAAGACCTGTCTCAAAACGTTTCTTCGTTATCTTTTTCTGGTTTGTTCGGGATTTTTTCCTATTTCGAAATGTGAGTATGAAGTAGGGCTAGGGTTTGGGGCTGACAGATCGCAGATGCGGGAGGTTTGGAAGGTTTGACATCTGGGAGGGACGACGCTGCTGCACGTATTAACGTTAGTGAAAAACTCTTGGTGCTAGAGCGTCTTAATCCGACACCGCGGCCGACCACGTAATCACTATGCCCTCACATTAGCTCTTAGCTTCATTTGAAAAATGGAGTTCTGTTCTGATTACTTTTTTATGAGCTATGGGTTTGATGAACAGAATTTGGTAGGTCAAGCTACAGTGCATGACATTGCTAGAATGATTATCCAGTTGAGAACATGCTCAGGAATGACATCCTAATATTCCTTGCTTGGTCTATTCTGCTCATGGCTTGGCGTTGTAATCAGGTTGGCCAGTCCTTACAATTTAGCGCAGTTTAGGGTACCACTTCTAGTTTCCTGGAAAATTTGTACATTTTGTGGATTACCTTTGTTCACTATCACAGAATGCAGCGAACTTTTTTACCGGTTGTTGGGCCTGATTACCTCCAACCGTGCGTCCTCTAAACTTTCACAATATTTGGTGTGTTGAAATAGGTCGCCGTTGCTAGAAGGATTGTGGGAGTTTAAGTGGGCAACAGCCCGTAGCCCCGGCACCACTGCAGCGCGAGCACTTATCAAGTAATTATCACATCTTGTCAATGCAACAGAAGCATTCATGTGCTTCACAGTGATGACTAAATGGAGTTTTTGATATGATTCTGCAGGCGATTCCCGGCAACACTAGCATCCCTGAGCTCTCTCAACATCCTCATTCTGGATGGCTCAACAAAGGCCACAGCAACTTTGAAGCTGCTTGGCAGCGTAAGCCGGGAGCCCTTTCTATCTCACTCTTTTCCTCTTACTGTTTAAGTTGATGAATCCTTAAGTGAATCTTAAGTTCTGCGCTAGTCTTGTGACCATATGTTCAAGTTATAGAGATTGGATGCCCAATTGATCTAGCCTTTCAACTCATGTGCTTGATTTGGTATAGCAGGTCGAGAGCTCCTTCGTGCTATCAACGAAGCTCACAGCTGAGGGTCCAACACGCTTGAAGGAGGAATATGTGGAGGGCATCGTTTCTTCTCTTAACGTTTCCGAAGTCCCATCGCAGTTGAAGAGCGTTTATGACCAAATAGTAGCGGCTGCTGAGCGCCTCCCCGCTGCTGTGAAAGATGTTATCAGCAATGGCATCAAAGTTCCTTTGAGTACACTCCTGACCCTGTTCTCTTCCTCAGTATATCATCACTCCTAGAATGCCATGATCAGCGGACTTTCTATTATCTACGGAAACTGTACTTGTAGCAGTCACATGCAAATACCTCTCCTGACAAGCCTGTTCTGCGTTGTGTGGGTGGATTTAGCGGGTTCTTACGAACGGCAGATCCTCATATCTTACTTGGATGAAGAAATCTTGGTGCGTACTAGTCTCTCTACCCATGTGGTCTTCCCTTAGTTTTTTCAGTCCACTAGGATTGTGTCTCCTTGATTATGCAGATTGAAGATGTGCATCGATCTTAGATCGGAATGCTTTTTTTAATAATGCTTCTTGCTGGTGTTTTTATAATCTGAAATGGTGATGTACAACTTGCTCAGGTTGCACGAGACGAGTCAGGGGTACCTGACATACTCTACAAGATTCGATCAGCTGTCCCCGTTGTTGAAACCGTGACTGTGGTTCCAGAGTATCTCAGCTAAGCGGCATCGAACGATTGCCATTCTTCCTCTGTGACTTGCACCTGTAGATGCTTATAAACCGTCTCTTTGAGAAGAATCGGAGAAGCTTTTATAATATGTACTCAGTTGATGTATTTGGACCTTTTTTGGTAGACTAAAGAGAGCTTGTGCAAGGGGCAGGCATTTTCATTGCTTTCAGTTGGATGCCGTGTCTGGACATTCAACCTTTAGAATATTGTGGCAAACGGCACCATCGAGTACTTCATTTCTATGTCTACAATAACAAGTCCTCAAATTGGAGTCTTGTAGATAATCTTCAGCTAAGAGATTGGTAGTATAATACGTCACCCATAGGCTCTTATATCCCAAATCTGTGTTTCATCTCAGAAACTGCGTCAGCAACTGTCATAATGTGACTAGTTCTCTGGTTATTGTTGAGATTATGTCTTTGAAAACTCCGTATATTTGTTACTTGCTGTGGGCTACTCCTGTGCGTATTGTTACAAGGTTCCTTTGAGAAAGCTTTATGATTTAGCTATTTTGCAATGGCCCCCTGCTGCTATTTGGAATCAGTGTGCCATTGGGAATATGAGGCAGGTGAACTGCAAAACCTGGCTGCACTATATTTGCTAAATTCAGTTTTTCACATTGGAGTCACATGTGTAGTTTAACCCTGAACGCTGGTCTGGTCACTGTGGAAATCATCCTTTTGGGTACATAAAATTGTATAATGCCTCCAGGGGTTCCCCTGCCTGGAAGTTATAACTTTACAAAAATACCTTCGTGCTGCGACTTCCGTTGAATTCTGAATTCAAGATTGGCCGAGGTTTCCCATTCTACAGTGTAGTCAGGCAGACTTCCAATTGTAGCGCTGGAGCCGTTCCTAGATTTGAAGGAGCAAAAGGGGACCCCAGCATTGCTTAACCCCTAAACGATGGGCTGGTCATCATGGGGGAGAGGCGGGCTGTGAACAGTAATAATAAGTGTGCTGACCGCAGAAAAAGGCACTATTCTTGCGCTTGCAAAAGTCAGCACCCCATGCTGCCCTTACAGAAATTGAAGGAAGGGCAGTATGCAGCCTAACACCGTCTTCTGATTCACTCTACCATCTTGACACAATCTGATGTACCCAAAAATGATAAAGCATTCAATGAGGCTAATTTTGGCTTTTCATGACAATACACTTCTTCACGACTACAATTTTTTTAAATGGATGAAAAATGGCTTGTTTACATCCTGCAAATTGCTTTTCTGACACCCATCGGACAAAAAACATCCGTAGTGTTGTTTAGGGGTTAACCCAGTAAGGACGTTGCGGACCAAAGTGGTCCGATGGATGACAAAGAACTCTCCCATGTGAGACAAAAGTGCCATTGTTCATTGTTGAGATGTTGTGCAAAAAGGGGGAGGTCTTGCATAGTAGTATGACCTCCAATGATTACTTTCGGGTTTTTTAAAGTAGATGATTCACACTGTTTCAAAAAAGAAGATTTCCATGGTGACCAGCCCGTCCTTACAAGGTTAATTATAATGTTACAAGTATTGTGTGAATTGTTTGCTCAAAAAAAACCAAAAGCACTCATTGGAGGCCAGAGTGGATTGACACCCTTGCTCATCCAACCCAAGTCAATCTAGGGGTGCATGTTAAAAAAAGACCCCCTATTTTGTGCTTCATTCATTTATCTTTAGTACCTCTCCTAGCTAATTCGGGGCCTTTAATTGCAAATATGAATTCAAAATTTGCTAATTTTATCATGCGGGACAAATAAAAAATTTCAGGTTTTTCCCTTGGGGACAAGCAAGGGGGGCAATCCACCCTGACCTCATTGGAGGTCAAACTATTGTGCAAGATCTCCCCTCTTCCAAGGATGAACATCTTCACTTCACTTATGTTTTACATAGACGAATTTTTTTGTCATCATTGACTCTTTCAAGTCATTGCATTGTTACAAGGTTAATAGAATTGGAGGGATATGTAGGATTCACTTGCATTTTCAACTTATAGAATAGAATCATTCACGTCTATTAAGTAGCATTCAGCCAAAACTCAAATTCAAACATTGGACAATGAAAATAAACCACTTTAAAATCTAGCTAAAATACAAAAATTTTGGAGGTCAGTTTTGGCAAATTATGGTCACTAGAACAAAATGACACTCCATATGTTGAAGTCAATTGTCAAGATATG
Organism: Straminergon stramineum; assembly: GCA_963920665.1. Classification (NCBI taxonomy): domain Eukaryota; kingdom Viridiplantae; phylum Streptophyta; class Bryopsida; order Hypnales; family Calliergonaceae; genus Straminergon; species Straminergon stramineum. The sequence goes on from OY987263.1 coordinate 1,289,993, forward strand.
AATAGTAGACAATGGAACATAATTATACGGCTAGTGAATGAATTAGAAAGAACCAAAATGTCATAGAACCGATATGTTCTATAAATGGAAGTGGTAACCTACGGAAAACAAATCTTCTTGATCATAAAGTGAAAACCATAAATCATAAACTAATTCCGTGTTAAAGTAATTAGTAATTTAGTATTTTGTGACAAATAAATCATGATATATGTAATAATATTTAAAGAATAAAAATCAAGTGTTTTTGGATAAAAGAATTTCAATTCAATTCTCTAATAGCATATTGATCCTTTTTTCAATTTGTGGATTATGTAAACTAAAGCTTCACTACTTTCCATACTACCAATGACATCCATTGAAAGTTTTGACTTTTGTTTCCAGCTTTGGAGACTTTTGGCAACAATTACTTTTACATGGATATTGTAGCTCCAAAAGAGTGTTTGATAGGACCAACTTTGGGGATTGTCATAAATTTTCCATCATTGATGTAGTTTTTGCACATGCATGCTCATCATATGGACAACCTAAACTAAAATCCCAAACAAGTTTTAAAACTTAATGTCCATGGTGTATGCTATCACAAAGAGCCCCCACAAAAAAATGTTAGGTTGTATGACATCAACGTGTTTATAGGACTACTAGTAGAAACCATGTATTGCATTAGAGAGAATATGAGGCCTTCTAAGGGTTGTATGACTTTTGGCAATGGTGCAAATACAAGGAAATATAAAAAAATTGAAAAATTGCCAATTTGACTGGAGTTTTGAGGTGATCATGTGGGTCTTTCTTTTGGTAGTTTTTTTTTCACTTTTTTTTGTATTTGTATTATTGCAAAAAAGTCCAACAATCCATTGTAGCCTTGTAGGCCCTAGATTTTCTCTAATGGAAGACCAACTTTCAGACCCATTAAACAACCTAGTACTGGTCTTTAGAATTATGTCTGAATTTTGGCACCCCACTGAATCAAGTTTGTCACCAAATTCTTGGGAATTTAAACAATTCCGGAGTTTTCAAGTTTCAATCTTTTCACAATCATCCAGACTATCTACTCAGACAAATGTCTGTCTCTTTTGAGAGTAACTTAATGGGGTTTACAACTTCATCCACGTGAAGTCTTTACTGATTAAATTATAAATCGATATTGGTAAAATCAAAATTACTTCTGATAATCAGAATCACTTGCCTTTTATCAACTAGAGACTTTCTCCAGGTACTTAACCATCTTCAACTAGGCTTTGATCATTTATATACCGTCATGCTAATCAACGTGCTCCTCGGTGATTGCAGTGTTCAGTTTTCTAGTGATCACTCGGCATCAAGGCACCACAGTTCATTAACATAAATATATGCTTCACTTCAGAGTGTTTTTTTTTTCATTTTTTATGAAGTGCCAAAGTGGCGATATAAAATGTTATATTGGTGCTCCAAATTTTAACCTTCATCCACATATTGGATAGAAAATATCACATTAGTACATATCACATGTCCATAATTCGGTTTTCATCCAACATTTGGCGATTTCATCCAATATTTTTTTTTAATTCAAAGGTTTTCTGGCAAAAAACTTAACTATTCTTTGCCATTTTTTAGGCCAAGTTATTTTTTACTGGTGCAATCGAGCACCATAAAGCCAAAAAAAAGCCCTGCTTCACTTATCATGAGTCATGAATAAAGAAATCATGTAGCTCATGAAAAGTGATGTACCAAGCTTGGTGGTTGTTTAAGGCTACAAGAAAATTGTAAATTAGGATGAGTCTAATACTAACTATACAGACACATAGACTTGAGTTTGTACAAAGGAACTAGGAAGGACTTGCAATGCATGCAGGTCGTGTAATGTAATGTAGAATACTTGCTTCAGTTGATGAAAGCTTGTATATATAGCACTGAAAGATTCTCAAATGAATCAAAATTGATTGAGCAAGTATCTCTAAGCATGTGCGGCCAGTCAGCCAGTCATTATTTTTTGAGCATATGAAAAAAGATTTCAATCACGGTTGTGTATGATAATGTGGCAAGAATGAGGTCAAGTTCTAGTGAGATCAAACAGAAAAATAATCCATGGTAAGTATTGCGGTAACACACGGAGATGATCCTGTGAAGATGGTAGCATAAGTCAATCTGGTTTTGGGTGAGAGGTAGGTGACCATTCAAGGACCATATGTAGATGGGCGAAAAGCAGAAAGTGGCGCACTTGGGTGAGGCTACCTTAATCAAGCTTTAGATTGAAGACTCGTTGATGATCCTTAGCAAAGACAGTTGTAATGTAATATCTTAGCACTCAGGGAGTAGTATAAACTGCGTGAGCCTCTGCTGCACTCTTCAAACTCACAATTTGCGAGACCTCATGACTTTGGTCTTAGACAACGTTCAATCAGACTTTATTTTTCTTAAGATTCTGTGCTTCAAAAACTCTGTATTGAATGTTATTTCTTGTTGGCCACTAGTTCACTACTGTACGTGTTTTTTCTAAATTCCTGTTAAAGGCTTCCTCCTTGCAGCATTTCTTCTATGATCCCAGGTGCAAATCGGAAACCATATGTGATAGGTAATTTGACGGATGGATGAACTACAATTACAATGGCACTTCATTTATTGCCAACCAGAGCTTTTATCATGAGGTAATTTACTCTAGCTGAGTCTGGAGGATCTGCTACGTACATTTCCATCCACCTTGAGTGCAATAACTGCCTTCGCGAATATCATTACCCATGTCTAGGAGTAGGAAGATAGTTGATGGTTGAATTAAGATAATGTACTTCGATGTTCTACTTTTCAAGCTCCCTTATCCGCCGGCATTTACGAGATTCCCAAATTCCATTTATCAAACCATCTTTCTATCTTGACGCCGACAATTCGTCAACTCCTCACATTCCCGTGACGATCCTAAACACCAGACAGTCCTGAGTGTAAAGTGCCCAGTTATTCCCTTGTATGAGTTCCCTGCGATGTTCTCCTCCAAACTTGTGAATTTTGAATTTTGAATTGTTTTAAAGAAATTATTACTAGGGCAATCTTGTACTTTACTTCACAAAATTGTCATTTTTCACACAAGGCTGAATCGATGGATTCGATCAAAAAAAAGAAAGTGAGGTCAGTGACTGTGATGACATTAGCCCAACTTCTAAGCCGTATTTTCTCAGTGAGTTATTTAGCTCAGTGAACTGTATAATTATATAGACTAGCTAGATGCTCACAATTAAAGTACCATCACTCAGCTGGAAACGATCAGTTTGCCTGCCTTCTCCAAGGACTTCACCATTTTCAACTAGGCTTTGGTCAATTATTTACTGTCATGCAAATCAATGCGCTCCTGGGCCATCGCAATGTTCAGTTCTGCAAGTAAGGGGCAATCGTAATTCGTAAGCAGTTTGATATGTGAATTTTAGAAGCAAAGAAATGCGCCTCTCCTCAACAGAAACGTGAACACTTCAGCCACGCGCGCGAGTGAAAGCGTGCAAACAAGATCATTCTTTACTCCGACACTTTGTCAAATTGTAGCGAAAGTATGGCTCGATGTGTTACAACTTACAAGCTTGAGGGGGAATGTGAAGAATAATGGATACAATACATGACGGGTGTACCAACCTTGGAATGCCGGGATGATATTCTTCACGAACGCCTTCTTCACAGGAAGTCCAGCTTGCTATTTGGGTCGGCATGTCAACCTGCTAGTGCGCGGATATCTGCCAACACGCGGGCGCGTGATTTGTATTTCTTCCAGGTCGAGAGCCCGCCTCTTCTTGTCCAGGGCTTTCATCCAGGAGTCCGCGAACTCTTGCTTTTCCTCATGTTCGCATTGCAGAATGGTGGCTAGAGGCTTAAGAGCTGACTGGAGAGCATCTATTACCACGTTCTGCAAATAAGGCCCAAGTCCCTGTTTGCTCATTGTCAGAGTATTGGAGGAGGACGTTTCCGGTAGATCTCTCTGTGGGTATATTAATCCATCTGCAAGACGAAGCAGGGAGGAGTATTCACCAGCACCTCCCAAAGATGTCAGACCGGGATCTTTGGTCGTCCAAGTCTGTTGATCTCCAGCTGCTTGCTTTCCCTTCCCAGCACGTATGCTCTCGATCATTTTATACCATTCAAAGGAGAAAGACTTCCCTCCGATCTCCCATTCTCATCGAGCTCCCAGTAACTGCACCAGTTGCTGGAATGTTTCATGGATTCATGGCGTCGAATAACTTTGAAGGGCTTCAGAAGTGTGCCCCACAGGTCTTCGAAAGATTTGGGGCTTCTTTTGAAAGCGTATCTGTCCTTCAGAGCTTCAGAAATGAAATCCCAGTCCTTGCCCTTAACCGCCGTATGCGCTTCTACTTTCACCTCTAAGAAAGCGCCCTTTTCCTCAACCGTCCAATTTGGGGACCGGTGTCCTCGTTTGGGCCCCATTGTACAGGCGTTGAATTTGGCACCGGTAGAGTTACCTCGGGAGAGTTCATTCCTGAATGTATTCCTGATTGACGGCTCTGGGTCGCCTAGCTCAAGACAATAATTGGCACGGCGAGCAGGATTGTATTCTATGATTCCGCCTCCCAATGCTGCAAGAATCGCTGGATTGGTTTTGAGAATGGCTTCGACTCCATCAAGTAACTGAAGTAAGCGTTGCAATACGAACAGCCGCATGTCGCCATTGTTGGCTGGGGAGGCAACCTCCAACGACTGTTGCCTAGTCTCGGGACCATATTCTCCTCCGTAGTCAGAATCCTTCAAATCCAAGGCTGGACGGCTGGATCCTGCATCTGATGCTTCAATTCCCTCGGACGCAGTTACTCCAATGGGATCAAACTCCGAGCATGGGGGAGAGGCGAGGTTAGAGACTGGTAGACTCAGAAGAGATGTCGGGAGGGATGCCAGAGCTGGAGGATCTTTAGCTGGCGTGGAGAAAATTTCACCAGTCCAGATTTGATTTTCCTTGAGAAAGTACTGCCTGCAGGTATCGTCCTGCTCGAGCCATGTATCTTCCTCACTTGAGTCGCGTCCAAGCGCACTCATGAACTGCCACCAAAATTCGTAGGGAAACATGCTATGTGAGGATTCAAATTCGTGCTGAATCACCAACAAAATTTCAAAACTACATTTCACGGGTGCCGACAACAACAGTGTACCGAAAGGATATGATGAATGTTAACATTGGCGAGAGTTAGTTCGAGTCGGTTCGACGTCAATCGTAGCTAGCTAGCGAGGTTCGAAAATCTCGCAGCCCACAGTTGGATTGAGAGGCACAGGCAGCTCAGGAGCAGGGCTTTTTTTTCTGGCGAAATTTCGCCAGCTCTGTCAGAATCTGACCACTGTAAATCTGGCCCTCCAAAATCTGGCCTATACAGTGAAGCCAACACAGGGGACACTAGTCCAAAAAAAAAGCCCTGCTCAGGAGCTCCCTAAAATAGAACTCTTCCAAGGCGACTCTAGCTAGGCAGCTTACCTTTCATGTGGACAGGACTCAATCCTCCTCTGAAGAGTACGTTTATATGGCACACTTACAATTCAAAAAGCCTATTATATTATATGTCTACAATTCTAATCACATCGTGCTATATGAAATACAGCAGACAAATTTTTTCACGTAGACCTCAATTGAAAGCAAGGGAGAGACCGAACAAAGCACGAAAATCAAAGTAAAGCACCGGTGTTTCTGACGGCAAAGGCTCCATTCCTAAGAGAACTTGGTTAGTGGCCTCTACAAGAAATACCCATTTAATCAAGAGGCGTCAATTCTCTGTACAATTTTAATCAAAAACGCATCAATTGTCTGTACGAGGAATACATTTTTAATCAAAAAGAGTGTGAATTGAGGTTACCACTTCCCACTTGCATCCTTTAGCACCACCAAAGGTTCCATCTCCGTTACTAAGTAACATTGAGAAATGTCGTAAACCTTACCATATACTCAGAATCTTGACAGTCACAGACATCTCGGTAGGGGAAAAATGGAATCCTGGTAGAGCTCGACCGAATTCTGCAACTCCAGCAACTGCTCAACTCCTCGCCCTGCGGCTTGCAGCGCCGCTTGGTTTCATTGCCACCTCCGTCACTGCCTTGCTGAGGCCCCGGGGCGATTGGCAACAATTGAGTCCGTTATACTTGTAATCAACTGTTTACAAAGTCTCTCGCACCTTGAGTGAGTTGAGTCTCTCAGTTTTTGTGTTTACATGTGTTCGCTGTTGTCGACTTATCGTCAATGGAAGCTCTTTCGATGGAGTTCCTTGGTGACGAAGCGGATAGTCCCTCCACTGACCCAATCGATGAGGACTAGCGAATGACTAGGGGAGCCCCACTGTTGAAGAGGCACATCCAAGATGGCCTGCAGCGTCTGCTTGAGCCTGTGGCGATGGCTTTGCAGAAGAACGTGAAGGACAAGCGGAAGAGACGGCAGCAGATTCTCGCCCAGGAAATGAAGAAGCTGGGCCAGAGGCGCAGGATGATATAGTGGAAGCGGCGTCGTGCAGGACCCTTCAAATCGACCCAGAGAGCTGTATTTTCCACAAAATCGTCACGGCGCTCCGTTCGACTGGAACATCCTCCACTGTAAATGCTGGGTGCTGGTCGACCTTGCCTATCCTCAGTGTCCGTTCAGGGACTCACTCATGTCCAGATTTCCATTCCTCGATGTCCATTTGTACTCATGTCCATGAGTTCATGAGTGCCAGCATGAGTATCACTGAGGTTATACATCGATCACTCGATCTGCCACTCCTCTTCTGGCAGTGACATGGACTCGATCATGTCCATAACTTCAGCAGCTCGCACTCACTGAAGTTTTTGTAATTTTGATCAAGTCCTCTTACTCTGGACCCAGGAACACATTTTCCAATGCTTTCTTGACCTTCTGTTTCAAAACATGTACTTGGTTTTGCAATTCCTGCATCACGTTCTCCAGTTCCGCTCTCACGGACTGACACTCCTCAGTAGCTAGCAGTCTCAGAATTATCATTTCTCTGTGAAAGCTCCAATTGAAGCTCTTATTTTATTGCTGAGTGTTAATCTTGATTTGGTGTCCGATTTCGTGTATCTATGCAGGTTTGTATTTAATATCCGATTTGATGTATCTATCTAGGGTTTTGAGCACTCCAGCTGCTTCTTAATTGGACATTTCATTATCATTACATACAAGAACATCGTGTGCATTAATAATATTAGGTTTTTTTAGTCATTTTTTCCAAGTGGGTTGGGTAAGTGCGCTCAAGATTAGCTGTTCTTTAAATGTATATTCGATCTATAGGTGTCTTTTGTAATTGCTTTGGGTGAGAACTTGCTTTTGGTGTGAGTAGAATTCTAGGAACTACTCCAGTCTCTTTTTGAAGAAGAGCCACAGACTCCGATCTCTGTTGGACGATGGATGACGACCTCCTCCGCTCACGTATCGTCACCTTACTATGAACTTCTCCGATCGTCGTGAAGATTGATGATGAATTTTCTACCCTTACTTTGAAGACAGAAATCGAGTGCCTCAGCTCCGTTTTTGAAAAGCCGAGAAATTCCTTCAGTGTACGATCAGTACAGGTCTTCTATGATGGTGGAATAAAACCTTCGGATGTCTCCTTGAAGGTGAAAGAAGAATTGGTTCACAAGGGTCTCGTTTGAGCGTGATAGAGGGGCTTCTCCCTGAGTCCATCCTTGAAGATGGGACACGTGTAATTGGGCGTATGAGATCATGACACTGAATGCTGGAGACCACAGTCCAACACAAAAGCGGAAGTATTTTCTTGATGCTCCAATTAAGTTTTGTGATGGGCTTCCCAATCAGCCTCGTCAACTCGCTTCTTTCGACTTGGCAGTCTGATTTAAATCCAAATCCATATGTGAAATGGGCATGTGAAAAGTGAGAACATTTCATGTGCTCACCCAAAGGCAATATACTCAATAAAGCACTCTCGGTGCACTTTCTATCTATTGTAAAATGGCATAGTGAGCCCTTGACTTCCACACACAATCTAGTGCTGCCTTCTAGAATGTTTTCGACTTGGCAGGGTAATTGTGGAGTTCTGTACTGACGATTTACAACATTTCTGCACTCACTGTGGAGTTCTGTACTGAAATTTTGGAAGGACAGCGACTGTCGCATGAAATCAAACCTCACTAGTAAAAAGATAAGAAAGAGAACTGAAATTTGCGTCCTTTCCTAGCACCCTGTACTAGCTGAACAAGGACTTACAAATGAAAATTAAAAAGCCCAAAACAATCGAAACAACTGAGCAGATGCCTTTCGCTGAGAAAACGGTCCATTTTTCCGTGATACAAACCCAGGCAGGGGAAAGTTGTGAATCTCGTCAAGCCAAAGAGCATTTCCTCTTGAGTTTGTCACTGTTGCTCAAACGTCGTAAGTGCCTGGGCCGGGCAAATCCTCAATAGCAGGATTCCATCTCAAACCTTTCGTGAATTTTATGAACGGCGGATTTGCACACTTTGAATTAGCTTGATTACCCTGCCAAGTCGAAAAAAACGAAATTTGGATCATGCACTGCACTCGCCATTCCTACGTTTTAGATACTATGAAGTGAGATCGAAACTATGGACGATGAATTATCGTTACGTTGGAATGATTTGAAACACTCACCATAGAAGATATTTGCCCAAATTGTCCAGGTCCGTTCGATACTTGTCCCATATAAGCTTTGTCATGTTCTTTTGACAAAAACGTCTGTCAAGAGAGAAAATGTGAGCACAAAGCCCACTAAGTAGTTAAAAATGTGGACCGGACTGGAACTTGCTCAACATAACTGAAAGCGCTAAAAAGATATGCAAAGAAGCAGTGATACCTTATCCCTTCCTTCTCGAGTACTTTGAGGGAAGCTGTAAGAAGGCAAAGTAACCCTTTGAGATTCAGGTTGCTTTCCTACTGATCCTTTGATTGGATACTCTCCCGGTCCAGCAGATTCACCTCCTCGATCCCTCTGGAAATTAACCATCACGGACATGAATAACATGCTGACACAAGTTTCAGAGTTTCTGAATTACAAGATCTCAAAGACGCAGGATTTGAAGAACGTGACTACAAATAGATCAAATCATGGAAATACTTTCTCAGGAATGACATTATTCTGAGCTTCATTCGCCATTGCTCCACAAGATTGTTACCAGCGTTCTCTGCCCTTTGGTGAAATTGATGACCGGAGCAGTTCGATTTCCCGACATATTTTGATACCCAAAAGTGGATTTTTGAGGACAATTCGGTCCTGGTGACGTCAAACCCCACTTTTCCTGCACATATTTTCAAATGCCTGTTAATGGCCAGCAATAACATGCATACGTCCATTCAACATAAATCGTCTATTCAACAAGTACAAAATTCCACCAAACCAACCAAGTGCAGTACAATCGCACAACCGCAAGTTGTAGTGCACTTGTCACCACAACCCTAAACCCACCACAAGTCGTTTTGTAATTTTTGGAGTTGTCTGGAATTAGATACGAATTTTCAAAGACACTAAGGTGTCATTCCCAAAACCACGCTCTAGACTCTGATTGTTCTGACCTTCCTAACTCCGAGGCACTTTGCACGACTGAAATCTTGGCATGTGATAGCTCTCATTGGTGAAGGTTTCTACTTGAATGATATTGAGCGGAAACATACTCGTATGGTTCAAGGAGTCACGTGGAATTGGGAAATCTACCCTATACCATTATATATTTTTCTTGAGGAAGCCGTGTAATCACAGTACTAGACTCATTGACAATGTCAGCAATGAATTAGAGCATCTCATGTGATAGCGGACTAATACATGTAATTTGACGAGTCATTCACTTTATGGATCGTATATTAGATTACCTTGTCAAAATCTTTGTGCACGAACATCTTTGCTTGTGCCGCCCTACTTCCAACGGTGAACGCTGTCTTTTCAGGAGATTTTTTCTCGGATCTTACCTGAGAAATAATGATTCCAGATAACGAGAACTTAATCAAGACTGAAGTTGCCTACCTACAAGTTAGTACCACTCACATAGACTGGTCATAGAGAAAAAATATTTGATGCTAATGCCAGTTGATCGACCTTGCAAAATCAACCCATAGCCATGAATATCTAGTTGTTAACTATGCTGCTGTTGATATCACATTGGCAGAACTAAAAATGTCAAATATGAACAGCATGCTTTCTTTTGCACCTGATCACCAAAAGCAGATCCTGCTGGATTATATGCTCCAGGTCCGGGCATTTGATCTGGTCCTTTCTGCATGACCAGAACCGCTTAGAGAAACCACAAGCAATTGTGTCCTATATGAAGGTCGAAGAAAAACAAAGCTTTCAAATTCTCATCTCGGTACATATTAGAGATATCCTCAAATATCACACTATCTCAGATTCAAGATTGAATGACCAAACAAGGGCTTGCCAATACATATTTACGGAAATATTCATTAGATTCACCCCAACTTTCTTACCGAAACAAAGTCAGAATCCCCACTTTGAATGAATTCAAGGATAACTCTATTAGCAGATGCATTGGAAAACTTACCCTCGAAAAACGTTTTGCAGTTCCGATTTTCACCTCGGCAGGGGACTCACAATGCGATTGAGGCTGTTTGCCAAATGATGAAATCGACTTGTAGACAGGCCCTGTGCACACGACAGTAAGCAGAGCATATTCAATATGTAATTTAGCTGCAGCATATGATTGGCGAAGCAGTAAAGGGCAAGTACCAAGGTCAGCAGCTTTAATCCTTCTTTCAGATAGACATGGTGCCAGAACTGAGATTCTAAAATCCAAGATTATCAGGAATAAACCCAACCCTAAACCAATATTCCAACGAGCTCAGCTCTTGTTAGATCAACAGTAAAAGAGATTCGAATTGTCCATGATCTCAAGTGGCACCTAGAAGTACCAATACTGAATCAACCTCCAGCAGCGAGGAGCATCACTGATCAAGGACTCCACAACAAAAATCATATGCGAGGTTGCTTATTCAAAACTACAAGTCCTAGCAACATTATAGCGTATTGAAGTGCTAAACTATGATTCCTGGAAATTCATACCAGGACTGTTGTTCCCTGGTGTCTTCGCTGCCATTTCAGCATTGACAAACATCTGCACCCATAATTCCAGAGCATCATAAATGCCTGCCCAGACATCACAACAGTAACTACAGATAACTTCACTTTCTAGAGCCTGCAGAAGATTTATTTATATCACCAAATTCAATGTCTTAGTCCTCACTCCAGAGATAAGAACTAAAACGCGTGCCACAAGAATTCATTGATATTGTATGTGCGCATGCAGATGATTGTGCAAATAGATAATAAATCAACTAAAGAAGCCTAAACCATTACATCTTGATAGTCCGACTACATAAACCAAATTTGATATGATTATACCCTTTCAAAAGCATAACGACTACCCGTGCCAAATCCAATACATGGAGCAGTAACCCTCTTTGATAATATCTGCGTCAAACAACTACTCAATAGATCATTTCATAGAAACTGTCGAATAGCAGGCAGTCAAAGGCAAAAGGAAGAGTAATGCGCGATTACTAGAGAAGGAATGAGTGTAGAATGTATCGCTAATAAAAACTGGGAGAGACAATATCCTTCACTTCGACATAAAATTTGACGACTTCTGAACGACATTGTGGAGTGCGATAAAGGGTATAATTTGCACAGTACCTGGGGACCAAAGCAGGCTGACTTGGTATGAGTTACACGCGGTGGACGAGGTTTCCAAGTCCTGTCTAATCGGAAGGCCTCCCAATAAGGTACCCTCTCAGTAGACTTCGCATCTGTCATTGTGTAGAGCTTTTCAACTTGAGCTCTGTCTATCAAGTCTCATTCTTATGAGACTCCAACTCTCGTGCCCCTCCTCCATCCGGTGAACGTGTCCTGACATTGCTATTGCTTCTTTCGGATGCCCCTGATCATCCCCATGTTGGATATACTGACTTTTTGACACACTACAAATCAAAAAGATCTCGTTTCTTGGACTCCACTTTCATATTTGAAGACGAAGTTCCGCTTCCTTCTTTTCAAGTTCCACCATCATGAATACTACTAGTCCATGCTTGCAACCTCTCTACGCCATGGAGGGAGAAGTGCTTCATTTTCCATTTAATACCATCGCATGTCGCAAGGGAGATAAAACAGAGTTTTAAACCTCTCCACCACGATGTCATATAGCCCTCCATTCGTCGCCATCTTCCCTCATGAAACGTGCCCTACTGGACCGAAAATTCGTCTCCACCTTGAGGACTAATACGATCTTTAACAGCAGCAAATCTTCTTCACCCAGGATGTTACATCGACAAAAACTAGCCGATGACAGCATTGAAGCACTTGTGGCATATAAATCGCTGTAAAAACCGTGGTTAAGCAAAAGTTATTACGCAACTGCCAGGTTTACAACACTGCCACCGATGCCGCATCGTCACTCAATACGAAACAAGCTCTCCGCAAATAGGGCACATGCACGATTGCTCCTCACCAACGAAAGCAAAATTCTGCAGTGCGTTGAATGTGCAGGTGCTTGAAGTGATGGTGGGCACGCGGATCCCTCTCTTTGTTGCCAAAAGAAACCATGTCATCAATGAAAACTTGTAAGGATTGCACGGATGGCAACGATAGGTACCTGAAAGAACGGTGAAGGACTGGATCCCCGAAGGGACGCTCAGAGGTGGGGCAGAGGAGTGGGGCAATGGCATGGGATGCTGGTTCAAGGGCATGGAGGAGATTCCTCCGATCTCGCTGCAGCGGCAGCTTCTTCACAGATGGAAGTGACGAGAACAGGGCAGAGTGTGAAAGACTCGCCATCAGATTCGGCCGAAGCTAGCCACCAAGAGTTTAACCCTTTGAATTCCCAATGGAAACATCCACAAGGAGCGAATTCCGGTCTGGAACGATCGACCAAGGGGTGCCGAGGGGTTACAGATGCTTTGGGTTGCACGAGCTTTACCCTAAAGGTTTGCTACTCCAACCGCAAACAAAAACATAAACTATTGAAACCCTCGACATTATTCTCCATTTCCACTACAGCAGTTCAGTTCTCCTCCTTTAAATTAGTTCCCATAATCGGGAACCCCCGTCCACTTCCCTGTTGAGGCTCTGTACCAAAAGCTCCTGCTCGTTATTGTTGTTTCGGCACGCTTCACTTCAGGTGCAGCTCTAGCCTTAGCACTTCTCAATACATAATTCTGTGAGTTCAATTTGAGTGCATTGTGAGGGAAAATCGTCCGTAAATCCCGAGGAACATCTTTATCTTGACCTTCCTTTGACGTTAAATTAGGGTTTCGTTCAATTCGGGGGAAAGGAGAGCTTTGGGGAGTTTGCATCGTGATTTCTTTGATGTTGAGCTATTATGAAAGGAAGTGGGTTACTCGTTTCGTGGACTGTGATGTTTCATTGAATTCCTAGGCGACTGTTGCTGAGTATTGATCTGAACTTGCCACTCGTGTCTGATGATTCAGCCGATGTAGGAGGATTAGCACATGCTATGGTGGGTCAGGTCCGCCTTCGAAAATGATGCAGTCTTGCGCCTCGTTAGTCCAACTCACATCAACAAAATTCCTAGACGCTGGAATTTCTAGGAGATGTTGCTCCTCGGGTTCCCCTGCTTCCGCCAGCCTCCCACTCCCGTTGTTTTCAAATTTTAGATTATTATCACATACCAAACGAAGCAGAGTACATCTCGGGAGCCGTCGTGAGGACCTCGCCGTCAGTGACTTGCCCGCCGTGAGATTTTTTCAACGAGGCCAGGCGCTTGCCGCAGGTGTGAAGAGCGATGCCGAACCATCACCCCTCGCAATCAATGCGAGGGACTTGGGACTGACTGTGAACGGCGACAAAGGCGAAGACATCGTTGTGCTGAAAGGGTGTTCGTTGCAGATTCCAGAAGGGGAGCTCTGGATGTTACTCGGACCCAACGGCTGCGGCAAGTCGACGCTCCTGAAGGCTTTGACAGGGCTGTTGCGACCCAATCGCGGGAAGCTCTTCATCGTCGGACCTCGCAGCTTCGTGTTCCAAAACCCTGACCACCAGGTGGTGATGCCAACAGCCGAGGCGGACGTTGCCTTTGGTCTCGGCCACTTGGACTTATCAGACGACGAAGTCAAATCTCGCGTGTATACTTCCTTGGAGGCTGTGGGCATGAGTGACTATGGGCAGCGACCAGTGCAGACCCTCAGTGGAGGGCAGAAGCAACGCGTCGCCATAGCCGGGGCCTTGGCTGAGTCCAGCCGTGTGTTGCTTCTGGACGAGCTCACCACGTTTTTGGACGAAGCAGACCAAATGGGGGTGTTGGAAGCTGTGCGCAGTGTCGTCGGAGGATCCGTCACTGCGTTGTGGGTGACGCATCGTTTGGAAGAACTGGACTTCGCCGATGGTGCGGTTTACATGGAGGATGGCCGAATTGTACTGGCGGGCCGTGTCGAAGATGTGAAACGCTACATCTACAAACAACAAGAGCATATGAATGGTGTATTGAGGTAGTGAAGCAAGGATGTGTTTGAGCTGCCATTGTCCCTGATTTTTGCCGCTCTTTCTCAGATCTTGCTTCAGGTTTTGTAACTGTATAGGTATTGAGACAACATTGGAATGAGCCGGAATTTGTAGAGATTCGTGCAGCACTGAATGTTTAGCCATTTGGGTTAGGGTTGTGCCCTACCTGATTATCATTTTTAATCATTGTAGTCTGTTGCTAACGTTTCCAGCTCCGCAACCCAGTGACTGATGCTGAGCTTGGGAGATATGGCATCTAAGAGCAAGAAGCATTGTATCACCGTTTTCTTCGATTCTTAACTTGACTTCAATGTTTTCCGCTCTAGACAAGCGCTTGAGTACCATCAGTAGACAACCCCACAGGCACTCTAGAAAACCTCGACAAGTTACACCCTGCGAATTTTAACACGGCTAGATTTTCTAGAATACATCTTGAGAGTGGGTTTGGATATCACACTGCATGAAACACTCGGATTGGATATGAACTAACTTTCCAAGCGGCAAGCCAGGGACTTATCCAGATGTAAGCTCATCACCATTCTACGTCTCCAGTCTGGCATTTCACAAACTGGACGGAACAGCTTAAAATCTCAATGTGCTCACTACTGATGCTATAAATAGAATGCACGGAGGAGGCAATGGCATCAGCTTGATCCGATACCAAGCCCGAGAATCTTCCTAGCTTGAACGAGGGTATATGCCAGTGTCCAACCCTAACTCGGAAATCAGAGAGAACCGGCGGTTAGTGTATTGTGAACTGACGAAAATGAGAAAAAAAACGGGTTGATTTTGAAACTACAGGATCAAAACCGACCAAATTCCTTACTACAGTAAAAATGTAGACACGTGAAAAAACGGTTGACATATGGGAAATCCAGTACGATTCCCGGTGAAGCTCAAAATACTCCCTGAATTCGATACTCATTCTGATGAGTGATCCATCTTGCCTTTCAGAGTTCATAAAATTTTCGATTATCTGACTGAGTACCTTCCCTTCAAATCGAAGAATCTTTAACAATTGGCATTCGATCGTGCTCCTATGTCGTAGAATACGCTGCATCAAAAACTGAGTTGCAGATTTCGCCATGTCGTCATGAGAGCATCCAGCTCTCACCGACCGTCCTGTAAGATTATCAATCTTAACTAACTCCAGCAGTAGTGTCACCATTATGTCTTTGTTCTTAGATCTTTACGTTGAACACATGATGATCAGACTCTGAAAGTCACGCCAATTTGTAAAGATTAGAGTTCTTTCCGTCTCCTTCTTTTTGCCATCATCACAACAATGATTGGGTCCCTAACAACATGAATGAATCAGATCCAGTGAGTTCACACTTGGAGTTTCGAATAGTGTGGTAGCAAGTGAATCTGGTCCACAAGTGAATCTAGTCCAAAATTGCATCTAAATTCATCCCTGACACTCCTGCTTATAAAATGAACAAGAATAGCAAAGTTACTGTAAGAGAATCAAACGAGTCTCTCATGCAGGAGCTATAAACAAACCAAGGCAAAGTTCCCTGGGAGCTCGTTTCCACCGTCGAAATCCGCCACGTCAGAATCTCATCGGAACGGAACTTACCTTTGGACACTGCAAATGCTGCAGAGCATGGGCGCCAAGTGGACTGGCTCGAAGTCCCTGCCCATCCCCATGCCAACTGTACAATCGACGTGCTTCTATGGCGACTTTAGTATATTTGATAAAGTATATGCCTCATCACCTCCGTGAACCCAGTCTTATATTGATGCATCGAAGCTTTCTCAAATCGTTTCATTGTCCCGAACGCCGATTTGCACCTCCAGTTGCAGAGAGAATTGTTTGCTTGCAGAGATGGGGGGTTCTAATCCTGTAGTGCTGGTGGGGTTGCTCACGGCGGTCAGCTTGGTCATCACCATTTTCAAGTGGCACGAAGCACCCCACAAAATCCCCATCTGGTGGGATTTACATGGTGCGTGTAACATCAATTCTCTGCTGATGTTTGTACCCTAATTTTTATTTCAAACTTTGTACAGTGCTCTCTGTTGCAAGTAGTGCGCAATGGCAGATTAGTTTTGGTCTTGTCGAGGTTGTTTTCTGAGCTGTGTGTGTCTCTGGAAATGTGCAGCTCATCCGTTGCTTTGGGCCCCGCGATGGCTTGGACTCCTCTTGCTTCCAGTACTGACCTTCCTCGTTCCCTACGGCTTGTACCTAGGTGTCATCAACAGCGACCTGGAGAGCCATGGGTAAAGCTCACTCTCTATTTATTCTTGCTACTGCTCAGGGGACATCGCCTCCTGAAATGTTAATGCGTGGACATTCTCTACATTAGTGTTTCCTGTAACCCTTTTCCCACCAACTGCCGTGTCTGTTCCTGGAATTGGTGTCTCAAACCTCCTTTAGCAAGTCTTTCCCTCTTCAGTAGTATTATCTTGAACGGATACTGTTCTTCAGATTCAGAAGTGGAATACTAATAGGGATTTTACCAATCGGTTTTACCAATTTTTCATTCCTGCACCTCACTGCTCTCGCAGAACATGTGTCTGGTTTCGCTCACCGGTGAATATTTTGCTTGCAGGCAAGAGTCGAAGCACTCGATCTTCCACATCATCACGCTCCCTGCCATCTTCCTCTTCATCATTCAAACGTTCGTCCTGCTTCCGGCAGCTGTGGGGCCCCTCCACAACTTCCCTGCCCGCACATTCGTGGCCAACGTAGCGTTGTGGCTGCTCATCTGGTTCGGACACAACTTGAAGCACGTGGAGCCGAACTCTGTGATCGGCATCGTGAACCCCTGGACGTCAACCGCCGCATGGGACAGCCTGCACAACCAAGCCGGTCTCATCTTCGAAGTCTCCGGGGTGCTGCTCTTCATTCTGGCCTTCGTCGTCCCCATCGGCTGGCCTCTCACTGTGGCCTTGCTTTTGTTGTGGTTTGGGCCCTACATCATCAGCTGGGTTCTAGCCTACACCACTGCCTCGTCCTCTGCGGAGCGGGAGCCTCTTGTCACCACTGCTTGAAGAGCTGGAATCTTGAGGAAAGTGCCTTGCAGTTCTAAGTTTCTGTAATGTGTTCCCTATAGAGTGTAAAGATGCTGCTGAATGTGTAATTGGTGTGTATGTTTTTCTGCTGAAATAAAATGTTTGCTTTCATCTCTTGACATCTGAACTGGTTGGATCATGGTTGCATGTGACTGTTTTTTTCAGTTTTTGTCGATGTTATGGCTGGTTTGTATTCTCAGCTGTGTTTTGGCCTACACCAATACCTCGTCCTCCTCGGAGCAGGAACTTCCTGTCAAATTCCAAGGGCCGGAAAGTGCCCTCAAGACATATGTGTGTCTGTTTTGTGTTGTTGATGCTGTGACGATGATGAATTTGTCATTGGTGTGCGTGTACTCATGCGGAAATGAAATGTTTGCTTACATTTCTTGATGTTTCAACTTGTTGAAACGTGAGTTAGTATTTTGTTGGGTTCTGGATGTGGGAAATGCAGTGGTCTTGTAAGTGCGAATGGGCGGAACACGTTTCTGTTCTACTATGAATGAGTACGCCCGTGTTTGAGGCTTGAGTATTTTCATGGTACCGCACGCCCTGCTGTTACTCTTTTTAGCATTAAATGGTACTCCGGACGTATCACCCAGTCTTTTTTTTAAAGCAATTAAATGCCCAATTGCTTCAAAAAAAAATGAGTAGCTTCAAGCCTATAGAAAAAAAAGAGGTAAATGTGTTAAAAATGCCAGACTATCATCATGGCCCTACACATTGTTGCCTCAATGTTTCCAAAACCTCATTTTATCCATCATGCAGAGCGAATACAGACAAATATTACATACAAAAATTACATATTCAAAATTGTACACGTAGGTCCTCCCTTAGTGCATGGTGTGGGGTCCATTAGTGCATGGTGTGGGGATTATGCAATAAGAGAGGTTTATGCATTTAGAGAAACTATAGGATCACTTGTCATTTCATCTTGAATCATGCTCCATATGTCTTTTCATCTTGAATCATGGGCATAGGTCACCTACTATTTACAAACTCTCTTAATGCATATTATGTTCCAAGGGAGGGTGCACTAAGAGAGGTTCTACCTATATACTCATAATTGGCCTCATTCAATTCAAATCCCCAAAATGAGGAGCCAAAAAATTCAAAACCTTCTTCAAAAAAAGGCCACAAAACCATTTGTTTGAAAAAAAAACCAAAAAAATTGCTATCACTGGTAGGCATTTGTGTTCCTACTGCTACAAATTATAAAACTAAGGATTGTCAAGGGGATCTAGAAGTATGTAACATTGTTTACCAATGAGGCAAGGGGTCCTTTTGCATCCTTAAAAAGGTGAAAGCATAGTGAACAAAATTGTCTTATATGGCACCTTTGCAGCAACCCGCTTACTTGCCCCCTATTTAATCCTTGAAAACGTTAGAATTTTTTTGTTTATCACCCATGATAAAATTTGAAAATTTGAAATTCATCTTTGCCATTAGAGGCCTAAAGTTAGGAAGGAGAGGTGAAGAAGGTAAATTAATCAAGCACAAAATAAAGGATTTTTTTTTAATGTGCACCTTTGGAATGACTTGACAAAGATAAAGGAGAGAACTTGTTGACCCCAACCAAGAATGTTATGTAGCAATTGAAAATTTCACCTAAATCACAAGATTTTAACTTTGTAAGAATGATAAGTATTGAAAGTGTCTAATAAATGACTTTCAAAGAAATTATAATAACAATGGATATGTATCTATTCATACAAAAACAAGATAACTTTTAGCCATCTTGATGGTAGAACCTTGAACCTTGAGACTTAAATTTGACAAGACAAGCGGGTAATTGTATAGAATTGCTTAACCCCTAAATGCCCAAACTGCGTTTTTTGGCAACATAGCGATTTTGGGCAGCTCACTATGAATGGAGTTTTTCTTATTTTTCTTTGAAATTTTCACACAACATGTTCCCGAGGAGTATCTTTAAGGCCCAACAATTTTCATAACTTTTGACTTCATGGTTCAAAAGTTATTGCATGATATGTAATTTTCATTGATCTTCGGGCAGCCCAAAAATTTCTTTAAAAAACACTTTTTTAAGAAATATAAATTTGAAATTGGTTTTCTAGATTTATATGTACATGGAAAGCTTTGAATCATTACATTTTGATTTATGAGATGAAAGTTATGAGGCGTTTTAGTTTGCGGGCAGTTTTGGATTCTCTACTCTAAAATAAACTTTGAAGTCCATTATTTCACTCTATTTTCAATATTTTTTGAAAAAAATAAAATCAAAGGGTGTGGATTGTTTATTAAAACATTACAACCATTGGGATTGGAATTTTTCAATTCCATAACAAAATTCTTCACAATTTAGTATTTTGAATCATTCTCTACTTCTTTGTACTTACTTTATTTTTCCTATATGTTGTACAATTTCAAATGATTTGAATTTTTTCAAGCACATAGCCAACTTGCCTTGAAGAATGAATCCAAAGAGTAACCACCATTTTGGAATTTTTTTCATACAAATGTGGCCTTGTGAAGTGCAGCTGCCCGTTTTTTCACAGGGCCAAAAAAAGGATTTTTGCTAATTCAAACGCTAATATCTTACAATCTACACGGTGGAAAATTTTGAAATTTTTTCCACATCTTCTCAAATAAGTTTAGTACAAGATCCTACGGTTACATGTGTCCAAAAATGTTTTTTTCCTAAAATTTGGTACTTGTTCTAGAAATGACAGTTTTGGAGCGTTTTTGGTGAAAACATAGTTGAAAACATTTAGGGGTTAAGACAAGCCTCTATGATTGTTTATATTTATTGCAAGGAGTGCAACAAATTTTATTGACTACTATTGTTGGAGACTATTGTATTCCAAGAAACTTTTAGACAACATTCCTTCCCTTGGTGGGTAGTCTAACAAAGAATCAAAAATCTTTTTGACAAAAAGCAAGTTTTTTACTACTTGCCTATAATTTGATGGATCAATGCTTACAAAAATATATAGTAAATAGTGCTTTGACTTTGCAACTTGAATGTGGTCCTTGAATTGGTAAGCTATATTCACTCATAAAAGTAGGTCTAGTAAATAGAAACATTTCAAAAAAAAAATACAAAAAACACTTTTTGTCGATGACTATCTCAAAAACTAAGCCCAAAGACCTTGCCTATCATTGGAGAAAATCTAAGGGCTCAACATGCCTATTTCAAGGTTGTTCCTATGCTGTCCGAGAATGTCTGGCTGTTGGTTGGAAAATAAATATATTAAAAAAAATTCTTAGTTTTGAAATGCGAAAAAAAAGTTGAAAAAAAATTGACATGGTATAGTCTTGGCTAGGTCAGACTACAGCAGTGGTGCAGTTCCTGCGTTCCCCACAGCCTGGGAACTTGCAGGCATGTACAACCCTCAAATCTCCCCTAGTGCATTTAAGGGTTAACTTTTGTTTTTGTTCATGAACGCTTCATTTGTTCATAAACAAAATTTGACAATAGGGGAAAACTTCTTTAATTCCATCTTAAAAAAGTCCAGTGCCAATGATCAAAAATTTCAATTAGCATTAATTGTTGTCACATCACATATGTTTCAAAATCCAATTCTCTAGGATTTGACCAAAAAATAAATTGGGTTGAGGATATGTTTTTTCTCATCATCTACAACTTTTGAAAACCATCATCATCATCAATTGTTTTTTGGTCAATTTTGTAGTACAGGGTTAAAGAATTGTTGAATTTGAAAGTTTTTTATTCAAATTATCTCCTTCTAACAATACAATATCCCCTCTCCCTTCTAAAAATACAAAAAGCAAATGAAAAACATCAAAACTAAGTAATTTGGATCCTGGTATGTATAGCTTTCAATTACAATAATTAATGAAATTTTTGAAATTTTCAAATGGAGTGCAAATTAAATTTATCAAGTTCAAATGATATTCAAAAGATAGATGTTTTGAAAGCTACATTTGAATTTGAACATCCCATTCAATTCCAAATGAATTTCTCTCTCTTCTACACTATAATCTAACTCCACAATAGACCATAGGGATATAAAAAGGGATCAATTGTACAAGCAATTATATTTACGATGATTGCTATTCAATATAAATAGGGAGTTTTTGGAGTGTCCAAATTTTGAAGTTGGGTAGTTCATGCAAAAATAGACTTGATATTTTTTTATTTTTTTATTTTTAATTTTGAGGATAACTTTTTTAGAAGAATATTAGAATAGAGATTGTTACAATGTGCCCACCTAACACTACATTGATATGTACTCACAATTGAGTGAGTCAAGATTAGAATCACCTTGTTTTAGTAAATCTAAACTTTAGCCTACATGTAAAGGAGCTAGTTTTGAAGGTGAGTTTTGAAGTTCATAATTTCAATCAAGTAATAGGAAAAGTTACTTTAATAAATCTAGTAAAGGGAATACAATATAGGAATTTATGATAATGGATTTTAAAAGAATAGTCCAGTATTTTATTACGTGAAAGATATCCACTACACATGGCCATATTGCAAGGCAAAATAGAGTCTAAAAATACTTTTATAAAGTAGCTTGACTCATGAATATGTGCAAAAAAAAGAATAGTAAAAATATTTGTTGGCCAACTGACTTGACTCACTCGTAAGTATGTGGAAATGCCATATAGTAGTATGTTGTTATTGTGACCATCCTCTTCAAATAGCCCAATAGGTACCTCTGAAATGGACAGTAAGTGGTTTTAAAATGAACTGCCACAAATGTTAGAGCATAATTAAGATTTCTTAGATATTGATTCATACTTTGCCAATGGATGGAATAAAAGCTAGAGATGGTCCATTTTAAAGCCAAGGTATGTCCATTTAATTTTTCTAAATGAGAATCGATTGCCCAATTGCCTTTTTACAAATGTTAAAAGAATTTAGGGTCCATTTAAGTTTAGTAATGGTTGCATTTAGGAACCTTGTGTATTACTTTTTGAATGCCACAATGCTTGTTTTTGGTCAAGCCATATCTTTTTTCAGAATGCATGTGTGTGGGTTTTGCAAGGCCTATCATCAAAAATAAGTGCCTACCACAAAATTCTTTGAAAATTCATAAGTAATTCATAATTGCTCCAAAAAATATGAAACCACTTGTGTTAGATTTCGCATCAATTTATCTTCAAGTGAAAAATAAGGGAAAATGTTTCTGGGCATCTGAAAACCATCCAAACGGCCCAACAGCCCTTAAATGGACGGTTTATGAGCACACTACCTTACGGGACAAGTGGACTGATGGTGCCAAGTGTGACAAAAGTAGGCAGAATGCTTGAGCCTCACTGCTGATATAAGTTTAAATATACAATCGAGAACCTGTCGTGCTCCTTCAATTTTCTGCTTCGAGCTCTTGTTAG
The DNA here is from genome assembly GCA_963920665.1 of Straminergon stramineum. NCBI lineage: Eukaryota > Viridiplantae > Streptophyta > Bryopsida > Hypnales > Calliergonaceae > Straminergon > Straminergon stramineum. The sequence goes on from OY987263.1 coordinate 1,312,747, forward strand.
TTTCGTCTGTGAATTAGGGTTTCACGGCCTCAAGCTTACATTCTCGTCTTCAACGGCAGCTCTCGATCGGACTTACAAATCAACCTCAGTCTGTGAAGTAGGGTTTCAAGGCCCCGTGCTTATATTCTGTTCTTCAACGATAACTCTCGATCGGACTCACACGAATCAACCTCCGCTGGAGCAGCAGCAGCAGCAGCAGCAATGTCAACCGCGGGACCTGTTCTGGGCGTCATCCGCGCGTCACGTCCTTCTCTCCGCTCTGCTCTGGATCGCGCTGCTTTCGCCGTGCACGCTACGTTTTTATCAGCTGGCTATTCCCTCGTCGCCACTGGCAACAAGGCCAATTCCACCGCTGCAGGTTCTGTCTCTGCTCCTTGCTTGCTTCTTTCTTTCTTGCTGATCTCTATGTGCGTTGAATTCGCATCTGGCCATTTCGAGCTCTGGATCTATTTGGTTGCACCGAGGTGACTGGAAAATGAACTATTCTCGGTCGTTGGTGTCTAATTTAGTGACAATTCGAACGCTTTTCAAGGTTTGTATGGTATGTTCAGCTTGAGAATAGAGTGATTAAAAGCAGAATCGATTATAAACTCAGTGTAAGGCAATTGAATATTGGTGTGAATTAGGATGTTTCGTTTTCCATTAACTGAGGATTGCACTCTGTGTACTCATTTGGAGCGAGTGGCAATGAGGTGTTTCATGGGAACCATGAATTGGGCGCGAAGGTCGCAGTCTGAAATTCGATGTTGTCGTGATTTAGCAGGAAGAGAGGAGGAGGCTGAGGTTGGAATCGATGGATGGGATGAGATGAACGGCGCATATGCATTCCGGTATTCCGGAAGCGGTCAGGCCGATCTCTTGCCGTCAGTTACAGTGAAATGCATGACCATGGGCGACTCCCTCATGGTTGATGCCGTGTCATCGGATTCGGATACTCCTGTACATACTGAGATTAAGTAATTGGATTGACCTTTATTCTTTTCCCATGGACTTGCATGATTGCCCCGGCAGCAGAACCCTTAGTATTTTGATCTACTCTTGCGCGTTTGGGGCTTCCTTATTAAAAAGAGAGCTTCCTCTTGTTTCTAATTCACGTATTGTCGATCCAATCGCAGGGCAAGCCTCTATGCAGCGGATGGAGATGCAGGTACCTACAATCAGCAGTATACTAACCTTGACGGCTTAGTGAATCTTGTAAACTCGTCCATCCTGGGTAAAATTTCACCAAAGAAAGAGAGAGCACCTGCAGCTGCTCCAAGAACGTATGTCTAATCCCTTCACTTCTTGATTTTGCCTTGACTTTTCACGATTGGCGCCTAATTTTGTTTCAGATTGTGAATTGCACATTTGATTTTTCGCGTTGCTCCCTAACATGTTGAAGTGTTTTCAGTATTTGCCGAAAGAAGCATCCCACTTTCGTGTAGACATGGCACATATTAGTTTTGACGCCACTCTGCTGATAGCAGGACTACTCACGAGCAAACTGGTGAAGCTAGGCGTCCATCGGAAATGGGTAGTTCCCTCATAGATGACCGGCAGCGGTCTGGTGGTCCTGGGTATGTAATTTTATCTATTTTCTTATAAATCTGTCGTCTGTGCTTTCAGCATCGTGGAAAACTGCAGAATACGTCCTCTGTGTACATGGAGTTTTTCTAAGCAAAGACGCATGACTATGTATGATAATTCCTACCTTTCGTTTTGAGCAGATTTGCGTATCCTTACGTACCGGGATATGATGGTAGCGATCTTTTTCCTTCACCAGGAGCAGGAGTTTTTGTTCCACGGTGAGATGCTCACTTGCTTAATCTTCTGCTGCATCCCTTCATATCAAAGGTTAAGGGTTAAAGTGGTACAACTTAGGATTATTGCTTGTGGACCTACTTCACTAGTGAATATGCCGTAGTAGCATGCATATTTGGCGTCTTACAGGAAATGTTTGCAACGCTATTTGAAATAAACGAGGGCATTGTCTAGGTCGTTTTGGCGTGCAGGATTATTCATTCAGGGCTGTCTTAGTGCATTTTTTCGATAGTACTATGTTTTTGTGAATAAATTTTGACTAGTTAGAAGCTATGCGGCAAAATTTGCGGGTGGAAGTTTTGTGATGAACTTTGTGCATTTCAAATGTTGCTGAACACCGTAATGATTTTATGCAGTGGGAACCCCTTCGGAGGTCCTGGAATGCTAGTCGGTGCGTCCCTCTATCCTCCTTTGCAGTGTGCTATTTTTTCTCTAACATTTTCCTATGTGTTATTTTCGAATATTGGATCAGAATGGTACGTCGTCTGACTAGGCTTGAGCTAATATATGATCCGGGTACTGATGTGTAGGCCCAAATGACCCACGATGGGGTCCAGTGGGGGTTCCTCGACCAGACCATCCTAGTATCGGTGGTGTTCCGTACGTGATATTTCATCCCCTCTCTATTTCTTGAAAATAGGACTACTTCTTGTTTTAGCTGCAGATGGCTTTGATGACAATGGACAAACTTCATGGTCTTGTTAGTTTTTCATTATTGTCTGAATTAAGAGCCACTGCACCTATTTTTGGAATGAAGGTGTATCAATGTGTCTCTTAACTTTGATTGTCTTTTGCCTCTTCCCGTCTCTTGTTGAGTATTATATTTTCCATTTAACACTTGAAACCAAATTTGAGTAGGCACGATTGAACATAGCTGACACTTTTGTGGGGATAAAATGTTTGCTCTACAGAGGTGTGCCACCGGGCGCTCGGTTTGACCCTTATGGACCACCAGGAGTTCCAGGCTTTGAGCCCAGCCGCTTCACTAGGTAGAGTATCGTTTCGTACCTTCTCGAGATGCATGAATCACCTACAGATTCACATCTGACCTCAGGCTTTTCGTTGAGCGTAATAGCTGGTCAATGTTTTCATACTTGAGTAACTTGACCAAGGTGCTAATGAGGAACACGTCCACATTTTTGAGCGCTACTGTTTGTTCTTAGCTGTAGATGGCTTTAATGACAATGGACAAAGTTGCTTAACCTGTAGGAAAGTACTTATTCTGTATGTGTGCCATGTATCGTTACCTGGATCACTTGTTAGTTACGTTCAGGATTTTGTGTTTCTTAACCGAGGCTATTTGCCCAACTCCCTTCAAGATGTTAGCCTGCGGAGTGAATTGCTGTGGATTAAAGCCATCTGTTCGTGCTCCACTATATGTCATTTTGGAGGAGGTTTGCTTACCACATATGATTTAAGAACTTGCTGGAAAATGTTGCTATGTGAGACAGGTTTTGTGCAAAGAAGAAATTGTTCGGTCACTCAAGTAATCCTTGATTTCAACCACTTGGTAAAGTATACTCAAGAAATGGTTTGTTGTGCAGGGATCCAAGGAGAGGGCCGGGCGGTCACCCTGATTTGGAACATTTTCCCTCTGACTTCTAGGACTTTTTCCAAAGCGAAATGAATACTCATCAAGGACCTGGTTTCATTTTGGTATCCTCTGTTGTTATTCCCAAGCGGCATGATATTTAGCAATGAGTGCCAAGGTTTTGTGTATTTAAGTGGTAGACGTTTGTCTCGTGCACGGGCAAGGCGGAGATGGGATGTAGTAGCACCCTTTCTAATTTTTGGTAGATCGATGTGTAGATTTTGATCTTTAGAATGCTCAGTAGTATCAGTTTCAAATATCCAGGAAAGGTCCGAGAGTAGTTATAGATCTGATATTTGGAACTAGATTATTGTACAGCTTCACAACATGTGAGGAATCTGTGTCTTTTGATCACTTAGCCCCTAACTGCCTCCACGACCATATATGGTCGATCTGAAATTTCAGGCCCATTTCTGTGCGGGCAGTTCAATTCCTGTGACTGGTTTAAAAAAAAATTCGGGCAGATTTGAGGGTTAAATATGAAAAAATTTCATTTTTCATTGAGGAAAGTACATATTCAATTATTGAGAGGTCTTCAAAAGCATATGTGTACTAAAAGTGGAGTGTAAAGCTTGCTAATTTTACTTCATTTCTTGACTTTATGCAAAGCTTGGCAATTTCATTTGATTTGAGATCTAAGAAATTGAACTTATCCATTTGCTTTGGGAATGGTTTCAATGAAAAGTTTAAATTTTTTTCATGATTTTCACCATTGAAAATTTCAACATCCAAGTGTTTATTTGAAGCTATTTGCAATTTCTACTTAAAAACAAAAATTGCATTTCAACAATTGCAATGTGGATTGTGTAATGAGTTTGATGTTTTTTCATGTGAAATTAAGTTTTTTGGAAGTGCATTTTAGTGTGCTAACACTCTTTGAAGTTGTTCATGTTACCTCCAATCCCAAAAAACATTTATATGCAAATTTTGAAACATTGTGGACAAAGACAATGTACTTAAAATAAAAAATGTACATTTCCCTTGGTATAATATCACAACTCTTAAGAAATTTTGCACTCAAAATTGGTGTGCATACTAATAAACAAGCTCTACTAACATCTATATGGTTAGATTTCGAAAAAAACACAATTTGCTTCATTAAAGATAACTACAAGCCAATGTTCTTTTTTCATAGTCAAAACACACTTGGAATGGCTTAGGCACTTAGGGGTTAAGGTAGACCAGCCCAATTGCGTTCGTTTCCTAATTCCAATACTAGACCAACTCAATTCCATCATCTTACTTTGGGCCCAATTCCATTCAAAAAACATCCAAATCCATTTTTTTATGACAAAATCAGAAATCTTATGACAAGGGGTAATGTGTCACTCCATTAATGGTGAGTGTTTAGTACTTGACTTGGTGCTTGTGGGTTGTTTATGAAACGTTTATGACTGTAGTCTATGGACGATTTTATAATTTCAGGGCTGACTACTTCAAAAATTTACAGAAATTACAATTTTATTCAGAAAATTATAATTCCACTTGGGTTTGATCCATGAAACAAGCCCACACCTCTGAAAAATATGTGCCCCTCTTGGAATTGGCCCCAAGATACTCAAATTCAAAATTAGGGTGGTAATAGGCTTATCTACCTTATAAGTTACTTGATGTAAGTAACCTAATTTTTTTCATAAGGTTGATAAATCCCAGGATATTTTAGCAATTTATTCTTCATGTCCCAGTGAATGGAACATTGCTAATGTTGGAGCCTTTTCCCTAAGAAATATATCAATATCAATTCTTTGTAGAATGAAATTTGGATCTTCGCAACTTCCACTATAAACTTGAGGTTGCAATTGGGTTGGGGTTGACTTTGGGACACTTGAACTTACTCAAAAAATTTGCAATAAAGTAATATCCGTGGAATTTTAATATAAACAAAAATTTGAACAATGTTTGGATAAGGTAGGAACACCCCAAAAGGTCTTTGTTTCCATTCATGTATAGTAGAATTCTCTAGAAATGTCCCTCGGCTTTCATTAGATTGTCCTTGTACTATGTCATAAAATCACCCCCTTACAAATTGACAATTGGTTCACGAGGGGGCCAGTGTGTTAAAAAAATAAGGATATAGGTGCGAACAACCATTATATTATAGGGGGGTATGAATTATTTTTTTATTTTTATTTTCACATTCTATCATTATGCAATTTTATAATGGGACATATTATTCTATATCCTATAGTACATTAAAGACATCCAATGCCATTTTCGATACCCTATATTACTCTAGACCCATTTATAATTTTTAGCCCCCATTTTTTTAACATACCCTACCATTTGTTCACACGTATGTTGCTACTCCAACCGCTCACTACCCCCCTAGGATTGGTTGACTGTTGAAATTGTCAAGTTTCAATTTCAAGTACACCTATGTACCAGTTTTAGTGGTATAGGGAGTTATCACTATGAAAATTGATAGAAAATACATGCCATATCCAAAAAAATTCATTTTCATTTTCAAAATTCATGATTTTCAATTGCTAATACTACAATTATAATTTTTTCTAGCAAAAGTTGCCTCCAACTATGCTAAATTGCTTACGTTGATGGTTTTTAGAGTTTCTATTGTACAATATTGAGCTCATAACAAGCCTCATTCTCAATTAATGCAGAATTTTAATTCCATGTGCATATATGACGGCCATTTATAATGAATGACAAATTCTTTAACCCTGAATCTATAGGAATTAAATAATATTATTTATTCTATATTGTCATGATTTAAAGATGACTATTGCTGTCAATATAATTATGCATTTAAAGTCCATAGTCATATCGAAACTAATTTACATAATAAGCTACATATTGATAAGTTGTTTGTCGGGGAGGTTTGATGCATTATTAATTCTAAAACTCTTTTGATAAATTCAAGTAGTTTTAGAAGCTAGGTCTTAATATTGAGCTCGTCATTATCATATCATTCTCTAATATCTTATTTGCACTAATGGAGTATCATCATTTTCATGTAAGCCAATATTTCTAGAATTTTAGCACTAAACAAACAACATTATAGCATTGCATTTTTTTAATACTAAAGTTATATCAATATTATACATATTAAAATGATGTTGATAACTACAACATTGATATCAATGATATTTTGAATTAACATAATGATCTTTTAGAACATGCCTACCAATTCATATCATTGAAATTTTATAATTAAGCCAACTCATCTACATATCAATATGCATTGATGATACTCTCAATGTTTAAAAGGACAAATTACAGGATTTTTAGTGAGATAAGTGTTTGTCTCTTTGCATGATCTATTTTTTCACCATTGGAGAGTAGAATTTTTTTTCTAAGTATTTAATGATGAAATAAGATGTCTTCAATAAGCCATACAATTTTCAAAACAACAATGAAAATTCTAAAAAATCTACTATTCTAAAGAAAAAGTGAATAAAATCCATACAAAATATGAAATATTCTTATGAGTTTTGAAAGTTTCTCGACAAGTATATTCCAATGAATTATTAACATTGTCAAAATGTCAATAGTGTTATAATTATTTTTGTCATTATATAATTGGAAAATTAGAAGAGTTTGTAAAAGCCCAAAGTTCAAGAAGGGGAAAATGATCAACTTGAGGAATTTTCAAATTGAAGTATCAACTTTATTTTGAAAGCTTCATTTCATTGCTATAGCTAAAATTCAGATCATGCTTATGGCTAAATTTAAATCAATGAAAAAAAGCCTTGAATTACTTGAAATGTTCAAGACAATCTATAGTACAATAATTGGTTTTGTAGAAAAATAAACTAAACCTCAATGACAAGATTTCAAACATTTAAGCAACTCACAAATTAACCTCGATAAAAAATTAAATTCTTCATTCATTATTAGTGATTGAAATCATTAAAACACCAATATTAGAGTTGTAGGTGCTACAAGGTGTATAGTTTTATGTCATGTAATATCTCCAAAGCTATTATAGAATTTAAAGGACAATTCATTTATTCTAAACTTCATGATTGAAATGTCACACTTCATTTGGTTCCTCTTTCAATTCCTATTCTAAATTACAAATTGAATTCTGAGCCAATTTGTATTTTTCTTTTGAATAAAAATAATGCATGATTGCATGCAATTATATCACATTCAATTTTCTTCTTCCTAACTTGAAGTTCAAATTAGTTTATGACAACTCCATACCTCCAAGAAGTGTTAAGAAATTTTATCTGTAGTTCAAGAATGAGTGCAAGTAAAAAGGGACATTGAGATGTTTTCAAAATTATCCCAATCACCCATCCCTCTTCTGTTTTATAGTAGTGGTTTTGTCATTTTTTTTCTTATTGGTATTGCTATGACTAGTTGAGATTGTTTCCTTTTTTGAAGCTTTGATTGTGGTTAAGGTGCCCCTAAAATGCACCATTGGCGCAAAACCACCATCATCACTTTAGGTACATCTCCAAAATCAAAATGTACCTATGTAGAAGAAATAACTTTAGAAGCTCTACCAAGAAAAACTTTTAGACCCTTAATAACTTTTGCCTTGTATCCAAATGCTACATTCTTTAGTGCATTGGAAACTCTTTTCACTTGACAACAAATAAATATGAAACTTTAACTATGCCAATCTAATAATTGTAACTAGACACTTTAGCAAAGAGTGGAAAATTAGAAGGGGGGGGGGCATCTACCTTAAGGTAGTGGAGTTTATTACCACCATGATTCACAATCTGAAAACCTTAGATCCAACTTTAAGAGGGACACTTATTTTCTAGAGGTGTGTGCTTGTTTCATAAATCAAACCCAAGTGGAATTATAATTTTCTAAATAAAATTGTAATCTTAGTAAATTTCTAAAGTGGTTTGCTTTGATTTTACAAAACTACTTGTAGAGTGGAGTCATAAATGTTCCATAAACAACCTATAACTGCCTTTTCATGTGTCCAATAGTAATGAAGTATTCACCATTAAAAAATTGACACACTAACCCTTGTTGGCATTAATGTAGTGACGTTGTTGGAAAATGAATAGATTTGGATGTCTTTTTGGACGAAATTGGGACCTAAAGTACAGTGATGGAATGATTGGGCAACGAACAAAAAGTCTACCTTAATCATGTTTCCATTTGTTGGAACAAGTAATTTGTTCAAGTTTCTCATATTTTGTGATTCGTTTGTGTTTCTCAAGTCTTGATAGCCAACCTTGAGTTTTTGGTCATCTTGTTGAGCATAATTTCAATTTTTAGATCTTCTCATTTGTCTCTACCGTATTTAAGATTTTGGCCTGTTTGGGTTTTAGGTTTACAGCATTGACCATTTCTTCATGGTTGTATTTGTTCCTTATTATTAATAATGAGATAAAGCATTGGAAGAAAAAAAATTCATTCTTCTAAGCTCAAAACATTATATGAAGATCCGAGCTGTTTTATTGCATGAATTTTTTTCAAGATAAAATATGTTAATGTTTGCATGCAATCTTGAATCCCCTAGTGAAACTTTTTCTCAAAAAATAGAACACCTACCAAATACAAGACAAAGATTGTCACAAAATACTAACTTTGAAATTCATGCATTGTATACATCTTAAAGGACCTTGGGAGACAAAGGAACATTTTGAAAATCAAACCTCAATTTTCATATACTTAGTTCTTGATTTGAAATGTTTTAAAACTTACCTAAGAAAATGTAGCTCTAATAATCTACTTTTTCTTGGATTTTAATTTTCTTGAAAATTGTTAAAATTGTAGTTTTTGTGACACTTTGAAGGTAGCATCTTGAAAGCTTAAAGATGTCACTTTTGACCTTTTTCTATCAATTTATGTTGGTGTGGATACCAATTATACCATGATGTTTGTCACCATAGTCTCCATTTTTTTTTCCAAAATTTCTTACTTTTCAAAGTATTTTTATGATTACTATGAGTCTTACAAACAAATTACTTTAAAAGTCATATAAAATTAATTTTAATATTTTTAATTATGATAACAATGAAGATAAATTTCAGATATATAATACTAAATGAGAATAATATAATTATTTTGAAATGTGTGTAAAAATAGAAAATTAGTGAAGTTTGTTTAATTTTGCACATGACATGTCCTTTAAGGGTTAAGACATCCAAATAGGGAAATAAGAAAGCCAAACAATTCAAGAAAAATCAAACAAAGGACACATAATATGTACTAGGGCTTTTTTTTGGACTAGAGTCCCTTGTGTTGGCTTCATAGCACAGGCCAGATTTTGGAGGGATAGACTCATAGTGGTTAGATTCTAATAGATCTAGCGAAATTTTGCCAAAAAAATCCCTAATATATATAATAACTGCATTCATAAAAATTGACTAGAGCGTTGTCAATGGTGGGAGTACTGTGCATCAACATATAATGTTATGAAAAGTGAAAGGTGGGTGCAACAAAGATTAGGAAGCAATGAAGAAGCACTTGACTAATCATTGAAAGTATCAATTACACATTTTAGTAAGTTATTTTACATGATTTGCAAGTAGTTAATTTGTTGCACCAAAGTGGATGAGTTGGAAGCTAAGACACATATATCTTGAAGTGGGCCTTTTCTTTCTCCTCCCTCATTACATACAAGTTATCTTTGGCTTAGGATTACAACATTCCTAAAGTTCATTCACGAACCTCAACTCCAACCTCAATTCCTACTTGAAAATCAAAACCTCCCTTAGAACCCCACTTGATTGGTCAAATAAATTTATAGAATATAGTTAACTAATTGAACTAATACAAAACTTACAACCAATACAACTTTAAGTAGGTAGAATATTATATCCCTATCCTCAGACATGGATAACAAGCATTGCTATTCACGTTTTTTTATCATATACACCTAAATATTTGGTTTGTTGTGGTCAGAATTTTTTAAACATTTTTTGAACAAGCTAAAGAAGATAATTTTAAACTTAAGTACAATTTTTAGTCTCAAGACTAGCTCTATCACGGAAACTTCAGTGCAACATGCAAGTATCAATAGCATTCCAAATTTTGTTGCAAGACTAATATGAATTGTAGCTTCATTTTTAGATAAATTCACTCAAAAAACAATTGTAACAGCAAAGAATGAAGCTACCACAACTACATGGATAGGGACTACCATTAAACCAAGTCCATATAAGCCAACCACAAAAAGAAAACTAGCAATGAAACAACAATCACACTACAATAATGATTCAAACAAGGATTACAAACAATAAAACTTATGTGGCAAATGGAAGAAGTAGCAAGACACAAAGAACTAGGGACTAGTGAATGAAAAGGGAGAAGGGAAAAGTGACAAAAAAATTGGCTAGTTAAAGCTCTACTCTTAAAGCAACCATGTTCTAAATGTTTCCACTATCTAGGACTGACTGACATGTTCTTTAAAATATCTACTACATTAGAACCTCTCTAAATCAATACCCTTTAAGCCAATAAACCTCTCTAACATAATGGTCCTAGCTTGGGGAATATAAGAAGTGGTAGCACTAAATGAGAGCCAACCAAGGACAAAAAAAAGCTAAAATAGGCTTTTGAACTAGCTTCTTGGTCGTGAGGAGGTCCTTCTTTTCCTCAAGATGTACCACATGTACAATTTTGGCAGCTTCCTCTATGCTGAGTCTTGAATGCTTAGACCCTCTCTAAATCAATAAACATCTCTATTGTAGTATTCACTAGGGGCCAGACCCTTTTACTTTAGAGAGGTTCTACTATACTATCATTGATGAGTTAGGTAGGCTTAAAGGTCGCTTAAGGTAGGTGGCTCATGAATGGACCAACTAAAGGTTGGTCCGCCTTTTTCATGTAGTTTCTTGGATGGGATTATTTTTAGCTCATTTTTGAAATGAAGAGAAATAGGTTTTGAATGTAATACAAGTTGTTTCGTATTTTTTGAAGCATTTTCGAATTACTTATGAATTTTCAAACAAGATGAGTCATTGGTCCCTATTTATGACCCTAGGAAATTCAGAAACCATTCACTTGCAACTTCTAGAGAGAAACGGCAAAAGCAAAGAGAATATTAATTGACTCTTGTAATAAATATTTTTTTTTATTGATCCATTCAATGACTATAGAAGGTCCACTTAAGGATCACCTCACTTCCATTTCAAGTGAGTCTATATAGGTGGTTCTAAATGCCCGCTTGCTTTCAGAGCCTCCTACCTTAAAGACCAAAATACCTTAGATGGTTACTTGATTGAAGGACTAAGAAAGCATGTACAACTCAAGAATCTCCTTTGCTTCTAGCCAAACTTGAGATGTAGATAAGCTTTAATTTTGACATTCTCAATTGTGGGAATTGTGGATGTACAAAAGTAGGAACCAAACTTCAATTGACATTATCAATTGTGGGAAATGTGGATGTATAAAAGTAGGAACCAAACTTCAATTTAGCAAGAAAGCAACTCAATGTTGTTGAGGTGTCTTTGGGTGTCCCCCGGATTTCTCGTTCGCTATTTTGTAATTTTGGCCCCCTTGTAGTTGACTTGATGTTGCTTCTTCCCCTCTAGTATAGGTACCTTTGGATGTAGAAACTGTGAAAGGGAGATGGATTTGTATTTGATTTCTTGGTGATGCGGGGATTTACCATATGATGTGCTATCCCTTGAGGCGAGCCAAGTCAGCTCCGCACGCAGGAACTTGCCAAACCCTCCAAAAAGAAAATGCTTCTGCAACTGAGCTCAATGTATCATTGTGGCAGCCCCTTATGTTACAAGAGTGGAGTACATGGAGTCTTCTTACATCTCTAGGACACGGGTGAGAGTTACTACCTAACCGTCGCATGGGGGGACAGCGGGGATACCTTTGGTAAAGACATTGGCTTTGTTTGTGGGGAGGTTCGAGGGTTGAATCCATACCCCCACAAATCGACAGTAGAAGTTTTGCTTCCGAGCCTAATGTGCCCCAATGCTTGCTAGTCGAGGTGGAGCCATGGCGAATTCGTTTTGTTGCCATTTTACAACTCGATATGAATGAAAAATTTTAAATTTACTAGTGTAGCTTGTGCCGTTGCCACAGTCAGAAGAAAAGTAAAAGTAATTTTCTAATTTTTTGATTTATTTGATTCATAAAAACTTTGAAATTCAATAACTTTTGCATCGTAGGTGCAAATGTTGTGAAACAAAGCCCGTGCACTCGTCCTTGCCGAGGGCTTTCCAATGGTACCAAGAACTTGACCGGGGGATGTACGGCCCGGGAGATCTCAACAAACAAAACAAAACAAACAAACAACCTAACTTAAGGTATAGATTCTTCATAGATGAAGTCATATGTAATTTCGGTCCACATGGAGTCGCCTTGCTACTGTTTTATAGTAAGCACATGCTTTTGCCATTGAGCATGGGTTGTCATTGTGGCAGCCCCATTTGTTATAAAATTGGAGTTCAAGAGATTCGTAGGCAGCCCTAGGACATGTAAGAGAGATTCTTCTAGCGCTCCGCTTGGGGGGATGGAGTGGATACCTTTGAGATAGATGCCGGCTCTATGTACAGGGAAGTCCTAGGATTGAATCCGTCCCTCTTCAATTTAACTAGGAGAGTTTTGCTTTCGGCACTTGTTTGTTGGTCGAGGTGGAGCCATGATCTACTCATCAGGATAAAATGACCCCTCTAAATAGTATTGTTCCGCAAATGCTTAACCCTTAAATGTCGATGCAAACGTTTTGTATCTGATGAATGACAAAAACCAATCTGTTGGATGTAGGAAAGTTGTTTTTCATCCAATTTTTTTTCACTGTGACTGTAGTAGTGCTCTATAATGAGAGGCCAAAATTATCACCATTGAATGCATTCATAATTTTAGGTACCCCAAATTGTGAGAGATGTGCAAAGACAGTTATAGACCCCATGTCACCCTTTTAGCAATTTCTGTGAGGGCAACATGCCATGAGGGCTTTCGCAAGTTCTTTCATTGGCGTGAACAGTGTCTTTTCCAGCAGTCAATCTCCAATGCGCTACTATTTACAGACTGACTTTGTGCCACGGTGACTGGCCCGTCGTTTAAGGGTTAACAATAGAATATTGGTGTAGTATGAAAGGTTTAGGTATGATACCAATACTCGGTTCCTCACAAAAATTAAATTTGATATGCTTAGAGATTTGAATTTTGTATTTTCATAATGGGAGTCATGCTTGGATGAAGTTTGATCTCTAATCGATACTTTGAACTTCATCCACTAATTACATTCAATTCACAATTCAAAATCAACTTCTAATTTTACTTTTAAATTCATAATTCTTTCTTATTCTTGAGTTTTCATTCTTATTCTTTTTGGATGCTTTTGAACAATTTTCATCCAATCTAGCTCCTAAACTTCATATACTCATATCTTACTTGTTTTAAGTTCAGTTTCTAAGTGTCTTATGTTTTTGAAAACCTCTGGACCTCTTCTACAAGTTCTCTAGCTAAATTCAAAATAAGATCTAATCCCAATGGTCTGAATCTAATTTGTACTTCAGCTATGGTTTAAAGTCTCTAATGAAAGGATTTAAAAAAAAGATAGGGTAATGAGACACTTACCTCGGATTGAACCTCATCTATGAGGTGGTTGAAAACTCCAACAAAAACTTCTTCATTTGCCATCTTGTACTTCCTTGATTTTGAGCTAAAAGTAAAAATTGGTGTTGCTTAGATTTGGCTAGATGGAAAGAGACCTTGATGCACAACATAGACTCCAACGGGTTTATACAACCTATCAATTTAGTTAATAGCCATGCACTTACGTGTGATTACTTTGGAGTTTTGGACAACGTAGGGAGTGTGCATGCTAGTAAGATTCTAGTAGGAACGAGACATGACAATGGACATGCACTACTCATCAAGTAATTCAACACAACTTGAATTGATAGGAAAAATTTACCACACTAACTACACTTCGAGGGGAACATTACCCTATTTTTAAAATTTAAAATTTTTTATTGAAAACAAATATTAGATGAAGGATATACAAGCCCCTGAAGTTGCAACCATCAAATGTAGTTTGGTGAACTCAAATTGAACTTGTGGACTTTGATTGGCTTCCAAATAAAAAATCAATACATTTCGGATTGATTTGAAAATTTTACTACACAAACTAGAGGAGAGAGCGCAAATTTCCCATCAAGTTTTAATGTTTTATTGAATTTTGGAATTGGATGCAAAAATTGTATCACTTTAAATTGGACTTGAACTATGTGAGGACACTTTTGGTCCCCTTGGGTGGTGAGGGGTTAAATTAGGTTGTTTGTTTGTTTGTCTATTTGTTTTGTTTTGTTTGATATGCTGAGATCTAAGAAATTGTGAGTCCCTTGTGGAACTTTGGGTACTATTGGAAAGCTCTTTGTAAGGAGGGGTGCACGGACTTTGTTTTGTAGCATTTGGACCTAAGATGTGAAAGTTATTGGATTTCAAAGTTTTTATGAATTAGAAAATTGAATGAAATTATCTTTTATTTTGAAAAAAACATTATTTTCAGATTGCATGTCCAAACACCTTGAAACAAAGCCCTTTGCACTCCTTCATGCATAAACAATATTGAATTTCTAATATTTTTACAAAGTAAAATAGTAAAAAGACATTCTTACTTTTATTTTGGTTGTGGCAACAAAATAAGGAACAACCGAGAGATGTGCCATGATTTGCGCTCACACATCAAAACAAATCCCCTTGCCATCCTCAAAATATATTGCAACCACAGAGCATCTTTAAATGCAAAACCTCCGGCCACCAAGTTGAGACACCAAGAGGAAACACCACTTATTTATACAGCACCCAAATAATATACATTTGAGTTTACATTAGAATCCTCTTAAGACTACAGAGAAGTTCCCCAATTTATTGACTGAGAACCCAAGGTAAGGAGATTTTGCATTGACAAAAGCTACATCAAGAACAAATGTGAGATTTTTTGAGTAGTTGCACCTGAAAAGCAAGACCGTGCTGTAGTGCTACAAGGGACAAAGTCTCTCATGGCGTAGCAATTTCTTTTTGCAGTTCCTGGAATGGAGATCAATCAAGACAAGTAAAGGTCATCGGAACGGGTTTCGTACCTTAGAGTCGGGTAGGGTGTTGTCAACATTGCTTGCAGACTCTTCAGCTCCATTCGCAGGCTTCAGCGAGGCGTCAGCTGCTTCAACTGAAGGATTGGCGGCGCGGCAGCAGTGTCCATTTCCATAGTAATATCGGTGGCCTCCTCACATTCATGCTTGGGCAAGGAAGATGATGATGTGATAGTCAGAGTGTCCCACCGCAAGATGAATTCCCGCAAGTCCGTGCGGTCGTACAAGAACTGCATGTCCACAAACAGGAAGCAGAAGAGCATCATAGCTGCGCTGGAAGACAACAGCAAGAAGCTGCCAAGTTCGTAACCACTACAGATACCGGGGGTTTGTGAGTATTTCCCACTTTGGTGGCCTCTAAGAGCTTTCAAACTAAAAATCGAGCTCCAGAAGATTTCAGCACTTGTTTCTCGTTTGATTCTACGGTGCCTATCTGATCCAGGACAAAACAAGTGTAGATCCTGCAGGACCATCCATGGGTGCTTCCGCTCTCCTTTCTTCCCATGTCACGCACTTGACTTAGTGCAGATACTAACTTAGTGCAATTGAGACACCCGTTAAGGATGGCTTCACACGGCAAGAATAAAACAACAAAGCTCACTGAAGTCACTGAATGATTTTCTCCACCACATTCTCGAGCATGTTTAATTGTCTAAAGTGACGTAACTAATTACACTCTGAAAAAGCGAGTTCACAAATACATGCAAACAGGGCTCCATCGCCAGAAGGTTCCAGGAGTAGTATTCTACATTCCTGTCATGTTTCGAAACACAGCCTGGTATTTCTAGGGTTGTGACATCCGTCACCCTAAACCCCTCGACGATAGCTTCAGACAGAAAGAGTACAGCTACGGAATTCCCTCAACGGAATGGTTGTTTGAAGCACTTATAGAGACACAATGAATGCTCACCCTAGCTAGCTGCGACTAAACTCTGGAAAACGCAGTTTAGTTCAAAGATCCACTCCAACATAGTTCCATTTGCAATCGTCTCAGGAATCATTGCCTAAAACCATATATTCTAGTACTAACCTAACAAGCTGCCACGACTCACTGATCATGAAGCCCTTCCTCCGGCACTCCGCCGATCTCCTCAATAAGCTTCGGGACCAACCTTTTCGG
Source organism: Straminergon stramineum (assembly GCA_963920665.1). Taxonomy (NCBI): domain Eukaryota; kingdom Viridiplantae; phylum Streptophyta; class Bryopsida; order Hypnales; family Calliergonaceae; genus Straminergon; species Straminergon stramineum. The sequence goes on from OY987263.1 coordinate 1,329,251, forward strand.
TACCATAGTGATAACTCCAGAGGTTGTTACGTCAGCACCTACTTCACAACCATTGCGGAAAACTCAAATGCGTCGGGCATGACACAGCTCGTTCGCAAGACGGCACTCTGAATACCTCGAGAGGTCAAACCGAAATCATTGAGGCCAGTTGCTTTCACGATTTTTCGAAGCTCAGCTTGCTTGTTGCGATTAGTTCTGCCTTGGAAGAAAAGAACAAACCTGCATGGTCAACACAAAGAGCAGGTACCAATGGTAAAGCCCTGACAAAGAGAGAAGTACTTCAACTGCACCTTGACTTCTTATAAACAAAGAATCACTTCCTCGAGATGACAGGATTGTACTAATGTGTATACTGCATTGCGAAGCAATGAACAGTACAAAATTCCCAATTTTGAACTACACATCAAACTGATCAGATGTCATATGGGGAGGAAGATGAGGGGAGAATCATGGCTACGGCGAACTGAACAGCAATTGCTCCTCGCCTCCGGTTGCAGCGTGCCTTGTACTTCCATTCCTCCACTTGCGTTGTGAGCTCACCACCCCGCACCTCCCTCGCCGTCTTTCGCCGCTGTCACTGCGCCTATTTTCGACGCTTTGGATGCAGATTCGCCAATTTCCTTCTCGCAATCTGCACTAGGCGGATGTTTGGGCGGATTCCTCGACGGGCGTTTGGGGTTTGGAATTCTGGATGATACGTTCTTGTAGTGAAGCTTCAGGCTCTGCGCCACTGGGATTCTGATTCTCGGCAAGATTTTCTTGCGGGGAATCCGTGACGCGGGGGTTTTGGTCGGATTTTTTTATTCTGGTTAGGGTGGTGGAGGATATGGTGACGTTGGTGTCGCCAGGATATTGGTGGCGATTTCTTATTTCACTACTCATCTAGCCGAATAGGTGTTGTTTCGTCCTCTAGTCTTTTCTGATGCACAATTTTTGAAGTGCGACGGATTCTTCTTCTTAGTTCGGCCAGCAAAAGCACAGGTGCGTCGGTGTCTCGGTGTCCCCCGGATTTTGTTGGCTATTTTGTAATTTCGATCCACTTGGAGTCGCCTTGCTGCTGTTTTACAGTAAGCACACGCTTCTGCCACTAAGCACGGGTTGTCATTGTGGCAGCCCCATCTGTTATAAAATTGGAGTTCAGGCGATTCCTAGGCAGCCCTAGGACATGTAAGAGAGATTCTTCCAGCGCTCCGCCCTGGGGGGACGGGGATACCTTTGAGATAGACGCCGGCTCCGTCTGCGGGGAAGTCCTAGGGTCGAATTCGTCCCCCCTCAACTCGACTAGGAGAGTTTTGCTTCCGGCGCTTGTTTGTCGAGGTGGAGCCACGATATGAATGAAAACTTTTTCATTTATTCTTCGGAGATGAAGTCATACATCGGGAAAAAATGACCCCTCTAAACAGTATTGAAGAGGATCGCTTTCAACACTGCAGCAAACGCTTAACAGTAGAGTATTGATGCAATATTGAACCAATATTGAAAAAAAGGTGTGTGCTTGCAATACTGCAGCCATATTAAATAAATATTGAAAAAAAGCTTAAGAAACAATGCTGTAATGCTAATGAAACTATTTTGTAACAGTACTGCAAGTTGTTTTAAAAGTTAATTAATTTTATAAAATAAAAATTGGTGTCCGCCATCCGGACGGGGACCACCCAAGCGAGTAGCCTTTGAAACCCCACCTGAACGGGGACCACCAGCAAGCAACCTGCCAAACCCAACCTGGACGAGGACCACCCAGCAAGCAGACCCCGAAACCCCGCACAGACGGGGGACCACCCCAGAGCTACTTAGCACACTCCAGTACACCCCAGAGTAAGTACAACCCCCCCACCCGGACAGGGACCTCCGGATTCGAACCTTGGATCATGCGGCTGAAGGCAATGGGTGAGAGCCAATTCACCATACAAAAACTTAATGTGAGTATCGGGCTTAAAATTTTATTTAAGTAGTTTTTTGAAATATTTTTTGCTTGCTTCGTAAAATCAGCATACTTTGAAGGCCTTTTAGACATATTATAACAACTTTTTCAAAAAAAATTTGAACTATGAAAAGTTGTAAAATGAAGCTACATTTCATTTCCAAAAATCCGTTTGAGATTTTGAGCCTTTGCTTAAAAGATATGAACAAAATTCAAAGAGGATGTTTGAAAATGTCCAAAACAATGTTCTTTTCAATCCCTCTTTGAACATTGCCATAACTTTTTATTGGAGACCCAAAATCTCAAATGCATTTTTCGAGATGAAATTTAACTTAACATTACAACTTTATAGAGTTCAAAGTTTTTTGAAAAAAGTTTGTTTGCTATGCAAAAATCGCCATCAAAGTTTTTTGAGTTAAAAAATACTGAATCTTAAATGATTAAGTTTAAAACAAAAAAAATATTGTACCAAAAATTTCTCAAAATTATAATTAGGTTGGGCAAAGCAATTGAACCATCATTAGAAGTAGTCATAATACAAGGATTTATTAGTAAAATATAATTATAATCTAAATATATCTATTTAATAAAATTGGGGAAGGCAATACCTTGACATTGAATTCTCTCTAGTGTAAATTTTCTCTTAGGTACTGTGAATTTTTTTCCATGAAAGGAGATGAGCAAATTGATGTTTCTTAAATGTTTCCACAACAAAATTTGAAAAATTCATTGCCAACATTTTTCAATCAATTATTATGTAACACAATGAAGAGCACATAAAATAATTTATTGAAAATAGAAATTTTGTTTTTGTGAAATTGAAATTTGGTGTGTTGATCAAGATTGCATAAAATAATAAATTCAAGAGGATAGTTTTGATAGAGTATTCTTAAAATGATACCATTTTCTTCATGCCAACCAACAAACTTCATAAGAAGTTGCAAAAGAGAAATAGTAGTACAAGAAATGAATAATAGAAAGGTGAGATTTGAGCAATTGCAATACTTATGCAATATTGTTTCAATGTAAATTTGTTAGTTTAAATTGTATTGTTTCAATAAATACCCAAAGCAATTCAATTAAAATTATTAATTGTTGCAATATGGCAACACTACCAAATTCTTCAATATTGTATAGGTATACTTTCAATATTGCATCAATACTGTAAAATATTAGAATTGCATCATTTCTACAACAATGTCAATTGTTGCAATATTGCAATAATAGCTAATTTTTCATAATTGAGAAACTACATAATTTGTACTACAACAATATTACAAGAACACCTAATTTTCTAATATTGAGTACGTATATATTGTGTACTGCATCAATACTGCATAGTTGGGAAAGTGCGTCAGTACTGACGTAGTACTGTTGCAATGGGGGGGTGTTTTCCCGATGTATGTCTTCTATTACAAGTTATAAAATTTTCAATTTTTATGGGGAAAAAAATGGGAATTACTATGAATATTTTAAGAAAGAAAAGGAGAAAATTCATATAAATACAAAATATACTAAAAAAATATGAAATGTCCACCACATATGTACCATATAGTATATAACACCATGGTATAAATCAAAGTTACCACGTCCCTCCAAAATTAGAAAACCAACAAACCATGGTTCAAGACCTAAAGTTCACATTGCTATAAAGTATTGAAAAAACCAACAAACCATGGTTCCAGACCTAAAGTTCATATTGCTATAAAGTATTGAAATGTATGAATTTTTCCAAATTTTCAATTGGAGTAGAAACTACACTTTGGTAAGATTCATTCCATTAGTTGGACCCAAATTCAATACACATGTGAAATGTTATGGCTAAAATTTGCATCAAGAGAACAAAAGCAAGAAATGGCCAAAGCACACTACAAGGGGGATCCGTGGATTGAGCATCTTCTTCTTTAGAAAAGTCAATAAGACCATAATTAGGGACTTTGCAATACTATTCCTTTGCAATTTTACTCAAGTACCCTCCAAATAAATAAATTGGTCGAAAATACTTTTTTTTTCCCATCCTATAGTGCCACGTGAAGTCATGCATTGGACCACTGAGGTCCACTACATCCACTCTAGGCCAACACGTCCTTACAAGGTTAAAATGTTCCGATGCATGTACAACAATGCAACAATACAGATTCCCTAGAAAAAAAGACAACAACAATGGCAAATGACACAATTAATTCAAGATCGCAACAAAGAGTCTGGGTCCTTTTGGAACCTCTTAATCTTGGAATAAAAATAGTTTAATCTACAAACGAGGAGACTTTTGAATTGTGGATTGTTGTAATCAGGACTTATAAACCTCCTTGTGTACAAATGAGAATACTTGTAGAAGTATTTGTTGACTTTGATGGCTTGTAATAGAACTTTTTTGGATTTAGGATTTCATGAATTTTGCTCTTGTGCTTGGTTTGTGTGTGTGTTGTTTGTGGTTCGCTTCCGTCGGAGCTATAGTAACTACTATCCATAATGCGGGAACTTGATGACCAATCTCATAGTGCATTCCTTGTTCCTTAATTTCTCTTTTTCTTGTGAAATTTCTTTATGTTGGAATGGGGTAAATTAGGCATCCATACCTTAAGTTAGGTTGTTTGTTTGTTTTGTTTGTTTGTTACGTTAAGATCTCCCGGAGCATGTGTCCCCTAGCCACATGTTTGGTACCGTTGGAAAGCCCTTGACAAGGAGGGATGCATGGGCTTTGATTCGTGACTTTCCAACCTACGGTGTGAAAGTTATTGAAGTTTGAAGTTTGTATGAATCAAAAAATTAGAAAAATACTTTTACCTTGATTTTGATTGTGGCAATAGTACAAGGCACAATAGTCCATACTTCAAGTTAGGTTGTTTGTTTGTTTTGTTTTGTTTGTTACATTGAGATCTCCCAAATCATGCATCCTCTGGTCAAGTTTTTGATACCATTGGAAAGCCCTTGGTGAGGAGGGGTGCATGGGCTTTATTTCACAACATTTGGACTTACGGTGTAAAAGTTATGGAATTTTGAAGTTTTTATGAATAGAAAAATTAGAAAAAGACTTTTTCTTTTTTTTTGACTGTGGCAACGGTACAAGGCACACTAGTTTGCATGATATGATAGTCTGCTCTAAATCCTCTTGTCTTCTAAAGACTATCCCTAGCCAAGTTCTAAAATGGACATTAACAAGTTGTAAAATGCATATGTGTAAAGCATTGAATGTTTTGTCAATATGTCAGAGTGGTTTAAAATTTGTCAAACGTTACTTTACACTTTGCTAGTGGATGAAATAAGAGCCAAGGTGGGTCCATTTCTGAAATGTTTACCTGTGTTCAAAAAAACTTTTCTCCCCTAACTTTGAATGCTAATATTTTTCACTCTGTAGAGTCAAACTTGACAAAAATTTTACCACTTGATCTCATACAAGTATAGTACAAAATCCTATGGTTGGATTTTTGAATTTTGAAATTTTTTCTTTCTTAACCCCTAAATGTATTTGACTATGTTTTCACCAAAAACAGTCCAAAACTGTCATCTCTAGTACAAGTACCAAATTTTAGAAAAAAATACATTTTTGGACAAATGTAACCGTAGGATCTTGTAGTAATCTGGTTTGGAAAGATGCGGAAAAAATTTCAGAAATTTCCACCGTTTGGATTGTAAGATATTAGCATTTGAAGTGACAAAAAGTCATTTTTTGGCCCTGCGAAAATCCGTGCAGATGCACTCCACAAGGTCAGATCATTATGAAAAAATGTCCAAAATGGTTGTAACTCGTTGGATTCATTCTTCAAGTCATGTTGGCTACATGCTTGAAAAATTTTAGATCATTTGGAATTGTACAACGTATAGGAAAAAAATAGTAAGTTGAAAGAAGTAGAGAATGATTCAAAATACTAAATTGTTAATCATTTATTTATGGAATTGAAAAATGCCAATCCCAGTGGTGAAATTGTTGTAATAATCGATCTACACCTCAAGTTTTTATTTTTTTCCAAAAATATTAAAAATTGAGTGAAATAAAGGTCTTCAAAGTTTATTTTAGAGTAGAGATTCCATTACTACCCACAAACTACCCACAACTAAAACTCTTCATAACTTTCATCTCATTAATCAAAATGGAATGATTCAAAGCTTCCCATGTATATAAAAATCAGGAAAATAAATTTCAAATTTTTATTTTAAAAAAAAGTGATTTTTAAAGAAGTTTTTTTTGCTGCCCGATCTGCCCGCCAAGCAATGAAAACAACATATCATACAATAACTTTTTAACCATGTATTCAAAAGTTATGAAAATTGTTGGGTCTTAAAGCTACTCCTTGGGCACATGTTGTGTGAAAATTTCAAAGAAAAAAAATAAAAATTCCAACCGTAGTGAGCTGCCCGAAATTGCTATGTTGCCAAAAAACATTGTTTGGTCCTTTAGGGGCTAAAAGAACGCAGCAGAAATGAAAATTTCGAGTGATTTTTGTCAAAAAATAGTCCGTGGTCCTTTAGGAGTTTAGTTTAGTAAAGGTAGCAATTTGGAACCCTGTCTATTACTTTCTACATGCTGCAGTGCTTGTTTATGGTGAAGCCATATCTTTTTTCAGACTACACATGTGTGGGTTTTGTAAGGCCTACGATCAAGAAATAGATACCTATGGCAGAATTCTTTAAAAATTCATAAGTAATTCAAAAATGCTCCGAAAAATATGAAACCACTTGGATTAGATTCCACATCAATTTTTCTTCAAGTGAAAAATAAGGAAAAATATTTTCGTGCATCGAAGAACCATCGAAAAGGCTGACCAGCCCTTAAACGCACGGTTTATGAGCAGACTACCCTAGTTGTATTGTACTATGAGAACCTTTTTGTTTTTTCCACTCTATATGCATGTATTTGAGTGTTGTGATTGGTATTCAAATCAAATCAAAATAAAAACAAAAACAGGGAGATGATTTATCAAGGTGCCGTTAGATGGTTGGTTTTAGTCTTGAATCGCAGTTTGGATATTTTGCCATCTAGGACTCATGGTTTTAAATAACCAAATTGATTGGGGTGCAAATATGATGGTGTAGATAAGGGAGCAAGTTAAGGCCTGTTTAATGAAGAGGAGGGATGGTTACAACTCGGATTTTGCATTGGACATGCAAAGGCAATAGATCAAAAACAACCAAACAAGCATGCTGAAGCTTTGCACCGAAAAAGTGCTTCTTGCACAACAGGCTTATGACCTAGTATGTTCTAGCATTTTTTACATAATCTTGTTCTATGCTTGTTTGTTTAGTTAACAGAGTCTTATATTCAGTTTCGTATCCCAGCAGGTTTTGGGTACTTGCAAGTGAAATGAGATGTCTGTTGTTTCATGTTCTTCTATCTTTTGCATTCAGGGGAAATATTCTCAGTTGCTGAATCTCTAAAACTTATTCCATTAAGCTAAAATGGAGTTAGCGAAACACATTGACTGTACAACATCAATTCATTTGTTTGGTGAGTAACTATTATTGCTACTTGGTCTATATCCAAATCTCTATGAAAAGATGAACTCAATGGTAGTGAAAGGTTTGTCCTTTATGAATTCTGATTGGAAATCCACTAATTAATATGGGCAAGCTGAAGTTTTGATCTATAACGTGTTTGTGACTACAAGAGAAAGGGGTGTTTTGAGTATAGTCCTAGACATATAGTCCTATAAGTAACGACCTTAAAGGGGTGTTTTTAGTAAAAATTTATTAGAAATACATGTGTGTTTAGTAAATTTTTCCTAAAAACACCATACTTAAAACACCCCTTTCTCTTGTAGTGTGTACTTTGTAAATGTTGGAATTAAAATATTTCATTCATTTGGAGTTTGATTAACCAAGAGTCTATGAACTCTTCAGGTAGTTAGGAGCACCATGGGAGAATGGTAGTCATAAGAGCAAAGGGCTAAATCAATAATAGGTCTACAATGAGCTGAGGAAGTCCTCACAACTTCTATAGTATACAGAAAGACCTATAAATACTATATTTTAGTGTAGTGGATGAAGGAAATACACTTTAGAAAATTATTGAGTATCTCTATTACGTGGTTGGGTGGCAACTTGATTCTCAATTGTCTCCAGCAATAAATTAGGAGTCACCTACTACATAGAGGATGTTATTATGTTCTAATTGAATTATTGAGAGACTTGGTTAAAAACACTTGTTTTTCAATACAATTATTTGTTTCAATACTTCAATGGTCAAGCTAGATGAGAAAATTTGTACATGGTTGTTTGCAATATTCTCATTCTATGTGAGTAAAATTGATTCATGGTGAGATGTTTTGATTTGTTGTTGCTATTGGATGTAGTACATATTAGATCCTTTTTTTTCTCTTGATCTTTACTTCACTTCCTATTGCAAGAGCACATGTAGACATGTGGACCACTTTGCAAGATTTTTTAGTAGTGTGAGTACTTTTCAAATTCCATACAACCTTGCATTTGTGTACTATATATATTACTTGAACCCAAAAATACTTATTCACTAAGCATACTCTATTCATGATGTTTGGAATGATGTTTGCCAACATTTGAGATATTTTTGGTTTTAATTCAAGTTTTAATTACCACACTTCAATTTATTGTCAAAAAGAAACCTTCTCCAGGTGAGCAGTGTGTGTATGATCAAGACTATCTGCAATGGTGATGGGTGAATAAAGATTGGTCTTAAAATAGGAAAGACAAATGGTAACATAATCTTAGAAAAGGTCCGCAAGTAAATCGACAACTTTGCATGAGGACCATGCAAGAAAAATAACAAATATTTGGTTGAAAATTGAAGCAATTGTTAATAGACATGTGATTGTTGGCATTAATACATGAAGTAGTGAATGGCACGTACAGTTAGTAAGGTGAGAAATTAAATTAAGGTGAGTAATTGTTAACAGACATGTGATGGTATGTATGGATAGTAAGTGGTGAATATTGATGTTATAGTTGTGCAACGTATCAAAGATTCTATACAATAACAACCAAGAGTCCATTGGTGCAAGTGACGAGGTCAGTGAAATGGCTGAGCATGTGCATTTGCAAAACCTAGAAACAACATCCAACCGAAATTGTATGTGGACTGGAGGAGGAACATCCCCATTACCTCTTAAGCCAGATCCATTGGCACTTCCAGTCTAGGACTTAGGGAGACTATGAAAAGATGTTCATATATCCTTATGTACTAACTGCATGCATAATACAAGTATTACACAACATTAGATTGGATGAATAAAACAATTTTTGGGTGGGAGAAAAAGGAAGAATTTATTGGGTATATCTAGAAACACATCTTGCTAAATTAACAATTATCAACTCACAAGTATTCCTCAATTATCGTAAGATCGGTTAGATTGGCCAAATTTAATAAGAACGGTAGATTCTATGTGCCCATTTGGAACATCAAACCTCAACCAAACCTAGTTATTAGAGATCTATGCAATTGAATCATGTCGCAATATTGGCACAATGAAACATGCCAATGTGTGCAACTTACTTGCAAAGGACCATCAAGTGGACAAATTGATTGGCTTGAATTTCTGTCACATGTTTGCATGACCAAAATAGATTTTAATTCAAGAAAATTAGGATTAAATTGAACAAATTCTAATTCAAGAAATGAATGATTCCACAACTAAATCTTTGCTAGACAATACTTCAACCTCTACCTACCTACAAGAAGACATTTCAGAGATTCTATTTGCCCCCAAAGATCTAGACATCAAGCATTCATTACAAATAATCTAAAGATAGTCTACATTGTTGAATCTATATAGTTATTTTCAATATTTTAGAGACAAAGACTATTAATAAAAAAATATTTATAATTGATCCAACTTTCTTCAATATTTGATTTTGAAGGTGATTCTCTGGGGCCCACATGTCTTGTTAGAAATCTAATGAAGATACAAGTCCATATACACCACACTCCCATCAAAGTGTAAAGCAAAACTTGAATGATATAGTTGGTAAGAAAAATTAGAAGTGATTGTATGCGGCTTATATTTGAATTTCAATTCAATAATTTGTTTTATGAAATTAACATTTTAATATTGTTTTGCAGGTACATATTTGTACTTTTAGCAACTTTATATAGGTTTGTACAATTCGTGAAAATATTTGTATTTGATTTGTCAAAATAATTAATTTTTAAATTATAAAAGCAAAAATTAGATGAGAAATTTAATGTTATAATCTCCAACACAATAGAAGTTACAATATAATGTAGAGGATTGTTTATTTGATTTTGTTATATACTTATGATGATATATTCAATCCTCAACAAATTTACAAATAAAAGTCTTGTGTCATTTCAAACAATGTTTACCAATGAACAATCCGAAAGCATGTAAAGTTTGATCAATGCAAGAGAAAGGGGTATTTTAAGCATAGACCTGTAACTAATGACCTTAAAGTTGTGTTTTTAGTAAAAATTTACTAGTAATACGTGTGTGTTTAGTAAATTTTTATTGAAAACACCCCTTTAAGGTCGTTACTTATAGGACTATATGTCTAGGACTATACTTAAAACACACCTTTCTCTTGTAGTGATGGAATTAAATGAATCTTTTTTACATCATTTACATAATGGAACAATTTGAAATGAAGATCAATAAAAAAAAGTAACTGTCAATGAGTACAACTTTAGATTGTGGGTTATTTTTTTGCAATGAAGTAGATATTTAATTAGTTGAATAAACAAATTAGTATCTACAATTAAAAATGGAATATTACTGAGTACTTTTCGTAGGGAATTTATTAGTAATGCATAGCATATAGCTTCTAGAAATAGTCATTTTGAACCAATTGTAGTTTTAGATAGTTTTATATATCAATTAGAACAATGTAAAATAATTTTATAGATTTGGATTTTCAATATGAAGATATTAGGTGTAAAGAATCAATAGAAGAACAAATGGAAACTTAATGACATCTTAAAGAAAAACTCAATACAATTTAAATAGTAAAACAATAGAATCATCGAATTCAATTGTTCAAATAATTTGTAAATTAATCAATGCACACTTAACATTCAATTTGGAAAATTCTATTAAAGTCAATAATTGTTACAATATAAAAGGATGTATTAGTCAATTGAAATGAATGAAAAAATGGCAAGTTTAATGAAAATTCCATGTCTAACTAATATAGAAATAGTAAAAAAAATCATGTCTTTATATAAAAATTTAAAGATTATTATTTGTAAATGGTATTTTAAATTATTTATTTATTTATTAAAATACCTAGGATAGAGTTCGAACTCTAGGAGGTAAATTTACATCAAATCGGAATCTAAAGAATTGCCTAAAAGTTTGTCAATTGCAAGATTGTGAGTTTAGAATATTCCTATAACATATCAATATGCTAAAGTTCTAGAACTACTTATTACATCTCAATAGTCTATATATAATTTGTCTTGAAGCTTTTCTCCAATTAGCTTTTACTCCAATAAATAATCTTCACATCCAGCTTTCAAATCCAATTGTTCTTCTTTTAGTACTCAACAATAAATCTCAGCATCATCTCTTTCCAATTGATAAACTTGTAATTCTCCAATCAAATGCCTCTAACATTTTCAACCTCTCATTTCAACATTAATTACAATGTAGTTCTTAAACTATTAAACTCACAATTGGTATACTCTTACTTCTCACTCCAGTTATATTCAATATAGTTCCTCTCAATTGTTCATCTCATTAATACTCAAATCAGACTTCTCTATTGGTAATTCTCCTTTAGTTTTTATATACACCATATGTTTGTAATTTCACATTAACTTCAATTTACAATTGGTTTTCTTATTCACGTTTAATTCTCACATAATTATTTTACTCACCCACAACACACGACTTCTCTTCTAATTTTCTTTCTTCCACACAAATTCACAATATCATTTCCACAATTGATTTTCTAATTTCAAATCTCACTCACACTCATACACAACATTCATAATTTTCCAATAGATTCCACACATCTATACACACAACATCCACTAATTCTACAATTTTCAATCACATCAACTTCACTCCAATCAGACATACTCCACATACAATCACACATACATAATACACAATTGCAAAACATCCATTTCCTATTCAACAACTCAAATACAAAAATTACAAAATCAATTATTTTACTTCCAGCACTTGGAAGGAGTCCTTGCTCACCGAGGTCAACTGAATAAACAATTGAAAAATCACAGCCTAAAAGCTTGGCTACTCAACCGGCATAACTACCAATTGACATTTAAAACCTTTAAATTCCTGATTCACATGAATTACAATCCCAATTGGTAACTACTACTAGTAAGCCTCTAAATTGCACTACCAATTGATAAAATGTACAAATAACTTTGGAAAACTACCAATCAGTCAAAAATAAAAACAAGACTAAGACTACATTATCCAACAAATAATTAAACATATGAATTTATGAAAATTGAAAAAAAAAAAATCAATACAAATATTGTTCACATTTTCAGTGAAAATAATGATGGTGATTTTGTAAATCATGATGGCAAAAGTAAGATGTAATGAAGAAATCGATCACAGATGAATTTTTGTATTAATGGAAAGAATACGATTTTTGTTTTAAAACCGTTCTAAATGATTTTGAAATAGTAGTTTTGAAAATAAAGCAAATCATTCTTTGGAACTTTTCTCAAGTAGTAAATTAAGAAATAATCAACTTAGAAAATGTTTAAAGTATATAAAACACAAATAGAAATTGAATTAGAGAATATTACAAATTTCAATAGCATGAAGACATTTTCATTATAGACAATGTTATACTAAATCAAGTACAAACTAAAGTAGTTGAAAAAGCGAAACTTCATATTATTTCAATGGCATATGATTTAAATGCAAAGAAAATGATTTAAATGTAAATAAAGATAATTAAAATCACTCAAATTTCCAAACATTTAAAATTGGTAAAGAAAAATAAAGAAAACATGCAATTTTACTAATAAATGAAAAAATTACAAGAAAAAGAAGATTCTAAATCACTATCTACAATTGGAAAGACATTTTCTTCATTTTAATGAAGCAATAAATGATGTACCTATTTGAGTGTGTTATGTATGTCAAAGATTAATAGTTTGAAATTTTGTACAATATTAACACTTATATTACCACAAACAATCAATTATTGTAGTAGGGAAAAAGCCACCAAAGCAAAAGGTCTATGGTAACTCTCCTAGTGGGGGATCTTTTAAGAAGGAAGGTCAAGTAGGACTTTTGTTGAAGCAACTAAGGTCACATTAAGGCCAAAAAGACTAATAAGAGATAATTGAAATTGTAAATGGTATCACTTTTTGATGGTATTAAAAAAATACAAGTATTTATGGTCCAACATTGCAATGCAATCAAAACTTTGGAATTCACAATCTAATTTACATCTTTCAACTTTACACATTTTCTTAATTCTATTTTTTTCATAAATAGCTTTTATCTTCTATTTAGAAGCTACAAGATTCAAAATCAATTGTCTTATATAGTCCACCTAAATAACTCACACAACAATAATTTTTAACATATTACAAATAAATTCGCACACCTACCCGGTCACTCAACAACAAACAAAAGTATTTAGGCAATCATTCTTCTAGCTATTTTCAATGGAAAGATATGATCATTACAACTTGAGTCACATTCTTGCATATTCTAATTGATATTATGTGCTAATTGTGAATTGAGAAAGAAGGCTATTTATATTTCTAAAAATGATTAGTCACGTCCCTTTAAACCTCAAATATAGACTACCAACTAAGACTCTTTCTATCTTTAAAAAGGAATATTTCTAAGTCTATTTGTCATTTATTGCCTTATTTACATTCAGCTTGATATTAGATTTAAATTGATTACCTTTTTATACTTTAATAAAGAACTAAGTCCAAAAACAAAAATGTTTATTACAATTATTTATTACAATGTGATTTTACCTTATTTATTAATTAGTCATTGAATGTTTGCAATGAATGTTTAAATGTGATTACAAAAATCAAAATCTCATTATATTTTTCTTGTATAAATATGCGTAAAAATTTGATTATAATATCTATAAAAAAAACTTACTATTTTAGAAGAAAGATTGATTTCACCATGATTGACAAGTTTTTGCTCAAAACTTATAAGTTACATAGTTATGGGCAATATAACATGCATGGTAGTGTTATAAATGTTTTAGCAAATATTGATAAGACACAATCAATCCTTTCTCCTTTACCATGACAAAGTTTTGCACAAATTTATAAGTTACGTAACTATGGTCAATATAAAATGCATGGTAGTATTATAAATGTTCCAACCAATATTGATAAAAATACATTAAGTCCTTTCTCGTATGGTTGAGAATGGTCATATAACATTGGTTATTATAAAATACCATTTAGTATATATCTCCTTCTATGTTTGGAAATGTATGCCTTCATGTGATTATATTAGCACTAAAAGATTTGTTGAATACTCCATTGTATAGAGAATTAAATCAATTTGAATTCATCCACTTCATGGAATAGTTTGTTTTACATACTTTTGCAAATAAAAATTGAAAATGATATTTTTGAAGATGATATTGCAAACCAAGACAATTTGAAAGAAAAAATAGAAGATTTTTTTACAGAAACAATAGTGCATCATTTTTTGAGATTATGATAAAATATCATTGGTTGCACCTTTGAAAAATACCATCCAAAAGGGGTCTTCGAAGGTAAACATCATGAAGAACATAATTTTCCAAAAAAATGGTTTTGAGGTCTTTGTGCATCTTTGAAATGAAATAAATATTATAGTTTCTCTTATTATAAAATCAAAAAATGGAGAGTCTTTTATAAAATTCATTATTAATATGCTTCAAATACTCAAAACATTGTTTGCAAAGCCACATAGAAATTTTAAAAATTCACTACTTCTTTAGCAACAACTTATTATGATCAACTAATGTAAATAGTTCAATTACTTGACGCCTAAAATAAAATCATCTTTATCAATTTGCCCACTATTTATTTTTGTTTAATTTTCCCTCTCATCCACTATCAATAAACCAATATTGTTGTTTACGAAGGACAGAGCTTTTCGGTCACACTGTTCTTGTTTATTGACACCACATTGACATTCCGAAGTTTGGAGGG
This sequence comes from Straminergon stramineum, assembly GCA_963920665.1. Taxonomy (NCBI): domain Eukaryota; kingdom Viridiplantae; phylum Streptophyta; class Bryopsida; order Hypnales; family Calliergonaceae; genus Straminergon; species Straminergon stramineum. The sequence goes on from OY987263.1 coordinate 1,344,271, forward strand.
GCCTCTAATAGCATCCACTCGGTTGTGCCCAGATGTTGGTGTAGATACCTGGTGAAGGGCTTATCATGTGGTGAAATTGATTTGAGTATACTATGTATTGAAATTGCTGAGATTGCTTGCTGGTAGAATCCTCCACTAGTAAGATATTTTTGAACCTAGTCATTCATTTGGTATTCGTGGAGTTGATTCATTATTTTTAACCCAATTTACATTCTGGTGTCCTTTCATTTTAGTCTTGCTTGACTTGTAACATGCTGTTTACCCCATAAACGACATTTTTTGTTCGACAGGTGACAAAGAATCTTCCTATGTAGGACATAAGTGCAATTGTTCATCCTTAAAATTTTGTGCAAAAAGGAGAGATCTTGCACAATGGTTTGACCTCTAATGAATATTTTTTATTTTTTAAAAATAGATGATATCACAAGCTTTCAAAAGGGATGATTTCCACAGTCACCAGCCTGGCGATTAAGGATTAAATATAACTCAATGTTTATCCTGATCCCCTAGTACCTCCACATCTGCAATACTTGCAAGTAAGTTTGTATCATAGGGGAAGCACCTTCTGTAACTTAACCCCTCAAGGCCCAAGGAGCCTGTTTTGGACCTCTTGCCTGTTCAACAGATCAAAGTTATAACTTCATTTCCTGACATTCTAAGAAGTATATCTAGGTGAATTTAATGTTATGATGTTCATATTGAATAGGGAAGTTCAAAAGTACAATTGACATCATGTAATAAGCTTGATGTACAATGCATACTATCAATCAAAGTTGAAACTTGTGAAAAAGTACAGAAACTGCTTGGAACTTGAGGGGTTAATAAAACTGGAGTACAACCAGCATGTTATAAGCCTTGAGTCTAGGGAGAGAGATGTTGCCAAATACTATTGGATAGTGTTGCCAAGTAACTTAGACGTGGTAGCCTTTTTGCGAGAGAAGTCCCATGGTTGACTTTCAAGATCTATTGAACACTTGCTTTTCGTTTCCGGATGAGATGATATGGAATTCAAACCTTCTAATAGCAAGTACTTTTTAAATAAAACAAGATGTGTGGGCCCCAAAGAATCACTTATTAGAGCAACATTATATGTTAACCCTTCACCGCCAAACAACCCAAGGGGACCAAAAGTGTCCTCACATAGTTTCAAGTCCGATTCAAATTGTTGTAACTTTTGTATGTAGTGTGTGAATTCAATAAAACTTGTTGGAAAATTTGCACTCTCTTTTAGTTTTTGTAGTAAAATTTTTAGACCAATCCAAGATAAATTGATTTTTCGTAAGTCAATCTCAGTTTAGAGCTTCAATTTGAATCTACCAAAATATATTTGATGGTTGCAACTACGGGGGCTTTCATCTCCTTCATCCAATGTTTGTTTTCAATAAAATTTGTTGCCTTATGTTCTCCTTGAAGTCTAATTATTGTGGTAAAATTTTCATGTCAAATATTGTTGTTTTGAATGTTTGGAAGCAATTCTAAGTTCAAAATCTCGACACTTTTGGATTACAGTGAACTTTGGCAACTTGTTCTTCTTCATACAACATCCGTTTTCAACAAAAAAAATCAAGAAAGTTTTGCATATTGGTCTAGTTTATGAGGCTAAATTTTCATATCAATCCAAGAAGTTAAAAGTGACTAAGAAACCTTTTGGTAGAAAGAGGTTAAGTCTCAAATGTATTTTTTGCAACTTTTCTTGCTATTTTTGACATGTCAAAGCCAATTTGCAAACACAATGAGTCAATCCAATGATAGTTTCTTTCACCAATGTGTTTGTGTGTTGGTTTTGAATCACTTCAAAGTTTGAGTAGGTTTAGAAATCAAATTTCACCTCCAAATGTGTTGCTAGGAAAATTTCAGCATCTTTTTTCTACACTAAAACATGATAAGCTTGTAATCTATATGGCCAAATGACTCCAAATTTGATTCGCGTCATCTACAACACGTACACTACAAGATTGTGTAGTTGAAATTTCTATACCTTTGTGGCATTTTGGACTATAATACTTCAAAAGTTGTGATGTTTTAAAACCCAAAAAAAACTTGAGCCTTGAGTGGTTAGTTATAAATTCCTACCAAAGTTTGAGGCATCATCTCAAATTTGGAAGGCAATGGAAAGTAATTGACTTCCATAAATATAGAGGCTTCACATTCAAATAAAGTAGTCACTTCAAAGATGACATATGTAAAACCTCATAAGAAAATTTAAAAGAAAAGCTAAAACCTTAAATTCAATGGGTGAAAATAACAAATTCCTTGTGCCACTACTCTTGGATACCACTCTTGACTCAATGGGAGTCGTGGCCTCTATGAAAAATGTCCAAGCAAGCTCAAATCACAGCCTCTTTGAAGAACAACTCATACACATGTTCAATTGCTTAAAGTGACGCAAATATGGTAGTAACCTATATCTTAGTTGGAAAACTAGCTTGTAACTAGTGAGTTGTGACATACTCAAAATTTAATAGACCTAAGAAGTAGGTGGAAAATTAATACCTTCTCTATCAAGTCAAAATCTCCAGCAACGATCATCATCTATTGAAGAGTTAGGTATCCTCTAGCTTGGCAATGAAAGCTTGAAGTTTAGATTAATTCACCAAAGTTATAATGTCGTTCTTTCCAGAAATATCAATAAAACTAGGTTAAATAGGACGACTTTGGTTGCAAAACTAAGAATAAAAGAAGTATACCTCTTTTCTATGAATCGAAACAAGAGCCTTCAACTGTGCACACCTAAATAAGGCCAAATCACCATGCCCAAGTAAGAAATCCAACAGGTGTGAAGTACACAAGACTACAATCAAAATGTGTGCAATTTTCGAGAAAAAAAAAGCTTTTTCAAGTTATAAAGCTCTTCTAGGTAATGGTTGTTTCAAATTTTAGAGTTCTTCTAAGTAGTGGATATGGCAACAATTCACTAGAACTACTTGAATAACAACTAGGAGAAATCATTAATGGAAGCACAAAGCCTCTTTGAAGGCCTAAAGCATTTCCTAAAGAAATTCTTGGCTAAAAAGTTGGCACTTTTGAAAGCAAAAGCTTGTTTCATTCACCGTATTCTGAATCTTTTGAACAACACTAATACTGAATCTTATTTACAAATTTTAGAAACTAAAACTTGGCTAGTTGAATAATATCAAATAAAAAATGGAGATCTTCAAAGAGTCTTTCAAACTATAGCAAACCGCTCCCAAGCCAATAACAAAATTGTGAATTCCAGATCCAAGAAGCAACTTGAATTTCAGATGCGAGTACCCAAAATAGGCAGAGCAAACATCACCGCAACAAAGTCTTGGTCATCCAAAAATCGCTTGACATATCATATAATTTGCAACCTTGTTCTAAAGATAGTACGGCTATCCAAGTTCAAAATGAGATCTAGGTACCTCTGTCTAAAACGAGTTTCCCGTGTTTCAGGTAAAACACCTACTACCATTAGCAAAATGACTTATCAATCATAGTAAGGCGACTTGATTATCAGTGACACATAATCATAGGAAGACAAACAAAGGTAAAAAATAATCAACAGAAAATCAGAGCGAAGTATAGTGTGATTGGCAACTTGATGGAAAAATAGATTATTATTCCTGAAAATCCTAAACTCCTAATCAAGGGTTTAGCAAAATTGTAGACTCTAGCAACACTAAGATATTGAGACAGTACAAACGCCACACAAACATATTACCCATATCCAAATAAACAATCGAGAGAGCAAAATGGACCAGGTCTTTCAATACCGGGACCAAAATCTCCTCAAGTAAATGGTACTATGCATAGGCAAGTGGTATTAAAAGTGAGATAACTAAGTGTTCTTGTGAGGTGCATGCAACTTAATGAGGCAATTGTAACTTCACTCAACTTCTTGTCAAGACTCTTCTCTACCTGGTCTTTGCCTCCTCTAGCGTGAGTCTTCAATAACATATGCACACAATACGACAACGATGCTTGTATTTGCATATTTGTTGTGAGTTTTAGCATGTTTGATATGCATTATGTTCACAATGCTTGATTTCGGATTAAGTACTCTTCTTGTAGTCCTAGAGAGTTTCTATCTTGTATGTGTCCCAATGGGATCTAAATCGATTATCAATTGTGTGATAGATCTTTGGATGAGCAGGGCGACCACAATTTGATACTAGTGGTGAAGGCATTATTACATATTACAACCCACAACAAACTCTTGCACTACCTTCAACTTCTTACTCATCAATTGCCAATTGAGAGCCAAGTTTGTCCCTCATGAAGTACAAACTTATTTTTAGAGGATGATGTATTACCCATTATTCTGAATTTTTGTACCTATTGACGTCCTTTTCTCTAGTTGCTTCATATTATTTTTTGGTTTATGACTTTCTTGGAGTTTCATAGCATTGGGTGAAGCGTTAAATATTTTTAATGAGTTAGCAATGACGATTTTTGGGTAGCAATAAGAAGATAATAAAGTTTAGAGTTTGACCAATAGAGCATCTCTCTACTCTTATCATGTGAAGTATTATGTCCTTCATTCATTCGACCTATTATTGAGAGTTTTTTGTGCCAAAGTCCAATCTCTTGTACACCACAAAATTGAAAATTCAAGCAAGTATTAAGAACAACTCACTTTGAAAACCGCGAAGTGGTGCCAACAAGTTGTGCATTAAATATGTAGATCGTGCTACCAATTGTTTGTTGTTGTGATCCTTCTGAAATAGTACATGGTGGTGTACAATTTTTGCAGTTTGTGACTTCCTTGAAAGATAATTTGAATGCGGAGGTGGTATTAGGGACTGTGACCAATGTTAAGGAAGCCAATACTTGGTTGGCTTATACTTACCTATTTGTTCACATTCTAAAAAATCCCCTTGTGTATGGCATGGGTTGGGAAGAGGTATGCATCTTTACCACCGGTAGTAGTTACAACCTTGCTATAGTCTTTTCCTTCCTTTCTTTATTAATAAGTATCACATTAATATAATCAACCTGAAACATTCTTTGACAAGATTTAATAGTGTCTATTTAATTCTTTTGTGTGCTTCTAATTTTGTTAATATTATAGGTTGTGATCGATCCAAGCCTTATAGTCAAACACAAAGCACTCATTACAGATGCTCCATGTAAACTTGACAAAGCAAAAATGATGCGGAAAAAGTGGCAACTTGTACATTACTAATCTTGGACGGGTTGCTAGTCACTCCTACATATAGTATACCAGTGTGGAGACATACAATGAGATGCTAAAGCGTCACATGAATGAAGCCGAGGTAGTGAATTTCATCTTTCATACCATTGGTATCCATGCTAATGTGAGGTTATTTTTTTGTGAACTATTAGGGCGATGTTTGCAGATACATTGCAGTTGATATACAATTTTTGTATGATACTGTAAACCTTATTCAGATTTTACTATGAGTTAGCGTACAATTCCATGATGGATGCAGTTAATCTACATGATTGCTCATTCGTTTGAATTTGAGAATATCATGGTAAGAAAAGAGGAGCAGTAGGAACTGTCATAGCTTGTTCAGCACTATTGACCTTTTGACATTAGAGGAGGTCTTGAAGATAAATATGGGAAAATCAACATCTTCAATCAGTTTTTTCCTAAGTTCTAAGCTCAAGACTATTTGCTTTCTAGTTTTGCATGTTTGTGGGTTTGCATGTGTCAAAAAGAACCACATATGATTTCTAACTCTAAATTTTTACTAGGTGTTTTTGTCTCAAGGGTTTCTAGATGGATTTTTCCTAGTGGCAGACATCTCCTATATCAATGCGAGTTTAGGTCACATAATGCGAGCCTTGTTTGTGATCAAGCAAAAGAATTGAAATAGAAAATTTATAATATAGTTTGAGCCAAGCGATTCCGTCCTACACAATTGTCTTGAAACCTGGAGTAGCAAATCAAGAATGACAGCACCTATTAATCAATATGTGAAACCAAGTAAGAGTCCACAACTTTCCCGAAATCTAAAGGATTTGAAACTCCTACAAGAACACTTGGAGAACTCGGCTGCCGTCTTCACCTTCTCTATCTTCTTAAGCAAGTTCTTGCTCATAGGCTCTGACCTGCCCTCCATCATTGTGGATGCTTTGCCTTCCAACGCCAAAGGCACCAAAGTTCCCCACTTGCAATGTTCCCTGAAATCCTTCGAAGTTCCCCCGTTAGGGAGCGTCACCTTTCTCTAACAGGGCCCGTAAAAATCACAATCCAATTGAAATTGTCGTTCAAGATGGACTGCATTTTTATTTTAATTTAATTTTAAGTATCTATTTTTATATGTATCAAAATTTTTACTTCCTGTGTAGAAGTAGGGTACTTATGGGAGCCCCATTTTCTTCCTAATGGTTCTATTGTCCCCTTGGGGGACATAATGGATTTCATATATTGTAGGCTCTTAATGTCTCAAATTTCATCATGATTTTTGGAATTTTTTTTCAACTCCTAAAGGTTTTTGTTTCTGGTTTCACCAAGAACACTCCAGAATTGCCATGTCCAAGAAATTACCAACTTGAAAATTTAAAAAAAAATTGGGGACACATTTTACCATAGGATCTTGGTGGACGATGATTTGAGAAGACGTGGAAAAAAATTCAGAAATCTCCACCATGTAGAGTGCAAGATATTAGTGTTTGAATTGATAAAAATCCTTTGGGGGCCCTCCAAAAAACTAGGCAACTACACTTTTCAAGATCACATTCATCTGAAAAAATGTCCAGAATGGTCATCTTTCTTGGGATTCATTCTTCAAGGCAAATTTGCTACATGCTTGACAAAATGTAGATCATTTGGACTTGTACAATACAACATATAGGGAAAAAAATAGTAAGTAGAAAGAAGTAAAGGATGATTCCAAATACTAAATTGTTAAGAATTTAGATATGGAATTGAAAAATGCCGATCCTACTAGTTGTAATGTTGTAATAATCAATCTGCATTTGATGATTTTATTTTTTTCAAAAAATCTTGAAAATTGAGTTAAATAAAAGACTTCAAAGGACTTTTTAGTGTAATGATTCCATAACTACCTACAAACTAGAACTCCTCATAACTTTTATCTCCTTAATCAAAATGGAATGATTCAAAGCTTTCTACGGATATATCAATCTAGAAAACCAATTTCCAAATTTTATTTTATGAAAAAAGTGATTTTTGAAGAATTTTTTGGAGCTGCCCGGGCTACCTAATGAGCAATCAAAATGACATATCATGCAATAACTTTTTAACCATGTAGTTAAATGTTATGAAAATTGTTGGGCCTTAAAGCTACTCCTTGGGCACATGTTGTGTGAAAATTTGAAAGGAAAAGAATAAAATTTCCATTTGTAGTAAGGTGCTCCGAATAGCTATGTTGCCAAAAAAATGCCATGTGGGCATCTAGGGGTGAAGATAGGAAAACACATATGCTTTGGGGGCATCTAAGTTTTATTTCAATTGGTGCTTGAAAGCAAAAGTTTTGCCACTTTAAGCCCAAAACAGTGTTTGTCAGACAACATCAAAAAATCACAAAAAGTAAAAAAAATTCTTTTGGCAAATTAGAGTCTTAATTTATTGGATTGTCTCAATCTAATGAACACATTAGATGAAATCTAGCCAATTAGAAGATTGTGAGTTCCCCGCAGTGGGGAACTCGGTGAACTGCGCCACTTCATCGCGTTGATGTGGTCGAGAAGCGGCCACGTCAAATTTTTTTTTTTTTTTTATTTAAAAAAAAAAATTTTTTTAGCTCGACTTCTATTGCAATTTCAGGGTGAAAAAAATATATTATTATTATTATTATTTGGTGTTTATGACGGCTAATAGCAGTCAACCGTTCCTTCACTGCTATGGGAACAGCGTGGGGGACAAGCGTGAAACAGGCATCCCAAGCTCTTGAAAAACATCTAATGCTATTACTTTCTAAATTGAGGGTCATGATTAAAATGAGACTCCAAATTCTCTCATTTTAATGAATACCAGCTTATAAGATCTTTGGTTGTCTTGGAAGGTACCAAGCACAAAACCACTATCCACTGCAAGAGAAAGGGGTGTTTTAGGTGGGTTTTTAAGTATAGTCCTAGACATAAGATTTTAAGTAATGACCTTTAAGTAGATTTTCAGTAAAAATTTACTAAAAATACATGTATTTTTAGTAAATTTTTACTGAAAATCTACTTAAAGGTCATTACTTAAAATCTTATGTCTAGGACTATACTTAAAAACCCACCTAAAACACCCCTTTCTCTTGTAGTGATCCTTGTTGAAATTAAGCTGTGGATCTTGAATAGAAAAAAAATTCATGACAACAATGTATCCTACACCAATACTTCAAAATCTAGTTGTTGTTGAGTAGCTACATACACTATCTTCCATAATATATGATCTTAACTTGCCATAATGATCATCCAATCACTTTATTGCTTTAGAAATCAAACATTTTGCATTACATGTTATTTAGTTGAATTGTGACAATAATGCACATGATCCATATCCAAGTGCAACAATTGAATTCAACCATTCTAACATTTTTCAACTTGAAGATCCTTCAATTCATTTGCAATTTATTGATTTTGCTTGAAAAGTGAAATTCCATCCTCTAGGAAGTCCTTTCTCTACCAAAATTAATTAATTCAAAGAGATTCTATTGTGATGAGAATTCTTAGTAAGAAATTTTGCCAAAATCCTATCCTCCTAAAATTACAAATCCTAAACATGACATGTGCTTGACCTAAGGTTTCAATTCCATGATCTTTAAACTTATTAAATTGAAAAGAGTGAAACCTTCAATTTATTTCTAAATACAATCTATGAGGACAATTATGGAAATCCACTCATTTGTCAAGTAACTTAGAAACATTAAAAAATTCTACCAATCCTTGATTGCTACTCACAAAATGAATTCTTAAAACACTGTTTTCATCAAACTTCAACTCCATTTTGCAAATATAATAAAAAACTTCAACATCCTATTAGCTTAACCTCTCTATCTCTTAGTTGTTTCATTTAAAGGGTTCCAACATTCAATCTCACACAACCTTGACAACAAAATTACAAATGTAGATTGTTTGTGGTATCATCTAAAACATGCTAAATAACCACAATGCTAATAATGGATATTTAGTTTCTCTCAATTGTTGAGATTATAGACACAAATTACTAAAACAAAATAAATTTAGTCATGTGACTTGAAATTCTATTAGTTTGATGATAGCTTCATTCTACCATTTTCATCCAAAATTCATTTTATCATTCTGGTTATGGTTTCAATTTCAATTTTGGCTTTAAAGGTAATCCATGGTCACAAAATAGATCCTATATATGTCAATGTAGAAACCCCAAAGGTCACTCTAAAAATTTGCTAAACAAGTTCCAACCTAAAGGTTGTTACTAGAATTTTGGACAAATTCTAAGAAAAAAGGAAAAAAATGACTTGAAAATTTGAGATGACATGAAGATGACTTTTAAGGATTTCTAGATAGTTGCATGCTTCTTTGCGGGCAAGGTTTGATTAGATGGAAGACTCTACAAAGCAATCATTCATTTGAGAGCTAAAATATTGCCTTATTTCAAAAACATTTTGATTTTGTTACTAGCCAATGGGAAATTTAAAGAAGAAGTTGCCCCTCTTGAGCAAGGTTCTACTCCCTCTATCCCCAAATAAATTTGAGGTTTCCTAGAAAGGGCTAGATTAGTGTATGAGTTGCTCCTTATTTCAGGGGATTGCATAGTTATTGTAGCTTCTAATAAACCCCACTAGGTATAAAAGAGTGGAAGTAAATAGTAGAACAATGCATATTGAAAGTAAGCATCAAAAGTGACAAAATTTTTCCCCTTTCTGGAACTCCTCCAATGGTACCTCCAGGCTCTAGTGGTATTAATTTTGATCATTTTCTAAGCAACATTGATGCAATAACATCTATTGATGTCCTCTATATTCAATTTTGACAATGTCATGTGATTCAACTCTAGGAAATTCCCAACAAGAGATTTGTTAGTAGTGGTTTTTATACAATTGTGGATTAAATTCTTTGCCTTTGGTTGGTTAGAGGTTGCATTTCAATTGCCCTTGAAAGGATCAACTTGCTACATAATGTTATTTGCAAATTCTTTTGCTTTGAGGTGTGCCATCTCACTTCACTTGTTGTTGATCAAGTTGTGGAGGCCCAATTTCTTGCACCATATCGAATTTAATTTGGGACAGGTTTATTTGGAAACCTGGGGTTTATTTGGGGTTAGAGGGAGTACAAGTTTATTGATATTTTTGAAAATTTTCAAGCATTTTGTCAAAGATATCAAAATAATATAAATATTCAATCCCTAGAATTGAAAAAGCTTCAACTAATATTTTAGAATTGCTATAGCAAGAAATGCATGATGTGAAAAAATGGTTTCCACAAGGGAATTAGAAGGATTCAAGAGGGAATTCAACCAATTCATACATTATGTGCACAAAAACCTAGCCTCAAAAGCATTCCTGAATGAGCATATGAATATAGTTTCTACTATATATGAAATTATCTTCATTTTTGTTAGATCTTATTGGCAATTGAATAAGGATTTGTATGGTAAGACATTTTTCCTTGCTTTTAGTTTGACAACAAGGCAAAGCTATCTTGAAATGTAGTTCCTCCCTACTCACATAGAAGTGAAAGCTTCACCAAACTTGGTCGAGGCAACTCTAATTCCAAAAACCATGAAAATTCAGTTCCAATTCCAATACAACATGGTAGTTCACTTTGAGCCTTCTCTAAACATTGGACTTGAACTTTTTGGTTGCTTTCAATTCAACAAGGAAAACAAGGCAAAGCTACCTATACATAGAACCTATTTTTTCCCTGCTCACATGCACAAAAGTGAAAGCATCATTAAACTTGGAGAAAACAACATTGCCACACCAAAATAAAAAATTCTCTTTTGTAACTTTGACTCTCCAATTTTAACACAGATAAGTAGTTTCCCCAAAGCCTTCTAAAAGGGTAACACATTTTATACACGTTCTATATATAGTACGTGGAGCCATAGGAATGCCTTGTAATAATAACCAAACTATTCCAATTTTGACTTTCGGTTGAATGATGTCTTTGCACTCTACAAGCAGTCGTGTGCTTCCAACTATGCAAAGGCTTGGGATCTCCACATGCACAAACTAACTTTCTCTTCCATTGTACTTTCTTTCATTTCTACTTACTGTACTATATTGCAACTTGTGGATGCAAAATTTCATTGAGGTAGTAACTTGGGGTAAGAAGCACATTCCATTAAGCTTTCAAACTTGTCTAGAGAATCAGAGGCACTAAGTCGGCCAACCGAGAGAGAATGGCGAGAGTATAGTAATCAATGGATATAGAATTAGACTCCCTGCACGCATAGTGTTTTGGGTAGAAACAAATTTCATAAAATTTTGAATCTTGTCTAGAGAGACACATGCCTATGGGCAAAGAATTGCACTCACTCAAAGGTTACCTTAATTGGTGAATGGCATTGAAAGAAAGAAAGAGGGATAGACAATCTAATCAATCTTTACATCCTTCATTTGGGCATTTTTTGCCAAATTAGGATGGGAGGATATTCAAATGATATTCATCCTCAATTAGGCTATAGTCAACAATTAAAATGATTGTTGGCTATGAGAATGGAACTACGAGTATAAGTGTACAAACCAACCATGAAGGGAAGACAATGAACATATACCTTGATTTGAACTTAGCACAAGTTTTAAAACTCAACAACCAATCTTGAAGCCTAGTATTGTAACCTTCACAAATACAGGGAATATAACATGTTGGAACAAGGAGTAAGACAATAGATTGTCGTAATTGTAGAACTACACTCCAATTTTAAGAAGTCATGATGTCATGAGGTTTTGGTGCCTATTCGGAAAATCAAGGGCCTTTGGTTGTGGTATATGTTTTTGAAAAGGGAAAGAAATGCTAATGACTAAAGAAACCTTAATCCAACATCTAATCCCACTACGGAAGCTAAGATAAACTAATTTCTTACAACAAAGAGAATACCACTATTGCTTTAGCAAATTCCCTCCACCTGTAATCCTCAATTGAAACTCAATCCTTGAGCAATATCTATCAGATATAGTAGCACTAGAATCCCTCTTAAGTTTGCCTATTGCATCCTCTCAAGCTCCAAATATAACCCTCATAAGGCCACAAAATAGAAGCAACTCTCACCAGAACACATAAAGTAAAACAACTTTTAGTAAAATACAAAAAATATAAGAAACTCCTAGTAAATACAACCACAATACTCAATGATACATATATTTTTTTAAAAAGAGATCCCCCATACTAATCCCCTTCCTCCCTAATTGAAAGAAGGCAAGCTCTTGAAGTACCCATAGAAAAGACTCATGACTACGTATAATCAATATGAGACAAATGCCCTATCTTCCTATCAACAAGTCAACAATCCTCAACCTTCTACTACCAACAAGTCAATAACCCTCAATCTTCTACTACCACCGAACAAGCCTAACCACCTTTCTATTTGGAACCAACATAGATGTAATAAGATGCTTAATTTTTAACTAGTAAATGGGCCCACATCACAACAATGCCTCGATTGTGCCGATGCCAACCCCAACAAGTAATAGTGTGTTAGAGGACATACAATAGGTGTCTTAGGCGTGGCTTAAAGTTGTTATCCAAAGCAAAGATTTTAGCATATCATCACAAGTATCAATTGTGTAGCATATAATAATGTAATTAGAACAATACTACATGTTGACAACATCTCTATATCCTAAAGTACTTAGAGTGCTAGATGGGGTGGGGTGTAAACGGATAGTAAGGCAATTGCCTATGCTTTAAATTTCAATACATTTCTTCCTGGGTTTTTTCAAATTTTAGAATATGTAGTTTGTTTTAAAGTTGGTAGAATATTAACTCCATGGAAAAATCCCAAATAAAAAATGGAGATTTTTTGGTCCACAATATGTTTTTTTGGATGTTGTATCACAAGTCAATGAAAACATTGACTAAAAAGGATATTTCCAAGTCTATGAAATTATGAGAGAATGTCTTCTAAACTAACCAACCTTTTTTTTGTTCTTTTTGAAAAAGTATTAGGATGGCGATCACTTAAAGTTTGGTGAAGCATTGTATTTCTACATTCATCCATCTTTTGAACCGACTAGGGTTTTCCATCTTGGCGTGACGTTGGCTTTTCACGTCTGGATGTCTGTCAACATCGGTCTGGACGTGTCTCGATCACGTCCAAAATTTTTTATTTTATTTTTTTGATGGCCTATTGTCAACTTGGACAGTCGGTTTGTCCTTGTTGATGGCTGGCTGTCCAAGTCGACAGATGGTCCGTCGAATGTTTTTGACTAAACCAATGGAGAAGAGATTTTGCATTGACAAAAATTACCACCAAAAGGAGTTGGAGAAAAGTGAGTTGTAAGCCACTATTGCAAAGATAGAGCCTCTTAGGATTCGATATTGGTGAGATCGGATTCATAATGCCATCCCAACTTTACGACTATTCACTACAATTGTTTCTTCAATTTTGTCTCTCTAATTCAAAAAGATGTTCTTTAAGTTTTGAAAATGAATTTTTATGATTTAGTATGCTCAATAAAGAAAATTGGTCAATTTTGTGTCATTTTCAAAGAATGTTCACTTGAATGTACTCCACAAGGTAATGCAACTTGTATTGATGACATTGAGTGCATTTTTGACATTTTAGAGTAATAAATGATACCCCCTACTAAAGACATAGAAATTTGGTTCACATTGCATTCATAGACTGAGTTACATTTACCATTTTACTATTAAAATATTTAACTAGGGCTTTGTATTGCCACTCATAACTATCAATGATTATTGTGTGGAGTGAAAGATATTGAAATTTAAATGATTTCTTAAGTTTTTTTAAAGAATTGAATACCTAAGAAATAATTAAATGTATGTATACCTTAGGAGTGTAAATCGTGTGGTACAACCTGTAGTCTTTAGTAAGATCCCTCATACTCAAAAAAATTTACAACTCATGATTTTCAATGGAGGGGAGGGCTATTGGGGCTAGTAGGAGGTCAAAGGGGATGGATAGAAATAGTCCCTCTATCCCTCCTTCATCCATCAGGTCCATCCCTCAAGCCGCCCCTTCAGAGGATGTCACCATAGGATGGGGAATATTAGCTCAAAGTTGGCTCTTTTGGGGTTCTGCTCTCTTTGTTTGTCCCCTCTCTCCTATGTTGTATGTTTTGTTTTTGCCTCTTTGTCGAAGTGTGCGAATCTTGTCAAAGTTAGGTGGGCCAAATTAGGGATTCTAGTATTTAGAAGTAGAGTTTCTACTATTTGTCGATGGTGTTGCAAGAGAAGAGGTTGGATTGCATGTAGTAGGTATCTTTGTGCTACCCATAATTATACTCACTAAATCGTGTTTTGATTTTTGCTAGAAGGTTTTGAGGTTGTGTATTCTCTGAATTGCGTCTTCGTTTTTTTCTGCAAGGTTAGGATCTTCCTTTTTTTTACAAGGTTTAGGGTTTCTTTGTAAGGGATGCAAGGTTTAAGGTTTCTTTGTGAGGGGTTGTGCTCAAGTGCTAAAATGATGTTGAGGGTTGAGCCAAAAAATTGAAAAATGACGCCTCATATGGCTCAATTTACATCGTCACGGCCCTAGGCTCACGGCCATTGGGCTCAACAATGAGAGTGGTCATCACTGATGCGGGTGGGGGGAGTCGATCCAAGGACCTCCCTCCTACATTAGTAGAAAACATGGTCAAATGTAACTAATGAAAAAATGACTAGTCACTAGAAAATGACTGAAAAATGACTTCTAGTCATTATTTAGTTGCCAAAGTTGACGTATGATAAGTTGCATTCATTTATCAAGCATTCAAAGGAGTAGTGGATGATGCCCAGATGAAATGAGCAATGAGAACTATTGTCATCTAAAGTTTTGTCTATGTATTGTAGGATTTGTAGCACTATCGCTAATGTGGATTACATTAAGTCATACTTGAGTTGTGTTGTCATAAACTGAGCGCAATAAGTGACTATAGTAGAATGGAGGAATGACGAACAATATTAGGCTACCATCCACTAAGGAAATTAAATTTAATATTAAGCTGCAAATGGACTAGATGGACGGCTTACATGGATGGATCACATGGATTAGTTGGATGGATATGATGAACTGAGTGGATGGATCAAATAGACCTAATCGACAACTTAGATGGATAGATCAAAAAGACCTAATTGACGGCTTAGATGGATGGATCAAATAGACCTAATGGACAGTTTAGATGGACGGATCAGATGGACAAATCAAATTGCTTCTCTCTAGAGCAACTCAATTGGATGGGTGAAATTTCACCTCAGCAACAAATGGAAGGCTCAGATTGTATCTTGACAACAAGTAGATGGTTCAAATTTTAGGTCAGCTACCACATTTTAGGTCAACCGCCTTTATATTTTTGTGGCCGCTGACATGTGGTATGTTGTAATTGCATCTCACTTATTAGTCATTGATGATGTCATTTTTTAGTCATTGTATAGTCGTTATTTAGTCATACAATATATTGTGACGTGGTAGTAGCAAATTGTAGCTGTAGCTACTGTAGATGAACAACGGAGATTTCGTCTCTCTCACTTATAATTAGGTTTAGGTTAGCTGCCGCATCTTTAGTTTATCTTCTTCTTTTTCTTCTATCTTCTTACTTTCAAACATCTTCTCATTTTCTCTTCTTGTTTTTGCTTCAATTTTCCTAAGTGAAGACTTAATTTACAATCTTCTTTTTGTTGTGTTGTTGTGTCATTGTTGTGTTGTTGTGTCATTGTTGTCTTGTTGTGTTTTGTTGTTGTATTCTTGTTTTGCTATTTTGTTGTTTTGTTGCTTTGTTATTTTACTAATTTGTGGTTTTGCTGTTGGTTGTTCTAGTTGGTAGTTGGCTACAGTTTTTTAAGTGAGGACTTAGTTTACAATATTTTTTTTGTTGTGTTGTTTTGTATTGTTGTATCATTGTTATGTTGTTATTGTTTTGTTTTGTTTTGTTGTTGTGCTATCAATTTGTTGTATTATCATTTTCCAATTTTGTAGGAAAGTTGTTTTGCAATTTTGTTGTTTTACTAATTTGTGGTTTTGTTGTTGGTTGTTTCAATTGGTAGTTGGCTATAGTTTTTATGGACCAAGAAGCAAAAATAGATTATGAATTGGAAAAAAGAAGAAGTTCAAAACAAATTGTAGTCAAAGTACATAGTCATACTATAGTCCTCGTACACTTCTATATAGTTTAGCCATAGTGCAGTCAAACTGCAATCATAGTTTAGTCATAGTACAATTATAGTGTAGTCAAGGTACAATCATAGTGCAATTAAAGTAGAGTCAGAGTGCAGTCATAGTGTAGTCAAAGTACACTCAGAGTGATGTCATATATAGTTTAGTCATAGTGCAACCAAATTGCAGCTTTAGAAACACAATGCAATTCTAATACAATCATGAAAATGTAGTCACATTATAAATATACAAAATGATTCATTAAAAAATATTCTTCAATCCTCTTACTTCTTGTTTATTTGTTTACAACTATAGAAAACTAATGAATGATTGCAATAGTCATCTACTCAACTATTGTATAACCAACATATAAATGACTAAATAATGACTATTATATGACTACTATATGACTACTATATGACTTCCTCATGATATATAGACCTTTCTAAATGACTTCACTGAACTCAAAAATGACTCAAGTATGACAGGTGTAGCCAAAATCATACTACAAAATGACTAACAAATGATCTAAAATTTTCTACTTCATTTGAATCGGGCTATCAAAGCTCGCCACATTATTCCAAAACCAACCAATCCAAAACCTCCACGTCTACAGACCATGTCATCAATTATACTTGCTAGGTCAACTATCCCATATAATCACATACTAACGAACTTCCACATCATCAATTGGATGAAAAATAAATCATTACAAATAAATGACTACAATGTCCTAAATGACTTGTCTGAAATGACTCAAACCCTAAATGTCGCACCCCTTAGTGATACTTACCACCTTAAGTTCACCTTCCAATGCTTTCAAAGCACTTAACACTTTAGTGGCACCAAGGGTCACACTCTCTTAACATTGCACATGCCACGCACATCCAATGTTAGTTCCCAATTCCAACTCTTTGTGCTAAGTTTCAGTCATTGGGACTACTAGCACACACACACACATCATAACACTAGGACATGTTACTTGGTAACATAGGGCGGAACTTCCATCTTATTGTGCAAGGACCCATGGTGGCACTATTCACCATGGTCCTAATTGCCCTTGAGTGTCACCCCAACTCCATACTAGGCTCATTGTGTATTTGCTACTTTTCACTTTGTCACTAACTAGGACTCACCATCCGGGACACCTCAACATAGCCTAGCAAAGAGTGGGACTCCACCCAACCAGTGCCATGGGACACACACAAGTGTCCCATGGTGCCTTGGAGTGGTGGTGACCCCACACCACCAACCTTGAGTCATCGAGACTCACTAAGGCTCCAAGAGGGAATAAAGAGGGAGACCAACCCCTCCTACAGTACTCTCTGTGGGATTCAGCAGACCCCCTCCCTTGTATATCAAAGGGGACTCCCAAACCCACTTTGGTTTTGGAAGACCACCCCATTTCTCCCGATTCGCCCTTGTTTGGGACTCCCGAACTTCCACCCAGCATAACTTTGCGATACAATATTCAAATCTCACATGCGAGACCATTTTCGACATCTACTTGACGAGTAGATGTCTATGGACTACTCATTTGCCCCATTTGGACAAGTCCTTGCAAAGTTATTGCCCTCCAAAGATTCGGGTCCACTAGGAGAGGCGTCACGCCTTCACCACGGCGCTTCTCTTGGCCATAACTTGAGGCTCCTAACTTAGAACCTCTTAATGCTTGTCAATCTAACATCCTTGTGTTCTTAGCTTTCCAAGGATATGCTACATAACATACTTCATGGAGGGATTTCTCATGAACCCCTCCCTCCTAGCCCTTAAGTGTCTTGGCGCCACCGGGACACCCCTACCTTTGAACGCCCATAACTTTTGACTCACAAGTTCAAATCATACGTTCTTTGGACGGCTAGAAGCGTCTCCTTGATACCTTTCCAAGAACGTGTTACACGCCCCCAAATTCGTCCGGATCAGAGCGCTATCACGCTCTGATCGCTCGGACTCCTAGTCCCCCTCACCTCATCTCTTGCAAGGCTTGGGGAGTCACCCCCAATGTCCCCCTTGCTGACCAAGGTGGCACGGGCACGCCTCATGATGAGGGTCGTGATACTAAATCAAACTTCAGTCATAGTTTAGTTATAAGTGTCCTAAATGACTAGGTTTGTAGTAATTAATTCTAGTCATTTATAGTCTCTTTTCTACTAGTACTACCACCCTACTTCCCTCTGATCTGGCTTCCCCCAAGGTCCGTAGGAGCCGAAGGGCAAATGTGCCAATGGAATCATGCAATGTTTAAGAAGGAGCGAAGGAGCTCCAACGGTAGTTTATTTTTTTGCAAGGTGGGGATTCCAAAGAAGGATCTCGATGCTATCAAGGAGCAAATTCAAAAACTGGAGATAATAAGTGTGTGGTCTTTCCTCCCTTGGATCATTGTTTTGATTTTCTATTGTTTATTAGAATTTTTGTATATAATTTTGTCATTGATATTCTATCAAAGAGTTCATCTATTGATAAATGTCATTGTGTCCAAATAATGACCTAAAGTTATGTGCCTTTAGTATGTGCAATTTAGAAGACTCTTTTTCATTTTCAAATGCATCTTAGAACCATTGGTATTGCATTGAAGAGCTTCTAGCAGTCGAAGCAGGCAGGGACCCCGTCGTGGAC
This sequence comes from Straminergon stramineum, assembly GCA_963920665.1. Classification (NCBI taxonomy): domain Eukaryota; kingdom Viridiplantae; phylum Streptophyta; class Bryopsida; order Hypnales; family Calliergonaceae; genus Straminergon; species Straminergon stramineum. The sequence goes on from OY987263.1 coordinate 1,363,070, forward strand.
TATTTGTTTGATTTAAGGCTTATTAGAAAAAGAGTTGCACTCCCTTCATAATCTTTCCTAAACCAAATTGTGAACTAGAGCCCATTATCCATTCGGTTGGCTTACCAGAGTGTGTCCACTAACTGTTTTCTATTTGTAGGGATTCTTTTACTTGAGAACTAGTGTTTATCGGTGATCTTCTTTGGTGGCAGTTTGTGACCATTTGAGCAATATTCAAGAGGTGGTAGCCTGGTTTGATTAGGTGGGACTTGATAGGCAATTTTTGCTTGAGTGCATTAGTAAAAAAAAAGAATGTGATGTATGTGGTCTGATCTATAATGACTCCTTAGGCTAGATCGTTGTTGCAGGTATCACTACTATCGCGCCCCTTAGTGACACTTACCACCTTAAGCTCACTTTCCAAACACTTAACCCTTTAGTGCCACCAAGGTTCACGCTCTCCTAACACTACATATGCCACGCACCTACAATGTTAGGTTCCAACTCAAGTCACGGGGTTCCCCATTCCTTCATGACTCCCAATCCTTTCCTTCCAATACTTAACTCCCACAAGACACCGGGCATGTCATTTGATGACATGGGGCAGAACTTCCATTGATGTCCAAGCACTCGGTGAGGCATTACTCCCATCGGTGCTAACTGCCCTTGAATGGGACCCAACTCCCTACTAGGCCCAATCCAACTCATTTCGGGACTCACCAAACGAGACTCACACCATGGCTTAGTGTGGAGTGGGACACCACCCAACCGGTATCAAGGAGTGCACAAGCACTCCATGGTAACACACAAGTGGTGGTGAGGTTCCAACACTAGCCTCACCATTCGGGGCCACTTAGGCTCACCATGGCACCATCCGGGAGGGAGGAGGGAGACCACCCCTCCTCATAGTACTCTCTGCGGGATTCGGCAGCCCCCCCCCCCCCTTGTATGTCAAGGGGGACTCCCAAACACCCTTTGGTTTTGGAAGACCACCCCGTTTCTCCCGATTCGCACTAGTTTGGGACTCCCGAACTTCCACCTGGCATAACTTTGCGGTTCGGGATCCAAATCGCACATGCGACACCATTTTCAACATCTACGCGACGCATAGATGTCGATGGACTGCTCACTTGCTCCATTCGGACAAGTACTCGCAAAGTTATTGCCCTCCAAAGATTCGGGACACTCGCCGGGACACTCCCGGCGCGGCCAGGGCACTCCCGGCGCGACCGAGACACCCCCAACTTTGAACGCCCATAACTTTTGACTCGCAAGTCCAAATCATGCGTTCTTTGGACGGCCAGAAGCATCTTCTCAAGACCTTTCCAAGCATGTATCACACGCCCCCAAATTCGTCCGGATCAGAGCGCTACATCGCTCTAATCGCTTGGGACTCTTAGTCCCCCTCACCTCATTTCTTGCAAGGCTTGGGGAGTCACCCCCAATGTCCCCCTTGCTCACCAAGGTGGCACAGGCACGCCTTGTGATGAGAGTCGTGACAACTACTCAAATCAAATTGCATTCAATAGCTCAAGGATGAAACTGGGAAGCAAATATAGTGACATTTTTTTGTCCGCCTTTCCTTTATCTGTTTTAGAGAACCTGTGTCACAACTAATCAGACTCCCAACTAATTTCTTGACAGCATATCTTGAGCGCAATAGTCAGGACCACCAATGGGTCCTTTGCCTGATATTTTCTTATTGATAATGGGCTCAAGTTGGAAGTATGCATTCAATTAAATCTCCTATAGGATTTGGTTAAGCTAGGATCTCTTTTGAGGAACTGTAATAAACAAGAATGTTCACCCTCCAAGGGCATCACACAAGGGGAACACCAACTATCTACAACACCTAGGCAAGTGATTTGCCATAAATCTCGATGTGGTCTGTTTCCCAAAGCACAAGAACAATCGTATTGGGATACTTTCATCCATTTTCAATCTTCTAGAGCTCCAACAAAATATCAACGACAATCTTCACACTTGCAAGAGGAGCCACAGTAGGATTGGTCTGAAGGTCTAATACATGAATGTTTTTCTTGGTTGGCAACACTTTCGGGTTTCTAATGGGCCCCCTCCAAGACCTAGCTCCACAAACTTGCCTTCTAACGCTTGCTTCAAGCTGGCTAGCTCATTATCCACCACCACCTGCTTCAAGCAGAAGGCCAAAAACTCAAAGAGAGTGTTCAGCTTCACCTGATCGACGTTCATGTACTGAGTGTCATGCAAAGCGTCCATCCATGGCTCCTTTTTTGCGAATCCAAAGAGGTTTGCCAAGGCATGTTGCACATTCACAACCTGTCCAACTTTGTTCGTCACCTTCGCTACAAACGTGCCTACCTTCTCTTTGGACGTTTGAGTAATGTCATTTAAAAGGGTAACAGCAGCAAGTACACCATGGTCAAAGCTTTTGTATATGTCTTCTATTTCACGATCAATAGATTGAGCCAAGAGCCCTAACAAGTCTCAAACCTCTTCATCTAGCCTGTTAATGGCAGAAGTGTTCATAAAAATTGCAACAACCTCTTCAACATTAGGAGGCTCACCAATGACGTGATGACTACAAGGTAGGATCCGGGAATCAATCTCCATCAACTTCCCATACACCTTGCCTACGATAGTGTCGCGCTCGTTGGAGGAAAGCTCCACCTCTTCCTCTATGGTTTGGAATAATCACTTTAGCACTATTGCCCTTAGGAATTAAGGGGGGGATGGAACAAACCCACAACCTTCCCATTTTGGGGGGCCTCTTCTTTGGGCTTAACGCACTTGCATATTGTTGTGTGAGCACCAATTTACCCACCCTTGGTAAATTGCAAGCCCAACTAGGTTATGGGTTTTGACTAAGTAAATCCTACTTTGGGGTACCTAAGTGTGGTCGATTGTGCCTTCTAAGCAATCGATCTTTTTTTCTAAGTGCCTAAATGTGACCCAAACATGCAAGAATCGCTTAATCTACGTCCGATGTCCTAAGTTGGCCGAATGAATGAGGCCGCTGTGGTTTTTGGATGAGACTCATGTTAGGGAGGCACTAACTTTAAAAACCTTTGGGACATTCCTTGCCATTTCTAAAAACATAAACTCAACCCTATCCGACCTTCCTAGCCAAAGTTATGAGTGGATGAAGTTTGATTGCTACTCAATTCCTCAAACTTCATCCACTAGGTTAAGTCTAGTTCCCTAATTCAAAATTATTCAAAATTTCTAGGAATAGCTCTAGAGGCTTATCCCTACCTAAATCTGGAGTTTGGTCCTAAATGAAAAATTCTATGGACTTCTCATCCAACCCTAGTCTAGACTTCATCCCTCATTATCTTTTGGATTTTTTGTGATTTTCCCTAACTTAGAGGGTCTTATGGGCTCTAATCAACTTCTCCTACAATATTAGAGTTCCAAATTCCTTGCTCAACTTCTACCTCCTAGCCTTGTGATTGACCTCCTTTAACATTTAGAGTTCAAGTTAGCCTTTGCCTATTTACTATTCTGTGGTGATTTCATATTTTTACTTCGTAGCCCTTAATCTTAGCTCTCTAAATTGGTAAGACACTCACTAACCCGATGCTCCTAATAAAAGTTCTTGATGGATGAAGTTTGACCACTAGCCGGTACTTAAAACTTCATCCACTAATTTCTCCTAATCTATAATTCGGAATTGACCTTTTCTTTCACCTCTGAACCCTAATTAATAGCTTCTTCCTACTCTCCTCAATTTTCTACCAAATTCTATGTCTAACTATTTTTCATCCAAATTAAATCCTAATCTTCATCTAGCGATAACTTCCTTGTTTCTACTTCGATTTGGGCGTGCCTTAGGTTTTTGGAAAGCTATGAACCTCCCCTCTAGGTTTCCACCCTTATAAGTGACCTGGTTTATAGCCTTAGGGGTCTGACTTAGGGATAGGGCTCGGCCAGAGTTAATAATTGCTAATTAGGAAAATAGGAAAAGTTAGGGATGGGTTGCTTCATACCTCTGTGAGCTCCCAATTCATCACTTGGGGCTTAGAGTTTTTCTTTTTTCCGCTTTTCGCAATTTAATAGGTAATTATGTTTAAAAATATCCTAATAGAGCTTGAGGACAAAATAGGTTGTGACATACCAAACTAGGTATTTGGCCTCATTTAGGATTTTAGGTCTAGTGACTCCTTAGATGTCTACTTGTATATAGGTTAGAACCACAAATGGTGGAAGTTAGTGGGTTTGAGTGTAGTTGCCTAACCATGCCCCAACCTACTAAATAATAGCCCTGGCTAGTTGGGAATTGTGCCGAGAGAAGGCTTGTGAGGTCCCTAGGTAGGTCTCTGTTTCTCCATCCCACCGTTGAAAATGTAGAACCCCAATTGTTAGAATTGCAAGGGTTACGATACCAAGGTTGAATTGTGGAGGAATCCACCAATCCCAAGCGTGGATCTAGAGTCTAGAGTATACTAGGGGATCGGAAGCAAACCTCAATTGCCAAGATTTCTTAGTATGCAAAAGATTCCCTACTTTCTACGTAATTAGTGGAGGGTAAGATTTATCCTCCCCATCCCTACATGTGCAAAGTAAAAATATGGGCTTGCATGACTATTGTAGGACTCCCTGAGAGGTTCTAAAAAAGTCTCGGAATTTTTTGATTTACAAAAATATCCTTTTTGGACAGTCAACCGTCAAAACCCACTACAGAAAATTTGTGGAAATTCCCTAGAACGCAGTAAAATCTCACTAAAAATTAGGGTAGTTTTTTTAATATTAACAAGGTACTTCGACAAGTTTCGCAACATTTCAATAGCATGAGGTGCCTAAACCAGAAGATTCCCTCCAAATTAAACAATGTGGGTGTGTAGGTGAGGAGTTGATTCACGTCTTAGGAGAGTATGAAGTTGAAACAAAGTTAATAAAAGGTCTTTTCTTCTTACCCCCTTGGACCTTTCAAATCACCCTGGCTAATCACCTTGTTCAATAAAGGCAACACTTGAAAGCTAAATTTTTAACTATTTTTTGACGGGGGATGACATTGGATTCTAATGGATTTTTTATGGGCCCCGTTAGGAGATGCTTACGCTCCCCTAACGGGGAACTTCGGTGGATTGTGGGAACGCATGGTGGGCGGGGAATGGGGGAGACTCAGGTCCAGCGCAGCGATATGTGATAACACAAACAACGGTGGAGCAACTTCTTAGACCCGAGGGAGTCAGGGTGGTGCATCGGTTCTTTCTGTTTCGCCAGTCACTAATCTACAGAGAGATTACAGAGGTCGTGGCACTTCGATTGGGACCTTCAAGAAAGAGATTTTAGGAGGGGGTATCTCATTGAGCAAGTCCCAATCAGACTCGCAAGGGTTGTCAGCTTCACCTGCAGTGTTGACAATGGCAAAGAAACGCGGTGTTGTGGCTCAGCCAACGCTGTCTGGATGACTCTAGTGTCTCTGAGAATTATTTTTGGTATAGATTTCTCATCTTGGATTCATTGGAAGGAATTTGATATGAATTCTAGTCCCAGGGCACTTTGCTCAACCAGTGCCTTATTTGATGGAGGATTTGTCGTCATGTCATTTTTCTAGGAACTTGGAACCGGAACCTTCGTGGTTTAATGTAGTACTGGATGAGTTTCCATGATCTAGCAAGAGCTGCTACGTTGATTACAGATCCTGTCAGCTCCAATCTTTAACGGTATGGATCATGATTTCTAAGACGTTTGTTGCTTGTGACAATCTTAATTCGAGGATCTGCAAGAAGCCTATCTTCACCGCCAAAGGAAAGTCGCTCAAGTTCGAAGATGGAAACAAAAAGTAAATGAGACCATAAAACAGAAGGACAGAGAGGTCACTTCTGCTGGTTCTGACCGATACTGTTCCGGATTTGACGATTTTCAGTCGGTTCTTACTGCATTTACACGCTACAGGTATTAATCCTTTCTTTCTTCTTCTGTAGTTTGGTCCAGATTATGGCATGCTGTTTTCTTAACGAGAATTTATTGAGACCCGGTCTTGTTGAGTCCTATTCTTCTAAGAAGTCGTTTTCTATTAGTGAGACTAACGTTGATTCAATGTCTTCTTCTGCAATCGGTTGCGTATAATTGCTGAGCTGCATCATGGAGATTTGTTTCATTCTTCGAATATTGTTTCAAAGTACAACCCTGACTGTCTTGAATTTTTGGGTACTATTAGATATTGGTGTTCTCTGGTGGAAACTAGCATGTCCTAATCAACTTCTGCGGTACTTTTTCTACCCATATTTTGTTGAGAACGACTAGGTTGTAGCGTATTTTCATTGGCACTTTTTTCTCGTTGAGTATCTGAGTTGTAGGATTGTTTGTATCTTCCAGACGAAATTGACTGGAGTAGCCTTTTAAAGTGTTAGATCAGCCTTTAATTGTACATTGTACAATTACTTAAGACCATTCATTTCGTGAGCTTACAAGAGCTCTATTTTCTCTGCAGCATTGAGTTTGATAGGGATGATGAATTGTTTGCAACGGCTGGCGTTTCCAGCCGTATCAAGGTTTTTCAATTTGCTACGGTATGCCTCATCTGTTTGAATATGGTTGTGTCTAGTGGTTTGAACTAGGCCATGCTCACATGCTTAATGTTCGTTCGGCATTATAAGGACAGTTAACTTTAAAGTACACTGAGGATACCAATCTCGTTTTTTCTCGAATAATTTATGTGGGCCTGGGTGAACAATCTGTGTAAGCTGCAAGTTAGATGTCTTCAGTGATTTTTGTGAGTTTCCTAATTCTGGACTTGTTTTTTTCAGGTTGTCAATGAGTTGGCTGATGTGCATTGTCCAGTTGTGGAAATGTCAACAAGGTCAAAATTAAATTGTCTTAGTTGGAACAAACACATCAAGTCGCATATCACCAGTAGTGACTATAAGGATATTATTACTGTCTGGGATGTTAACATGCATCAGGTTTGTCTTTATTACCCTTATGCCAGGAGTTACAGAGGGGTGTCAATTGGTATGTATTGGGAGATCTTGTGTTTGTCTTTTGAATACAGGTATGACAGAATAGTATTCTAGCTCTTTCATTTTTGAGTTGTCTGGCAACTCAATTAACTTAATGCTGCAGAGCATCTTGGAATACAAAGAGTATGAAAAGCGGGCCTGGAGTGTGGATTTTTCGAGAGCTGATCCGACGATGCTGGTTTCGGGGAGTGATGATGGCAAGGTAATTAGTTAGAGTCTCATGTATTTCTTGTTCGCAGTCCTGAATCAGGATTATTCTCAGGATCCTAATTAGTTTGAATACTATTTAGTTTGAAACTCAGTCGTGATTCTGAATCTGCTCTGATAACTGCTTGCAGGTGAAGGTGTGGTGTACGAGGCAAGAATCAAGCGTGCTCAACATAGACATGAAGGCAAATATTTGCTGTGTGAAGTAAAACCCTGGATCAAGTCATTATGTCGCAGTAAGTTCTGCAATTTCACTAGTATTTGTGAAATTCTGGTAGAATTGTCTGGATTTACCTTCAATGTATTAATGATCTGTTGACTTCTCTTGATGTTAATCTATGTGGTGGATTGCCTGTGGGTGCAGGTTGGTTCTGCAGATCATCACATTCATTATTTTGATGTGCGCAATCCTCATTTGCCATTGTACGTGTTCAATGGGCACCAGAAAGCTGTATCATACGTCAAATTCTTATCTTCAAACGAGTTGGCTTCTGCATCAACTGATAGCACCCTGTGTCTTTGGGATGTTCAAGAGAATTGCCTGGTATGCTATATCAACTTATTTTTTAAGAATTATATGTGATTTCATGCCTATCATTCAAATTTTTTACTTGGCGTGCTTTCACAATGGAGCAATCGGATGATTTCTGAATTTTCTGTAGGTAACGGAAATTTCATTAAATTGGTGATATTCCATTAAAATGGCGTTGAGGTTGAGTGAGGAAGGAAGGAAATGCATGGCGTATGACGGAAAATTTTAGGCCTCAACAAGTTTTGTAAGCCTATGGTGTAATAATGGAAAAAGGAAAAATTTAAAAATTAATATTATATATATTAAAATATGGAATTTGATGTAGCAATATTGGTGCCACGTCAGGAGCATGTTAGATTGTTTGTTTCTAAACTTTGAATTTTCTTTCCATTTATTTTTTTCCCTTTTTTTCCCCGTTTTCCTCATGCATGGGGTTCAAAATCTGAAAGTTGCACCCCTTCCTTGCTCTCACGATTTTCCTTGTGAAAGTGGCACTGCTAGTGATGAAATATGTGAAGGAGCCATTATTCAGGCTTTTCACAGTCGAAAGGTAAAATAGCCCATTATGGACCTTTTGCCCAATACGGAACTGTATGAATGAGCCCATTATAGTTTTCATTTAGTTTTTGAGATTTGGGCCACATTTAATGTCTTAGCCAATTGGGATGGAGTAATTAGTGACCACAATAGAAACTTCTAGTTTTTTAGTGTTAGTTCATTGCAAGAAGTGCCTTTTTCAATTCTTCTATGTTAGAAGATACTGTGACTATAATAGGTAAGTAACATGAGTGTCATGGAACAGTTTTTGTTGGTTTTCGGGTAGTCTACAGGCTGTGATGGGCTGAACACTTCAGAAATTCATAACAAATTCACATTTTGTCCAAAAAATATTGTTCCAAATGCTCTTGCCATGTCAATCACTTGACTTTCTCTGGTAAAAAAAGTAGAAAATTTCCGAAATGACAGGAGGGCAAAACCCCCATTTGGTCCATAATGGGTTGTTTTGACCTTAGTTGGCACAAGTATGACCCTCCTTGCATCAAGGATTGTCCCATTTATAATTTTGAAATAGCATCTTGTATACAATTTGACTTGCTATGATGAAATGATACAAGATGAAGTCCTAGACTAATATTATGGAACACTAGGACTTGTGTTTTTTTCATGGCTCCTTCATTTTGGGGATTGGAATTGAATGAGGCTAATTCACAATATCAAATTTTGAATATGTAATTTTTTGTGCAATATTTGTATGTATTGGCTCTTCACGATGGAGAAAATGAGGTTTTGGAAACATTGTGGCAACAATGCATAGGGCCATTGATGATTGTCTAGCATTTTTTAATACATTTATCCCCTTTTCTTTCCTACAGGCTTGAAGCTATCCAATTGGGTTCACTTGGGTTGAGGGGTGATTGCAAGAAACACGTGCGAGTTTCATTGCGTTTTTTTTGGAGCGCTATAACTTTTGAATTATGAATCCGATTCCAAAACCAAAAAAACGATTTCTACATATCTTTCTTGTTATTGTAATCCTTATTTTTCAGAAATTTTTTAAAATCATTTTATATTTAAAAGTCAATTTTGATAATTTGTCACACTTTGACGTTTAGGGTTTTTTTATATTATTGAGTGGTTTCAATTAGTGATTTTTAGCTGAAATTTCTATGGTATATTAGTTTAGTAGGCATACATGTGCCTACCAAAGAAAATCTAAAAATTCATTATTTTATATACTCCATGTTCATGCAAATAGGCCTCTCTTGTGAGCGCAATTCTAAACAATAGGGATAGTTTTGAACTCATTTTCTTGCTCAAATCTCATCATCAAAAAGTCCTCCCAAATGGCCAATTTTTAGTTTTCTTGAAAATTGTTTTTCCTATTTTCTACAAATTAAAGCATCAAAGTATGTATTTTCTTTGTTAGAATTCTATGTCCCAAAATATATCATGGAAAATACATACTTTGATGCTTTAATTTGTAGAAAATAGGAAAAACAATTTTCAAGAAAACTAAAAATTGGCCATTTGGGAGGACTTTTTGATGATGAGATTTGAGCAAAAAAACGAGTTCAAAACTATCTCTACTGTTTAGAATTGCGCTCACAAGAAAGGCCTATTTGCATGAACATGGAGTATATAAAATAATGAATTTTTAGATTTTCTTTGGTAGGCACATGTATGCCTACTAAACTAATATACCATAGAAATTTCAGCTGAAAATCACTAATTGAAACCACTCAATAATATAAAAAAACCCTAAACGTCAAAGTGTGACAAATTATCAAAATTGACTTTTAAATATAAAATGATTTTTAAAAATTTCTGAAAAATAAGGATTACAATAACAAGAAAGATATGTAGAAATCGTTTTTTGGTTTTGGAATCGGATTCATAATTCAAAAGTTATAGCGCTCCAAAAAAAAATGCAACGAAACTAGCATGTGTTTCTTGCAATCACCCTAAGTTAGAAAACCATGTGAATTAAAACATAGGGGCCTTTTTGTTCATGAATAGTAACATTTCTACCAAATTATAAAGCTTTACATGTAATGTACTTTGTTTTAAACTCATAAAAAGAATAATTTGAGAATTTAATTAGAATATGCCTAAAATATACCTCGTATATATTTCACATATTCAAGTGTATGGAGAATTTCATTAAAATGGCATTACTATTGTGCCATTTTTTACATCTTTCATGCCGTTTCAATGGAATGTTGTGCAATTTCTAACATATTCCTTGCCATTTTTATTAATGGAATGTTGTGCCATTCTACCGGAATATTACCAATTTAATGAAATTCACCATGTATATGAGAGCCCCTATTTAAATACCCTCTCATGCATGTGGTTACAATAGATATATGTTAGTGATCCCATGCACATTACAAACAATATTACTCAATTCCTAAGAATATCTTCATCTTCATATTGCAAGAACAAGTTCTTTGATTTAAATGTATAATATTATTTTTGAAGGAGATTCTCTAGGGCCCACACGTCTTGTTGCATAGGAAAAAGGGGTGTGAGGTGCATTCAGCTGGAAAATGGCCTTCTGGAGCCAATAGTGCAATCCATTTGCCAATTGGAGTTAAACTACAAAAATTAGGAAGTAAACCAGCATAAGAGCGTAGAAGTCAATACTCAATTAAAACCATAAATTTCATGAAGATTAGGGTTAAAAGTTCCCCTCTTGGGGATGGGGTTCCCAGCTCATGAGTGGTAGAGAGCTTAGTTGTCAACACCCTAGTGTAGGTAGAAATCCCAAGGCAATCTAGGGTTTGTCAATATCTTAAGTAGGTAAAAATCTTGAAGGAGATCTAGAGTTTTAGGTTTCCCATTTGTGGGAATGGAATTCTCAACTTGTAACTTTGAAGGGAGTAAGGGTGTCCATCAACCTATAAAAAGGGATACCCTTCTCCTCTCATTTCACCCCCATTTTATATTTGGATTCGTTGGGTCTACTTTGTTGGAACTTTTGGCGTTTTGTCAAAAATCTTGGTGGTGTTTGTCTTTTGTTGCTCTTTTTGCTCTCTTTTGCTAGTCTTTTCTTCTCTTTGTTCTCTTTGCTAGTCTTATTACTCTTTTGCACCCTTTTGTTAGTTTTGTTGCAAGTTGTAAAGGTCTTAGGGTTCCTTTCGCACCTTCTATTTCCTTGCTTCATTGTTTCTAAGTCTTAGGTTCCTTCATGGTTGTTTTGTCTTGAGTTAGCTCAAGTCTTGAGCTCTTAGCCTACTAACCTTGGAGAGGGTTTTGTGCCTTCTATCGTTGGAGTCTTGTCATGTTTTGAGGAATCTTTGAGGGTCCATTGGTTTATTGTACTAACCCTAGAGCCAAATCCCCACTGTACTTTGGCAATGCCGCTTTAGGGGACCTCTAGCTTCTTTTGAATGCTTACTAACCTTGCTATACTAACCCTTGTCACGAGGTAATGAGAGTCTTAGGTCCCTATAGAGTACTAACTTTGTCTTACCTTACTCGTGTCATTGTGGATCCTACCAGGACGGCAAAGCTTTGGACCCCCTAGGTCCTTAGAGTCTTAGATTTGGTGTTAAACTCTAATTGATAGTGGAGCTTTAACCCTAAGCGGTGTTCTCCTCCAAAGTTTAGTTCCCAAAATATTTTGGCAATAAGTCAAAGTTTAGTGCCCAAAAGTAGGTTCTAAGTCCTAGTAATCGAGTTCTAGGTGTTCTCTCCTCGTCCTAAGTTCCTTCTCTTAGTCATTTGCCCCCCAAGCTCCCAAAGTCCATTTGTTTTACAAGGGAAAAAAGGTGGCCAATACCACCAACTACCAATCCAGTACCAGCAACCAACCCTCAAGCCTAGATGGTGGGAATTGAAGCCCAAGTAATACCTAAGAAGACCCAACCAGCCAGAGCCAAAGCCTAGCCAAACAGGCCAAAGTCCTAAGCAATACTTGGGGGGCCAACACCGGGTCCGAAGCCCCAGGTAGTACTTAGGAGGCCAAGCATTGGGTTCAGAGCTCTAAGCAATATCTAAGAGGCTCAACCACTAGAACCGAAGCCCCAAGTACTATCCGGAAGATTGAACTACCGGAATTGGAGCCCTAGACAATACTAAGAGGCCAACACGGGAGAGGGAGTCCAATACAGGGGAAGTCAGCACATGGAAGTCCAACACAGGGAAGAGTCCAGCACAAGGAGTCTAACTTGGTTGGGGTCCGGAGAAAACAAGGAAAAAATTAATATAAAAAGGGGTTAGGATAGAATGGATTAGAAGGAATAGAGGTTAGCAAATAGAGTAGGAGGGAGTATAGGTTAGCAAATGGAGTAGAACAGGCCCAAAGGACCTCATATACTCTCCACGGAGTTGCCTCCACCATCACCACAATACAAGTGAGGTAGGAGGAGAAAGGAGGAGAACTAATAGGCAGTTTGGGAAAAACCTCCCACCATTAGAAGTAGTTAGAGGGACATGGGTATTGATTAAAAGTTAGTGGTAGTGGTCATTAATCTTAGGTTAGTGGGATTATTGTACGGGAATAGGCTAGTGGTCATTAATCATCCGATTGAGGCTCAGAAGTAGGTGGCTAGCCAACCACCTCACCCCATGTGGAACGAGGATGGAAGGAAGGAAGGCAAGGAGGAGAAAGAAAAGGAAGGAATAGGAAGGAAAAGATGGTGAGGCTCATCCAAACATTCATCCAATCCTACAAAGGTAACATGGTGGTATCATGAAGATTGCAGTCAGTCTAAGAAAGCACAAGGCTTCTGACTGTGGTAATGTTTGTTTGTAAATGAACCCAAAACACCTATGATCAAGAAAAATCTCAATTCCAACACCAACCCAATCACAATAACTAATTAAAATCCATTTTCAATAAAAATTTCTTTTAAACAAAGGACAACTTCACTATTGTTTTAGTGAATTCACCTTTATCCACAACCCTCATAATATATATTCAACAATCCTCCCCCCCATATATAATCCTATATCATAATTATCTAATTGCCCTCACTATTGCCTTTATATATTGATTTTAGCATATTAATAAAGTAAAAGCAATTAGAAAACTACAAGCTGACTAAAAAAAATAACTACCAATTGACCTTTGAGTTAACCCTAACTTGTAATTGTATAACTTATATTAAAATATATAGATGTCTAATTTTAAATAATAGACAACCCACATCACGACAACGGTGAGGGACGTGTTGAAAGGGAGTCTTGGGCACCTAGATGAGGAACCCCCAGCCGAGGTATGACACCAACACTCCTCCTTCCATTTAGCTTACTCATTTCTACAACCGTAGAATAGGGCCAAGGCCTAGGAGTGGGTAGCACCCCTAAAGCTAGAAATCAGGTCAGATTTAGCAATAGGATGATAGAGTAGACGTTGAAGGAGTTCCGTGGGTATAAAATACACCCCAAACTATCTTATAACGAGGAAGTTATGAGTGCATGAAGTTTGAGGGTCCAACATGGATGAAGTATGGTGAAGTCCATCCATCCACGTCCAAACTTGGAACTTGCATACTAGGTCATAGGTTAGGGTTAGGGTCCAAAGATCAGGGTCATCTGAATTGGGAAGAGGGTCTAGAGGGAAGGATGAAGTTCATGCATCACCTTCAAGGGCTAAACTTCATCCTGTCATAGCTCCTTGTAGGAACGTCCGATTTCCGAGAAATTTAGGTTTTTAGAAATGGCATGAACTGATTGATAAGCTAGTATTAGTAGACTAAGCCACTTTTAGCTTTGCTAGAAAGTCACAGCGGTCAAGGGATCAAGGTAGTAGCACTACAATTAGGCTAGTTTGGGGGTTCACAATGAACTACAGGACTTAGGAGGCTTAGAATAGATCCATTGCTTGGAAGGCACAATAGACCAACGTTAGGCACCCATTAGAATAGAGTTCACCCCCCAAACACAAGAACCTCATTGTGCTTTTATATTTGCCAAGGGTGAACAAATATCCACTCACAATAGGCGATGAATAGCCATCAACCGGGATAGATAGGTGTTGAACCGGGATGGATAGGTACTCAACTGCAATGATCCCAGATGAAGTCCATCTCACATGGCAGGGATTGCCTAATGATTTAGGAGGCGCCATAGGTGAGGTCACTACTATTATAGACTACCCACTCTTGCAATCTACACTAGGCAAATGTTTGGGCGGATTCCTCAACGGGTGTTTGGGGTTCGGAATTTTGGATGATGTGTTCTTGTAGTGAAGCTTCAGGCTCTAACCCACTGGGATTCTAATTCTCGACATTATTTTGTTGCAAGAAATATGTGACGCAAGGGTTTGGATCGGATTTTTTTATTCTAGTTAGGGTGGTAGAGGATATGGTGGCATTGGTGTTGCCAAGATATTGGTGGCGATTTCTTGTTCCACTACTCATGTAGCTGAATAGGTGTTGTTTTGTCCTCTAGTCTTTTCTGATGCACAATTTTTGAAGTGTGATGGATTCTTCTTCTTAGTTCGGCTAGCAAAAGCACAGGTGCATCAGTGTCTCAATGTCCCCGGGATTTTGTTGGCTATTTTGTAATTTCGGTCCATTTGGAGACGCCTTGCTGTTGTCTTACAGTAAGCACATGCTTTTGCCACTGAGCACAGGTTGTCATTGTGGCAGCCCTTTCTGTTATAAGAGCGGAGTATAGGAAGGTCCCCAGGCAGTCTTGGGACAAGGGAGAGAGATGCTACCTACTACCTGCTCCCCGTTGTGGGGTCTCACTCTCAAGTAGGACAAAGTAGGACAAAACTGTAAAGTGATGAATTTTTGCAAATGAAATCCAAACTAAAGCTTATTCAAACAACAACAATTCAAACAATGAATGCAGAGAAAAATAGGAGAAGGATCAGTCAGATGTGTGCTCACCAATCACTCCCATGATGCCTAATAAGGACCATTCAGCAGAGATTCAGGCATTGGAAAGAGCAGAATTTTGCTTGCTTCCAAAAGCTTTAAACCCTGGACTTGTGCACTGTGAAGAACAAACAACCTCCAATAAAGAGCATCCACATCCATGCTCCAAACCCCAAGTTTGGACAACTGTGCCAAGTAGGGGTCAGAGGTACCGTCCCATGAAAAAATTTTAATTTATTTTTTGAAGATTAAGTCATACGTCTATTACAAGTTATAAAATTTTAAAATGTGAGTGGTCCATTAACCCCTAAAAGTCTAGAGTCTTCGGCAGAATTGATGATTTGAGAAAAAAACATTACAAAGTGCAATTTGGAAGCATATTTTGGAATTGACATACAAACAAAAGTTGTAGATTTTTGAGTTGTAGATACCATCAGTACGGTTGGATTCACCAATGCTATCGCCAGTATGTTTTCATACATTTTGAAAGGGGAATTCTAAAATTCCTTCTGAATTTGATTACAAGCAAAAGATTATCATTTTTGTGTTTTAAATTTGTTGGAATGGATTTGAAATGAGATTCTCTTGACATGGTGATTTTCTGAATTTTTTTTTCAAATCTATGACCTAAATTTTGCATAACATCCAACTTTAGACTAGAGCAAATTTCAATTTTAGATTGGTCAACCACTTGACATACTTGCACATTTGTAATTTTAGAAAAATAAGTACACTAGTAATACAAAATCCAACCATTAGACAAGACAACACCTTGATAAAATATCTCCACAAATTAGAATAAATTTTATCCAAGCAATAAGGAAGATGAAACTTGAGTTTCAATCTATTCATTGTACAATTTTTGGATGTCAGAGCACTCTAGAGTTAACTCTCTAAAGATGGGCCTATAACCACTCATTTTAAGCCTCTATTGTCATCACTTTGTTTGCTGCCATTATATAGCTCTATATGAATGAAAAAAATATTTATTTTTCAAAGATTAAGTCTTATGTCTACAAGTCATAAAATTTTCAAATTTTGGGGGGAAATCTGAAAATACTTTGAACTTTTTAAGAAAAAAAATGAAGAAAATTCATACCAAATATAAAATGTACCATAAAAAAATATGGAATTTGACCATAGATTTATATTATAGTACTGAACATCGTGGTATAAGCTAAAGTTATTGTAATAATTGTATCCCTCTAAAAATAGAAAATAAAAAAAGCACATTTATAGGTCCAAAGTTCATATTGCTATAAAATATTGAAATTCGTGAATTTTTCAGAATTTCTAATTGGAGTAGAAATTGCACTTGGTAAGCTTCATTTCTTTAGTTGGACTCAAATCTAAAAAACATCATTTTTATGGTTGAAATTCATCAAGAGAGAATAGCAAGAAATGACCAAAATACACTATGAGGATCCATGGATTGAGCATTTTCGAAAAAAAATCAATAAGACCATAATAAGGGACTTTGCAATACAATTCACTAAAATTGTACTTAAGTACCTTCCACATAAATAAATCAGATGAAAATATCAAGGTATCACTGAAGAGGTTGAGACACAAGCTGAACTTGAAATCATAGTAGATTTACCATCATTGCCTTTGGTTGTTTAAGATTCTTTACAAGAATTAAGATCAAAATCTATATATGAGCCTCCACTTTGTAGTCAATTTCTAAATCTTAAAGACATTGACTTGGCAATTGTACCATCTTTAGCAAAAGGCACTCCATATTCTATAAAGTAGACTCGGTTGTTTTCATATTTATTGCATCATCAAAATGAAAGAAACATATCAAACCAAACAATCATACTATGGTTGATTGGGAAAAGTTTACAATACAATGGAAATACTAATGTCAAGTAGAAAACTACCTTCGAAATTCTAATTTCCTTATTTGAGATCAATTTCAATTGAAACAAAAGAATAAAAGATGAAGACAATAGAGGAAAACAGAAAATGTAGTAGATATTATATAAACTTATGTCAGAATTTATATGTCTTTCATTCAACATATAGATTTATCTTACATGTAAAACCATATGATTTAGAGAATTAAGTTGTCATATTCATGCTTTTTACAAAGCATTGGTTTTCATTTATGTATGTTATTATTTGAACACATGTTCTTTTTGTGCAAATAAAATGACAACATTGCTTTGCAATCATTTTATATTTCCTTCACCTCACTACTATATGATTTCATTTATTTTCACTTCATTTTAGATCATTTCATTGACTATATAGAATTTATAATCAATTTATTGTTATGGATTTTTTCCTTCAATAATGCCAAATTCTTTAATATTTTATTTCAATTTGAAAATATCCTAATAAAAAAATAATAAAAAAAACAAGAACATTTACCATTAAATTGAATAATGTACAATGCATTGAACATTGTATAGAATATTTCATTTTCGTATTTTTCAATCATGTGAAATATTTATTTAATTATTTATAAAAAAATGGAATTGATTTATGAATTAAATTAAAACCTTTGTCCTTCATCAATACAAAGATTTTTTTTATTATTATCTTTTTTAAATTTAAGATCAATGTAAACTTTTTTAAGTTTGACTTATAAACAACATATCTGGCATTGTGCACTTGTCCAAGAGTTTTCTGTGATTTTTCTATGAAATCTTTGAATTTTAAATTTTTAGAATAATTTATCCGTAATTAAATCTAATTTCTAGTTACAAAATTCAATTGAAAACATATAACTTTCACACTTAAGACCAAAGTGTAAAACAACTTTGGTGCATTTCTACTCATTAAGGGTTTTCTAGCAATGCCAAGAATAACATCAAAAATTCCTATACTCCATTTTCCATAATTTAATTCAATTTATGCATTTAAAAATTGCTTACAAATTTGTCATCCATCTAAAAGCAATGATACAATTTTAGTACAACCCGTGTTGAGTCAAGCTCTCTAATGATATAAAGAAAATGACTGATGAGTGTACGATTGGGAATATCTCAATGTTATATATAAAACAAACTAGAATAAATGTTACCATTGTATATTGACTCTTACTTTTAGTCAACTTTTACTTTGCATACATAAGTAAATAAAGGGTGCAAAGCCTCTATACTCTTGGTTGATAATGAATCAAGAGGCCCAACTCTCCTCCTTAAGGTATTGATGTTGAAGTTTTGTTTTGAATTGATTTAATTAAAAGCTCAATTCTTCTTCTTCTTCTTTCTTTTTTTCCTTTTTCCCCCTCCCCCCTCTTTTTTCCTTTTTTCCCTCTCCCTCCCCTCTTTTTTCCTTTTTATCTTGGAGTAGGTCTTGGCGGGCTCCCCGTTTGGGGGGACGGTGGGGATTCCTTCGAGTTTGACACCAGCTCCGTCTGTGGGGTGGTCCTAGGGTTGAATCTGTCCCCCCTCATCTTGACAACAAGAGTTTTGCTACCGGCACTTGTTGGTCGAGGTGGAGCCACGATATGAATGAAAACTTTTTAATTTATTCTTTGGAGATGAAGTCATATGTCTACTACAAGTTATCAAAATTTCAACTTCTTTTGGGAAGAAAAATGGAAATTACTATAACATTTTAAAGAAAAAATGGAGAAAATTCATATCAAATACAAAATATACTCAAAAAATATAAAATATCCACCACAAATGTACCATATAGCATATAATACCATGGTATAAACCAAAGTTACTATGTCACTCCAAAATTAGAAAACCAACAAACCATGGTCCTAGGCTCAAAGTTCATATTGCTATGAAAGTATTGAAATGTATGAATATTTTCAAAATTTTCAATTGGAGTAGAAACTACACTTGGTAAGATTCATTCCATTAGTTGGATCCAAATTCAATACACATGTGAAATGTTATGGCTAAAATTTGCATCAAGAGAACAAAAGCAAGAAATGGCCAAAGCACACTACAAGGGGGATCCGTGGATTGAGCATCTTCTTCTTTAGAAAAGTCAATAAGACCATAATTAGGGACTTTGCAATACTATTCCTTTGCAATTTTACTCAAGTACCCTCCAAATAAATAAATTGATCGAAAATACATTTTTTTTTCCATCCTATAGTGCCAAGTGAAGTCATGCATTGGACCACTGAGTTCCACTGCATCCACTCTAGGCCAACATGTCCTTACATGGTTAAAATGTTTCGTTGCATGTACAATGATAAAGATTCCTTGGAAAAAAGACAACCACAATGGCAAATGAATCAATCAATTCAAGTTCACAAGAGAGAGTTTGGGACTCTGGGTCCTTTTGGAACCTCTTAATCTTCGTATAAAAATAGTTTCCCCTACAAACGAAGAAACTTTTGAATTAGGGATTGTTGTAATCACGACTCATAAACCTCCTTGTATACAATTGAGAATACTTGTAGAAGTATTTGTTGACTTTGATGGCTTGTAATGGAATTTTCTTGGGGTAAGGCAACCTAATTGTTAAGGCAAACTAGTTTCACTATTTGGTGTAGATTCTCGTCTAAAATGTAAATTGAATGAACTTCAAAGACTAGAGCATATTTTGAGTACACCTCTTTTTGCCACTTTTGAAAATTCATAATTTATTCATTCAATATCTAGTACATGCATGCTAAGAGAGTTTAGAATCCCCTTCTAACTTCCAACTAGATCCCCCAATAATTTAGACAATTTAATAATGGAAACCAAACTAAAGAGTTTATTTTGTCAACTATTGATGCAATTATCTTGTTAAAAGGGTGTGATATACCAATGTTCCCAGTAATTGAAGACTCTCATTGCCTGTATATTATGGATTTGTTAGCTCGTAAGAGCCCAAGTGATAAGGACTGAACACTTCCCTCTCTATAGGCGTTAAAACAAATCATTTAGGAAGTTTTGAGGACAATCACAAATTGCAACCATAGAAAGAATTGCAAACGATAGTACTATGATTCAAAATTTGCTATAATCGACTTGTTTTATCTTACGGAGCTTGGTGAGAAGTGAAGGAGAGATGAAAATGGAGACCCACCTGCACATTCAGCATCAATGTATTGACCAAACAGAAGAATATACAGCATTTTCAGACTGTGGATGGTCGAGGTTCGCATCTGAGCTTACGACCAGTATCCACTACACCATGAAAGGAGTCCAATTCTATCCCATTCATTTTTCTGCTTATGACATGTGGTTGTCATCTGCATGAAAGAAAAACGGAGGAGCCACCAAACACTTCCACATAAGATTCACTTATTCACTGTGCTAATTTCTTGTCCTAACACAATCTGCTTACTCACACAATCATGTATACATACACAATCTTCTGTTCAAATGATTCACAGTTGATGTAAATGGTATGGACTATACAGCTCTCTTACAAAGACTACAGCCGGGCCTTCAAATCTAACTTGTGTACAACTAGTTCATCACAATTCCCATCAATCAGACTTGACGCTTTTAGGATCCAGAACCTCTTTAACTTTGCGCACACCTTCGGTGGCACTATCCACAACCGTGTCCCCTAAGGTCTTCACGGACCCCTCCACAGCTTCGACTTTGCCACCCACGTAGTCCAGAGTTTTCAAAGGTGGTACACTCCAACTGCTGGAAGCTTCAGAACTCACACCTGGGTTGCCTGAACTTGAAAGACGTCGCAATCTCGGACCAGTGATGGTGCTGGTGGATTCAGCACTGCCAAGTAGAAGCTCCCGCTCCTTCATTGGATCTCGTATAACTCGAGCAGTCGGAAGCTCATCAGAGAAGTTAACACGGCGGCCAGGTTTACTGGTCCTCCTGGAGACTGTTTCTCTGACTATGACTTCTGATTCTCCAAAACCTTCTGTTATGCCCTGAAGGAGTTTTGATGGTAGCAGCACTTGGTGGCAGCAACAGAGAATAACCATAACCTCAAACATGAAGAGACTCAGACCACTCCAAACGTAAAATGTCCACTTCCATCTTCGCAGTATGTCCTTTGCCCAAGGTAGCACTGACAGGACTTGTGCCTCAGCGGAGTAGACTTGGGGTAGGCCCTGTCCACGTGGGAAGCCAGCTTTAGGTTCTAGTATGAATCTGACTCCAGCCGTTGGAATTTTCACCTCCTCCTCATTCTCGAACAATCGGAGACCCAACATCTGCGATTCCCTCGATATTCCCATCAGCAAGGGAACTCCAAGGATCACCTGCTTAGCATACCGTATTGAAGAGCTTTGAAAACGCAACATGCATGGCCAGCTTGCTCGTTTCAGGACTTGGCCTCTCACTGACAGCAACTCCGCGGATACCTGAAAGTCATGAAAGAGGGACAAGCTATTAGCCTTTCTCTGCTTAGAAGTAGAAAGCCTGCACCCCTGAGTGAGTTAGACTGCATAATGATCTTGAGAAAGACACCTCTATGAGCCGTTTTAGATAGCACAAGTTGAAGCAACAAGCTTGAGATAAGAAGAAATCCTACACCTAGATTGGCCCGAGATTAGTACACACATCTTACTGTTTCCCTCGATATGTTCAATGCTGACTTCACTAGTCTAAGGAACAAGAATGAGCATAAAAGAGGTGGTGTTTATATGGGTCCTATATAGCATGCTAAAAACAATATAGATAATAAGGATTGAAGCTGCTTGCTGCGAAATGAGCAATCAAAAGTGGCGTGATAGTCAGCTTAAAGTTCTTGAATGGCAGCAGGAAGAGAAATAGACATGCAAACCTGAAACATGCCAAGCTCCAAGTTGTAGTGAGACTCCGGGAGGGTGAGGAAGACTGTAACCTGCAGCTTGTGTAAAGAAGGTATGGCACGGAATCGCAAAACTTTGTCAGGGTATACATTGTCTTTAATCTTGGCTAGAACTTTTGGTGGCAGAAGAGACAATGTTGCGCTTGGAAGCTCCTGGAAAATAAGGACCATTGTCAGTGCCAAGGTTAAAAAAATTCATAGGTAGTAATAAAATTCTGATCTCGACAGATTTGGCTCTTGTACCCGAAGTGATCTCTCCACAGCTCTATATTGATCTCCCAAGCGTCACACTCCTCGATCTTCTACTGAAAGCAGAACGACGGCAAAATAATACATCCCCTTCCCGAGCCCACCCTTCTTGTCCGCATTGTCAAGCTCGTACCTGCCTGTAGTCGAAGTGCAGGACCTCTCGAAACTCTACGGGCTCCTCAATGATCCTACGTACGAGAACGAGATCCAGAAACAGGGCCGGAACAAGGAGAGACCCTAGCATGAACATAACATAAGCTGCAGCGAGACAACCGAATCCCAATTTCGTCGTCGTCCGTCTCAACATGGGCCCCGCTTGCGCAACGCCTTCCTTCACCATGGGTTTAATTTGCGAGGCCAGAGTGTAACCATCCACAGCAGTCGTCATGGCTACATTCGTGGCCTTCACAGACGCCCGAAGCGGAAACGTGAACGCCGCAAGGCTTAAAGTACAAATCCAAAGCGAAATCGAGGCCATCTGCAATATGAGCTTCACTTGAAACCCTATGATTTCAATGGCAACTCCAACAGGCCACGCAAGAAGCTGACTCCCCACTTCTGGAAGTGTCTCATCCTCACTTCTTGGCAAAGTGTACACCCGCTTCGAGCCCAAATTCGTTGTTTTCACAGGCGTATACTCAAAGTCATGCGCGACAGAGCTTGACGCCACATCTTCTTCAACCCCGAGCCATCCGTCCGGCAACTCCTGTGTACCATATTCCCCCTCCCGAGCCCTTTCGTTGCCATTGACCACCGACCCCAAGCTCGACTCTGCCTCGAGATCCAATGGAACCCTCTCCGCCTCCTCTTCACTCAACAAGACTCCCAATTCACGTGACACCGCACTATCCACCGAATCCGCCCTCGAATGCTCCAAATCCTCCAAGATCTCCTGTTCAAGCAAATCCTCCTCCCCCTCCTCAACCCCATGCCCTAATTCTACCAAATGCAGAACCTCCCCACCGTCGTCCTCCCCATTCCCAACAACATCCTCGGAAAATTCTCGCACTCCTCGATCTCTGCCCGAAAGCTCAAAACTCGATGGATCCCGAACTGGCGTGGCGTCGTTGTCCGAGTCCGAGTCGGAGACGGACGGCCAGACGTGAGAAGCAGACGATGCGAGCACGTCTTGGACGGGCGGAGAGAGCGCGGGCGGGGCGTCGTCGCTTGCGCCATCGTCGTCGCTTGCGCCATCGTCGTCGTCATCGCTTGCGAGCGGGAACACTGCGACAGAAGCCATCACGGGAAGAACAGGAAAGTTGGCGATGGCGCTGGAATGCGAGCAAGCCAAAAATTGCCTGCAAAATTCCAAACCCTAATTAAATGGGATGAAATCTGATGAAGGACGGAAGCAAAGTGGAGGTGCACACGTGGATGGAGGGCGACGACGCAGGAGTGGGAAATTGATCAGCAGGTGATTGGGGGGTGGGGATCCACTTTGGGAAATCCGCCTCCGTGATTTTTCAATGGGGAACTAAAGTAACCGAACCTATTCCCGACCCTCTAAGAAATTCGCCTTCTTCTCTTGCCAAGAGTCATAAATTGATTAACCTGGTGACTGTGGAAATCAACCCCTTTGGAACCATGTGACATCATCTACTTTAAAAAAATCAAAAATACTCATAGGAGGTCAAAGTATTGTAGAAGATCTCCCCTTTTTGCACAAAATTCCAAAGATGAATAGTTGCAATTCTATCCTACATGGAGAGATTCTTTATCATCCATTGGACACTAAACATTTGTTGATGTTTAAGGGTTAATTTGTGTTGATTAACCTTTTGGAGAAAAACTAAGTTGGGAAAAAAATGACAAGTATCTTCTTTAAAATGAAAAATTTGGTTTTCTATGAATATTCAAAGTGAAAGGGTAGGAGATACTTATTGGTGTCTCTAGACATCCACTAAAGATGTTCTTCAAAAAGTAAAATTTCAAGGGATGAGAGTCCATCAATTTCTTGAAGGGTTAGTAGACTTCACTAGAATTGTATTATGAATAAGTTGATTTTGGTTCAAAAAGTAGGGTTCAATAATGGAGAGGTGGTGAAAATGGTGCGTTCTACCTCAACTATCATTAAATGGCAAGCTTCACAAATGGAATATCTTCACAAAGTTTCTTTGTTTTGACATTCAAAAAAATTGATAATATTTGTAGAATAATCCAAATATTAAAACAAAATCATCCATGAATCATTCATGTATCATGTTTTATTTAATTAGATCTATCATGATTACACTAAAGAATGTTCATAAGATTCCATTTGAAACTAAAAAAATTGGATACATTCAATTGAATGTTGTATTAAAATCACAATGGTGCATACTATATATTTTTTTCTATATTGAAATATGCACTATGCATGGAATTACATGATACCCAACTTCATTGTTGAAAAAAATAATCAATCTTGGATATTTTGTACAATAGTAAATTTGAAGAAGAGCTTTGAAAATCCATACCATACAAACGTTAGGAAAGAGACTCAAGATTCTCCAAAACATTTGAATGAAAAATTGAATCCAATGCCAAGCACCAAAGTTAACAATAGTGTAAGGACAGTAACAAACAAGAATGTACAATATCTAAACATCACAGTAGATTCATCCAAGCAAAAGAGAATGTAAGTGTATTACCTTCAGGTACTTCAACAATTTACACCTCACCTCTCTAATTGCAATTCCTAGAGACATGAACCAATTCCTTGGAAGACAAATGGGGTCCTGTTACATACTTGACATGTGGAAGGTGTCCAATCATATATTTCTCGTACACAACGTAACAGATAGATTGAGAGAGATGGAGTATGCAAATAGAGAGACGGTAGCGTGTATGCAGACTCTAACCAAGTATAGCAAAGAATACTCCAAATCTCATATATTTGAATTTATAATTTACAGACCATCGAAGGCCAAAGCCCTGGCATTTGTAACACCTTCCACTACCATCTCCCTTCGACATCGCCAATAGCTGGTCAAGAAGCCGATGCACCGTGTTGACATCCAAACTGTACAACTTTCCCACTAGTTTTGAATCAAAATTGATTGCAGTGTTGGTATATAAACAATGCCGATACCACAAGAATTTTCAAAGTATTGCAGGAACGGAAACTACGATGACATGCGGATTCACTTTACAAATTGATACTCTGCTGACATTTACAAAGAAGCGGCTTGAGTGAGAATGAGAAACCGCTCTGCAGGGATTATGCACCATGAATCCACAACTGTTCTCATTTTTGCTGAGGCCGCTTCGTCAACTAGTATACAAATCAACATTGCGAACTACCTTGTTTGGTAAACCCTCAGCCTGGAACATAAAAATCCATCTTTTCAACAGGAAGATTAAGCATTGACGTGTCAACCTGCAGAGGAAACAGAGGGATAGAACGATTTAGATCCAGAGTACTATACTAATTGACCCATCAACTTCACCGGTGCCTGAAAAGAAATAATTTATTCTCCACATATAATTACGCTCCATGCTTTTGACATCACTCATTTGAATATTCAAATCTTAAACCAACAAGAGGAAGACTAAACACAAATAACAGGAAAAAAAAGAAGCTAAGATCAATTACCTCTTCAAAAGGGATGAACACAAACGGTTGCATGCCGCGGCGATGCGAAACCGCAGGTATATCTGGATCATGCGTCTCATTCTCTTCCCATCCTTCAACAGCAGCAACAATGTCTTCCGTTCCGTTTGACATATCATTCTCATCCACCCCACAAGTCACCAAAGAAAGCAAATCTAGACGATTGTAGGCCCCAGCAATTGTTCCACGAAGCCTGAACAACAAAAAATGTGCAAAAATTCAAATATTAACACCCTACACACTTTTCTTGCTGTCCACTGTTTAGCAACCCAGACTCGGCGAGTAATGTATCAAATACTATAAACAATCAAAGTTATAGTTAAAGCCCTACTAAGAATATGTGACATCGATTGAATACAGAAACCAAAAAAATCTGAAATCTGAAAAAAGAAAGAAAAAAGAAGCCAGATACCTGAGGCGAATCCTCAAAACAGTAGGTCGTGAGCCAGGGTATATAACTGCTCCCTCAACCTGCTCCCGCCATAGAAGGTCAATAGCACCGATAAGTGGCTTGTGCTGCTCAAAATTACGTAAAATACCAAGTACCTAAACCAGTAGCATCCATTGTAACAGTTGAAAAAAAGTAAAATGAAGGTGAGAAGGTGACAAACCTGTGTGCCTTCCAGAGTGCACCGCCCACTGAACAATCCTTCTGACTTCGTAGGTCTTCCTTGCATCGACTTTGCTACCTCCTTCACGCGCAATGGTGTAGTCTGCGTTCAAGTTAGACAATCATAATTATATTATTTACATTCAGGATATTCTGTCTACTAGAATGTAATGTTTCAAAGACCTGCCCTGCGTAATCATGCCTAAAACCAGAAATGCAAGCACGCTACTAGTAACAGTAGCACTTCTGAGCAATTCAACACTGATCTTAAATTTTCAATATATCAGTGTCCGATACAGTTTTATACGTAACTGAATTGCAAAGAAGATAGATACCTTTATTCCTAGGTATCATAAACCTAGACAATAGGGACAACTTGTACCTTGTAAAGAAATTTCCCGTTTGGAAAGAATCTAAGATACCGGTAGTAACAGACCTGATCCAAACCAAAGATGCAAGTCATTAATGGATCAAGAATAAGACACTTTGATTTACAGCTTCATCATTTCTGAAAGAGGAGAAGCTACAATATGAAGGCGATCTGCGTACCAAATGAACTGGATTGGTAATCTTCCACTCAGCAATCCCTGTACGGATGTAAGTATTCCGGCTCACGTACAACCCTGCGATAACGGTGAAGCTCCTTCATCAAAATCATGTTAAACAAGGATCGAATTCAGAACCTTCAAAGTCTGCTACAAAACGAGATACCCACTCAAACCTAGTCTTAGAATTGATACACAAAATTCACAGTACCATCGAAGCGTAAACGAGGACGATCGTGCCACATAGCACGCCACGAGCCTCCATACTTCTCAGCGCACAATCTCTCGTTCTCTTGCCGCCCAGTCACCTGCTCATGCACAAAAGCCATTAGTACTAAAACATGACATATAACACACTCGCAGAGAGCTCTAGTGTACCCGGAACTAGAATCAGAAGGAAACCAACTGAGGACTGTTGTAACAAACCCACCCTCTCTAATTGCCCTTTCACAACTTGACTTTGAGAAGTTATCTAAACAGATGTGCACACAATCTCAGGATGTACTCGGAATGTGCAATTACAAAGTGTGCAATTAGAGAGCGTTACGTATGTAAGAAATTAGTAGAAAGAAGTGCATGCGTCCTAATCATGGCTCGATCTGCGCCATTGAGAGGGCAAAAATGTTTGCAAGTCGGCAGGGAACAGCACATACTTCGTGTAGAATTTTCCACTACGTTTGCGAAAGTGGAAAGCCATCTTGAGGATATAAAAGTGGAGCATACCTGCCATGTTTTCAAGCAGACATTGCGCCACAGGCTTGGCATCCGAGTAGAGTATCTCCACTTTCGACACACACAAGCTGCCCGCCCTAGCCCGTATGGACTCAAGCGCATGAACACCTGCTCCTCCCAATCCCAAAGTGGTCACAAACTACACCGCTATGATTTTGAACACTAGCTCTGAATGCTTACGAAAAATCGAGCCACCGCAATTCATTACTGGACAACACCTCTGTAGTGGCCCAGAAAGGCGCACCTCTTGAAGAAGTTCGTCGGGGAGAGATCGATGCAACAGAGAACTCTCGAACACAGGCTTGCTGCTCGTACTGCCGACTGGGGCCACAGGCCGCACCCTAATTCCGTACAAACCTGTCACGCAGAGTTATGGCCACACCCTTTGTCGAAACTATCAGATGGAAAACAGAACCTTCTTGCGACGGAAAAATTGGGAATTGGGAAGAATCAGAACTCACTGAGCCAAGGCCGCTTGGTTTCTAGGAACTGGATATTGTCATATCGCAAGGATCCGCGTTGCGCTGGTAATAGCGTCGCCATGGAGCCCGTTTCAGCTGCGCAACTGGCAATCGGAAGCACAGGTCACAGTTCAGTGTCTTCCTTCTCAAATCGTGAGAATTAAACGACCATAGCAGCGAGGAGATCCACAAATGGAAGTGAAATTGAGGAAATATCAAAGAAGGGAAGCTCACCGGTGGTTGAACTCTGAAGAAGCGTGGCATAAATTCAGAGAATTGAATCGGTGTCTCGTATAATCCCTAAATTAAGAATCGCAGAAACCCAACTCCCTTCACAGAAAAAAATCAATCGAGACTGAACGATTCCAGTGAACAGGATGAGCCGAGTGACATGGTAGACAAATTGCCAACTTTCTTCCACAAAAAAGACACAGAGTGGCTACGAAAACCACAGAAACGCAAAATCATAAACCCACTTCGCAAGACTTGAAACGCCAAAACTCATAACCACAACGACAGTCGAAAGACGGAAAAGTAAAAAGCCAAGGCACCGGAAAAGCCAAACGGAACCCGACGCCGAGGTTTCAGGACGGGAAAGCATACCCTATCACCGTGTCCTTAGGGCACAAGATCTCTGCAGTTTGGTATTGCAAGTTCCGGTATCACGAAGTCTATGATTTCTACCATTCAGTTCTCGCACGAATTTAATTTTGTTGCCGTGTATCGCTAGTTTAGCCACAATCCTGTCAAGGCAATCGAAAGTGCTCTTTGCTCTTTCCTCAAAACTTGCACGACTCTTTCCGATCGCGACTCTTCGACTCCGCTTGTTTATGTTTCTTCTCCACCTTTTAGCTTCCTGCATTCTCTTGTAGATTCCGACGTCTTCTTCTTCCTCCTTGTGTTTTGCTTCGGTAGGGGGTGCTTCTTTCTTTTCGTTCTCGTAGTTCTTCTCATGCCCTAATTTGTTCGGCGTCCGCACTGCTGCAATCATGAAGACCACGAAGGGTGGAAAGGTCATGAACCCCACCGATGCCTATCGCAAGGAGCTCCGGAAGAAGGAGCTCAAGCGGGTAACGTCTCTCACTCCCTGGATTTGTATTAGGGTTATGCGATCGATTATTTTGTTTTTTTAAAATTGGCTTCTGCGATTTGAATCTATGGTTTCTCTTGCGACCTAGGGTTTAGTTTTCCGTTATTTGGGTGTGGACAGAACAAAAAGGAACGCAAGAAGGTGCGGGAGGTGGGGATTCTGAAGAAGGATCCCGACGCTATCAAGGAGCAAATCCAGAAGCTGGAGATAATGAGTGTGTGGTCTTTCCTCCCCTGCACCACTGTTTTGATTTTCTGTTGTTTATTGGAATTTTTGTACGTGGTTTTGTCATGATCATACTTCTATAGAGTTCATCTCTTTATAAATGTCATCACCTCCAAATAATGATCTAAAGATCTCTGCCTTCAGTATCTTGGAAATTGCATTATATGCGATTTAGAAGACTCTTTCGAGTTCTCATTTTTGGATGCATCTTAGAACTATTGGAATTGCATTGAAGAGCTTCTAGCAGTCGAAGCAAGCAGGGACCCCGTCATGGACTGTTCGTTTGATTTAAGGCTTATCAGAAAAAGAGTTGCACTCCCTTCATAATCTTTCCTAAACCAAATTGTGAACTAGAGCCCCTTACCCATTCGGTTTGCTTACCGGAGTGCATCCACTAACTGTCTTCTGTTTGTAGGGATTCTTTTGCTTGCAGTTTTGAAAACTGGTGTTTGTCGGTGAATCTCTCTGTTGGCAGATGGTGGAAATGGTTGAGTTTGTGACCATTTGAGCAACATTCAAGGGGTGGTAGCCTGGTCTGATTAGGTGGGACTTGACAGGCAATTTTTGCTTGAGTGCATTAGTGAAGGAAAAGAATGTGTTGTTTGTGATCTGATCTGCAATGACTCCCTAGGCTAGATCGTTGTTGCAGGTATTACTACTCAAATCCAATTGTATTGGCAACGGCTC
Organism: Straminergon stramineum; assembly: GCA_963920665.1. Classification (NCBI taxonomy): domain Eukaryota; kingdom Viridiplantae; phylum Streptophyta; class Bryopsida; order Hypnales; family Calliergonaceae; genus Straminergon; species Straminergon stramineum. The sequence goes on from OY987263.1 coordinate 1,392,953, forward strand.
GTGGACGAAACTGGGAGGCACACATAGTGACATCGTTTTGTCCGCCTTTCCTTTACCAGTTTACCTGCTTCGGAGATCTGTCTCACAAGTGATCGGACTCCCAACTAATTTCTCGACAACGTGCTCGAGCGCAGTAGTATTCAAGACCAGCAGTGGATCCTTTGCTTGATATCTGCGTACTGATAATGGTCTTGTTCTGCATGTCTCAGAGGCCGATGGAGCGTTGGACAAAACAAGACGGCATAAGAAGAGGCAGCTTGAAGATACACTGCACTTGGTTATGAAGAAACGTAAGGTATCGTATTGCCACGTGCCTTAGTAGCTAGTAATGCCTGTGTTGTATATGCTGTGACTGTATGCTGGAAGATGCTGGGCACGAAGCTCGTCAGGTGGCTCTAATCCAATTGAAATTATTGTATTCATCCAGTGTATGTCTATTGCCCTGTGCATATGTGGTATTTTTCTGGTTGATATTATCATAAAACGATAGGATTCTTGTTGCACTTGAAGCATGTTCAGCGTCAGTGGTGAATTATTGTGTGTTGTATGACAGGAATATGAGGACAAGATGCGTGAAAAGGGAGAGGAACCTGTCATGTTCAGGTATTGTTCAGTTTTGGTGGTCGCCCCGCAACTAGAATGTTGAGTTATGCGAGTGGTGAAGCATAGCTGGATATATCTTACAGAGCGTTTATTGGCTCACTGTGTTCTACATGCACTGTGTGTTCACCTAATGATGGTTTTACCTGAATTGATGCAGCCACTTGCCCACCCCTAGGAGACGTGCAACAGCAGAAGAAGAAGAACGTGCTAAGCATCCAAAGCCTGAGGTGTGTTATTTAAACTGTTAGTTTTCACCTAACTGTTTGTAGCAATGAATTGAATTCTGGCGCCGTGATTTGGTTTCTCGGTTTCCTATATGAAATCCATAGTTAAGTGTTATTTAATGTACCCTTAGCTAAGGGTTTAGATTTACTATTACACGTCTCTGGATTTGGCCAATATATATTCGATTTTTCTATTTTTCTATGTGAGAGGCTTAAGTTGAGTCAAAGTATTGTGGTTATGAACTCGCTGAATTTTCATAAAGTTTTAGTGTACGAGAGGGAAAGACACATTGCTTTCATGAAAGTTTACACATTTGTTTTGAGTTTGATCTGCTAATTATTCTTAGGATGGGCTGATTATAAGGGTACTACAAGTTTAATCAATGGACACGTTTGACTTAATTATGTGCCCAGGATTCCGTGTACTTCCATCCCGCGCTAAACCCTAGTGGAGCTCCACCGATTGGCAAACCGCCTATGTACAAATCATCTATCGGTATGGTTCATCCCTGTGTTGTTCGTCTCTATTGGGAAGCTTTTGCGACCTTTAGAAAATCGGTGTCCTATTATTCTCATCCACTATCAATCATGCCAATGCTTAACAAGAAGAGAGATATCAGCGCCTCTTCCTGGACTGAACAGGTTTAGGGCTTACTTGATTATGCCCTCGAGGATCAAGAAGCCTGAAGTGGGCTTCGTTCTGCTTAGCAATTTTGAGTATGTCATATGGGCACTTACTTTTGTCCAATAGTATTTTCATTTTTGACCAACGCGTGGAATGTTCTTTACTGATTCTGGTGATAGAAATTTTGGATCATACGAATCCTCTTATTTACAAAATATGACGATCGAATCAATCATTTTAACTCCATGAATCATTGGCTATTTTGAAAACTGTTGATCTCTTAGTGTCGTTTTTCTTGAATTCTTTGGCCTCTGGTTCTGTCCTCATTCTAACAGGTTTGTAATCTCTTTCTTTCAGGTCCTCGAATTCCCTTGTCAGGTACTGCTGGTCCAAGTGGTGAGATGGACCTGGACCTGGACTCATCCGGACTACCACTACCGCCCCCTCCGCCCCCTCCTCCGCTTCCTTCTTCTGGGGAGACTGAGAATGTGATTCCGTTACCATTGCCAGTGCCTGCCCCTCCTCCACCACCTGCACCACCTCGTCAAGCTCAAGAGACACTACCACCCCCTCCACCGCCTTTTCTAGCTGGACCTTCTCTGATTCCGCCTCCGCCTCCACCTAGGCCTGGCCAGCAACCTCCTCCCCCTGGGATCTCTAGGGAAGAGGCCCCTCCAGGAACGGATGAAGAAGCGTCGCTTTCTAAATCAGAGAATATTGAAAGTGGAAGATCCTCACAGCAGGGTTCAATGTATTTCCTTGTAAGTGACTAAACTCTTTCACTCTCGCAGTTAGACCCTGCGGCTGTTGTTGCTGTCAGAGTAAGGAACCATACCCTTCCGTTTGGAACAATACAAATATGTTCTGAAAGTCACTATCAACTATTAGCTTCCAAAGTAGATTTTCAATTTTTGACTTGGGCACTGCGGGGCTAATCGCACTCTTTTTATGTAGGTCTCTCTCGTATTCATCAATAACTCTCATTTTGTAATTTGGACCAGACTTGTTGCTTTGACCTCTTGCTGACAACTTGCATATTATTTGGATTAGTGCAGTCCAATCTTTGTATATTTCATCTGAAAGTTTTGAGGTGGTTCGTTTGTAGCCTCCAGGGCAATTGCCACCTCCTCCACCACCTCCAAGGCGCGCACCGGTGGTTCGTCCAGAAGATGTTCAGATCTTAATGGAGGAAGAAGTGCCAGCTGATTCCAGGGATAGTGATAGTCTTCGGCAAAACCTGCCACCACCACCTCCAATGCGTCCACCTGTGGGACCTCCACCGGCTCGACCCCTGATGCGACCACCTGTTGGGCCTCCTCCTTCAGAGGTTCTTCCTCCGGGTGTGGCTGCAGCCCGACCTACTCCCCCTCCACCTCCAGAAAGATCGTCTTTACCTCTTCCTCCACCACCACCGCCAAGAATGCTGCAAGCAGGGATGTTGCCTCCACCGGGACCGCCTCCGGGACCTCCTCCAGTTAGGCTTGGTCCACCCCCTGTCATGCGTCCACCTGCAGGACCTCCTCCAATGGCCAAAGGTCCCCCTCCCCCACCTCCGAGGGTAACTCATGATGGAGCTCACGAGGATCCTAGTAAAGCATCTGCAAAGCCTTCGTATGTGAAATCGGCTGCAGCTACAGTTGTTAAAAGACCTCTTGCTCAACATACACCAGAACTCACTTCCATGGTATGTTCTCCCTTTTGATTATCTCTTACCGAGTTGCATCAGTGAGCTTCGAAATTGTCAATGGACTGAATTCTCCTGCTTAATGCAAGCGCTCAGTAAGACTTCTAGCCAGTCTTGGAAATCGCATCAAATAGTGCAATCGCTATGGGCCAACTACTTCTTTATAGTTGTTTTCCCTCATAGCTACGAGTTTGAATCAGGAGTTTCACTTTCGGCATAATAGTAACAAAATTGGTTGGTAAAAAGTCATGTACGATTTAGTGCTTGGTACATTGAGATGTTATCACGAGTATAAGTTACACCGTGATGCATATTCCAGTGTAGCCCACAGTAGTTTCTCTTTTTGTTGTAACTGGACGCTAAATTAAACGGGGTCTGTGATTGTCTGTTGTGAATCAGGTGCCAGCATCAGTTCGTGTTCGAAGAGAAAATGCTCCCAAGTTTAAGCCTAAGCCTGCACCAGTAATAGCTACTCAAGTGTCGACCTCCTCTGTGCCACGGCCACCTGGGGTTGTGAAGCCGGTAACCATAGATGACACTTACTCTGCATTTTTAGAGGACATGAAGCTATTAGGTGCATTTGGAGAAGGACAAGAAGCAGATACGTAGGGCATGGTAAATTTGCTCAAAGGTTCGTTTCCGGAGGTTCAGTCAGGATAGGTGGTCTTGTTCCACAGTTTTTTTTCTCGGATTTGTATATTGGAAATCAACATCTGGCGCATTATCACAGCACTCAATCAACATACAGGAGTTTGTCTACAATGCAGGCCTACAATTGAGTTTAGTGTAGATATTTGTAGCCTAAAGCATTGCAACGTTGCAGCTCAGAGCTACACACATTTCTTTTCGACTCTAATTTGGAGAAGTAATGTTTTTTTGGGTCATTTGGGCGAACAGTGCCCTTGATATCCTGGACTTGGTGACTCATTCTTATCCAGAAAACGTTGAGAGTCGATCCTCTATTTCTCTAACTTTGCACCCAGTGAGTACCGGTAGTTTAACTCCTACATCAGGAACTTCTAGGCATGAGAACATGGTGCCACAATGGTGCATTGAAATGCAATTAAGTTAATTTGGTGCCAACCTCCATACCAACCTAGTATGGATAAAATGATGCCAGAATGACCTGTATGCGGCCTTTGGTGTTAAAATGGCACCAAAATAATTTGGCCCAACTTTTTTGATGTATGTGTCAGAGCGGATGTTTTTTGGACTCTGAGAAAACAAGATTTGTGACAGAATTTGTGGAATACCAGATTCATCAAATTTTATAATCTTTGAAATCCACACAGTGGATTCTCTTATAAATTGCAAATTTGTACTCATCAGTAACTTGGCTTCAAATCTCAACAGTGGAAAGTGGAAACTTCAATAACTAAGTAGTTCTCAAATTATTCTAGATTTTGTAGATCCAACTAAAGAGGCTCCTCACCTCTGTAGTTTCCTTTGTGACGCTCAGGGGTTAACCCCTCACCGCCCAAGACCTGAACAGGCTCAAAAGCAGAATTGTTCAGATATAATTGTGTTATAGATATAATTTTCACTGAATCATAGAGATCTCAACCATACAATCGTATAGTGCACTTGTTGTAGATGATGTGCATCAAATTTGGTGTCATTTGACCATATAGATTGAAAGATTATAATGTTTTAGTGTTGAAAAACAATGTTGAGATTTCCCTATAAACACATTTGGAGGCAAAATTCGGTTTCTAAATCTTTTGAAATGAAGAAACTTTAAACTATAAAGTGATTCAAAATCAGCATACAAACACATTGATGAAAAAAAATATCATTCAATTGACTCATTGTGTCTGCAAAATGGCTTAAAAATGTCAAAAAATAGCAAGAAATTAAAAGTTGAAAAAATACACATCAAAAATTGAATCTCCTTCTACTAAAATGCTTCTCAATAACTCATAACTTCTTGGATTGATATGAAATTTTATACCCACAAACTAAACTAGTATGTGCAACTTTTCCAAAAAAATTTATTGGAAATGAACATTGTATGAAGAAGAAACAAGCCACCGAAGTTCACTCTAATCCAAAAGTGTCAAGATTTTGAACTTCAAATTGCTCCTAGAGATTCAAAACAACCTGGATTGATATGAAAATTCTACCACAACAACTAGATTTCAAGGGAATGTAACTCAAAAATTTTTATTGAAAACAAACTTTGGATGAAGGAGATACAAGCCCCCGAAGTTGCAGCCATCAAATGCAATTTGGTGAACTCAAATTGAGCTTGTGAACTTCAATTGGCTTCCAAAAATTCAGTAAATCTTGGATTGATCTGAAAATTTTACCACACAAACTACAAGAGAGAGTGCAAATTTTCCAACAAGCTTTATTGAATTCAAACATTGGATGCAAAAGTTAAAGCACTTTGAATTTGACCTAAGGACACTTTTGGTCCCCTTTGGCAGTGAGGGTTTAACCCCTAAACATCCAAATTCATCTCCAAAATTGATGATTTGAGAAAAATCATTAGAAAGTGCTATTTGCAACCATATTTTGGAATTGATATGCGAATGAAAGTTACACATTGAGTTGTAGATTCCATCCATACGGTTAGATTCACCAATGCCATGGCTAATATTTTTTTATAAGTCAGTGTCAAAGGGAAATTTCAAAATTCCTTCCAAATTCGATTACAATCAAAGTATTATCATTTTTTCAATACAATTTGTTAATATGGATTTGAAATGAGGTTCTCTTCACATGGTGATTCTTTGAGGGGGTTTTGTTCTTAAAATCTATGACCTCATTTTAGCAAATCCAATTTTGAATTAGAGTCAATGCAATTTTGGCTTGGTCAACCACTTGACATACTTGAACCTTGATAATTTTAGAAATATATGTACTCTAATAATACTAAATCCAATCCTTCGATTGGACAACAACTTGATAAAGTATCTCCACAAATTAAAATAACTTTCAGCCAAGAAGTAAGGAAGATGAAACTTCAGTTTGAATTTGTTCATTGTCCAAAAAATGGACCGTTAGAGCATTTAGGGTTTAAACCTAAATGGACAGGCCAATGACTACAAAATGAACTACAAAATCCATGCTATATGTTCCCATGTTGTGAGTATTTATTCTTGAGATACTATTTATTCATATCTTCTATTGTATACAATAAGTCATAAAATTTTAAGATTTTTTTGTAAAAATTTGAAACTATTGAGTGTATGTTTTAGGAAAAAGTGAAGAAAAGTTGTCAAAATACACCACATGGTGATCAATGGATTAATCATCTTCCCATGCAGGAATGTCAACAAGACCCAAAGAAAGGATTTCAATACCACTTTTTAGAAAAGTGCTCAACCAAGTCCCCCTAAAATATTGCATAAAAAATTTCTTGTTCTTATCATTTAGAGGTGTTGAATATCATCCAAAGGTCATTTTGCTTTTGCATTTTCTTAAGCCAATGATTCCCATAGTATCCTAAGGGATGATTTCTATAGTCACCAATCCATCTTTTAACCCCTAAACACCAAGGCGGACATTTTTCGTCTAATGAATGACAAGGAATTCTCATGTATAGGACAGAAGTGAAACTATTCATCCTCAAAATTAGGGGTGGAAAGGGAAGATATTCTATAGTAGTTTGACACCCAATGAGTATTTTTGATTTTCTTAAAGTAGATGATATTACACACTTCCAAAATGCTTGATTTCCACGGTCACTAGCCCAACATTCAAGGATTAAGAATAAAGGACCAAAAGTGTTTCATGGATGACTTCATTGTTCACTCTAGAAACAAAAGATGCACCTATTGGTCCAATAATTAAAACATTTAGGTGACTACCTTGGTCATGGGGGGGTACATCAGAAAAGGTGGGCCAGATTGTTTTGATGCCATTTTGACACCAAAGGCAGCATACAGGTCATTTTAGTGTCATTTTATCCATACTAGGTTGGTATGGAGGTTGGCACCAAATTAACATAATTGCACTTCAATGAACCATTGTGGCACCATGTTCACATGCCTTGAAGTTCCTGATGTCTATCCTTCACGGGTTAAGGTATTAATTTTAAAAAGGTATGAAACCAAATAGAGATTCCAAAAATTTTAAATGTCACAAAAATTGATTAATTGATAATATTCATCCTACTCCATAACACTTTCTACTTTTCTTGGCAAAGAATCGAGGGTTAGTTGACGAATACTAGAACATACTCCATGCATATTTCATTGACTTTCAATCTGTCTCAATTGCGTTTCAATGGGTTCAATGCTAATCTAAATGTAAGCTCTAATCAAATCAGGCATCATCAACCAAAGGTCCTCAGAATATAATCCAATGCAAGTTATAAACCAGATGGAGCAATTAGTCATCCATTCTTCATAGCAAGAGTTTATCCAATTAAAATCACAATTTGGATGCTCTTGTTTGAATATAAGAATGTAACATGTAATTACAAGGGAAGGTACAATGCATATTGAATCTACTCCTCTTCCAATGCCATTTTGTGGACACGAACACAAGTAGTGCTACAGTACTGGTATGAAAATCTAGTGAAGGGGACCTTTCCTACCAATGATGCCTTACAGCATGAGCAGACGTTCTGGGGAGCTGAAGAAGAGGAACCGGAGTTTGCACTCGCGGTATCAGTAGGCCGTTGGTTTGAACCAGCAAGGGCTCGTAATCTGAACTCAGCAGCTGCCGCTCGTGTCTCTCTCTCCTGTGCTTGCGCCTTCAACATTGCCTGGAACCACATTACAAAGACATAAAACTTATTCCCAATTTCTCACATAAAATATGTACTAGATAAGCAGTTGAGAGTCAGGAGTCCTAAGATGGTTGTCGGGAAAAACCATCTCCACCATATTAGGACCCTCAGAACTTAGAGATACACAGCTCTCTGATGGGGACGACTGGGGCTATGTCTCTTTTCCGACCACAATGTGCCATGTGGCGATGAAAGCAACAGGAGAGAGTTGTAATAATAAAGTATGGGGTTATGCCTATAAAGCACAACAAAGAACATACCTCTTGATACTCTTTCGACTTCGGATCTAATAATTTAGAACTCATGTTGAACATATCTTTCACGCGGTTCTTGTCGTAGCGAACACTGGCTGCTGCTGCTTTAGCTGCCTGCTCTGCTGCCTCCTCAGCTGCCTTCGCCTCCGCCTGTGCCTGCGTAATCCAACAAGATTAAGGAAAGAGGCCTTCCGAACATGTGGAGATGCATCAAAGAACTATTGCGGGAAGCGGAGATTGAGAGCCAATATTCATATCTCCAGTGTGAGTGCAACACCTTGCCAGCAAAGATACTAAAAGAAGCTGACCTCTCCGGTCAATTTCAATGGAATAGATTGTTCAAACAATTCAACGTTACACCTATAAAGAAGTTCATGCAGGACCAGCTTAATGATCTAGAGCGTGATGGACCAGGATTTGAGTCAAGGTAATCAGCAATATAATAAATGATGCGTGTAAAGAAGGAAAACCTGCTTAGCTCTTTCTTCCGCCTTTTTCAGCTTTTTACGTTCTTTCTCTTTCGCTTTCCTCTTGGCATCCTTCTCCGCCTGCGACATCAGCAGCCTATACTCAGAGAAAGACTAAATACGGAATCTTCACATGTAGAAATATGCGATACTAACTAGCAAACAATTATGAGCATCTCAAATTTTAAACATCAGACACAGATTGTAGAAGTTCAGGGATTTTGTGTAAGCTCAATGAGCGTCTATTACCTGCTTTGCCAGTTGGGCTGCTTCTAGTTCATCCGTCAAAGGACTCGGTACACTAGCTGCATGCCAATCCCACTTGCTAGGATGTTGAGCCATAAATCGACGGAAGATATTGCGTGTTTCCTTGTCCTTTGCAATTGAATATGGTGCTCTACCAGCTTTATCCTTTGAACACGGATCAGAATCCTCCTCTAAAAGTTTACGGACGCTATCAGTATCTCCAGCTTTGGCCGCTACGTGTAGAGGAGTTAACCCCAGATCTTCTTCCAAACTTTTTGATATGTCCTCCACTTGTTCCGCTGCTACATGATTCTCCACTTGATGGGGCTTAGCCTTTTTTTTGTCAAGAGGCTTTCCTGCTTGGTTACCGGAGACTTCCCCTCGGAGCGCTGCCACTCTATCAGGAATGCCTGTAGTCACAGAAAGAGAGTGCGAGTCTAGTTTTTGAAACAAACTAAGCAAGAAACTAATTCGTTTAGCTTCTTTCATAGTAGGTCTACGTATGGTGAATGGTATCTTTCGAATCCTCCGATCGTTCCGGTCCAACACCACATCTTCCCCTCCAAATAGGGTTTGCGCATTGCTCGAAGGAGCGTACACGAATATATGGGATGCTGCTTGCAAGTGTTCACTCCATGAAGTGAGAAGCCCTCTGATTTCCTGGGAGATTGTTTTTGTGTGGTATAGACCACAAATAGGTTAATTATACTGTCATAGAAAACTACCTGAAAATCGGGAATCGCTAGGCTGAGCAGCATCAAAACCAGCTCTCCGAATATAAGAACCTGAGGAACTGCAATGGTCTCTAAGAACCAACAAGCAAAAACTGTCACTAGTCGTGTGTGAGAGGTGAACTGAACTTACTTTCTGAAGAGCTTGTTCATTGTATCGACGAAGAGAGGCTCCTGCAGACTGAGGAGCTCTGCCACCACCATCTTTCGTTGACTGCCGACCACCTGCTTTGGCCCTCACCACATACCTGCATTAGCCCAGCTAGTTCAAATGATTGCTGAACCCCTTAAGCTCAAACAAGAGAGTAACAAAGCAACACCAGTGATCACACAACCAGTCGTTCAGGGCAATGCCAGAAATACGGATTCTGGCTCATGCTCGTGGCATGCCTGCACATTGCTTCCACAATTCTCCAGTAATTTGTAACCACTCAAGTGTCAATTGACCCAAATTGGGCCTCAAGTTTTCATTGCAGTACTGAGTGGGTCATGTAAGGACTATTTTTAGTTCAACACATGCAATGTTCTTCACTGAATCTAGTAATACAAAATCTGACACCATCTAAATCTGGAGTATATTTTTCACAATATGATCAATCAATTAGTCATTTTAAAATCGGGAATCCTTGCTCTCTTAGGGGTTGAGAAAGACACTTCCGAAACACGCCACATGCAATATGAGCTGGTTTACAGAGCCCACTCTTTTCAAATTATCAGGAGTTCAGACAAGACGAAATTCATACCTATGATATGTTTTGTGAGCGAGTACAGATCCGTCTTGAGAATTGAGTACCAAACCAGCAAAATGACCACCAGCAGCCAGCAATACAACCCACACAGACTTCTTGTCTCGATTGGTCAAAGCTCTCAAGCGTCGCAAAACCTCTTCTTCGTTTAAATACAAACTACCTGCAGCAGCAGACTCATCTATCGCATGTCCTCTGTCTCCCGGTAAAACTTCCTTATCCGCAGCCACTAAAGGACGCCAGATGCTGATGATATCTTCTGATTCCTTTAACTTAATATACAGCTGATTGCTTCGGGGTCCTTGTGAAGTATTATCCTCTGCCTCCGTCTCAGTGTCCGAACCCGAAATGCTTGAGACATCGTCAGCATCACCTTGCGCTACTTGCTCAAACTCGTCCTCGTTCAGCACTTCTTTGCCGGCAAGCTTCCGCTTCACCTGCAAGACAGACCCGCCCCCGTTCATGAATACTTCACCTCTAAATGCGCAAGCCTATTTCCAAGAGGTCAACAGTACTTCGCACTCTCATTTTCACCATAAAAAATTTATGGATTCGCTACATCTCTGATTTTTTTATAGCAAGTCCATCACATGGTTAACTTATCAATATCCAATTTTTCTCTAGAATGGAAAGAAATTATAGAATTTTCAAAAGCAAAAACATAAAAATAATTCACAAAAAATATGAAAAGCATTGTAAAAATTACAAATTTTACGAAAAAACACTATATACGATGAATACATCATAATTCAGTCTAGTTGGATTCCTTGACCTAGAGACTTTGCAAGTGTGATTTCAAAATCAATTTTTTGAAAAAATTTCAAATCCCTAAAGTAGAGTAGAAACTGGACTTCGAGAACTTCAGTTTGCTAGTTAGGCCTATGAGCAAACGAGATAATATCCAAGATCAAAAATTAACCAGAAAGAGCTTCTTGGGAATTTAGGAGTTAAACCTAATGTTTCAAAAATATTCTATCATACACTTGACCTTGTTGAGTGTCACACCCGCAATTCACAGCGGAATTAAACAGCCAAAACGGAATAGAAAAATGCAGAATCGGATGAACAATGTCTCACATTGAACTTGTGAAAGTCCGATTTAAAGTGGGAACGCTGTTCTTCCAGGGATTGAAACGTAGAACCACAACCATGACAACTCCAGCTCTGCAGCGAAGTCTCGTCGTTCACATCTCGGGCAACTCCTGCATCCAATGGCTTGTCGGCTTCCTCCTGAATCCGCAATTCCTGTAACCCTAACCCTAATTCCGAAGTAGGAGGAAGCCCGGCCAGAGCCTGATCGCGATGCGTGAAGAGAAGGGCATCGTCAAAGAACCCAGCGGGCGCCGAGAAGAGAGTGGGAAAGTCGGGTGGCGCCATAGCAGCGAGGCAAGCAACCAAGATGACTCAGGTGCTATGGCGACACCATGAGCGACGCTAATTGAGAAATGGCAATTGAGAAATGACAATAGAAAAATGCCAATTGAAGTAGAAAGCAGATGGGGTGACAGATGAAGTATCGATCAAGGCGACTACCGCTGCGGAGAAAAACAGAGAATGCGCACCCGAAGAATACTCTGCAACAGAAGGAAAGCAAGCGACGCCTTGGAAGGGACGGCATTGACGCGTCGAGACTAAGGAAGAGTAGCCCCACCGGGCAAGTTGAACCGGCATAGGGAGGGCTTTGGAGTGATTCCTCTTCACTCAAGCTTTCCCAGTGGGAAAATTATTCAGTTCATTTTTTAAGAAGTGCCGAGATGGCCATCACTAATATTTTAAGGAATGAATATATTTTATGAATGTATTTCTAAATTCATTCATTTTTTGAGCAAAAATCATTTTTTAATTTTATTTTTGCATTTTTTCATCCATATTTGTTGTAGAGATGGAAAAAAAATTGTCAAAAAAAGAATTGATTTGCACAAAATGCTTTACAAGAAGAGAATGATCTTGGAATGGTGCAATTTGGCCCACGGTACAAAAAAAAGGGTTGATTTACACAAATGGAATAAAAATCTGCAAAGATACCAAAATTGGCCTAAAGTCCATACTCTAAAACCAAATGACAGGACTAATTAAAATAACTAAAACTTGACAAATAAGTGGTGCTTTTAGGAGTCCCTATCTTAGTACAATATTAACACAAACAAGACGAGACTTGCCACTAATGTAATTAGCCAAAAAAGGATTCAAATACTAGATGAATATGTTCATTCTTTGTGTCATCGAGCCTCCTTGAAAGTTACTAAAAGTAATTCATTGGATGCTTTTGTCTAGGGCTTAAAAGGCTAGGGTGAATTGACCCCTTCATTACCTCACAATTTAAACATCAAAAAAATTTATTTACAACACATGATAAAATTTTGCAAATTTGAATTCATATTTGCAATCAAAGACTCCATATTAGGTGGGAACAATGAAGAAATACCAAAAAATATAGCACAAGATAGGGGGGCTAGTTTTTACAATTATCCTTTTTGGGGGCAATGAGGGGGGCAATTCTCCTTGCTTGGTGTGTAAAAGGGTTAAGGGTCAATGGCATCATTAAAAGAGATCACCCATTTTTAATTAGCCTCTCATTTTTGTAGCTTAGGTTGCTCAATTTCCAATCAAATGAAATGTAGGTGACAATTCACATAGTGTAGGACCCACAAGAGCAACAAAAATGTCCCAAGGTGTACATTGAAGGCTTATGATGATGACAACATGTACATTGAAAGGCTTACATCAATTTTGGAACCACCCTATGGTTGGAAATAGGTTTGCCTATGTATCAAGAATGGGACAAATAGAATCTTCATGAAAAAAAATTGTCATAATTTTGCTTTTAAGGGAAAAAATTTAGAAAATTATGAAATCCTTCTTAAATCTATTTCTCTACATGGGGAAATTTTTTCCTAAAATTTTCTCATGCCATAGAAAGGTTGAATTGCTTAACCCTTAAACACGAGTCTAGTGACCATAGAAATCAATCATTTTGGAACTCTATGACATCATTTACTTAAGAAAAAACAAAAATATTCATTGGGAGTCAAACTACTGTAGAAGATCTCCCCTTTTCACCCCTAATTCCAAGGATGAATAGTTGCACTTCTGTCCTACATAGGAGAATTCCTTGTCATTCTTCAGACAAAAAACGTTTACCTCGTCGTTTAGGGGTTAAGTGATTGGAAATGCATGATCATCCTGATACTGTTCAAGATAAGTAAGTTATTGCTCTCTAAGTTAACCCGGGGTGGGACTCCGTCCTTTCAGGCACTAGTCCATCACAAGCCGTTGCACATTGATGAAGCCTGTACCAACCAACAACTGCCACGGACCTTGTGCAGCAACTACCTTACAATTGTTCTAATCCTTTCATGCACAAAAAACTTGAATGAGTCACTTTGGCTTAACCTTGTAATGACACAATAGCCTACAAGTGTCCCATAGATGACAAAGAATCTTTCTATGTAACACAAAAGTGTCAATTTTCATCCTGAGAATTTTGTGTGAAAAGGGGAGGTTTTACATAATAGTTTGACCTCCAACTAGTGCTTTTGTTTCATATTAAGCAAAGGATTATGTGGTCCCCAAAAGGATGATTTGATCGGTGAGTCAGTGACCAACCCAATATTCCAGGATTAATCATTAAAGGGTAGACTAGTGACTATGGAAATCATTGCTTTGGGAACCATGTCACATCATCTATTTTAAAAAGAACAAAAATATTCATTGGAGTTCAAACTATTGTGCAAGATCTCTCCTTTTTGCACAAAATTTCAAGAATGAACAATTGCACTTCTAACTTACATTGGAAGATTCTTTGTCATCCATCAGACACAAAATCCTCTTCTAGTTGATCATCATCTTCTTTGGATGAATTCCCAACTCATCCAACACGTTTGAAGTCTTCTTCTGGTAGTTGCATTCATTTGTACAATAATGGATATATACTAATTTTGTTTCATATATATTCATAATGAGCACTAACAATAACCAAGAGAATGATTAATGGCTACATGCTAGTGATTATGTTAAATCTTATCCCTGATTTTGTAGTTGGTTATTTTTATATGTCTATGTTAGCTTGATCCCTAAAGTCTTAGTGTCCCCTCGAGGGACAAAATAGATTCTAGATAGGCTTCCATAGTCTCAATTTTTGTCTTGATTTTTGAAACTTTTAGGGAAGATAGGAAAACACACTATTAGCTTTATAGGAATATTATTTTTTCTTATATAAATCAATCTCTAGGAACAAAAGTTATACAACCCTAAGCCCAAAATAGGGATTATTGGACACTCCAAAAATCCCCACAAAAAGTCAAAATAATTTTGTTTTAAATTTTGTTTCTCATAGAAAGTGTTTTTGTCTACATGGAAAGATTTGATTCTATCTTGTACCTACTTCTATTTTAGAATTTTTTAAAGAATGAAAATCAAGCTTGTTTTTAGGAATTTTTTTTGAGACTTTCATTTCAATTCTTTCAATATACAATGACTCCCCAAAGTAGTGAGTCACCATATAAATTGAGAAATTGGAATTATTAAGTGAAATTTGGACATGTTGTTGTACCAAATGGATTCTATTGTTATGTATCATTTCACTTAGAATGGACTATATTTGGATGTATTATTATTTGAATGAATTATTCTTATTATTTCCAAGTAAAAAGAATATTTTTGTGAAAAGTCAAAATGTCTCATTTCTTTTGTTAGGAAGAGTGCATGTCTTGACTAGAATCACATGTTACAAGTTTCATGACTTTTGGATTTTTATTGATTGAAATCTTATTGATTGAAATTTGACCTCAAAATATTGTTTTAAAAATTTTTCCCTCTATAAATTTGAAGTCTTACCATTTAAAAATTCACAGCAGGGCAATTGTTAGAGTGTAAGCCTAATAAGATAGAACAACACATTGTAGACAAAAGCCCCACTATTCCAGACACCTAGGGAATGATTCATCATATTCTTTTTTATAAATGAAATTCGACCGACAATCAATGTCTTAGGTGATGGTAATGGAATGATTAATTATTTACTACAATAGGAACTTCTCCCTTTTGGATGTAAATTCATTGGAAGATGTGACTGGTTGAGGCCTTCATGTTGTGGCCATTTTTGAAAATATAGTGACTATCTTGAGTCTATACTAGTGCAATGAGCCGAATGTGGAGGACCAACCAAGGGTGAATGTAAAAAAAAGATCCCCTATTTTGTGCTTGATTCATTTATTTCTCTACACCTCACCCAACTAATGTGGGGGCTCTAATTGTAAATATAAACTAAAAATTTGCAAAAAATTTCATGCCTTGCAAATAACCTGTTCTTGTGTTTTCCTTGGGGATGAAATGTGGGGGCAGAAAGGTCCCCACATCTGGTTCGTTGCACTATTGCAGACTAGACCTTGTGATTGCTTTAGGTGAGTAAAGATGACCATTACGAATACACTCTTTTTGTTGGGATTGGGGGTAGGAGACTTTTTCGGCCATAATGGACAGCACACTTCAGAAGTTCATATCAAATTCATACTTTATCCAAGCAATAAAATTTCAATTGCTCCCGCCGTTACTCATACTTGTCTTCGTGTGAGAAAAACAATTACTCCGTATAAAACTTCAGCACTGGCATGACGGCAAACCCTAATTCTGCCCTTGATGGTCTGTTGGGGGATGGGAAATAGTTTATCCTTTTTGGGCAGTCCACCTTGGGTGAAGTTACTCCATTTGGCTGCTACGTCACTCCTCGGATTCTGTCAACCCATTACTTTATCATTCATGGATTCTAACTACCACCAGAGCGCAACACGTGTCACTCATTGCCAGTACAGGAAGCAGTCTCCCCCGGACCCCCACTACCTTACTGTACGAGGGCGGCAGTGTTTTTCTAGTTTCCAACACCAAACACGGAAACACCCGGCCCTTTCCTTGAAACTCGGCAACGAAGATTCAAAATGCCACAACGACATGGTGCCCAGTGGCCCCAAATTTGATTTTCGCAAGCAGCTGCAGTGGCTGAAAGCACTCTCACAATGTGCTAAAAATTGGACATTTTCCTGGATCTGTCAATATCTTCGCCCAAAACTTCGCCACATACAGTAGGAGACCACTGAGCTTGCAAATCCGATGGCAATGCAACCACCGGAAGCTCCACCAGGCGACACCTGGATTCCACCCCTGGTCGGTGCCGCTTCTCTCTCTCTCACTCACTCTTTCTCAAACTCATCACTTCACTCATCACTTCACTCATCACTTCACTCACAAACTGACTCACTGACTCTGCTGGCACCAAATCCTGACGCTACTGTCTACATCATGTCACATTTTCATTGTCTCCTCCAATGCCACCCCAGTGGCGGGATCCATGCATATTAAGTGCAGCAGCAGCAGCAGCAGTGGCAGACTTGACTGTCCTCGACGTAGCGAGATCGACAGACTTGTGACTGAAATCTGAATCAAAATCAGGATCAAAGTGTTGGAAGCTAGCCCTCTTGTTGTGGGATCCATACATCTCAAGTGGAGCAGTAGCGATCGAGCCCCAGTACTGGAGCGAGATTGGTGGACTGGTATTTGAGCAGCTTATCAACTGTGTGTCGAAGTGTTGCAAGCTCGCCATTCTTGGTGTGTTATGGGTCGATTGGAAGCCTTGACGATTATGGGTGTTGCTATTGTTTCACAGCCGCTCATGCTACTTGACGAGCTGCGTGAAGATTCGCCCTTGCGCTAAGAGTTTGTACCTGGTGCACTTACTTCGATTCGCTTTGTCTCGTTGGAAGCTCACGCCCTTTGATCCCGTGATTGGCAGCAAACATGTAGTAGTAGTGAGTTTAGTGAGGAGGGATTCAAGAGTTTGCGTCATTATTGGGAGGTTTTGCTCCTTCAATCGGTTTGATGGGGGAATGGGAGGAAAAGGAATATTAGCAAGCCAGTGATCGACGTTGGCACTATGGTGGAGACGTCGTCGTTCATTGTGTCATTGCTGTTCTCGTCGTGCGTGTTTGTGACACTGTTCGGCGTGTATGTCGTGACTTCGCGTCGGCCAGGAAATGCCGTCATCTACCACCCGCTGCGGGTGTTACGCGGGGAGGATGTGGGCGCCATTCTCCAAGGGCGGGGTCCGTTCTCTTGGGCGACCGAGGCCTGGAAAGCTTCGGAAGATGAAGTCGTAGACACCGCTGGCTTAGACGCCGCGGTCTACCTCCATCTCTTCACCGCAGGTATGTATCACTCGGTCCAATCCTCGCCTCGGCCTTCACGCCTGCAGTCGCACAATGGCACCGCCTATGGAGAATCAAAACCTTGTAGAATATTATGGAGGCTTAAACCATTTCGATGCTTGTAGTAGTGTCGTTACGGAGAACTAAAACCTTGAAGAGTTTGAATTTGAAACCCCTTTGCTGCTTGTAGTAGTATCATTACAAGTGCGAGTGGGTGCGTGATGATTGCGCTTTGTGTGACATTCGCAACACATCCAAGGAAAGTGATATTGTGCAGCACTGGAGATCACTTGTAGTCCGCCATTTTTTGTGTCCCCGTGTTTCTGTTCCTGTGGAATATGAATTTTCAAACCATTTCGATGCTCGAAGAAAGTTTCATACGGAGAACGAAAACCTTGTAGAATTTGAATGTTCTAACCATTTCAGTACTTGTAGTAGTGTCATTACGGATAACAATAACCGAATTGAATTTGAATGTTGCAACCATTTTGAAGCTCGTAGTAGTGTCATTACGGAGAACGAAAATCGTATAGAATTTGGATGTTCTAAGCACGTATTTTGATGTTAGTGTCATTACCAATGCGTGTGGGTTCTTGACGATTGTCCACAACGTGACATTCGCACCGCGTCCAAATGTGCAGCGTTGGAGATCATCGTGTTGTCCGCCGTGTTTTGCATCCCCGTGTTGGTATCTCTGTCGGCGAGCAGCGGCTACAACACGCACCAGGAGCGAGCATCGAACTACGGCCGCGTCGCGTTCAGTGGTTTCGACAACTTGAGCATGGGCAACGTGGAGCCCGGCAGCTCCAAGATCTGGGGTTTTCTCCTGGGCATGTTCTGGGTGTCGTTCGTGACCTACGCCGTGTTGTGGCGATCGTACCGACGCATCATCACGCTGCGCGTCCGGCGCCAAGCGTCCACCAGGGTTCGCCCTCAGGAGTTCGCAGTGCTCGTGCGGGACATTCCTCCCCAGTCATCGCATCATAAGACCCAGGAAGAGCACGTCAACGCCTTTTTCCGAAGAGTGCACCCCGGGTCGTATGACCGGTGCATCATCGTCAAAGATCTCCGAAAGGTAAAACCTCCTGGCTATGGTTCAGCAGTTTGAGTAGATCACATGGGGAATGTTTTTGGTCCAAATTTACATAGTTTTTGACCCGTGGATGCAATGTTCTGCACTGATTCTGGTGATATGAAATCTAATGCCGTCTGAATTCTATTATTCTCGCAGTATGATCAATCGAGTTCGTCATCGTGAATCTTTGGTCTCTTAGGGTTTGCATTCCCATTGGTGCAATTCAAGATCAGGGTTTAGGGTCTTGCAAAGCTCGAAGCCCTAAAGGGCTAAGTGAAGTCCAAATTGTCTCTCGTTTTTTCTCAGCAGTTTAGAGTAGGTCATCTGGGGACTTTCTCTTGTTCAATTTTTTGAGTTTTTGACCGACAAATGCAATGTTCTTCACTGGTTCTGGTGATATAAAGTGCGATTCCATTTGGACATTATCTTATCAATCATGAAGCTATTTTACGATTTTATCAATTTGATTAATCAGATGGTCATTTCACAACCATGAAAAGCTTGGTTGATTGCCTTACCACCAGGTGGAGAAGCTGTACAAAGAGCGTGAAAAGGTGTTGCGGGAATTGGAACATGTGGAAGCTGTGTTCGATCGATCGAAAAGGAGTGGCGATGACGACGGGGTTCGTCCCGTGCACAAGACGGGGTTCTTGGGTTGTATGGGTCCCGAGGTCGACACAATTGATTACTTGGAAGCTCGCAGTGCGGATTTGACAGACCAGTTTGAGGAGGAGCGGAAGCTTGTGCTGCAGGCGAAGACTGCATCCACAGCTTTGGTCATTTTTAACAATCGGCGCTCGGCTGCTCAAGCTGGCCAGGTGAGCTGTTCAATATCAATTTGGAAATTTATTAATCAATCATCTTTTGGCGTGTCCTACTTAGGCTAAATTGCACTGTAGCGGACACTCCGAGGAGAAAACCCAGCATATCATAGGGTTTCTTCCTGCAAGGTCGACGCTTTAAAGACTTTGTAAATGAAAATGAAGATGAAGACCCTGATCCTGATTTGAGACTGCTCTTCAAAAATCCTCATGATTCACAAACTCTATGGGGATCTCAGGGGTTTATCTTATTGACCTTTGTTTTTTACGAATATATCACTGGTGTCGTTTAAACTTCAGAGAAGGTCTGCATGGCGGGTCCTACTCCTCTGATCCTACTTAAATCAATGGGATTACAATACCAATGTTACAATACCAGTTAGTGTTAGTATTTAAATTTTTAGGGTTTAGGGTTTGTGCGTGCTACTCTTTACGTTTGCTGATCGGTTGATTGATTGATTGCTGCAGGTTGTGCATACATTCCATGCTCCGGATTGGAGTGTGACGCCAGCACCAGAGCCCAACGCGGTGGTGTGGCGTAATCTGCATATATCGGAATGGGAGCACTGGCTTCGGAAGCTTTTGATCCATATTCCCACCTTCTTGATCTTTATGGCATATGCTATTCCCATACTCTTGGTTGCGAGTCTCTTGTCACTTAGCAATCTGGAGGTTATCCTGCCATTCATCAGGTCCATCACCCATGACAAGACCATCCATGACATCTTACAGGTATTCCTTCCCCTCATCAATTCACTTTTCTTTAGCATTTGTTTTCTGAAGACAAGACCATTCATGACATCTTACAGGTTTTCATTGCCCGCTTCAATTCACTTTTCTTTATCGTTTGTTTTCTGAAAGCAAGCCTGCATTGTTGAGTTTTTTTTCTCTTTTACGTCTATATCTGGAGAAGCTTCAATGAAGGTAACAAAATGTATCATTAATAATTCATGTCCTAAATTATTGAGCAATAGAAACATGTTCTCAAAGTTACTATAATGGAATATTAGATTTCGAAGTGAACTTTTTGTTTTTTGATTAGGCTCTTTCAGGGTTAAAATCCCAGTTGCGCTTGATGTACATGTTTTGATTGTTATTTTGGGACATTGATATATGGTTTGCTGTATACTGCAGTCGGATGACGCTGAAGCACCAAGCGAAGCTTTTGCTCCGAAGTCGGGCACCTCCACGGGGAGACAAGGTGATGACATTTCTGGATTGAGTATGCGCTGAAGAGGAGTTTCTTAAGTGCAATGATTTTGTATGAAAATTGGTTGGTGTTTATTTTAGTAGTGTTCGCTTGATTCAATGGTCTTAAGAAGTTTCACCCTTGGTTTCACCTTGTGTTTCACTTTCATCTCCTAGAAATGAGGATACTTTATAATCCATTGGAAGATCCCTTCCCCTTCTATGCTAATTGCACCTCTAAAAACGAAAATTTTAAATGAAGTCAAGCCTCGGAGGTGCATAACGTTAGATGTAGAGGCTGGGAGATGAAAATGGGTTCCCCAGATTTTAAGATTTTGATCCTCTTCAAGCTACTGGAAGCTTCTCCAATGTTTATTTCTCACTTCCAATAGGAAAGATTAGGTTGACTAGACTCAGAACTCGAACAAAAGATCTAGCACCTCAAACTAATGTGCATTCTTTACCTATGCAGGTTTGGTGCCCCAGATCGTCCTGCTGATCTTTCTCGCATTGCCACCACCCATAATGTTTGCTTTATCAAAGGCAGAGGGTTTTGCTTCTCGGTCTCGGATTGTACGGTCTGCTTCAGCCAAATACTTCTACATCATCATTTTCAACGTCTACTTTGGAGTGACCATCTTTGGGACTATTTTTGCGAATCTCAGCAGCATCAAGGGAATGGTGGATAAAGATAAGTTCTTAGTAGCTCGTCTCATACGACTGCTTGGCTCCCAATTGCCCCCTGTCGCCATGTATTACATCACATACATTGTGCTCAAGTAAGTCACCATAGAACCCTTTTATTGCACAGTAGCCGTAGACATTTAGCGTAGTCATGCGTACACCACTTGCGAATCGAGTGTCTGAACAAAGGAGTTGCGGTTTGTAACAGGGGGACAGAATAGGAGATGTCCTAACGGTTCTAGTATCCTCTTCCTTAGTGTTGGCAGATGTATGTATTGCATGACATTGATTAGTTGGTTTGTGACATTTGGGGCAGGTTTAGCATTGGTTACGGTGTAGAATTGTCGCGCCTCATCTCCTTGATCAGTTACCATTGGAAACGTAAGTTCAAGTGCCAGTCAGAGTGGGAGAAACGCGAGTCATGGGCTCCGGAAGCCTTTACATATCACCAGAGCATCCCCAACGACCTTCTCATCTTGACATTAGCCCTGTGCTACGCTGTTATTGCGCCCATGATTCTCGTTTTTGCCTTCCTTTACTTCTTGCTGGGATGGCTAGTGCAGCGTAATCAGGTTCGGATTTCTCTTTTTCCTGTACAACACACACCTGATAATATACGTGGATGTAGTTATTTTCTAAATATTTTTTTTAAACCCTGAAGGACCAAGTATTCGTGATCGATTATATTGTGAAAAATATAATTCAAGTGGGACTAAGACGTATGTCACCAGAATCAATGACAAACATTAATGTTGCAATATTGCACATGATGGTCAATACATAACAAAATTTGGACAAAAGAAAGTCTCCACGTGACCTACTTTTTTCTGCTAGAAGATGAGGTCCAATCGGGACTTCTTGTTGAACCCCTAAAGAGTTGATTATTCATGGTCATATGACAACCAATTTGATTGATCATATTTTGAAAAATCTAATTCGAGTGGGGTCAAATTTTATATCACCAGAACGTTGCACGTGTTGGCCAAAAAATGAATATAAAATGTTCAAAAGGAAGTTTTTACGTGACCTAACCAGCCTGCAAACAAAAACATGAAGCCTAATCTGGGTTACGTGGTTAAACTGATTGCGTTCCCCTATCTCTGGGGCTAATTTTGTGTTTCTCTTAATTCTGGTTTGTGATTTCACAGGCTTTGAACGTGCATGTCCCGGATTGGGAGAGCAACGGGAGCTTGTGGCCGCACATCCACCACCGAATTCTGGCTGCGCTTTTAGCTGCACAGATCACGGCAATCGTTTATTTTGCAGTGAAAGAGTTTAAATTCACGCCCATCTTGTTAATACTCCCTGCCCTGACACTCATTTTCCATGTCTACTGCAAGCGACAGTTTCGACCCTTGATTGAACGGGTGTCACTTTACATGGCCACTGTAGAAACTACAGAGCAACCTTCATCGGACGACATTGTTGAGGCCTACACTCCCATTTATCTAAAAGAGGGTGCTCCAGGGATTGACCGTCGAGATTCCAGAGAACGAGTTTCAAAACCTGATCCCCCAAGTGAAGTGTAGTTTGTGCATCTCTGTACCTTGAAAATTTGTACCATTACTAGTTTCCTTTTGCACTCAGTAGAATCATTATTTAGTATTCCTTCCTTAATGTTAGCCACACAATGATGCATCTTACAAGCTTGAGTTTAGGTAGCTTCGATATTAATATTAGACACTGTAGAATGTATCTGAAGAGCAACTTCAATTAGGTTGTTATGAATGTTATGGAGGTAGGTTGTTGTGAGGATGCGGAGTGTAGTGCTCTCTTAGTCTACTCAATTAGTGATGAGGAAGGGGGATCTTGTATACGATCTTGTTCTATTAGAAGAAATATTTGCAGATTAGATCCGCAGGTTCTATTTCAGTAGTTGACCATTCGTGTATGTAAAGTGATACACTTATCAGAATTCAGAGTCTGTACCAACAAGGTATTTTTTGTCACTTACTGTGTCAAGTGGCCATGGATGATGGGCTTCCTCCCCAGTTTTGTAACTGCAGTAAAATCATAATTTAACTGAAGGCCACGATATTCATGTAAGGTCGCATTTAACTGTGTTTTTTCAACAATATTGTGGTTAATTCTATTTGCAAAAGGATGAAAAATTGATTCATATGAGTGGATTAAAAATGGTTCAAATGGATGAGTTTAGGCACTGCATTCATGTATCCACAACATAGGAATGAATGGGGTTTTGTGAACAGTTGGATGAATTTAAGATGATAAGTAGACCATGTTGTACTAGGGCGGTCACGGTAAGTTAGCTGTCGGTGACTTCAGCGAGTTCGATCGCCGAAGCATTTCCCATCCTTTGGAGAGTGAGTACGATTTCTTCAAGGATCTCTGTGACGCACGGATGGGAAGGGATGCATAGCTGTGACAAATACAGTATTGTCAACTTCCGCCCATAGTGGTGTGCCTCTCCATTTGCATAATTCCGATGTTAGCCCACATTAAGTTAGTGTTACTCCTGCGGGATGCACCGATTGACTTTACTTGTAAACTGCATTTCAACTGCATTTGACTGCTGGCACGTCCCTCTGTACAAGTTTTTATTGTTGTTGTACAAGTCCATTTCCAATTTCATTCATGGTCTTGTGGGTCCTTGAAAGGTGGCAGCGACAAAACCACATAAGTTTCCGAATCACAATGAGAGGCGATGCCAACCCGAAAGTCTGACATCCGCGGACCACCCTGTCAGCCCAGCCTCGTCATTTCCATCGATCGTACACTAATCAAAGAGGCATCTTATGAGCTTATTTCCCAACATCGAACTGAGGATGGTCTGCAGGGGCAGTTGAGAGAACCAACAATTGAGGAGCAACTTGGGTCCCATTTCTCAATTGAGATCCCAATAATACAACGCAGATAACTCATGAGGCCTGGAAGATAGACAGTAGGTCCATCCATCGTCCACGCCATGACACATGTCCAACTCCTACCAGGAAGCTCCGAGACTTAACACTGGCCAAGTCAATCTCGTTTTCATCCATCCACTTCTCACTTCCATCCAAAGGTGTCATCGGGAACGAACCCCGGTGATTCGCCAACTCGTCCTCCTTCTTGTTCTGACTTCTGAGGTCTTTTGGTCGGAAGGGGGTCTTGGTCGGAAGGGGGGGGGGGTCTTGGGAATTGGCTTGGGACCGTCCTCTTCGTCGTCACGACCTCTAGGAGTGGCGTTGCGTAAGCGACGAGCTGCACTTTTCTCGCTCCGTTGTAGTGAACGATTCTCTGCCATCGTCTCTTTTTCATGTACAGTTGCAGCTTCCATAGTCACGATAATTTGGATTCGATTGTGCCAGTTCTTTCTTTTTGGTGCTCTTCTTTGGAAGTCCTCTGCCTTCAATTGCGTTTCTTCCGCTTTAACCCTATTGTGAATTCGGGGTGGTGCTTGTCGATTTGCGGCCTATTGAACTCTGTTTTCCATTATGTAGTTAGGTTGTCTCCTGGGCTCCCGGTTTTTTGTTGCGCACTTGACTTGTGCAGTTGCGCCGGTCATGATTTGGCGTCCGTAGCGTGACACCCATGCGCAAGCGGATTGTTCTTCTCACGTCTGCGTCCCATTGGCCTCCGATTGGCGGTGACCATTGGGTCCATCTTCCTGCCCCGGTTACCGCTCTCCATTGCAGGTAAATTCTCTTCTCTTGGTG
This sequence comes from Straminergon stramineum, assembly GCA_963920665.1. Classification (NCBI taxonomy): domain Eukaryota; kingdom Viridiplantae; phylum Streptophyta; class Bryopsida; order Hypnales; family Calliergonaceae; genus Straminergon; species Straminergon stramineum. Next base: position 1,417,894 of record OY987263.1, read on the forward strand.
TTGATTGGTATCGCCCTGTTGATCCCCCCTTTTTGGCAATCGCGGAAATCCCGCAAATTTGGAGTGAAGACATTCAAGCCGTACAACTACTCTGAGATTGAGAATTTTCAAGTTGAATATCATTAGTGTTGTGGTTGAAGTTTTTTCGAGACTTCGATCCTCAGAACAATTGTGACTCCTTTCTGTGTTCGGTGGTAGAGAGGACACCGTTTTCGTGGGCCTCTGATACGTTATTGAACACGTTGTATTGGTGTACTTATTGATGATCACCATTCACTGAGTTTGGATCTTACGGTGGCCATTGCTTGAGTGACTATACACTCAATAGCTTATGATGAGATCCCAAGGTACACAATTCATTTACTTGCTGGCGCACGATTCCGGGGCACCATTGAATCATGGATGGCACTACACAGAATGAATGGTGTAGCTCGTTGATCAGTCTCTGTTAGTAATTAATCTGAAGTGCTAATACCATGGTGGAGGTTTTCCGAGAACATTGACGAAGTATCCTGTCTGGGATGTTGATTTGTTTGTATCAGAACGCCTGTATCCCGAAATTCCAAACAATTGTCATGTCTCAGCTGCGGCGAACGATGTTCTTGCCAGGCCCCCGAGGAGGGCCAATCCTGGCTCCATCCTCTTTGAGAAGCGTGGGACGCATCGGTTGTGAGGCGCAGCATAAACATCAAGCTCTCCTGGAGCACATCCGCCTTCCATTTCGTCTTTTCCGACGACAGATTCTGGTACACTCAACCGTCTCTCATGCCACACTCTGCAAGTGCACACTCTGCAAGTGCACACTCTGCAAAGTGCACATTCCTCGTATAGTCTCAGAACCTAGTCATGTTGTGTACACATCTGTGTGGGCAATTTCCACATCTGCAATGAGCCTTTTTATCCCCTGAGGCACTGTCATTAGAGCTGGCTGAGTGTGTGTATATATGCACTCAACCCTCTGTATTGACACCCTCTGTAATTGCACGTTCCTTGTACATTCTAAGAATCCATCCTATGATGTACACGTCTAATTGGACAAATTCCACATGTTAATTTGTGGAACACATGTGGTACATATAGAAGCCCATTTGTCTCCCCGAGCCAGTGTCATTAGGGAGGGTTCAATGTGTTTTGATACCCGTCTTTCCGTAGTGGTTATAACTCTCCTATTTCAGGACCTCTATCCAGTCATAATCTTTCTACAGTTCTAGATAATGATTTTCTAACATTATAAGGAGTATGCTGCCGATATGATCCATTACTCATCTGTCTTGACTGAGTTGCACATGTAGTCCTTATAAGAATAGTTTGCTACGAGTCAGTAGCATCTTTGGCTGTCACTGGGGAGGTTTTTGAGGGTGATTATACTGCTGATCACTAGTACGTGTGCATGATCAGGCGGTGCTCTCCTACTTGGAATTGGTTTCAAGCCAGCCAGTGTTCTTGTACACGTTATGTTGGACGCTGTTACTAGCGGCCGTTGTGACGATCACAGCTTTGAGCTTAGAGGTGGGTTTCAGCTCCAGCCTCTCTCCGTCGATGGAGGTTGTACAGCAGTGTTCAAAGGACATTAACAAAGCGACAATCGTGTGCCAGCAATGCTCCAGGCTACCCCTGGATGGCCCCAATGATTATCTCTGCGTGCCTGCAAGCCTCTTCCAGAAAACGAGAATGGATTTTGCGGTTCCTCCAATCTTCGCTGGCCTCGTGGTGGCTGCATCAGCTTTGTTTGTGCAGGGAATGAGCCTATGGAATTACTAATTATTTCGAGGGGCTGGGAAGGAGCTTCATCATTTCTTCCAGTGAAATCTACAAATATGGGCTGAGGATTCAAACCCCATTACCTGCGTGTATGGTTCAGATAGCAGAGATGATGACTTGGTCTCAAATCTTACTGTATATTTCTTCAGGCGTTAGAAGCATTTAAATTAACACAGGTACTCAAGTTTCTCTTCCTTGACGTAGGACTTGCATATACCTTTCGAAGATGAGAAGGGTCGTGGTACTTGGACAACCCCCCTGCAATCGTCACGAGGGTTGACTTCTCTGTGATAGAGAAGTGTCTCTCATGAACTTCGTCCTCCCATCTCCAGCTCTTCAGCTTCAGGTCCACATTGGATGTGGGATTGTTGTATACTAGGGAATCAACGCTCATTTGAGCATTTACAGACCACTGCGGTCTGCGGACCTGAAACGCTAGGCACTGAAAGTATGGTGCTCTTCAATCCACCTCACTCACATTACACTTACATTTCCATATTCACAATACGAATTGCTGCTGCCAGGAACAGACTCTCCAACTACCTGTAGTATATATGTATATATAATGCCAGATGTGATTAAAAAAACGAGCGCCAAAAATGTTTTAGAAGTCGTATGGCCCGTATGAAACCAAAATGCAAGCTCCAAAGAGTCTAATCCCAGCGCAATCCCAGCTACAAGGATCGGATCAAGAACAACGAGGAAGGTGCGGAGAAATGGTGAGGAACACAGCAAGTCCGAATCCATTATGCAGAAGCTCTGGCCGCTGGTGCAGTTCGTGGCAGAGTGTACACCGCCACATGGGGGAGCAGCACGGAGCCCAGGAACAACTTGCCGTCGTGCTCTTCCACCTCGCTCACCATTTTCACCACCTTGCCCTCCTGATCCTCCAGCACCTCCTTGAGGTCGCCGTCGGGTCCGTAGCGCAGGATCATTCCTTTGGGCCGCCCCGCCAGCAGTCCATACACGTACTTGACAGGGATGGGCAGTCGGATGATGAGCGCCCACGCCCTTGGGGCCTTGCTCATCACCTCCGCCGTCTTCACGCGGTGGCAATGAATGGCCACCCAGAAGTCGCCTGCCTCGTTGCGGCGCACATTGTCCGGCCATCCGGGCAAATCCGCGAAAAGCTCATGTGTGCCGGCCTTTGCGCCCTTGAGCCAGTAGCGCCACACGCGGGCCATGCGGCACTCTGCTAAGACGACGAACGCGCCGTCCTTGCTGACCGCGACGCCGTTGGGGAAGCGGAAGCGCTCCAGCAGCACGGTGGTTTCCTTAGTGACAGGGTTGAATTTGACGAAGCGGCCAGTGGCGTCGCCTTCCAGGAGCGACAGGATGAACTCGTTGCGGTGCCAGCGCGTGCTGCTGTCCGTGAAGTAGACGTTGCCCTCGTCGTCAAAGTCTAGGTCGTTCGTGAACTTCATGCGTACCCCGTCGATCTCATTTAACACGACCTCCGCTTGGCCGCCCTCAGGACCGACTTTCATGATGCCGAAGTAGGCATCCGCGATCCAAAGCTCCCCGGTCTCCTTATGAAACCGGAGGCCCAAAGGCCGCCCGCACACCGGCTCCATCGCTAAATTCGGAGCCACGGGGCTCTTAGGCGCGCATGCAGCCGATCTGCAATGCGGCATCCCAACGCACTGGAAAATGTCATCAATCGTAACCTAATTCGTCGTCATTCCGTGATGGCAATCACTTAGATTCTAACCACTCCAGGGTGCCCTAACTTCACATCCACTGCACTGGAGTCCAGATTGAATCCCTGCCATTCCATCACGACTGGTACTACTATTCTACCAGTCTAATGTAGAGGTGTGCGATGCAGTTACACAGCTTCAGTACCTTCAATTTTGTTCTATTGGCGGAAATTCACGACATTGGCGTCTGGAAACCTAATTCTGGTTTCGTTCCATTGGCGTCTGAATTGCGCAAAAAATGACGATACGTGACGAGAATTCTTGCAGGCAAGAACTTGAACGATTCGAGAGCCAGTACGTTAACGTAAGCTTACCTGTTTGTGGAGGTGTACGCGAACGTGGTCCACCCGAGCTCGGGCCCGTCGTACCGCAGCACGCGGCCATCGCTGACGCCCGTATACGGTCCCCGCCCTTGCGCATCAAACGTCAGGCTCTCCGGGCCGAAGAACTGGCCCTGCCACTTGATTTCGGCCGCCTGGAGTTTATTGTCCGAGTCGCGAGGGAAGTCCAAATTTACAGGTGCCAGATCCACGTACTGCGCATTGAAATCCGTGACGCCTCGCCCCAACGCCACCTTCCAAGGGTCCGTCCCCAGCACCCACGCCACCCACGCCACCACCCCTAGCGCCAATATCGACAGGGGCCTCATTTTGAACGCTGGCCCGGTCTCACTTTCTCTCTCTTGCCGTCACTGCAATGTCACCAACCCTACGAGCTTAAGTAAGCCAGGAAATTGCACCACGCCGCTGTTTCTGCAAAAACACGATCAAAACAAAACGACTCAGACGATGCAAATGTACAGTCTTACTTAATCTCTCTCTCTCTCTCTCTCTCTCTCTTCAATGCCGTTCTCCGTCTAAGGTAGCCTTAGCGTGAGTGCGATTCTTCGCCCAGAAGCATGTATGTCTCCCGACAAGATTCAAAATTTATGAAGTTCATTTCTACTAGAAGACACTACCTGCGCAGCGAGTCCAATTCTATGTCCACTGATCGCTATACTCTCTCTATTGGCCGACCTAGTGACTCTGACTCTCTAGACAAGTTTGAAAGCTTCATGGAATGTGTTTCTCACCCCAAGTTGCTGCCTCAGTAAAATTCTGCGCCCACACAACGGAAGTCGCAATGTCGTAAGTAGAAATGAAGGAAAGCACGATGGAAGAGAAAGTTAAGTTAGTTTGCGCACATGGAGCTCCCCCGCGGTTGCGGAAAAAAACGGTAGGTGGGGAGCACACGCCGGGTTGCAGCCCCATTGGTAGCGCAAGACGTCATGATGGCAGAGCGAGTCAGAGTCTGCAGAGTCCTGGGAAAGTTCAGTTAATTATTACAGGGCATTCTCATTACAATGGCTCCACCTGTATAAAATGTGTATAAAATATGTACACTAGCTTTGTCTTGTTTACCTTGTTGAATTGAAAGCAACCCGAAAGTCCAAAGTCCGAAGAAAGTTCAAGGTGAACTTCCATTTCGTGTTGGAATTAGAACCAAGTTTTTATGGTTTCGGGAGTGAGAGTTGTCTTAGGCAAGTTTGATGATGCTTTCACTTCTATATGAGTAGAGAAAAACTACATTTTCAAATAGCTTTGCCTTGTTGTCAAACTGAAAGCAAGAAAAAAAATTATTTGAGCATACAATGTTTGACATCCTTATTCAATCACCAACAAGGTCTAACAAAAAATGAAGATAATTTAATATTGGAAACCATACTCATTTGTTTATTGGAATGCCTTTTGGACTAGGTCTTTGTACATATCATATATGAATTGGTTTAATTCCTTCTATATCCTTGTAGTCTCCTTGTAGCAAACATTTTTTTTCCCAATAATTATGCATTTCTCACTATACAACTCTAAAATTTAGGTGAAGCTTTTCAATTTTTAGAGAAATCTAGAGAATATTTTTTTTACTTTGATAGCTTTAATACAATGTTTGGAAACTTCCAAAAAATATCAACAAATTTGTAAAACCTTGTTCAATAGTGGCAAGTTTTTATTTTAATTTCTTATTGGCTAGAAGCTAAACAAAAAAGTTTTTGAAATAACACTACAAGGGAGTAGTGTCAATTCGGACATTGTTAGTAGATTAGAAGGGGTTGATTCAGACATTGTTTTCTTGTAGTGTAAAGGCAATATTAAGCTTAATAATGAATGACTACTTTTTAGGCTTCTATCTAATTATATCTTGGCCCACATGACATATGTAGACATCTATAAATCCTTAAAGGTCATTCTCATATCATCTCAAATTTTCAGGTCATTTATTCTTTTTTTATTTGAATTTGTACAAAATTCTAATGACGATACTCAAGTCGAAACTCATATTTGTGATTATGGATTACTTTTGAAGCTACAACCAAAATTGAAGCCATAACCAAATTGATAAAATGAAGTTAGGATGAAAATAATAGAATTTCAAAGTCACACGACCAAAACATTTCAGTTTTAGTAATTAGTAGCTATGATCTCAGCAATTGATAGAAAACTAAAGATTTTTTATTTAGATTGTGGCCTTATTTGGTATACTTCAGATGTTGCTATGAAATATGATATCTACAATTGAAGATTTGTTGCTAGGGTTGTGTAAGATTGAATGTTGGAGCCTTGAGATAAAGAACTAAGAGACAATGATAGAAAGGTGAAATTGATGAGTTGTTGAAGCCTTTTGCTTAGACTTGCAAAAATGGAGGTGAAGTTTGATGAAAAGAGTGTTTTGAAATTAATTGTGTTAGTAGCGATGAAGATTTGGGAGAATTTTTTTTCAATTTTCTAAGTTCTTCAACAAAAGAATGAGTTTACATACATCATGGCCCTAATAACACCTTACAATTCCAAATAGCCTTTAAAGCCCTTCACAACTTTCAGGGCTCACTATGCTTCAATTCCAGTATCACTTGAGCCCAAATTAACTAACATTACACATGCCATGCATCCTGTACATGCTATGCACCTACAACATTAGTTCTCATTTCCAACTTGCACTATCAAATCCTAGTCTTTGGGACTACTAGCATACACTTCATTCGTGACACTTGGCATGTCACTTGGTGACATGGGGTGGAACTCCCATCTTTCTAAATTAGGACTCATGGTGGCACTACTCACCACGGTCGTAACCGCCCTTGGTTGTCACCCCACTCCATACTAGGCCTATTGTGTATTTGTTACTTTCACACCAACACTAATCAAGACTTACAACTCAGTATGCATCACGAATGGCCTAGCAAGGAGAAGGACTCCAACTAACCAATGCCGCGGGACACACACACAAGTGTCCCATGGAGCCTTGAAGCCGGTGGTGAAATTGCATCACCAACCATGAGTCACCAAGACTCACCAAGGCTCCAAGTGGGAGTGATAAGGGAGACCAATCCCTCCTATGGCATTCGGTAGACTCCCCCCTCCCTTGTGGGTCAAAAGTACTTTCCAAACCCTCTTGGGTTTTGGAAGACTATCTATTTCCAACCGATATCGCCAAGTTCCAACTTCATTTGGACTTTCAAACTTTCAAACAGTGTAATTTTGTGGTCAGGGCTCCAAATCCCACATGAAAGCCTATTTTGGATATCTATGTGATGATTATATGCCAATGGATTACTCACTTGACGCATTTGGATAAGTTCTCACAAAGTTATGGCCCTCCAAAGATTCGGGTTCACTAGGAGCAGTGTCATGCCTTCACCACGGCTATTCTCTTGGCCATAACTTTTGACTTATGTCTTAGAACCTTGTAATGCTTGTCATTCTAGCTTCCTTGTCTTTATAACTTTCCAATGATATGCTACATGCCATACTTTGTTGAGGGATTTTTGGGAACCCCTCTCTCCAAGCTTTTGAGTGTCCCAATGCCATTAGGACACCCCCAACTTTGAACAACCATAACTTTTAGCCTACTAGTTCAAATCACTCGTTCTTTAGACTATTAGAAGAATCTTCTTAAGAGCTTTCCAAGCATGTATGACATGCTACCATGCTCTTCTTATCCAGGGCGCTATTGCACCTTATTTTTTCGGGAGTCTCTCATTTCTCCATTTTTACACTATTACAAGGCTTGGGAAGTCATCCTCAAGGTCCCCCTTGTTCACTAAAGCACTTCGGGCACCCCAAGGAGATAGGGCCATGACAACATAATTGTCTTCATGGGTTGTCTTTGGAAATAAATTGTGGGTTTCACTCTTTTCAATTCAATGGGTTTAAAGGAGATTATGGAAGTGAAACCTTCAATCAAGTATTGGTCATGTTTGGGGAATGCAATTTTAGGGGTATATGATTTTTAGCAAAATTTCCTACTAAGATTTTTCATTGCAATAGATTTCTTTTGAATAAGTTAATATTTATGGAGAAAGGACTTGGTGGAGGATGCAATTTCACTTTTCAAACAGAACCAAAGAATTGTGAATGAATTAGGGAATGAATTGAAGGATCTTCAAGTTGAAAAATGTTAGAGTGGTTGGCTTCAATTGTTGTACTTGAATATGGATCACATTATTGTCACAATGCAACCAAGTAATATATAATGCATGTATTTGTTGTCTAAAGCCATTGAATGATGGAGTTGGCAAGTTGAGATCATATTTTATAAAAGATGGTGTTTGTGGCTACTCAACAACAACTTTATTTTGTCACTTCACTTCAACATTGATAGTAGTTTCAACAACCAAAGACCCCATCAAGAAAGCTTCTATTTCTATCAAATTTGAAAAATCCAACCAAAGAAATCTTAACTAGGATGTTTTTGCAAATGATTGATAGTGATTCACAATAGGAAATGAACCCATCATGATCAAAATGAGAAGAAGAAGTAACGTGACATTGAAAACTAAGTAAATTGCATGAATACTTGAGAAAGGAAGATGAATCAATTACCTTGAATGAAAGTGAACCCTATTAGTGGCACACATAGCTCAAGTGATAGAGACTTTTTAGTTGATTCAAAGACATCTCAGCCTAAACTTAGTCCAAAATATTCCAACATCAATCATGAACATGTAACCAACTAACTAGAACAAATCCATGTCTAAATTGACTGATTTTCTTAGACATCCAATGTAACAAACCTTGTTTTTATGTCAATAATGACGTCCAATGTAACATACAATGTCATTGAAGATGTTTCAATGGATGTCATTGTTGACATAAAAACATGGGTTGTTACATTAAATGTCAAAAAAAATCCATCAACTTAAACGTCCTAAAACATGGGTTTTTAATAGTGCAATCTTGTCATGTAATTGTAAATCTTAAAACAACAAATCTATTAAAAATCCTAAAATTGAGAAGCAACACAATATTAGGCAAATGTATGGTACAATCAACCAACTCTTCAACAAAGATTCCACAAAAGTTGATGCACTTTGAGTGTAGTATGTACACTTCTTGAAATACAAGTTTTTAAATCAATTTGAAAAATATATAGCATTATTGCAATGTAAACTAAAATAAACCTTGTGAATGTTCCCACTGTATATCAACCACAAAATAAAATTTTAACTTGTCAAAATTGATTTATCATGAAGTTTTTGAATTTCAAATTTTTCATTCTAATATTTGTTTGACCAATTTCTATCCATATTTTGATTGTAATAATTGTCTATATTTTATTTTGATTTTTAAAATCATCAATATTTTTCTTCCAAAAATATATCATACCAAAAACATCCAAAAAATTTCCTTCTAAAAAGCCATGACATTCAAAGTAGTTTAAATAAACCTTAAATACATAACAATTCAATTTAACAAGTAAAACATGCAAAATAAAATCTTTGTTTTTTCCTAGTTGCTTTGTTTGTCATATTTGATTGTATGAAAAAAATCATAGCTTAGAAATCATCACCAACCCTTTTCCATGAAATTTGTGATACACTTTTGCAAGCATGAAGCATATAACATCTTAAAGAATCTTGTGTATTTGTTAGAACATCATTACTAATTTATGAGATTTTTAATGATGATAATATAATATTGAAATTTCAAGATTAACTATAATGAATTTTACACCAAGATTATTCTTCAATCAATATCTATCTACTTTTTTCCAAAAATCTCAAAATTGTCTATTTGGTGCATTGGGAGACAGAGATGGTACCGTGCATTCACCCTATTACTTTCTAGTTAGAATTGAAGAAAGCGTATTGGTATGTAGTAGTCGCAAGCCTTTTTCATACCATGTAATAGTTTTCTATTACTCTCTATACTAATAGTGACGCCCAATTGAAGGCTTTGAGGTGTTAAGTTTTTGAGTCAAAAGCCCTTGGTGATGGGAATTTTCACACATATATTAGAGTCAAGGAACATTAAATTTCTATTGGAAGTAAGATCTTCATTCATACCCTTTGTCTATTCATGTGTAATTCTACTTAAAATATAGAAAATACTCTTAAATATTGACCAATAATTTTGAATTATTAATTTGCGAGTTGCAACCATAGAGTGTTGATTTTCTAATTTTTTTAAAAAATAGTAAAAAGATATATACCATGATGTTCTACATTATAATTTCAATATATGGATAAATTTTTGAAGTTTTTGAGTAAATATTGCATTTACTATGAATTATTTCACTTTTTCTTCATAAATTTAGCCCCCATATAATTAGTCTCTATTCAATTGCATAAAGGAACCAATGGCATAACCAATGGGAAATTCTATAGTTCATTTAATTCTTGAAACAAAGTATGAATAAATTTGGATTGAAAATTCATTTATTTTAAATGAAAGAGTCTAAAGTTTCTTGAGGCAACCAATGGTACTCATAAAAACAAATGGATTTTAGGGTCCACTTTTCAACTATAGGTCCCAAATCTTTGAAATTTTTATATTAATAAAAATAGGATTCAACACCAATTCTTAGGTAGCATACAACTCCAAATTTCAACACAACAAGTTTAGAGCTCCCAAGACTTCCAAGTCAATTGAAGTCTATACACTTATTACACTAAATAGACGAGCCTATAATTTCTTCTTTTTCAAACTTTATCCTCCAACTATCTACAAATGTGATTTTTTTTTACTTATTTTTTAAAGATGTAGTGACATGTCTACTATACTAGACATGAAAATTTAACATATTTTTGCGGAAATTTGAAATTACAGTAAATTTCTAAATGAAAAGTGAAACAACTCAAATCAAATGTAATATATGCTTAAAAACTCTGAAAATTTCACCTTAGGTTTCTAATATATTGTAGAACCCCATGGGTTGTATGTTTTTATTATATAATTAGAAAATTGGCACTCCACAATTACAAGACCAAAGTTCCATTTGATATAAAAATTTCCTTTTAGAAATTTTCCAAAATTCCAAATTAGAGTAATTTGGAATAAACTACACTTGATAAGCTTCATTTCATTAGTTGAACTCAAGTTCAAAAAAGGAAATTCCCATGACAAAAATTTAGATAAAGAGAAAAAAACATAAGTTGCCCAAAATATACTACTTGGGTTTGCCATTTTCTTATGTAGGAAACTTGAAAATACTAATAGGAAAGAATTTAAATATCATTCATTGGAAATAAAATCAAACAAGCCATCCTAAAAGAAATTAGATGAAAGATCATTTTTTCCCATCTTGGAGCTTTCTCTAAAATCATTCAAAGGATACTTTTCTTCTCAAGAATTTTTGGGTTAATATAAGACATTGAAGAAATCTATGTATTTACAAAACATGTTTTTAAAGTAAAAAATTGACCTCTCCAATAGACCAAGCAATAGAAGATAGATTTGCCAAATTTCTAGTATATGTTTAGATCCTAAAAATTAATGGATTTATAAAGATTTTTATACAAGATTTTATTTCATTCAAAATCTTGCACCTAAAATTATTTGTCCAAATAAGCATTTGGAAAAATTGGTGGTTCTCATCATTTTCATGATGAAGGTGCACATGCAAAAACAAATCAATGAAGGCATGTTTGTGCCTTTTTCCAAAGTTGGTACTACCAACCATGCTTTCAGGGCTCTAATATATCTATAATGATTATTGTTGCCAAAGTCTTTGTAGCTGGAAACAAGGCTTGAAAACATTCAATTAGGCATCACTCCTAGTGCAAAGAGTAGCAATGGCCTAATTTCTTTTTTGTATATTATAGTTCATACTATATTAGCACCAATATTTGAAAATTTGAAAAAAATGATTAATTAGCAAATGATTGAATTTCTCATTGCTCGTCATTACTTTAAAGTGAACCATTAAAAATCAATGTTATAGCTCAATTTTAGTTGTTCTTATTTTTTTATAACAAGATGAATTTAAAATTGATAAATATGCATTAAAAAAATAAATCATGACATTAATTAAAGAAAAGTTCATGGATGCTCCAAATTTTTTTGACTTTGTTACCCTTAAAAATTTGAATTACTCACATTTCATTTGAAATTGGTCATTTTCACATGATTGAAAGTGGTAAGAGAGTGGAAAAATAGTAAATATAGATCCTACTTTAATTTGAAAACATTTGATATTAGTATTTGTGCAATAATTGGGTTTTCCCTAATGACTTTGAAATGTCACATTGGAACAAATGAACACTTGAAGGTTATATCGATACCTTTACCTTCATTAATTTCTTGTCCATGAAAATTTCACATATTTTACAAATTTTACTTAGCTAATTATTAATTCACACCCTTTCTAAGTTATTTATTTGAATTCTCTTTTGAACGTGGGAACAAATAATCATCCTAGTATATTAGTGACCCTTGTTTATCTAATTGGAAATTGAGAAAACATAAAAATTCAAATGGAATTATATATAGGGAATCTTCACTTGAAAGATGCACATGCAACAATTGCATCACCATTGTTCATATAAATCAAAACCACACCTATTTGCAATTATATGCAACCAGAGTGAAACCCTAGAGATTTATGTATAAAATGTAAACCTTTTCAACATGAGTGTTTAGGTTCAATGTTGGATACATCTATATTCAAACCTTTGAAAGGTCATAGTTTATTCATATGGTGTCAAAGAAAAAAAATAGAATGATCTTTTTTCAAGGGCCAACGATATTGAAATTGTTTAATAATTGGAGCAACACTCAAACTTATAGGTGTGATTACATTATGATATTGTTAATATAGAAGATGCCAAGATGCTATCTATAGATTTTCAAATACAATTGTAGTGGAAAAAAATAATATTGTTTTCAAGTTGAAACTACATTAATGAAAATTGATATGTGATTGAGAAATCATTCAAAATAGATTGAGAATGATTTTAAAGTAGATATTTGCAATAAAAAATTGTGATTATTGGGTCCAAATTTGGCCTTTTGGAACTTGTTATTTGAAAATCAGATAGTTTTTCATGCTTAAAGTGAAATATTTGTTGTTGAACTTAATAATAGTAGTGTATTTTTTCAACAATTTTAAGTGGGATAGTGCTAATGACAATATTTTTTCAATGTTAAGACCATGGGTTACATCTTATTCAATTGGACTACTAGGATGAAGATGTTTTAATCCAAGGGGTAGCCTAGATTTCGAAAATTGAGAAGATTCATTAAAAAAATGCAAATTAGACAAATAAATCAATGATGACTCTCAAATAATAGTTGCTAAATATAATCTATAAATCATATCTATACAATTAGATCAACTAGACAACTACTATACTAATCAATCAAATTTGAAACCAAAAAATGAAAATTCCTTCCAAAATTAATTGCGAATAATATATTTGTAATTGTCACAAAAAAACAACTTAAGTTAAAAAGGTTAAGATCTAATAATAATGATTTTTACAGATTATATTTTCATGTTTTTATTCAAGTCATTTTCAAAGGGTCATTTTTCAAATTGAGAAAGTTATTTTTTGAAGCCAAACCTACTAGTACCCTTTGAATTATAGAGTATTTGCAAAAGAAATTTCTTAGAATCTATACCATATAAATTTTAAAGAACTAACACGAAAATCTACCAAAAAATAATGGATGCAAAAACACATTTTTGTGCACTTGGGATGTATTTGCATTCATTGGTTGTTCAAAATTTGAACCTCTAGTCCTTAAAGGGGATAATCCATATCAATTGTAGCACATAAGTCCCAAACAACAAATAATGATCATCAAAATTATATTGATTAGGAAATGAAGAAGTAGAATAGTAATTTGAAGCTTTCAAATTCAAACATAGATGTTTTAAAATTTGATACTATGAATGCCCTACTTACATTTGTTTTTATTCATTAATAAACAAATGGGAAGTGTTTTTCCTATCCAATATCATATGTTGTTGAGATGAATTTTGAAAATAATAAAGCAATGAAATGTGAATCAAATCAAATTACGGTATTTGTACATCAATTTTTTTTAAACATTTTTTATGCAATTTTTTTGTCCCTTGTGAACTATGACACTCCAAAATTATTGTTTTAAAAAAAAATCCAAAGTTTGAAAATAACATTCATATTGTTCTATTCCAAATTAAACTATTATCAATATTAGTATTAAAATAGACCTAGACAAATAATAGAGTAGAATTACTTTGAACCATCTTAAAAATGAGTAGTAAGATTATTTTAAGTAACACATCATTGTGAGATTATTCTACCTTACATTGAAGTCCATCTTCACATAATAAAGTTGATGTACTATAACTAAATCCATCTCTACACAATTCTATCATATAGAGATCTTTTGAAGAAATATCCATATAGTTTTAAAGTGTCAATATGGAATGTCTTCAACTTATAGGGTAATTACAATCTATAACCCCTAAATGCCCAATTAAATAATTTATAGTCATTTCTCAAATTCAAATTTTTTTTTTTTTAAATTTCATAATTTTCTCATGTAGTTTATCAAATTATCTTTCCATAGCATAAATAGTCTTTTGATTTGGAGAAAAATTCCTCCTTGTGTGATTTTTCAAAGTCAAATACTACAAGAAATGTTTACTATGGATTGACATCGGAAAGAAACCTAGCCAAAGAAAGCTAGTCCTAAGAAAAAATTCCATGGGTGCACAAGGGACTCATTAGTTGGAACATATAGTGAATGGGTATAGTCAAGTGAAATTTTTATTTTTCCAAGTGTACACATTGATTGCAAGGCTCTAAAAACAATCTTCCGTTGCTCCAATCTTTGTGAAATTTGGCATATTGATATTTTTAACTACCATACCCAAATATTAGGGTTGGCATTTCATGCTAAATAATTCATAAATGTTGGAAAAAGTGGTTTGACAATTGCTTGAAAATTCATAATTCTTATTTTTTTTAAATTTCTTCAAGAATTCAATACCTTAATTATATAGTGACGAATGAAACTAAGTACTTTGATGAAACGCTTTCATTCAAACAACCATACCATAAGCATCAATGGACAAAGTCCAAAAGTATATACACGAAAGTTGTAGTGTACATTACCATGGAAGTTTGAAGAAAAAATTAGTTGTAATTTGAAAGAAAATTACAATAAACATTTTGTGCTTTGGTATGTTGGTATACATCATTTCAAATTTTGTACACAAAAATTGAAGGAAATTGACAAACATGCAAATGATGTTGGTTCTCACAATATTTGATTATTCTTTTATAATTGTGATCAGGCAATAGCATTAGCCATTGTAGAGAGAGTATAGGTTGCAATATAGACCATTGTTAAATCTTAATGCCCTTACATTTGAAATATTTATTGAATTGGACAATGCATTCAATTTATATTTTGTAGCTATATAATGGGTTCTGAGGTTCAATTTTTATGTCTAAAATCTAAAGTTCATGATGTACATTATTAATCCAACAAATCCAAAAAAATTAAATTATCATTGGCAATTTTTATGAAGGTTATGTAATTTTTGGAAATTTTCCATTTTTTGAAAAATAATCAAATATTGTAAGAACCAACATCATTTGCATGTTTGTCAAACTGTTGATAATTTAAATTTTATAAATGTCAATTTCCTTCAACTTTTGTGTACAAAATCTGAAATGATGTATGCCAACATACCAAGGCACAATAAGTTTTTTTGGAGTTCTAAGAAAAATTGACAAAAGATATAGTTCTAAATCCTATTGAACAAAACTTAGTTTTAGACATGGCTAACTTTGAAAATATTTTTTCTTCAAATCACAACTAATTTTTATCTTCAAACTTCCATGGTAACATGTAGTATATTATGCACTACAACTTCTGTATATATATTTTTGGACTTTGTCCATTGATGCTTATGGTATAGTTGTTTGAATGAAATTGTTTCAACAAAGTACTCAATTTTGTTTGTCAATGTAAGAACATTAGAAGGGTGGCCAACTTGTCATTTTGAGATTTGCGTATGGCAGCTTGTATGCAAGGGACCTTAGTCAATGACCTTCCTCTCACTAGTCCATTTGTTTGTTAATGACTATTTGTAAGATTTTTCTTTTATTATTGATTTTGTCAAACTCATATGCCCTTTTGGGAATACTGCATTGATAGCACATTTATTATATTTCTAGAAGTTTGCAACATGAATGTGACCCATTTATTGAAAGTTTGGCATATGCAACATTATTTTTTTTGTTATTTGGGTCTCTCTTGGAATAGTTTCTAAAAGAATCACTTTTTTATATTTTTATATAATTTTTGTTGCCCCTAGTAGTTGGATGTTGTATTCCTAATTGTATTTGAGAAAAATGACAAACTTTTCTTTTGTGAAAATGAGACATAGGCCCCCAAATTCATTTGGCCCCAAGGAAAAAATAACTATATTTCAAAAATTGAATTTTTTTGAAGATTCCTTAATTTATATAGTCAGAGTCTTCATAAGAGGATAGACAAATTTGATAGTGATGAATAAGATCCTTTGGTTAGATATTTCAATTTTTTTAAATGAATAATAACTCATTTCAAAAACAATAGTTTAGAGGTGATTTTTGAGGTGGTTATTAGGAGGCAAATTAGTTTGGAGGTGATATAAAGATAATCTCAAATCTAACCTCCCTTGGGCATTTAGGATCAAGTTAACAAATTTGAGTCTTTGTAAAGATAATCACAATTGAAAATGTTCCAAACTTATACTTAAACCTTGAAATACTTGAGAGGACATTTTGCCGGTACACTTTTAGATGATTTAAAGAGGTCTTGGGGATGAAAAAAACTCTTCCTATTTGGAGAGGGAGTTGTTCGAATTCCTTTTCAATGGAAGGTATTGGATATTCCCACATGATATTTTATTACTTTTCTATATATGAAAATGATAATTTTATGGATGACCATGTAGTGTGTTGTGACAAATTTTACTCATTTTTCTTAATTTAAAAATTATTCACAAGAATGATTTTTTTGAAATTGACTAATCAAATGATGTTAATCAAATCTAGTTTTTACTCCAATTTGAAAATTTCCTAAAATTCCATATTTCAAGACAATTTGAACTTTGGACACATAATAGTAGAGTGTTGATTTTCTAATTTTAAAATGATAAGGTAAATTGATTTGTACCATACATTTCTACACTAAAATAGATACTTTTAGAGTCGGATTCAGATTATTTAAGCACGTTTTTTATTTGATGAGTTATTTTCACTTTTATTCCAAAATTCACAAGAATTCACCAAAAGTAAACTTGTTGGATTTAACACAATCTACATTACATTTTACTGTTTCAAGTGGAAAATTTTGTAATGTAGATTGTGTTGAATTCAACAAGATTTTCTTCTAATGATTTCAAGTTAGTTTTCACAACAAAACTAAAGAGGACATCTATGAAAAATAAATTAAATTTTTTTCATTCACATGTTATATAGTTGCAAAATGGGAGCATACGGAGTGAGGGGCTTTGAAGTTTGAAAATGTGGTTATAGATTCTCACTCCCTTCAAGGTAAACCCTAAAAATGCCTAAGAAAACAATTTGTATCCTTTTGGAGGATTTTAAAAAGGCCCCAAGGATGGAAAAAATCATATTTTCATCCAATATTTTTAGGGAGAGTTGTTTGAATCCAATTTCAACAAATGATATTGGATATTCTCTCCTTGTAATATTTTCTAACTTTCCTACATGAGAAAATGGAAAATCCATAGATTAGTGTTTAGAGTAATTTGGCAATTTGTGCTCTTTTTTTTGGATTTGAATTTAACGCCTAAAGTCCTATTGTCCCCTCAAGGACATAATTGATCTTGGGTAGTCTACTACAATCTCAATTTTTGGTGCAATTATTTGAAACTCTATGTTAACCCCTAAATGCCTAAGGCACCAAATTTGGGTGTCGACAATACTTTGAAGTCAAATAAAACCTAACCAAGTTGCTATTTTTAGTAGCTTATATTTTTGAAAAATTCTTTTTGAAGTCTAGTTTTAGCATCACTAAAATCCGATTTTGAAAATGATTGATTACGATTTTGATGTTTAAGATTTTGTGGAAGGGTGTCCATTTGCAATCATGACTTTCACAATGTTGGGGGCTCCTGGAAATGAGCCTTGAATACACTAGATCCTGGAGAAAAAATCACATTCAAAATTCGTTTAAAAAAATTGTAGAATAGATTTTGTTGATCCAGAAATTGATTGGGGTTATGCATGTTATGCCCTTCAACCTCATATTTTTTTGGTGACCAACTTTTTAGATTTGACATGAGAAAAGAGGATTGAAAAACTTCAAATCACTTTTGTAGTTTTAACACCCTCATTATAATCTTTCAATCTATAAGTGATTTTGTTGTATTTTTTTTCCTATGTGATTTCTAACATGTCTAGTTTGAATTTGTGTGGTTGCAAACCAAAAAAATTGATACAACTTATCAAAATGATGGATTTTTGTTCAATTTAGAGCAAATTCCTAGAAGCTCAGAAACGGCCTTCGGTATTTAGGGGTTAAGATAGAAAATCATGTTCAATTTGTGGAAATATAATTTTTATTCAATTTGGGCCATGAGCAAGAAGTAATGCCATTCTAAACTTAAATTTTAGATTTTTGGATGACAAAAGAATCCTACATAAACTTGAGATATACTTTTTTTAATTTTATTTCTCATAGATTATATTTTTGTCTACATAGAAAGTTTTGATTCATTCCATTTTTGATTAGTGAAGTGAAAGTTATGGAACTTCTTGTTTTGCATGCGATTATAGCATATTCTTCACAAAATAGCATATTCGATTTGTCCTTTAACTCAATTTTCTAAATTTTCTAAAAGAATATATTAGAAAATGTTTATGAAACATTTTCATAGTTGTAATTAGTGTGTTAATTTCAACTTAGAGCTATGAATGATTTGTTTTTTCCTTCAATCTTGTACTTATTTCTACTCAACAATTTTTAAAGAATAAAAAACAATTTATTTTATTTTATTTTATTTTAAATTCCTAGATTTTTCAACTCAATTCTTCAACAAAATTTAAAAAAAAATTCAAAATCTGTAGTAAAAATTGCAAAGCTTTGAAGATTCAAAGTTTTATAATCTAGTCACCCAAGGCGCAAAATGAAATGCGAGTTTTGAAATTTCTTCTACACACTTTTATGCTAGTCTAGTGCAAGATCCTTAGGTTAGATATGAGAATGAAAAAATTACCGAAATTATAGTTTTTTACTCTTTAGCAATAATAGTGGCAATTTTGAGTGGTTTGGGGACAAAAGGCCTATAGGAATTAAGCTGTGAAAATGATCTTTTTTGAATTTGAGATCAATTAATCAAATGAAGCTTATCAAATCTACTTCCTACTCTAATTTGAAAATTTGAAAATTTCTTGAATTTGAATATTTAGTTGCAATTTGAACTTTAGATCTATTACCATAAATTGCTGGTTTTCTAATTTTCGAACACGGTAAAAAAAATTGCACCATAGTGCTTTACACTACAATATACACCTGTGGAAAAAGTTTCAAATTCTCCTAACATATTTTATATGTATTTGAAGTTAATTTTTTCCCCTTTCTGTTTCAAAAATTCACAGTAATTTCAAACTAATAGAAAATATACAATTACATCTCCGAAAAATAAATAAATAAGGTTTCAAATAGAGGAACTTCAAGGTTTAGGGTTAAGTTACAGAAAATGTCCAAAGTAATATTTTTTTCCTTTGAAAGCTATGATTTCCATTTGCTTTCAAGTAAAAGCAAAACCAATTAGAAGTAACTTTGACACTAATCAATGGTCGTTAGCCAAGATTATTCGACCATAGTAATGTATGATTACAAATAATGTAACAATGTAACCAAACTAAGACCAGTGATCACAGCAGCGTTCTGTTTCGTTTTCAAGAACAGTCAGAGTTCGTTCCCCCAAAACTCGAAGTCCATCATACAGCCCAAGTCACTTAGATTCAACACAGGTCATATAGACACTTTGAGAGAAACAAAATGTAATGTGGCGGGCGAAGCCAATCACCACAGCCACAATGTATGAATAAAAATCATGTCGTTCACATATTCAGCTCCTAAAACAGATGAGAGAAATCCTCCAGAACTACCAGAAGACGTGACGGTTACCTACACGCATCCGTTCAGGGCTGTATGTGGATAAGAACATAGTTGACATACCTCCTGAATCAGTCAGGTTGTCTCCATGTCCATTGCAAATTCCAAACAAGCTAACAAAAATAATCATCTTGGACAATTCTAGATCTTCATATACTCAAACCTTAGCCACATCAAACGAGCTGAGAAGCTCACTTGACCTGCTGACCGACGTAGGTTTGCCCGAAGGCCCAGTCTTTGCCGGCAAGTTCACTAACGGCAACCTTCTTGTCACTCGTGACGATCTTGATGGAGATAGCTTTACCGCAGTAGTTGCGGGTGGATTGCCAGTTTGCACCCCAGTTTCGGGACAAGGAAGCCCAAGGCATGTAGTCGCCTTTCATGTACACTTCAATCACCACACCGGATCCTCCCACGTTTGTGATTGTCACCAGGTTGAAGTTGCAGTTCCCGTTCAGAGTGAATCTGATTCCTCCTAGATTCTTGCATGGGACTCTGTGGCCCACAAGAGCAAGAATCAAAACAAAGCTCTAGCAATAATTGAGTGGAAAAGATTTTTAAAACTAGATTATAGTTAACAGAAAAAGAATCGGAGGATAAGGGTCATACCTTCGGAATTGCAGAGGCACAATGCCAGCTTTGGGATCGGCAATTTTGGTGAAGGCGGGGTAAGAAAGGTCAAAGTGCTCGTTGGGTGGGTTACACCATCCGCCGTTGTTTGCACTCAGGCCTGGATTAGGAGGACAGAAATTGGTGGCGGTCACAACAATGGATCCAGCCTTGCAAGGTTTCCCTTTACCACTGCAAGCTACTTCGTAGCAAGCGCCGCAGGCCATTCCATTGTTGAAAAGCTTTGCAGACAATGCGGCCGTGTAGACGCCGTATCCTGAGGCGTACAAGTTGCCATAACCGCAAGCACCCGCTGCATAATCACAGGGACAGCATCCTAAACTTCAGAAACAATAACAATAGCAGAACTAATTATCAAGGGGCAAACAACTTTAAGAATGACAGATAAAACAAGAACCACTGCTGCCGTATCAGTGCTTGACGACTACGAACAGTCCAGAAACATTCAGAAGGGAAAATCTAGGAACTCTTAATTGTACAAAAACTCTATACTTACACATGGTTCCAGCAGCGTCCATTCCACCATAGTACGTGCATCTCCCTTTCCTCCAAGCTTCAGCAGGCGCAGGTTTCGGAGGCATAGGCCGATAGGTGCGGGATGTATTCAACGTGTAATTTTCGGTTGGATCTGGGACTTCCTCACCATATACAGCAAGTGCATCACCTTCTCGGGCTGGGGCATCATACTTCTGATCGCCATTACCTGATTCCTGACTGTTGTCTGTCGAGCTCCCAATCCTCGGGAAACCTGAAACCAAAGTGCCCTGGTCCGGAATTGTCGCAAGCGGCGGATCCTCCTTTGACACAGCAAATGAAGAATCATCCTCGACTGTAGCAGATTCGTCATACGTCTGAAAGACATAACCTGACCCCTGACTGTTGTCTGTCGAGCT
Source organism: Straminergon stramineum (assembly GCA_963920665.1). Classification (NCBI taxonomy): domain Eukaryota; kingdom Viridiplantae; phylum Streptophyta; class Bryopsida; order Hypnales; family Calliergonaceae; genus Straminergon; species Straminergon stramineum. The sequence goes on from OY987263.1 coordinate 1,439,269, forward strand.
CCCAATCCTCGGGAAACCTGAAACCAAAGTGCCCTGGTCCGGAATTGTCGCAAGCGGCGGATCCTCCTTTGACACAGCAAATGAAGAATCATCCTCGACTGTAGCAGATTCGTCATACGTCTGAAAGACATTACCTGATCCCTGACTGTTGTCTGTCGAGCTCCCAATCCTCGGGAAACCTGAAACCAAAGTGCCCTGGTCCGGAATTGTCGCAAGCGGCGGATCCTCCTTTGACACAGCAAATGAAGAATCATCCTCGACTGTAGCAGATTCGTCATACGTCTGAAAGACATTACCTGATCCCTGACTGTTGTCTGTCGAGCTCCCAATCCTCGGGAAACCTGAAACCAAAGTGCCCTGGTCCGGAATTGTCGCAAGCGGCGGATCCTCCTTTGACACAGCAAATAAAGAATCGTCATCGGCTGTAGCAGATTCTTCATACGCCCGAACGCCGTAACCTGATCCATGACTGTTGTCTACAGAGTTCCCAATCCCCGGGAAACCTGGAACCAAAGTGCCCTCGGCATGAGTTGGGGCGGGCGAATGGGAATCATCGTTCAATTCAAGTCCAGGAGGAACGGCATCCAATGCTGGAGGGGTGGTGCTCGCGGAAAACGAATCGGGATTAGCGTCATCTGGTTCGCTCATATCAAATCCAGAGGGAACCGAATCAGAGGTTGGAGGTGTTGCGATCATACTGGTCATGTTCTCCTGGTCAGAACGTGCCAGATCGACCGACACCAGAGGGCCATTATCGTCTGCCCTTAAGACACCCTTCGCTAGTACTGCGCTCTGGGAGTCACTGGATCCTTCCGTGGTATTCGTGATGGCTGGCGCCGTGGTTGGAGAATCCGATATCAGCACTTGGGTAATAGTCCCTTGCACTCCTTGAGCGGAAGAACGTACACTGCTGCAGAGCAGCAGTAACGCCACTGCCAACACTGCGGCCATCTTTGTCGACACCCTGGAGAAATAGAGAGGACAAAGTGCATATTGAGAATCCGGTGCCAAGAATCATATCACAAACTCAATATCAGATCACGTAGAGTCTGTGTACCATTTCCGACTCCCACTGTCGACAGAATCGAGAAATCATTGAAAGTAAGCTCAAGTAACTACAAACCACCCCGAAGTTCGATTACCCATCCAACAAATCACCTGAATGACGGGAATCGAACCCAATTCTTCTCATCCACAGTGTAATAATAATCACGTTACAAACTACCCTACAAACGCTCTCCGAAACACTCAAACCACCACACAAAAGAAAACTGCAGCTCGCGATTCACAAACCATATCAGCAACAACTCAAACAAACGACTTCAATAAGATCTTAGCTGACATTACACTCACATTTTCTTCTCACAGCCAGGCACGCACTGACGAACTACCCGCAGTGTATACAGTGCCACACATTCTTCAAGAACCGCGGGCAATGACCATTTCCCAACTCAAACTGCTCGTCAGAAGTCCCCAGAAGCTCAAACTCCGATGGCAACATGAGGGGAAAGTTGTGAGCATTTCACGGGCGTGGCGGGATGTGAGACGCATCGAAACGCGGCGGTGATGGCGGAGACGAAGGGGAGACACCGTGCGATTGACAAAAACTTCGGGAATTGCTAAGGCAGGTGCACCACGAGAGCCATGATCTGAGGTCCAGCCACGTTCACCACAGGCTTACTGCTACAGTACACAACTGAGTTCCCTCCTCCGCCCTCTCGCCGCCATTGCCGCCATCGCCACTGCGGCTTTCAAACGCTTCCCCGGTGGAGCGGGGGGGATGCGCTCGGCTGCGGATGTTCCCTGCGGTGTTCGCCATACGGGGAACCAAAGGGAACGTCGCGTCGACGTTATGGTGCAGTGATTTTTTTATCATTTTGGAGCTAATTCCTCAATACTCAAGTGTTATACTTGGTGACATCTATGTGATAAAACTAGGTCATATCTACGTAAAGTTTGTCTATTGGTCATTAAAAAAATAACATTGTGTCTATGTGATTGAAAAAAATGAAAATTTTCCTCACAAAAAATAGCCAACGTCATTGATTGTAGCCAATAAACAAAACATGCATTAAAAGAAACACTAATCATGTAAAGACAACAGCAAGCAAGAGCTTTCATTTCATATTTGGGGCTAGTGCAAAACACAATGGTTTAGCTTTGGAATCATGAACAAGTGTACATCCATGGACATGGATGAAACACACAAAATAGATCGAAAATAATATGTTTATTTATCAAAGTGTGCATACATTTGTTTAAAGTGGAGTGGTACTTTACAAAGAATTTTTAGCATTCCAAAGATTTCATTCATTGCAAAACGAGAATATTCTATCCCAAAAAATTAGTATCATTTCTTGGTGATAAATTGTTCAAGAACAAATCAATGCATCCAGCTTCTATTTTTCCAATTTCATTTTGTGTTGGTCCATGTTAGCTCAAAAGATTTGGTCAATTCAAGCTCCTAATTTAAAACATCATCAATGTGAAGCAGTAACTTGCATGGCTCCTTAAAAGTTGAAGGTGGTAATTCACAAGCCTCATGAAGTCATGCCTAAAAAAATAAAATTGAAACAAACCGAATGGCACATTTGCAAGCATATTCATTAGTATATATTTGCATGATTATATGATTGTTATTTTTAAGCATGATTGGTAATGCAAGTAAGAATTTCAAATATTATATATTTCCAATGGAATTGTATATTTTAGACATCACTTGCCCAAATTTAGATTTTCTTGTATGCATTTCATTTTTACTAATATGCCCACTCCCGTTGCCATAGTATAATGAAATAAAAGTAATTTTCTAAAATTTTAATCCATAAATTTTTTAAATTCAATATCTTTTATGCCATGTGTTTGAATGCCATTAAGCAAAGTTTTTGTACTGCTCCTCCCAAAGAGCTTTCTAAAGGTACCAAAAACACAATTGGAAGACGTATAGTTCCAAAGATCTCAATGTCACAAACAAACCAAAAATAAATAAATAAATAAATTTAATGTGTATATTTCAATGAGCTTCCAATGGTGGTAGTTTAAAGCTACCACTCTATGTTAGTGAAAAGTTGTATTTTTGCTTGTTTGATTAGTGCATTATAGTGATAATGCGATAAAGTAGGAAGGCTTTTCCAAACATTTCACTAGTTGAAAACATGCCTATGTAGACCAACCATTAAGACCCATGGTGGATCTAATTCATCCCAAAATGGGTCTTAATGTTAGGTCCATGAAGACATATTTTCTACTAGTGTTTTGTAGATTCAGATGAACAAGAGTTAGGTTAAAACCATCATACATTCAACCTCATGAGGGCAACCTAAACCTCTAAATTAAAGTATAGTTGCTTCCTTTGTAGACAAATGAAAATTTGGGTGGGCTCTTCTAATATCAATTTTGAATCTATTTGAAGATAAAAAAAAACATATTAGCTTTCTAAGAGTATGATTTCTATTTTGATTGGTGCTTGAAAGCAAAAATGATACTCCTTTAAGCTAAACAATGCTTGGGTTTGGGCAACAAAAAAAAACCAAAAAATGAAAACCAAATTCTACTCACTAAACTTTCAATTCAATTCTTCAATAAAAAAATTTAGAAAATTAGAATCTACATAACAAACAATCTTGAAGTTAATCTTGGACACTTTTTTTCAAAAACACAATATCGAGTTCCTACTTATAAAACATTATTGAGAAACTTTTGCATATGATGTCCAAATTCAATGAAACTTGTTGGGGAATTTGGACTCTTTCTTCTAGTTTGGGTGGTAAAATTTTCAAATTAATCCAAGATGTGCTGATATTATGAGAGCCATTCAAAGATCATGTATTCAATTTGAATCCACCAAACTACATTTTGATGGTTGCAACTTCAAGGGCTTGTATTTCCTTCATCCAATTTTTTTCCAATAATATTTGTTGTGTTTTGTTTCCCTAGAAGTCTAGTTATTGTGGTTAACTTCTCATGTCAATTGAAGTTGTTTTGAATGTTTAGGAGCAATTCAAAGTTCAAAACATGGATATTATTGGATTATGGTGAACCTTGGCCATTTGGCAGCTTGTTTTTTCTTCATACAATGTTTATTTTCAATAAATGTTTTTGGGAAAGTTGTGCACACTAGTTTAGTTTGTGTGTTTAAAATTTCATATCAATACTAAAGTGTTGAGTGACTAAGAAGAATTTTAGTAGAAGAAGGTTCAACATTAGATGTGTTCCTTGCAATTTTTCTTGCTATATTTTGACATTTCAAAACCATTTTGCAGATACAATGAGTCAATTGAATGATATTTTCTTTCACTAAATGAATGTGTTTTTGTATTGGTTTTGAAGCACTCTATTGTTTAAAGTTTTTTAATTTGAGTAGGTTTAGAAGTTGAATTTTACCTCCAAATGTGTTGTTAGGAAAATTCCAACATTTTTTTCAATACTAAAACATTCTAATCTTGTAATCTATGTGGCCAAATGACTCCAAATTTGATTTACATCATCTACAACATGTACACTACAAGATTGTACAATTAAGATTTCTATACCATAGTGAAATTTAGACCTATAACACTTCAAAAGGAATGATGTTTTTAAACCCAAAAAAGCTTTGGGCATTTAGGAGTTAAGGGTTAATAGGATGGACTATCTTGTGATCTTGTATAGAAAGAACAATGCATAAAAACTATTTTTTTACTTGAAATGCAAACATCTTGCAATCTATATTGTCATTTTCATACTAGTCTAATGCAAGATTATATGTTCAATATGGAAAATAAACAAATGTTTAAATTTTTTCTCTTTGCAATAAAATTGGTAAATGTGGAGTGTTTTCTAGTAAAATATAGTCACGAAAAATTTGAGGTAAGTATTTGAGATTTGGACAATGATACAATGGACAATGGCTACAATCAAAGCTTGAGTGACAATGGTGGAGTGAGTTAGTGGCTACAATAAGAACTTCTATCTTTTGGAATGTAAAACCATTACAACAAGTGATTATTTTATGCAACAAATAGTGGTTGTTTTGGAAGAATCAACAAGCATTCTAGTTGGATGATATAACCATTATACATGTCTTATATGTTGGTTGTGTATAGTTTGTGAGCCCCACTTGGGATATTCAGTCAACAAACTTCTAAAATTCACATAAATTTGTATTTTTTTGGAAAAATATAATTATCATTCTTATCTTTTTTTCCATTTGTTTATTTGTGGAGGAAAAAAACTGAAAATTTCCATTAATCTCAAGGAGCAAGGTAAACATTCTATTGGAATGGTTTCATCTACCTTGACTATGACAAATTCTGCACAAATTATTTTGTTATTTTTGTAACTACTACACAATTTATTGCGATTCAAAACATATTTTCATTGAAATCATGTAGACATCGAATAGCCAGAGGCTTGTTAAACTACTCCCTACAAACATGTCATTCTTGATGGTCTATAGATCAATGTTATTATCATTACTACTATTCGTTAAAATCTCTGGTAGTTTTGTTTTCTTCTTCAAGCCCTCTTTACACTCATATTGAGAAGCTTTGAAGAAAACCTCTATGGGAAGTGCTCAGTGGTTGAAAGCTTACTATGCATGGCTTCTCACCTCTGGTAAGCTTATAAAGAATCCCTTAGACTTGGAGTTCCACCAAGAAATTAGTCTTACCGAGATATTGTCAATGTCTGGCAATATTTAGCTGATAAATTTAAGAATCGCTGATGACGCCCGTGAATGGAGGAGGGAATGGAAGTTTGAATCGCATTATTCTGGGGAATGAGCCGTTTTAACAATTTCAGTCAGTTTAGTGATAGCATGCGATGATTGTGCAATAATTGTTGGAGTCATTGAAGGTTGATTGAAGATGTCTTCGACTTGGAATACGGTGACAAAGTTATTGATGTTAATTAATGATTTTGTTGTCGTGCTCTCGTTTTGAAGTCGTCCACTCATCCCTATTTTTTAAAGATTATTTTTGTATGTCTGTTTCGTTAATCTCTTCTACTTCGATATTCTGATTGCCACTGTCGTGGATTTGATTTTTGAATGTTGAATTGGTTCCTTGAAGTTACTGTGATTAGAATTCTCTCGCATCAAAATTCACTCAGATACTGGCGAGTAGTCCTACATTAGGTCTATCGGTTGAGAGCAGAAAATGATTGCTGCAAATTGATACAAAACCTGGGTTGATGAACAATTTTGAGAGCGCTGGTTTTTCGGAGAGATGGCACTGCAGGTCTTGAGTGAGCACACAGCTGCATTGGCATGAAGATTTTAGTTGACTGCGCAAGTTGAGCAGCCAGGGTGAAAGTCTAGGGGTTCGAGTTTCTTTAAATATACCAGTAAGTTCCAGTAAGTACCTTCACTACTTTCATTTTTTAATCAGTTTTACATACTATGCATTGTTGAAGCTCTGAATTGGTAGAACAGATTGATAGCTTTGTTATTCGACTGATAAGGACCTGGTTTCCTGGCCGGGATGCCTGTTATTCATTTCCAACATATGGTCTACTAGAAATTGAATGAGTATCGGCATCATGTTTAAATGTGGGTGGTTTTGATTTTCGGGCTGGGTTTTGGATCGGCAGCGCAGAAGTAGCATTGGGTTCCGAATATAGGGTTTAGTCAGGTGTGCCTTGTACAGAACCCAGACTAAACCCTAGATTCGGTACAAGGTATGGCCGCTTCAAGTGAAGCACAAACCTGTGCCAACGCTCTGGAGCCGCTAGCGAGCATTTCAACGAAACAAGACAGTACAACTACAGCTCCATTCCGAATCCAGGGTTTAGACACTAGTTTGGTGAGTAGTCTGGAGGAGTTTTATGACGTGGGGGCTACCTTGGAATTGGAATTAGCTGCTACAAGGATTGGAAGCCTTGAAGTGAGTCCAAAGCTTCTTCTCGATGCTGCTACCCCTGTGAAGGAGATGGTGAGCACGTGGGTGTCAGAGCTCATGGCCAATGCCCAAGTTCAGAAACTTCTGCTGACAACGAATCACCAAACTCATGACTCTGCTTTAGCTGAGACCCTGATCCTCTCGAAGCCATCGTCCTGTTTCGGCATTTCTAGCAAAGACTGAAGTGCACCGAAACGAGCTGCAGTGCAGCAGAGTGGAGAGATATGCCAACATTCTTGTGAATATCATCCAGAAATGTTGAACCAACGGCTATTGAAGGGGTTGCCTCTGGACTTGGCGGAGCCTGTCTTTGCCCGTGTGCCTCTGTCTCAAATCGTGGAGCTTTGTAAAAGTTCAGAGACTTCATCAACATCCTCCAATTTTCTAAAAGCTTGCTCAGAAAGGTACCCAAAACTCGTCGGGCTATCTGTGAGGGACGATCATTCTAAGTCAATGTAGGCTACAATGTATGACATCTAATTCAGGGAGTAGCTTAGCATTGAATTTAATGGTCTTCCTGAAAAGCTTTTCAGAGATGATGACGATGATTATCCTTCTGATTATGATTATCTTGCCAAAAAGCTTGACTCATATGAAAACTCAATGTATGCCATGTGATGGAGGGTTGGTTTGTTTTGCTCAAGGATATTATTCCAAAACCTGACATGTTATAGTGTGTGATCCACTAACCAATATCTGGAAATCCCCACCTCCTTCACTGATGTACTCCCTTTTGATGAAGGAAGTCATCATGGTGCAGCTTTGGATAGATGATGACAGAGAAGTGTACAAAGTCATCTTGGTTAGTAGGAGAGGAGAATTTCAAGGGCTTATAGCACACTTTCATTGCTCCACATCTGGTGCATGGAACAATATGAACTCTTGTTTATGAATGGAATAGACAATTGGAGCTAGGTGTTGATCCTGGTAGATATTTTTTCCCTTATGTTTTTGATTGTGCATCGAAAATGCTACATGATTGATCTTAAACAATGTCATTTTACCAGCACTTCGAATCATATCAATTTCGCAATGTTCAAGGACTGTGTGTTTTTGTACCATGACTTTCGGAGTTCAAATGGGATAGCAATGAATCTAACTTGAGAACATTGGAGGACTTTGAAACAAATTTGACAATCTTGATATACTTCCCCACCAAAGATGTTCTTTGCAAGCTGTGGTTTTGCTCTATATATGATTGACAATTGTGCAAGATGGCATGAAGATCACCAACAGGGTATGGAATTCCATGACTTGTTTGCAAAGGATTGACATACTCCTCTAGTGTTTGATAAGGGCAAATATTTTTTAGGCAAAGAATTTGCAAAGTTAGTCATGAGTTAGTTTCCATGGGATCTCTCTCCATGAAACATTTTTATTGTAAGCAGTACAAAATGTGAAGGTTTGAATAAGTGGATCACTCTAGAGTGATATCTAAAGTCTTAGATGACTCTTAACTTCAAACTTTAATGAATTTTTCAATATTTTCAAGTAGGATATAGAAATTACTCTTAGGATTAAGTATTTTGATAGTTTTGCAAAAAAATAAAAAAGAATCTTTTTGAAAGTCAAAATAAAGTCTTAAACACTTGTCAAAAAGTGATAGAATAATACACTACATAATTATACCATTTTTTAGACAATGCCTAGTATAAATTATAAATAACTAATATGACTTGAGTTTAAGCAAGTAATGTGAAAATATCATAAACAAAGTTGAACTAAAGAATGGATTAAAATCATCCATTTTTGAAATGATTTGCTTGACTTTTCATCAACCATTTTTTGTCTCTTTTGACCTCATATGGATATCCCTATAACAATATAGGGGATATTTCATGTCCAATGGATGACTTCAAAGAGTCCTATGGAATGGAAAAACAATATGTTTTCATCTACTTGTTCATGAGAGTTGCTTGCATACACTTGCAATAAATGGTTTTGGAAATTCTCCTCTTTGGTATTCTCAATTTTATGAAGATGATGACATTTAATCCATAAATTACCTTATAGTGTATTTTAGCAACTTCTAACTCTTTATTCTTCATCCTAATTTTAGTTCCTTATTTCGTTATTCTATAATGGAATTTTCTTAAAATTGACTATCTCATTGCAAAATAATCAAGCTTTTGTCTTCTAGCCATAGTCTACTAATTTCCGAAATATAGAATGGAACAAAAATTCAGATTAGACCGTGATGTTCTATCCTATGATGTACATTTGTTGAACAAAAATTCAAATTCTCTAAGCATATTTTGTATTTGATATGAAATTGTTCACTTTTTCTACAAAAATTTACAATAAATTCAATTCTGAACAAAGTAATCTAAATTTTTTATGAACCAAAGAAGACATGATATTTCATCTTAGAAAACAAATATTAAAATTTTGTTCTTAAATGGTCAAAGAGTGTAAGATTTTGAAGTTCAAAGACCAAGTCAAAGACATGGTCATAGGCTTTAAAGAAGACGGATGTTCAAGTAGTCATTCAAAGTCTATAGTCTTAGTTTGTCTCCCACCAACATAGGGTAAATGTCAAAAAATCTCCTCTATTTCGTAGGTGGTTAGAGTCTTGTGTTATTTACCTCTTGTAGCTAATTTAGAGCCTCCAATTCCAAATTTGAGTTAAACACTTCCAAATTTTATCATGAGTGACAAATAAAAAATTCCAATGTTTTTCCCAAGGATTAAAATGCAAGCTTCGAATAACCACTTTCATATCTTGCTCTTGAGAGGTTATTTTTAGCAAGTGCAAAAGAAAATTTCCTAGAATTCCTTGTCAGATTCGCATTTCTAAGGATGAGTAACACCTAACTACACTCGCACCGACTAAATTCATCCCTTTCCTCCATTTACACTTTATTCTTTCCTTGCAAAAAGATTGGAAGAAGACCTCGCAATCCTAAAGACATCCTAATTCTTCACCCAAGGAAAGCCCTTGATTCTCTTTGGGAACTTGGAGACTTTCCCAAGAGAGTTGTTTGGCATTGGACATTTGAATAGATTTAGGGGTAAAAGTAGGAATGATCCAAGGTTGTTTCGTCGAATGCATTTTGGGTCCCGGTGTTATGTTGTCTGTCTAACATCATATGTTGTATATGACAAGTGTCATGTATATATGACATTTTTGTCTAATAAGGGCTTGTCCTAATAGTAGAGACAATTTGAAATCTCACTTTAGTTATGATCCAAAATTTAAAATGTAATAAGTGTTTATTAAATTGAGACACTTCAATAAAATGAAACTCTAATATGTCAAGGTTGGAAATAGAAAGTGCTTCATTTGAAAGTCAACCTTAAAGTTGACTTTATTAGGTGGATGAAGGGGTCTACTAGATGTGTTTGATGTCATGTTTGTCATGTTGTCGAGTTGTTTGGAAAAACAACTATGGAATGAACTCACTTAAATAGTTACAAATAAATTATAGAAGAGATAGTTCATTTTCTACAATACTTTAAGCATGAGAGGTAACATTGACATCCTCACAAAAAACTATATGCAACTACAATAATGTGTCTAAGCCAACTCCTTCCTTAAGGGTTAGTCATATAAATCACATTTAGTTTTTTACAAGGAATTTGATTAATGCAACTAATCCCCATATCTAAGAGTTAATCTCATCAACCACACCCCTCATAAAAGAAATAGAAAATAACTCCAATTGATATAGATTTACATAACTTGAGGGTCTCTTCATTTTGAATCTCATTGGTAGTTTTAAAACTATTCCTATTTCTCCTTTTTTTTCTTCAAAAAACTAAATATGAGTAAGCCCTTGGTATGCAAAGGAGTTAGTCGCATTAGTCACATCTCTTGTAAAAGACTAAATGCAACTAATGTAGCTTAGAATAACCCTTGTGTATAGGAATTAGGCACATTATTCACACTATGTCTACCCATTAATTAGTATTGAAATTAGTATTAATGCTTTTTTGAAGAAAGAAGTTATGTTTTTTACTTGCCTAATTCTTTGTAAGTATGATAGCGCCATTGAATAGATATTCTTTCAATTCTTAGACATTAGCAATCTAGTATTTCTTGTATCACTATAACTCCTTTCACTCAACCCTTCAACCAACATTTCAAAATGGCATGGACAATCCTAATGGAATCAAATATAGATGTGGTGTGGGGGCAGGCATGACATTCCCTACTTTTTTTTTGGTGGTCCAACTTTGCTAAATTGTGCAGTAAACAATCTTGTTTATGCCCTTGATTCTTGCCTTCAAATAGACAACCCAATCCCAAGGCTCCTACCTACCAAATAAAAATAAAATAGTTGTTCTTCTCATATACAAAGCAACTACAACCGTGAAGAAGAACACGGAGGGAACCAAGCAACGACTATCAGAATTAACCCTTGAAAGAAGTTATGGACATTTAGTGTCCAATAGATGACAAGAATCTTCTCATGTAAGACAGAAGTGTAGTTGTTCATCTTTGGAATTTTGTGTGAAAAGGAAAATTTTTACGCAATAGTTTGACCTTCAATGAGTGTTGTTGAGTTCCTCCACGCAAATGATTCACACAATACCAAAAAAGTTGATTTCCATAGTGACCAACTTGTCCTTCTGAGATTAATTGTAGAGGTGGTCCCTAGTTGTAAGTGTGGTGTCAGAAGAAGGATTGGTTTAACTAAGAAGAGTACAAAAGAAACACAACACCAAACTCCATCAATTGCCTAGTTTAGGTGCTCTAAAGTTTTAATTGCCTCTCCTTTTTGTTGTTTAATTTGAAGGGGGCTCAAGTGCCCCCCTCCTGTCCTTTGTGACATTCACCAGATGGTTTTTTTTTTTTTAAACACATGGACAATTTCCATTGATAGAGGAAACATTACATGCTCCAAGGAGTTTGGTGTTGAGTTTTTCTCAAACTTTGGCTAGTGGCTCTGCATTGTACACACTTCACTCTAATGCTTCTTTTTTTAAATATTTTCTGAGACTGTGACGCTGTGGGCAGGGAGCAAAACAATAAGCTTGGTGTCTGTCTGCCAACAACAACTCCCTCAAATTTGCAAACAAGCTTAGTGTCTGTCTACTACAAAGTATCGTCCAAATCTAAGCTTTTAGATGTGAGAACTGAGAAGCTCAGCTGAAACCATGCCCTCTGCTGCATTGAACCGGAGCCCAGTGTGGAAAAAAATAGTGGACTTCAGTGTTCAAAGTTCAAACCAGCCCTTTTTTTTTGGCACCATGGGACCAGATTGCACCATTCCAAAATAAATGTCTTTCTTTAGCCAGAAAAAAAATAATCTTTCATTGCCAGAATTTTTCCATTTTTATTTAAAATGTGGATGAATTTGCCAAATTTGGATGAAAAAGTGCATGGATATGATTGAAAAGTATTTTTTGTTCCAAAGGATGGATGAATGTAGAAATACAATACTTCACCAAATTTTAAGTGATCGCCACCTTGGCACTTTCTCAAAAAGTAAAAAAAAAGGGTTGGTTCAAACACATTCACACTAAAAGATTATGAAGAAACCCACTCAGAGGGGTTTGGGACTTCAGGCTCACATTTAAGGAGTTAATATTTAGTTCAAGAAGCAATCTTCATAAATAATCCCTTTGTTTGGAAATAATGTAACTTATCCACTCTCAATGCAATCACCACTGCAAATGGATACACTATTTCCAAACAAAGGGAGTATTTTAAGGAACATAAAACAATCTTTACTAAAATATTTTAGAAATATTCTCAAACTGCATCCTCTGCTTGCATCCGAGAGTATAATTTATAGTAAACTAAAAGAATGAAGATTTTCTCAATGTCTTAGAAGACATCCACTTGGGGAGAAGAACATAACACATCAAATAGTGTAAGGGTTTTGTTTGGTCTACTATGTGATGTACTCCGTACATGGTTTTGTATAGGTGATTTAAAAGATACAAATGAAATTTACGAAAATAGGGTATTGTTTCAATTAACACTTACAAATTTAGCAAGAAATTGCTTACTCTACATGTAGTATATATGTGGAAGATGAAAAGAAAAGATATGAAAAAAAAAAGAAAAAAAAGAAATTTTCCTTGCACATCTCTTTTGTGAGTGAGTTAATAAAAGAAATGATTAAATGATAAATATCCCTAGCCTTAGAATGTTATATATATATATAGCTTGTAATTCTTTTACTTTATGGCAATTAAAACTATTATTTGCTAAGAAAATCTAACTAAAGGATCCAAGGACATAGGAAAAATCGTACAAAATCTATGAAGGTTGTTATGATGAAATAAAGATTTTGACACAATGGGATCTCATCAATTTGAAGAAGAAGCGGTTTGACAAGGTAAGAGGTCCATAAAGCAATCAATTGCTGAAATAGACTAATCTAGGATGTATTGCTTTCTTCAATGTCCCAATTGCATTTGCCAATGACCTAAGGTGGAAGCCCCAATTCCCAACAATGTATCCTAAACCAATTTTGAAGATTTGTAGTTATAGGATGTCCAAAATTTACAGCTTCCATACATGAATGCAAAAAAAAAATTAGGATTATACCATGTATTATTTTGAACTTCACAAAATTCATAACATGTTCATACATATTCTAAAAATTATCAATTTAAAAAAAATCATGATTTTCAATTGCCCATGTATTTCACCTCAAAGTATGTTGAATTGCTCAAAGTGATAGAAGTACCTCCACCTTCACATTGACAAATTGGGGAGAGCCCAACTTCAAAATTCATAACTCATTACAAGAAGGTCCAAAGAATATGAAACCACTTGAATGAGATAGATGCCAACTCCATTTATCTTTCAAAGAGAATTTTGTGAAAAAATATTTCAAAAAGTCAAATTCCCCAAATGCAAAGAAGCTAGTAAATGGCCAATTTATGGACCTCCTACAGTCCTACTTTACAGGCTGGGCAGCGATTGCTCTGAGGCAAGATGCCAGGTGAAGGCGTAGTGGGAAACTATCTCCTCCAGCCCTGCTTGGAAGCAAGTCCTTGACATGAACTAAACCATTTCACGAATATCATGCTTGTTCCACCATTGCAGTCCTTTCTTTTTCCTAGCTTTTACGAGGCCATTTTACGAGGTCATTACGAGTATGTTCAACAAACAAACAAACATCAATATGATGACCTCTTGACAGTGACGCCGAGGAATTAAGTGACTCACGCAGGATTTATATTTGTACTTTCCCACACGAGAGGAGTTCAGATCTAAGTAGAATACCAAGGGATGATGGTTTCATCAAATCTGTATGCGAATTGTTCCGTTGCAGCTACTCTAATGGTGCCTCCCACGTTCCTACACATGATACTAACGTGACGGAACTACCTTCCAATGAAATGCAGAAAGCGTTAGAAGTCCTGCAATCTGTTACCACAAAGCGAGGCAAAACAGGGATCCAGTCTCGCGGCATTTATGACGATCAACAGTCTCTCGCTTTGAAATTGCTGAAGGAAAATTCAAACAGAAATGATATTCTCTACATCTATTTGCTGGATGGTGATCTCCCCTAAATTGCTCTCCGACATATTATGTTAAAATGCTTAGAGCGAAACAAATTCATGTATCCTTTAGACCTTTACCAGTATCTTGACGTTGCGATGCAGAAAGTGACCAAAATCGGAAATTTTGACAGTAAAATCCTACACTTTCAATGAAGCTTAACATGGTCAAATCACCATATGATGGAAAAAGTATGATACAACAAATGCGGCAAAACCGGTAGCCAATGGTATGATCTTACGAACACAATGCAGACATATCCAGTCTCCAGAGTGTACCAAGTTGCTTGCCAGCGAGAACATACTCAAATGTGCACAAACAGGCCTTATTAGGTCAGGAAATAACCATATGAAGCATTAGGAGTCTAAGGTTGACCGTAAAAAGGACCGTCAGGGCGAACCACGCCAACACCAGGTCCATCATCGAGTGGCAGAGGATATTCGTCCTCCTGGTAAGCAGAGAGTGAGTCCGCTCCTGAGGCAGATTCGTCATACGCGTGAACGCCATAACCTGGTCCGTTAGTGTTGTCTTCCGAGCTCGGAGTAAGATCCGGGAAACCTACAAGCAAAGTGCTCCGGTCCAGAGTTGGCGGATCCTCCTTTGACACAGCGAATAAAGAATCGTCATCGGCTGTAGCAGATTCGTCATACGCGTGAACGCCATAACCTGATCCATAACTGTTGTCTAACGAGCTCCCAATCCCCGGGAAACCTGGAACCAAAGTGCCCTCGGCATGAGTTGGGGCGGGCGAATGGGAATCATCGTTCAATTCAAGTCCAGGAGGAACGGCATCCAATGCTGGAGGGGTGGTGCTCGCGGAAAACGAATCGGGATTAGCGTCATCTGGTTCGCTCATATCAAATCCAGAGGGAACCGAATCAGAGGTTGGAGGTGTTGCGATCATACTGGTCATGTTCTCCTGGTCAGAACGTGCCAGATCGACCGACACCAGAGGGCCATTATCGTCTGCCCTTAAGACACCCTTCGCTAGTACTGCGCTCTGGGAGTCACTGGATCCTTCCGTGGTATTCGTGATGGCTGGCGCCGTGGTTGGAGAATCCGATATCAGCACTTGGGTAATAGTCCCTTGCACTCCTTGAGCGGAAGAACGTACACTGCTGCAGAGCAGCAGTAACGCCACTGCCAACACTGCGGCCATCTTTGTCGACACCCTGGAGAAATAGAGAGGACAAATGCATATTGAGAATCCGGTACAAAGAATCATATCACAAACTCAATTTAAATCACGTAGAGTCTGTGTACCATTTCCGACTCCCACTGTCGACAGAATCGAGAAATCATTGAAAGTAAGCTCAAGTAACTACAAACCACCCCGAAGTTCGATTATCCATCCAACAAATCACCTGAATGACGGAAATGCAACGCATCAAAGCACACCATCCTCCTCACCCACACCGTAACAACACTCACATGATAAACAGCCCTACTAATGCTCACCTACACATACAAAACAGCAAGCCAAGGAAACTGCAGCTCGCGGTTCACGAACAATTCCAGCAACGTCTGAGACAACACAGCACCAATCGCTAACAAAATCTTGGCTCACATTACACTTACATCCAGGAACGCACTAACGACCCCCGCAGTGTCCAAAATGTCACACGATATTCATGAACTAAGAGCCATGAACACTTCCAAACTCAGACTGCTCGTAAGAAGACCCCAGGAGCTCAAACTCCGATGGCAAAATGGGGGGAGTCTTCGTAACATTTCACGGCCGCGGCGGTGAGTGAGACGCAGCGGAAGGCGGCGGTGATGGCGGAGTCGAAGGTAAGACGCCGTGGCAATTGAGTCGCGACTTCGGGAATTGCTTGTGGAAACTCGTCACGAACGCCAGGATATGACGGAGACTTGCTTCCGATTAAATTTTTTACTATTTATTTTTTGGGTGCAAATGAACGGAAAAATCTCATTCCCTGCTACAGATTTCAGTTCCCTCCGCCCTCTCGCCGGCATCGCCGCTACGGCTTCCAAAAGCTTCCCCTGTTTGCTCGGAGGGTGGAGCTCGGCTGCAGATTTTCGCTAGATGGGAATCACGGGGAACGTCACCCACTCCCCCACAGCGAGATTTGTTGAAGTTACATCAATAATGACATTTAACTTAGTGTCATGGTATGTATAGTCACCTATCGTATCATGTAACTTACTCAAATTCTCATTTAGTTGACAAGTTCATGTTGGAAATTACTTTGGTCCAGGGCAAATCATCTTGATTTTAATTTTGTTTTTTTGGGTGGAAATATGATTGACAATTAGAGTTCATGTTGCCATTTAATGTTAGAGTTTGTAATGAGTGTTACAAACACTAAATTTCATTACTTGTGTAGTCCTCTTGAAGAAAACTCACTTCCTTCTTATTTTTTAGTTTTTAAAATTGTTGGGGGGAAGCAAATTTTTAGACAATTGAGGCTTCTATAGTAATTTAGAACATCATGAATGCAAAGTGCTAAAAAATAGCCTTGTGAAAATATAACTTTAGATTGATATAGTATTGAAACTTGAGAGTATCAACTAAGGCCCGGTTTACACCAAATTGAGAGGTGAGAGGGCTAAATTTTGAAGGTTTTGGTTTGCAGGAAATCAAGAAGTCCCTAGAAAATGATATTATACTATAAAATGAGAGGTCATGGGTCTTTAAGAAGGCCCAATCACATTGAGCTCACTTTTTTCTATGTAGCAATTAAATTTCTCAAACTTTGAGCCCTTACAAAGAAATGCTATTATTTAATAATATTAAATAATACTTTATTTTATTTTTCCATTTCATACCTTTTGGTGGTTTACACCAATCCAAAGGTCATGATTTCTAAACAAAAACTTCTCAATGGCAAATGAAGGGTCTTAGAGAGGGTTAGAGACTTCTCAATTTGTTAGCCCCCTTATTTTTTTTATGTAAATTGGGCTTAGGTTTACACCAATGATGGACCAAGGACCCACAAGCATTCAACGGTTCCCCACTTTTCACATGTGACCACAGGAGGTGAAAACCCAAGACAAAAATAGTAATGACACTTTACATGGTATTGGTAAAAAACTAAGAGGGATTGTAGCCGGCCATATCTATATATATCATTAGATCCAACATTGTAAACCATAAAAATCAATTAAACAAATGAAATCAATGATTGTAGGATTTTAGCTTGTCATGGATTCTAAGAATTCCATTAGGACAAACTTAGAGAGGTGGACAAGAAACAAGCTTTTTGAAACCATGATAACTTATCTACTTTGGTTATATAGGATAAATAAAATGATTCATTTTTAAACTCAATTTATACAATTTTTCAAAAAAAAAGGTCCATAGGATTCACTTACTAGAACAATCTCCTCATTGAAATTTGTGTGTTTGAATTCCATTGTAGAGCTATTAATGACTTTTTTTTCCTTTCATCTTATATTTTCTTCTACTTAATGGGGTTTTTAAAGAATGAAATTCACGTTTTTTGGGGGGAGGGGTTTCTAGATTTTTTATTCAAACATAAAAAATATGAAATTCAATAATATCAGTGAAAAAAAATTTAAGCTAGAAAGATTCAAAGTCTTATAATTTAGTTACACAAGTTGCAAAGAAACCCATTTTCTTCACTTCAAATACAATCATCTTGCAATCTATAATTCTATATGGTCCAAAAAAATTGAATTTTTTCCAAACATTTTTTAAGCTAGTTTAGTGCAAGATCCTATGATTAGATTTGTAAAAAAATAATTTTAAAAGTTTTTTTGTTGTTTGCAATAGAAATGGCATTTTGAATGTTTTTTATGATAAAAATTTCTTAGGACTTATGCATTAACCCACAATTAAGGGTCACCATACATCTCACTTTCAAGCTATGAAGCATTGCCTTGGAAAATGTTTGGTGCAAATTTTGCAACCCTTGCTTTTCCTAGCTAAAGAATATTTTGTTATTGTTGCTAAATGTGTATAAACTGCACATTCAAGCCTTGTGATTGCTTGATTGGTGCATGTGTTTGATTTGAGTAAAGTTGCCTTTTTAGTAGGTTTTGCTACAATGGTTGTATTGTTTGCCTTTGAATGAACAATTCTAGATGTCTCATTTGTTTGTAAGTGTACCTAATAAATCTTTGAAATTGCATTACGAATGTGTTGTGTTCATCTTCATGTTACTCTTTGTTCTGCTTTTCCAGAACATGACTTCTAGAACTTACATTGTTTGTGATGAATGTGTTATTTGGATGTTTTGGTCATTTACTGCAAAGTTGAAAGAAAATAACCATGAATGAAAACTTTTAACCAATCATAGCCTACAAAACCAATATTGTGAAATTTTTTAACAACAATACATCCATAGTTATCTTAGAAAATCAAGTTAAAATAGGGTACCCTAAAATCATGAAAGGAAAAATTATATCTACCTCTTTCCATAAAATATCCTTTAGATATATGCAAATATATGTGAAAGTTAATAGATATTGCCTTATCCAAGCTAAAAAATCCAAATTTGGACTTTGGACAACCAAAATAATATTCATTAGAAGCAAACTAAGGAAAAAAATTACAAAGAGTTGGGGCTATCCATGTTGAAGAATAAAAAATCATGAAAACAACATTGATATTTTTTTGTAGCTCCTTAGTTGACAAAACTTCAAAATTTAAAGCCCAAAATATAGTTCATTAACAAAATAAATCTTCTCTTTTTGACCAATAAGTATTTGAGTCTATGACTAACAAATATCACTTTTAACCCCTAAATGTTTTCAACTATGTTTTCACCAAAAACTCTCCAAAACTGTCATTTCTAGAACAAGTACCAAATTTTAGGAAAAAAAACATTTTTGGACACATGTAACCATAAGATCTTGTACTAAACTTATTTGAGAAGACGTGGAAAAAATTTCAGAATTTTCCACTATGTATATTGTAAGATATTAGCGTTTGAATTAGCAAAAATCCTTTTTTTGGCCCTGTGAAAAAACGGGCAGCCTCACTTCACAAGGCCACATTTGTATGAAAAAAATTCCAAAATGGTGGTTACTCTTTGGATTCATTCTTCAAGGCAAGTTGGCTACGTGCTTGAAAAAATTCAAATCATTTGAAATTGTACAACATATAGGAAAAAGAAAGTAAGTACAAAGAAGTAGAGAATGATTCAAAATACTAAATTGTGAAGAATTTTGTTATGGAATTGAAATTACAATCCCAATGGTTGTAATGTTATAATAAACAATCCACACCCTATGATTTTATTTTTTTCAAAAAATATTGAAAATTGAGTGAAATAATGGACTTCAAAGTTTATTTTAGAGTAGAGAATCCGAAACTGCCTGCAAACTAAAACGCCTCATAACTTTCATCTCATAAATAAAAATGGAATGATTCAAAGCTTTCCATGTACATATGAATCTAAAAAACGAATTTCAAATTTTTATTTCTTAAAATAGTGTTTTTTTAAGAAATTTTAGGGCTGCCCGAAGATCAATGAAAATTACATATCATGCAATAACTTTTTAACCATGAAGTCAAAAGTTATGAAAATTGTCGGGCCTTAAAGATACTCCTCGGGCACATGTTGTGTGAAAATTTCAAAGAAAAATAAGAAAAATCCCATTCATAGTGAGCTGCCCAAAATCGCTATGTTGCCAAAAAATGCAGTTTGGGCGTTTAGGGGATAAATTGATTATTCCCAAATGACTTCTTCCTCACATTACTAAAATATCTTTTTGGTTCCAATAAGGTCTCTTTCTTTTTCTTCTAATCATTTGATTATTCCACCATCTATTGCACTATTTCTCTATGAATTATAATGTCTCTATCTAAGTCTATACATAATCTAAGCTAAAATTTCTTAAAATGGTAGTCTTTAAAAAAATTCAATGATATTATGATGTATTTAGGCATTTCCATGTACATGTCATTTTTTGTATCTTTTATTTTATTTGCAATCAAGACATACATCTCCATGACCATAAGAGTCTACAAAAGCACTCCATGCGACCATGCCCTTTGAAGTGCATATTTTGAAAGTTTTATAAGAATTTAGTCTTACTTGATTTTGAAGTAGTACTTTAACACCTTTAGGTTCAATAATTCAAATCTCAAACAATTGATGAACACAAATATGAGCACACAAAATTTTGGTTTCCTCACCCATCTAAATGTTTGTAAATTCTTGTGCTAGTTCTCTTACAATATACATGCAAACAAATGATAGGATATCTTAAAAAAATGTGGGCTAAAAATTATAAATGGATTTAGAGTAATATAGGGTATCGAAATTGACATTGGATGTCTTTAAAGTATTATAGGGTATGGAATAATAGGTCCCATTAGAAAATTACATAATGATAGCATGTGAAAAAAAAATATCCATACCCCCCTATAAGTAGTGGTTGTTTGCACCTATATTCTTCTTTTTTTTAACACGCTGACCCCCGAAGTTCTTTGCAAGTATTCTAAATGTTAAGGGGTGCAAGTTTGCAAGAATGCTTGACTTCAAAAATTAACTTTTTCACTTTAAAAGAATCCTTTGAAAATAGAAATATTGAGAAAAAAAACTATCTATGAGAATATAGCATTTCAAACTTCAAGAAAATATTCTTGAGAAAAGTGCAAATTCTTAATTTGTAATCAAGTTTAGAAGGAATTTTTAATTTTAGGTTTTAAATATTATTGAAAAATATTTACTTAGCATTGCAATTCATCCAACCATATGAATATGATTTGTAGAATATATTTTTCAATTTTTGTTTGAAAGTAATCATTAAATCATTATTTAAAATTATTAGTTGTAATTCATCTTCACAAATTTGGAAATCTAGAATACCCCAAGATCTTTATATGGTTCAAATAAAAAATATATAAAAATGATTTTTTTAATCTTAAAGATTATAAAAATTATGACATATTTTACAATTGAATCAAGTATTTTCCATCCTACTTTCATTTTTTTTCATCCAAAATTGTTCATATATGTATTGTATTATATCTTCACATGGTAAAATCACTACTTTACCCCCTACACATCCGGAGTCTTCTCCATGATTGATGATTTGAGAAAAATCAATATAAAGTGATATTTGGAAGAATATTTTTGAATTAATATACAAATAAAAGTTGTAGATTGTGAGTTTTAGATTTCATTCATATGGTTAAATTCACCAATGTCATCATGAATTTTTTTATAAGTTTTGTAAGCAATATTTCAAAATTCCTTCATAATTTCATTACAATCAAAATATTATGGAATGGATTTGAAATGAGATTCTCTTGCCACAGTGAATTTTTGAAATTTTTGAAATTTTAAAATCTATGATCTCTTTTTTGCAAATCTATTTTTGAACTAGAGTCAATGCAATTTTGGCTTGGTCAACCACTTGACATACTTGCACATTTGTAATTTTAGAAAAATAATTATGGGTCACTCTAGTAATATCAAACCAAACCATTAGATAAAACAACAACTTGATGAACTATCTCCTCAAATTAGAATGACTTTCATCCAAGTAGCAATGAGAATGAAACTTGAGTTTCAATCTATTTGTTGTCTAGAAAGTAGATGTTGGAGGGCTTAGGGGTTAAGTGGTTAACACCACAAAGAAAATTTTATAGCAGTCTACTTCTATCACTTAGAAAAAATTCAACTCCATATTAACTGGACAATGAATGTTCAAAACAAATACAATTCATCTCGTTAATTAAGATTCATTGAGAATGCTTAAAAATTGTGTATTGTATCTACCAATGATAAGAAAAAGAAGCTTCATACAAATCAATGATATAGATGTTTTAGAGTTTCAATCATTTATTATAATATTTTATAATCAATATTATTATATTTTATTTGAGCACTAAGTTTCCATTAATTCAATAAGGATGCTAAGGACAAAAAATGACTGATGAATGACTTTCAAAGAAACTATAGAAATAAATAATGAAACACATCTATTCACCATGAGATCTCATAATTTTTGCCTACTATTTTTGAGATAGAACAATGTTCTTCCAAGGTTCATCATGAAAGGACAAGCTTATGACCACTTTTTCAAAAATCAAAGTCTTTCTTTGTGTATGCTCTTATTTTGCAACTATGTGTGAATGAGATTTTTTATGTTTATTTTCCAAAGATGTAATCACTTATTTTCTAGAAGTCATACAAATTCCAGATTATGTTGTAAAAATTTGAAATAAATGTGAATTTTTGAATCAAAAGTGAACAATACTCATATTAAATATAAAATTTGCTTTAAAAATATAAAAATTCTCCATAGGTGCACAAGTGCACACTAATGTATAACATTGGGGTACAAATGAATTTGTTGTTTCATTAGAAAATGAGAAAATGAGCACTCCATGGTAAAAGGTCCAAAGTCCATATTGCAGTAAAAATGGAATTTGAGGAATTATTTGATATGTCTAGTTTGAGTAGAAACTACTTTTGATGAGCTTCATTTTGTTAGTTGTTACAAATCCAAAAAAGGTCATTTGTATGGCAATCCATTAAAAAAGAGCACAAATCACCAAATTATACTACATGGTGATTTATAGGTTTGCCATATTATATTGGATGAATTTAAAAAATATCACAAGGAGGGAATATACAACATTTGTCATTGAAATTGAGTTCAAGCAACTCCCCATTCTAAATTGGATGAAAAAAAGAAAATTTCCATCCTTGAAGTCTCCCTCAAATCATCCTAAGGACAAAAAACATTCTACCTTGCATTTCAAGGTTAAATAAGGTTGGGGTCTATTAGTACAAAGGTACGCTTTTTAGTTCTAGGTCATTTCAGCTTAAGAAATTCCTACCTATTTTCACAAAGATACCAAAAATACAAAATGACTTGAGTTAGATGCTAATTCTATTTTTTCAAGGAGAAGGAGATCCCAAAGACATACAATACTATTGATTGTCACAATGCTATAATTATATATATATATATAACATTTGTTGAGGTGTCGTATATTCCCCCAACATCATAAAATGTTTTGCAAAATGTTTTGCAAACCAAAAATAAACAAGCATTTAGGTCATTTTGTTGGTAATGTCTTTAATGCATAATATATATAGTATATGAAAGTTTGGATCAAATCAACAACTTTTGATGAAATCTAAAACTAAGCAATGGTCCACTTGTTGTAATAAAACTTCATATGTTTTTTTTGTAAACTACTGAATACTCTATATAATTTAACTTTGGAGATATCTTTCACCAAAAACTATAAGAGGCATAGAAGAACTCAAGGTTATTTCACCCTTTCACTTGATTGATGTTGAAGAGCAAGTGAACTACAAAAAGAGGACAAAAGAGAGAAAAATGTTCAAGAAATAGATTTTTAAGTTTTTGTTGATGATGTGGCACTTACTTGGAGACTTGAAGAGTTACACTAAATCATTATTTCATTTCAAAGTGTTCAAAAGTGAATTTGAAGGTGTCATTTCACCATTTTAGGTTCAAAAGCAGGGCTCGACTTTCAAAAAAATTAGTAACTTAAAGATATACATTTACTATGTCACAAGCACCCCTCACACCTCTCATGGGGTATAGGCTTATTGTATGTTGCTAGCACCCTTTGTAGACTATGGGCTTTGTGCTCGTGACAATTTTTGTTACAATAATACCTTTCAAATCTTGGTAATTGCAGCGAAGCCAATTAGTAGTCTTCTGGTTCATGACAAACTATGTCATTGTGGAGACTAAGGTTCGATCCCTTCTGGTGCCCTTGGAACACCTCCGACCTCTTGTGAGGTGAATTCGAGTCTCCTTGATCCAATTGTGGATTGAGGATACTTAAATCCACTTTGGAAAAGGTCGGATGAATTTTTAGACTATTTTGTTTATGAATTTTTTTTGTTATAGATTAATTCAAAATTCCAAAATAACATCTACTTGGCATTTCTTCACCATTTTCTTTTTGCAACTTATTCATTTATTTGCAACTTATTTCAAATTAAAAAAATTGATTTGATTAAGGTTTTAAAGGTTTCTTCTATGTTGGTACTTAAGTACTTCAAACACAATCACACTCCATTTAGAGTACATCATCCAATTCCAATTCTCTTGACCCCTTTTCATGACTTTAATTCCTCAAGGATTAAAAGAACACAATGTTTGCACTTCAAATTTCAATGATAAATTTTCAATAGGGTGAAACAAATTTCAATATTTTTGTAAAGTAGGATCTTGTTGAATATAGTTACTTGTTGATATAATTGTTGAATTTTCTGATTTTCTAAATTTCAATGTGAGAAGTATTTAAAATTTTATTTAGGAAATGTAGTTTAATAGATAAAGGGAGCAAACATAATTTTTCTTGAATAGTAGGGATGGAAAGAAATATTTTCTTGAGCATTTTTAGTCTTTACTCTACACAACAAAATGACTTTGAAAATTTTTTTTTCAATTTTTTTTTTTATAAATTAAAAAAATACAAGGTTCAATTTGGTGTGATTAAGAACATCAAATAATTAGAATGATTCAAAAAAATTTGAAGATGTTCAAAACAATAGACTAATACTATTAATTGTGTAACTTCAAAAATTAACACACAAATAAATTTTCAAAATTTTATAGGATCCAATTTGGTCAATTTTGGATTTCTAGTTTCTACTCCTTATGTTTGAAAATGTGAACGAATTGGAGAGAGCATTTTATTTCTCATTTTAAAAATTTAAAAATTTAAAAATTTCCTTAGATTCCAATACAAATTTTTGGAGTGGTAAAAACAGTATTATTCATATTCTTATAATTTTTCTTCTCTAAAAGACACATTTTTTTGCCTATGGAATTGATCATCCAAAATTGTAATAATCTAAAAATCCATTAGTCAATATTTTCTACAATGAATTCCATGCATAGTAGACAAAGTAGTCCTTATTTTTGTATGGTTAAAATTAAAAATATCAAAGTAGGACAATCATTGAAAACCTCAATTGTCAATAAGTTGTTAGGACTTGAGGGGTTAAGGTTTTCATCTTGGATTTGAAAGGAACTTCAAATGTACCTTATTTAGCCAATGCCCTTTAAATGATCTACAAGTAAAGGTACATTTCATCAATATTCATAGGTTATAAGTTGACAAACACTAAGAAATACCTAAATAATTCTTGGCTATTTTGACAACAAGCCTAAATGTTTCTTACGAATTTTTTATGGTTTCATGTGTGGCAAAGTAGCCAATCAAAAAGACTCTTATAAAACCCAAATTACTCATCCAATCCATTCACAAACAAATAAATATAGCATCTCCAATTCTCAAACTTGACTAGTATGCCACGTGTCATTGCCATAATATAATAAAATTAAAATAAAAGTAATTTTATAATTTTATAATTCATAAAAACTTCAAACTTCAATATCTTTTTTTGTCACGAGTCGGAACACCATGAAACAAAGTTTGTGCACCCTTCTTCACAAAGCACTTCCCAATGGTACTAAGAATGTGACCTAGTGATTTATAGTCTCGGAGATCTCACTATAACAAACAAAACAAACAAAGAAAAGAAAACAAACAACCTAATTTAACCCTTTAGGAGCACTAGTCGTGCAAAAAACAATGAAGAAGTAGGGAAATGAAAATGTTTCAACCACACTGAATACAACAGGAAGGAAAGGGGACAAAAAATAACTGTAGGATCTTCAATATTGTCGTGATTGCAATTGATTGGAAGACAAATTTCTTGAAAAGAGGTAGCCAATAGGGAGATTATGTCATTTTTGACTATAAATTGATGGTGGTTGACTTTCACAGGCAATATTTGTGCTCTTCATGGCAATCCTATTTGCATTTGCCAGGAGGATCTAGAAAATTTCTAAAAAATACAAACTTCAAAGTTCATGATGTCAAGAATTCGAAGAAATGGATAGAGCACAGAAAGATTGCACCACTTTTCAAAGTGAAGCTTGCAAATCTAAGCACATCCTCATAGTGCAAAAAGAATCGGGAATACCAATAACTTGCCCTTCTAACTGTTTCAATTGTTTGGTGTTGCCCTGTCCTAAAACGTCAATACTGTTGATGTCGTATTCCTTGAACTTCAAGTCACAACTTTGCAAATAATAGTAGTAAAATATTGCAAGTGCACATTGAATGTTACAAAGAATGTGAGTGGAAAAATGTGCATGCACTTGCTTTGTTATGCAAGACGTTAAATCCTCCATTCGAATTGGGCCCCGTATGATAATTTTGTGGTTTATCTGAGGGTAAAAGTAAAAAATGCCCCCTATTTTGAGCCATGTCCAAGGTATGTTTTAGATCTTTCCAAACTAATTTGGGGTCTTTGATAGCAAATTTGAATTCAGAATTTGCAAATAAAATAACCTGCAAAAAATAAAAAATTCCTGTGTTTTTCCCAAAGTAAATCTGCCCCTATGGAGCCCAGTTTGAATGGAGGATTCAACATCCTCCGCTCTTGATATCTCCGTGCTCTCCCATTTATCAGAAGATAGGGACATTCCCAATACAACACTCTTCCAGCTGTCTCCAGAATAAATGACGAATGAAAAAGCTTCACCACCTACATGAGGAAAGTAACCCCCCATTGAAACAATATTGTTTCAATGGTTACACAGTCTAGTATTGAACGTATATTGTTAATGTACAAAAGTAATATTGTAACAATATAGTTTCAATGAAATGCATTGTTCCCATTAAAAACTATTTTGTTGCAGTACTGATGTTGTGCTACAACAATACACTTTTAAAATTGGACTGTGTAACCATTGAAACAATATTGCAATAGTACTAAGACAATGGTGTGTGTGTGTGTGTGTGTTTGTACGAGATTCAACGCTCACAATCTGTGCATCTTTTAGAAAATGGACATCAACTTGCTCAGGGGTTAATATATGGACTATTGTGCCTTGTACCATTGCCAAAACCAAAATCAAACAAAAGTATTTTTTTAATTTTTTGATTCATAAAAAGTTCAAAATTTAATATTTTTTCTATGATGAGTTAGAGCACCATGAAACAAAACCCATGCACCCCTCCTTGCAAAGAGTTTTTTGATGGTACCAAGAATGTGACCAAGGGACGCATGGTTCTAGAGATTTCACTAGAATAAACAAAACAAAACAAAACAACCTCATTTAAGGTATGGGGCTAGTGTACCTTGTGTTGTTGCTATAGTCAAAATAATATTAAAAGTAATCTTTAACCTCTGAGGGACCAAATGGCATTTTTTTAGCAACATAGCGATTTGGGGCAACTCACTACAAATGGAATTTTTACTTTGTTTCTTTGAAATTTTCACACAACATGTGCCTAAGGAGTAGCTTTAAGGCCCAACAATTTTTATAACTTTTGAATACATGGTTAAAAAGTTATTGTATAATATGTAGCTTTCATTGCTCGGCAGGCAATTTGAGTAGCAAAAACAACTTCTTTAAAAATAAAAATTTGAAATTGGTTTTGTAGATTTATATAGACATGGAAAGATTTGAATCATTCCATTTTTGTTTATGTATTGAAAATTATGAAGAGTTTTAGTTGTAGGTAGTTTGTGGGTAGTTATGGAATCTCTACTTTAAATTGAACTATGAAGGCCTTTATTTAATTCAATTTTTAATATTTTTGGAAAAAATAAAAGCTTTAGGTGTAGATTTTTTATTACAACATTACCACCATTGGCATTGGCATTTTTCAATTCCATATATAAATTGTTAACAATTTAGTATTTTGAATCTTTCCCTACTTCTTTCTATTTACTAAATTTTTTCTATATGTTGTACAATTCCAAGTGATCTAAAATCTTTCAAACATGTAGCCAACTTGCCTTGAAGAATGAATCCAAAGAGTTACAACCATTTTGGACATTTTTTCATAATGATCTGACCTTGTGAAGTGCAGTTGCTTTGGTTTTTGCAAGGCCAAAAAAAGGCTTTTTGTTAATGTAAACACTAATATCTTGCAATCTACACAGTGGAAATTTCTGAATTTTTTCCACATCTTCTTAAACCAACATACAACAAGATCCTATGGTTATATGTGTCCAAAAATGTATTTTTTCTAAAATCTGGTACTTGTACTAGAAATGGTAGTTTTGGAACATTTTTAGTTTAAGATTAGTCAAATATATCTAGGGGTTAACTTAAAAATAACTCAAAAATCCAAAAATTTCACACTATAGGTCTAAATGGCTATGAAACAAAGCCCATGCACCCCTCTTTGTGGAGAGTTTTCCAATGGTACCAAGAACACGACCGAGAGACACATGGTTTTGAAGATCTCACTATAATGAAGAAAACAAACAACCTAATTTAATAAATGCACTAGTGTGCTTTGAATTGTTGCCACAATCAAAATAAAAGTAAAAGTAATTTTCTAGTTTTCTTAATTCATAAAAACATTGAAATTCAATAACTTTCACATCATAGGTTGAAAACCATAAAACAAAGCCCATGCAACCCTCCTCACAAAGAGTTTTTTAACAGTATTAAGCATATGATTAGGAGACAGATGGTTCTGGAGATCTCACAATAACAAACAAACATTATAGTAGTATGTTCTAATTCCGACCCTCTTCTTCGGATCATCCCTAGCTAGGGTTTGAAATGGACATTAAGAAGTTGTAAAATGGATAAGTGTTAAGCATTAAATGTTTTGTCAATGATGTCAGAGCGGTTTAACATTTGTTAAATGTTCCTTTATACTATGCTAGTGGATGGAATAAGAGCCAAGGTGGGTCCATTTCTGAAATGTTTACTTGTATTCCAAAAGAATTTCCCCCACAACTTTCGATGCTAATATCTTCCAATCTATACGGTCATACTTTATGAAATTATTACCACATGATCTCATACAAATATTGTACAAGATCCTATGGTTAGATAATTTTAAAAAAAAAAATTCCTTGAAAAAATGCAACAAAAATGGCAATTTTGAGTGATTTATGTCAAAAAATAGGACTAGGCCCTTTAGGTGTTAAGTTTAGTAAGGGTTGCATTTTGGAATCCTATCTATTACTTTATGCATGCCACATTTCTTGTTTATGGTGAAGCCATATCTCTTTCAGACTACATGTGTGTGGGTTTTGTAAGGCCTACAATCAAGAAATAGGTGCCTATTGCAGAATTCATTAGAAATTCATTAGTAATTCAAAAATGCTCTGAAAAATATAAAACCACACAGGTTACATTCCACATCAATTTTTCTTCAATTGAAAAACAAAGAAAAATAATTTCTTGAATCTAAGAGCCATCAAAAAGGTAGGACATTAAATCCTCCATTCATATTGGGCCCTGCAAGGTAATTTTGTGAGTTATCTAGGGATAAAAGTAAAAAATGCCTCCTATTTTGAGCCATGTCTAGGGGATGTTCTTGGCCCATCTCAAGCGGAATGGGGGTCTTTGATTGCAAATATGAATTCAAAATTTGCAAAAAATATAATGTGCAAAATTTTTTAAAAACTCATACGTTTTCCCTTAAGGTAAATTTGCCCTTATAGAGCCCAATTTGAATGGCGAATTTAGTCTCCTCCATCGAGAAGGCCAACCAACCCTTAAACAGACGCTCTAACCCTTGAACACTGGGTTGGTGACCATGGAAATCAACCATTTTGGAACCGTGTGACATAATCTACTTTAAAAAAAATTAAAAATATTCATTGGGAGTCAAACTATTGTAGACAATCTTCCCTTTCCACCCCTAATTCTGAGAATGAATAGTTGCACTTCTATCCTACACATGAGAATTCCTTGTCATTCATTACAAAAAATGTTAGCCTCATCGTTTAGGGGTTAAGAGTAGACTACCTTACATACATTAACCCTTGAACACTAGGTTGGTGACCATAGAAATCAGCCATTTTGGAACCATGTGACATCATCTACTTTATAAAAATAAAAAATACTCATTGGGAGTCAAACTACTATAGAAGATCTCCCCTCTCCACCTCTAATTCCGAGGATGAATAGTTGCAATTCTATCCTACAGAGGAGAATTCCTTGACATTCATTGGACAAAAAACGTCCGCCAAGTCGTTCAGGGTTTAAAAACCAACTAACTATCCAACTAACTATTTTAATGTATGGATTTATACAAAATTATTTCATTGACTAAAACTTCCTCCAAAATTCGAGCAGCTGGTAGATGGTCAATTTATGGACCTTAGAAGAATCGTTCGGACCAGTTCCACATCCAGATCCAAAGTTCAATAGATGAATATCATCCAACTACAGTCGCACCGACGGTATTCATCCACTCCCATCCAGACCTTGACCCCATACTCGCATGACCCCATGGATATGCCCCCCATTGATCCACCACCCCATGCACGCATAATAACGCCAAGGGTCCACCAGTCCACCACCTCATACACGCATGACCCCATTCATGCGTGACCCCATTCATGTATGACCCCAAAGGCCCATACATGTATGACCCCATAGGTACATCCACCCCATCATCATTCACCAGATTCCGAATCCTCGTAGTGTATCAGTCCGAAAGTCCGCCTTGAGATTCTCTTTTTCCGCGCAAGTCGCCGCTTCTTCGCCATCTCTGCTGCTTATTAGGCCCCTCCAGCACAAAATTCCAACAATTCCACCTCACAGCATCCGGAATATGTCGCTGCCGATCCCTACACTCGAGCTATAAATTCATTCTGGCGAATCTCTTTGCATCTCTCTCGCTCTCTCCCGTTTGTTAATTGTGTTTTTGAAGCCGGCGATCCTCGTAATTTGAGTTCGAGGTTCGATTTGTTACCGACCCTGCTTGGATGGGTTTGCGATAGGTGGATGGATTAGGTTTGGAAAGTGAATTCGTACTGATAGGTAATCAGATGTGCCCACGGTTATACTGTAGAATATACTGTTTGCGTGCATTTTAAGTATGAGGTTCGGCTATGGAGCTCACTGTGGAACACATTGGGTGCCACAAGAGCCGAACTCTCATGAGTTCAAATTGCTTTCTCTCTCAATGCGTGGTGATTCTTGTGCAATCATACTGTGAGTGAGAGGTCATTTAACGCTTGATTGAAGGGACAGTAGAAACTCCTGATTTCCTTTTATGTATGTGGCCATGGATCAATTTAGCCAAGTCGTGATCTCTACACTCAATTGGTTGCTAATTGGAGGCTAACGTCGTGTTGATTGAAAGAGAGAGTGGCTGTCGGTAACTTAGAGATGTGATCCTGAAGGTTCCTATTGTTTTTTAGACTTTCAGTATCTTCTACATTTTTGTGACAAGTTCTCTCTTTTGTTTGGGTTCAGAGTCTCTGAGGTCACGCGATGGCGGAGGGAAAGCTGAAATTGTACGGGATTGCCTCCTCGACGTGCACAGGGAGAGTTTTAGTGACGCTGTATGAGAAAGGTGTGGAAGACTTTGAACTCAAGGTTGTCAATGTTCGCAAGGGTGAAGGCAAAACTCCCGAGCACAAGAGTCTGCAGGTCAGTGAAAAGTGTGACGTAGTCTGCATTAAATTCTGCAAGCTTAAGAAGATGGATGCAAAGAATTTGGAAACTGGAGGATCGTGCAAAGTTTAGTAATATCATACCCTTAAGTTTTCATAGAGGTGTGGGTTTTGGGTGACTAGGTTGTGATATTTCAGGGGTCTGGGTGTATATTAGGCATTCTCTTGGAAGGGTCCTAGTCCTATGATTCTTTTAATTAGATAAAAACTCATAAGAACATTAAAAGTATGGACAATTGGATAACTGTTTCGATTCCCAATCTTGAAACTTACTTAGCTGAAGTGCTTTCCTTCGGAGGAAACGACCTTCTAAATTCGCTTCAAATGGTGTTAAAAAATTCCACAAATTGCACAAAAGAATTGAGGGATTTCGGGGACGTCTGAGGAATGTACAATTATATTGTGTGCAATTAAAGAGGTTTGAGTGCATCCGCTTAGCAAAGCAGAGTCGTTGAATTATTAATTTTAAAGCTTGAAGCACATTTTTTAACATTCTGCCCTCTGAACCACTTTGATCATGTAGTGATGAGGAGCTTAGAAGCAAAACTTGGGGTTTTAATTTGGTTTCTTTGCTGTTGCAGCCATTCGGTTTGATCCCAGTTCTACAAGATGGTGGTTTGACATTGTTTGGTATGTCACTCTTCCCAGATATAAGTGCAAATTTGTAACATTTTTTTATTTCCTTGAAACTATGCCCTGCGTCTCTCCATCTGTTCAATATGAAGAGTGGGCTCTTCGAATCTCAATGGAGCTCATATCTGTTGATTTAGATGTGGAGAGCATGATGACATCTCAGAAACTTGTCCTTTTGATTTATGAAGTCCTTTATCAAACAGGATCCAACTACTGAAGTTGTGTCTAATATCAAAAAAGTACAACTTAGTAATGGACATGTCATCCATTTCCAGGCATATTATTCCTCATCGCGGGGATGAACATTCACATAACACAATCTTTTGTATATCTGTTTTGGGAGCATTTTCATGTACTTTGCTGTGTCCACGCCTTTGTTTGACTTTGAAGGTGTTTCTATTGGCTCCTTTGATATTTGAATCCTTTCTGAAACAGAGTCAAGGGCAATCATTCGGTACATCGCGGACAAATTCCAGGGCCAAGGAACGCCCCTCTACGGGAAGACGCCCACGGACAGGGCTCTGGTGGAGCAATGGTTGGAAGTGGAAGCACAGAATTTCAATGCGGCATGTAAGGATAGCTTGAAATACGCTGCCGCCTCCCCCGTGAACAAAGAGAATCTAGCTCAGAGTCTCGAGAAGCTGGGCAAAGTGCTGGACATCTACGAGGCCCGTCTCTCCAAAACAGAGTTTTTGGCAGGGGATTTCATTAGCCTGGCAGACCTCTCGCATCTCACCACCGGCTGGAAGCTCTTCGACAAGTATAAGCAGGGCGGCGTTTGCTTTGAGGGAAGACCCCACGTGAAGGCCTGGTGGGAAGCTATCTCCTCCCGCCCTGCTTGGAAACGAGTCCTTGACATGATCTAAACTGTTTCGGAAGAATCTCAAGCTCGTTCCACCGATGCAGCATTAAGTGCGACCTTGTGTTTTTATTCCTAGCTTTTACGAGGTCATTTCTGCAGTATGTTTTTGATGGCCTCGGCAGTGACGCCGAGGAATTAAGTGACTAAAGTGCGATTTATATTTGTACTTTCCCACGCGGGAGGGGTTGAGATATGAGTCGAATAGAAAGGAAACGTGATTTCATCAAATCTGCACATGAATTGCTCCGTTGCAGCTATTGGGACGGAGTGCCTTCCACATTCCCACACATAATTCTAAAATGACGCAAACACCTTTCAAGGGAATGCGAAAAGTGACAGTATTCTTAACTTGCGATAGTAATTCTACAATATGTTAGACTACCACATACCGTTGCAAAACGGGGTTACAGTCTCGTGTCATGATCGACAGCCTCCCCCTTTGAAACTGCGCAAGGAAAATTCAATCACATTTTTTGGTCTATACATCTACATGTTGTATGGCACCTGATCTCCCCAAAGTTGCACTCCTACGTATTATATTAAAATGGTTGAAGCGAAACAAATGATCGTGTCCTTTATCTTGCAATGCGATGCAAAAAAGTGGCGGAACTCAGAATTGTTGACAATAAAATCCGACAAGTTTCAATGAAGCTTTAAGAGTTTCCGAATTGTAGCGCGTGGTCACGGCGACAGCGGCGTCGGCGGTGTCGGCGGGCTGCACCGTCCCGACAACGGGGGCGACTCATCCCGCACGGATCTGTGGCCAGGCGTGGAGTTTCCGCTCCCACACGAGGATCGCGAGTGCGCGGAGTGCGGCGTGGAGCCTCCCGTCGTACCCCTGGACGGGTAATCCTTGCCGCTGCCTCCACGGGTGTGGTTGTTGTTGCGTCGCGATGATCTGGACGTCCTGGCATTCGTGGAGCCATTGGAGAAGCTGGATCGGTCGTTGGCGGAGACGAGCCCCGAATTGGTCCCTGGAGTGCGGGTGATGATCTGCCCCGCGGATGACGAGTACTGCGAGCGCGCGGGGGAGCCCGCCAAGGACCTTGCGCCGGACGCCGGGGACGCGCGGTGGGAAGACGCGCCTGTGCGCCGCTGCGGCGAGGTGGACTGGGAGGTGGGCTGGGACGTGGGAAACGCTGGCGACTTGATGGCTGAGTGACGCGAGGGGTGCCGATCCGAGTACGCCACTGAAGGCGCTCGTGATGGGGATGCGGAGGAGGCGATCGACCTCGCGCCGGAGGGAGGCGACGCCAACTGCGACCCGTGAGATTCTGAGTGTTGCCGCGACCGGGACGAGGCCACCGATTTCGCCGCCTGCTCCAGAACCGACTTCGGCGTTTGCTCGGAAGATCGCTTCTCTGACCTGCACAATATCCACATCGAAAACGCCCAAGTACGTGAATAAGGGTTCCAGATTTGTGTGCTCCATGGTCGCGTCTCAGGAATCGACACCCCTGACAATGTATCATTACATACCGAGTCCAGTCCGAATTCAGTTCTGAAGCCATCACAAGTCGATAGGATACTCACTTTCTGTGATTCGGTATTGAATTCGCAAAGTCTGTCACAATCACTCTGACTTAATGAACAAGCACACAGTAATGTTAAATTTGGATGACTTTGCTTACGGATTTCAGTTTTGATTTCGATATCGTTTCAGTACTATTATTGTTTTAACGTAGAATCAAAATTGAACTATACATTGTGGAGTTCGATGTTGATGCAATGTTTATTCAAGAGTCTTGGAGTTATGTGTAGTATATGCACCGGTTTGTCAAAAATATTAGGTCATATACAAAATGCACGGAAGTCCAAGCTATCATACCGAGTTCCATGACATGTTCTTACAACCGTGAACATGCGCAGGATTTGAAAACTCGAAAATTCGAAATGTGTTGGGTCACGTACTTGTCAGTCTCCAGGTGTTCCTGGAAGGAGTCGTAGCCGGGCGTGGTGTACGGGGTCTTGAGTGTCATGCGCTGCTCATACGGCTCGACGGCGAGGCCATAGCTGTTGCAGAGAGTCTGCGGCTTGGGCACGCGGTGGCGCTTGGGCATGGCGGCGATGAGATCGGTCACGCTCATGTACTGCGGCGGCACGGCGAGCTCCGTCGAGCGTTGCCGGAAGCGGAAACTGCTGCGCGGCGCCGTGCTGTCGCTCTCCTTGAACGCCGTGATGCTGGACGCCGCTGGGCGCCAGGGAGGGCGCGTGGGCGTGTGGGCGAGCTCCATCATGCTGCAGTGGTTGGGATTGTTGTAAGTCATCTTCCATTCGCACGAGTCCATGTCGCCTACCCAGTCTCAATTCTTCAATTTCTCAATTCCCCAATTCCCCAATCCCTCAATGCCGCAGCGCCGCAATGCGGCAATACTCAAGCCCCAATTCCTCAAATCCTCAAATCCCTCAATTCCTCAATTCGTCAATTCCCTTTCACAGCAATAAGTCGCCATTCGTGAACGGACTTCGATTTGAAATAAGTTGCAGATGCAAAGGACTTCGATTCCACATTGGTTGCAGGTGCAACGGATTCTCATATCAGCCTAAGTCATGCAGGAGCCATGATCGCTCAACAGCCGGCATTCCCCCGACGTCTGAAATGGAGCATGACCGTCACATTGCACGAGAACAATGAGAGGTATCTGGATCCTTACAAGTGGAGTCTGGATTTCATCGGAAACGATCATGCCTTTGAAGACGCATGAAGCGGGCTTCGAGGTCACAAGACGTGATAAAGAGGGAGGACCGGGAAGAAGGGCAACGGGAGATTCATGAGGGTAGTGGAAAAATGCGGCTTGGAGGTTAACCAACTGTCGATCTTTAGCGACGTAAATGGGATGGACAGCTGCAAACCTCAGTCTGTTACTGCAATTCCAGGTGTCTCTTCGTCAGCGTTGTTCAAGTCCCAGGGAACCAGGCACAAGGAGTGAGAATAACAGAATTGAAGATTCAGAGGAGTAACAATGTCTTCCGAATCCAAAAGTCCTTGAAGTGAAGCCTTTTATGAAGTCACTAGTGCTGCATGTTTGTATCAGTTGAGTGCATTTTTCAGATGTTGATGTCAATATCATTGTATACATTGTTTAGAAATTATAAATTCTTGAAATACTAGCAATGGATTGTCCTAATTTTTTGGACACCCATTCTCTATCACTCGTTCCACAATTTGGTACCATTATTTTTTCCACTTTGGCTCTCCTATATATCCTCAATAATCCTACATTTGCTAAAGATTATGTCTACATTTTTGCTCTACCAAAACAATTGTGGACATTTTTTTTAAATGTAACCCTCCAAGGACCAAGGTTGTTAAAATGAACATTCTGATATATCAAATTGTTGAGATACTATTAATTCCAATTCGGAAAATATCAATATCACTAGATTTGTCACACCCTCTAGTGACACTCACCTATTCAAGCTCCCTTAAAGGGCTTTTGTACCACTTGACTTTTAGTGACATCATGGGCCATGATCTTCTAGTACTATACAAAGTACACACCCAAAATGTTAGGTTTCAACTCTAGTCACAAGCTTCCCATTCTCTATAACTCCATTACTTAACTCCCACTAGACACCAGACATATCATTGACATGAGATAAAACTTTCATTGATGTCTAAGCACTTAGTGAGGACACTACTCTCCACTAGTGCTAACCCCCCTTGAAGGATATTCAACTCCCCACTAGGCCCAACCAATCTCATTTTGAGACTTGCCTCAGAACTTACTAATTATAACTCATTCCATGGTCTAGTGTAGAGTAGGACATCATCCAATTTGTACCATAGAGTGCACAAGCACTCTATGGTAATACAAATGTAGCGGTAAGGCTCCAATATCAACCTTACTACAAGTGATCATTGTAGATCACAATGGTACCATTCAAGAAAAAGGAAGGAAACCACCTCTCCTCCTCACAATATTCTATATAGTTTCAAATGCTCTCGCTATCTCTATCACTTGACTTTCTTTGGAAAAAAAGTAGAAAATTTCAGAAATGACAAGAAGGCAAAGGCAAAGTGCAAACCCCCCATTTGGTCCATAATGGGTTGTTTTACCTTAATAGAGTGACTTAAGCGACCATATGATTGACATGAAGATGCAAATTTTGTTCATTTGGAAGATCACCGTTAATGACACTTATAGGCTTTAGCAATAAGACAAAATTTGTAGTATACATGATTCAAAAATGCTCAACAAATTTATATTTTACAAAGAAATCATGATTTCACTTCTATTCCTTTTTTCATTTGCCCTCGGGAGAAAACTTAGTCATGGCTTTTTTCTAATTAACACAACAGTCATAGATGTGACCATATTTGAGATTCCAAACAAATCGATTCCTAGTAATTTGTTGTCAAACCTGATGCATTCCTAGATAGTTTATTATCACATTCCTCAATGTCTTTGACCCATGTAACGTACTTTCAATGACACAATGTGCAACCTTTATGATATGGAGCTAGTTGTGATCGATCCCTTGGGAAGGCTGAGTATTCAATATAAGCTTTAACCCCATCATTGAAGGGGACCAAAAGTGTCCTCACATAGATTCAAGTCCAATTCAAAGTGCTTTAACTTATGCATATGATGTCGGAATTCAATAAAATTTGTTGGGAAATTTGTGTTCTCTCTTCTAGTTCGTGTGGTAAAATCTTTGAATCAATACAAGATGTAATAAGTTTTTAGAAGCCAATTGAAGTTCATTGGTTCTATTTGAGTTCACCCAACTACATTTGATGATTGCAACTTTGGAGGCTTGTAACTCCTTCATCCAATGTTTGTTTTCAATCAAATTTATTGAGTTATGTTTCCTTTGAAGTCCTGTTATTGTGGTAGAATTTTCATGACAATCCAAATTGTTTTGAATGTTTGGAAGCAATTCAAAGTTCAAAATTTTGACATTTTTGGATTACTTTGAACTTTGGCAGCTTGTTTCTTCTTTATACAATGTTCATTTTCAATAATGTTTTTTGGAAAAGTTTTGCATAATAGTCTAGTTTGTGTGGCTAAAATTTCATATCAATACAAGAAGTTATAAATGATTGAAAAGTATTTTGGTAGAAGGAGGTTCAACCTTAGATGTATTTTTTTGCAACTTTCCTTGCTATTGTTTTACATTTCAAAGCTATTTTGCAAATACAACGAGTCACTTCAATGATATTTTTTTCACCAATGTGATTTTTATGTTGGTTTTCAATCACTTTTTTCATTTACATTTTTTCCATTTGGTTAGGTTTAGAAATCAAATTTCACCTCCAAATGTGTTTCTAAGAAAATTTCATCATCCTTTTTCAACACTAAGATATTATAATCTTACAATCTATATGGCCAAATGACTACAAATTTGTTTCAAGTCATTTACAACATCTACACTACAAGATTGTATGGTTGAGATCTCTTTTAACTATATGACCTTTAGATCTGTAAGACTTCAAAAGCAAAGATATTTTTGAATCCATTCACACCTTAGGTGATGAGGGATTAACCCTAGAATGCCGGGTTGATCATTGTGGAAATCATCCTT
The DNA here is from genome assembly GCA_963920665.1 of Straminergon stramineum. Taxonomy (NCBI): domain Eukaryota; kingdom Viridiplantae; phylum Streptophyta; class Bryopsida; order Hypnales; family Calliergonaceae; genus Straminergon; species Straminergon stramineum. Next base: position 1,478,026 of record OY987263.1, read on the forward strand.
TTGGTTCCCATGTGAATCATTTGCTTTAAAAAACCAAGAGCATTCACTAGAAGTCAAATTCTTGTGTTAGATTTTCCTTAGCACACAAAATCTCAACGATGAATGTTTGTTTTTTCTATCTTATAATGAAGGATTCTATGCTATTCATTGGATACTTTTAGGGTGCCATGTCTTCAAAGGTTTAAGATTACCCCCCTACCTACTCAAACATCCACCCAATAGATGTTGAATGATGCAAAAAGTAAACTTAATCCATTTAATACTCATTGAAAAAGCTTAAAAAATCATGTCATATTTCAATGTAAAGAAGAAAGAATGCTCTACAAGATTCCACGCTATAGATGTGATGGGAGAATTTCAATTATTTTCTTTAAAATTTTCAAAAGTGACCTTACTATCTTTTGGCCAAGCATTTAAGAGTCAACATTTTTTGTGTCACTTGTACTAAGGTAGGAGGTTTGTTAAGGGCTCAAGCTCCCAAAGTGTCCTCTAACACAAAGGTAAATTTTAAACAATGTACAAATAGTGTACATGTCAAGAGGTGGATGCTTTTAAATGACCTTTGCATTTTAACTTCAAAAATTCATAACTAATTCCATGAAGCTCCAAAAAATATGAAAGAACTTAGGTTAGATGGCCATTCCATTTTTCTTTCAAGATAATTATTTCATTGAAAAATATTCTCAGCAATTTAACTTCCCTAAATTAAATCTTTATTTCTTAATCGTGCATGCACTTTATGGACCTCCTACCTGTTAGTTATAGCAATCAACATGGATAACATATCAACTTGGTTGCTATAAAAATGTAAAGCCTTGGATGGGACTAGTAAGGTAGAAGTACTTATTACAGATAGTTCCCCCTATGATGGCTTAATATATGGTGCTCTATCGTGGACTACAATTGGATGTAGAATTCTTAAAAAAAGATTCTCTCTTTCCAACTTCCTCTCTACTTATCTCTCTTCCCTCCTTGATTAGGGAGAAGTTCCAAAGCTAACCACTTTAGGTGAAGCTATGAAACCAAAATGGGTCCCAATGAAATATCCACATTTATAATGAATAAAATATTCACTTTTTTATTTTATTTTATTTTATTTATTTTTAATTCTTCCACATCCTTATGTAAGACTTATGTTTGCACACATTAAGCTCAATTTCTCAACCAATTTCCTATATCCTAGAGGCTGAAATGCTGGAGTTCTTCTTTTTTATAGGTACCTCTACTATAGAGTGTGAGCAAAAATTGCATAGGAAGTAGGATTAGGTGCATACCTTGAGTAAGGAGTATAAACAAGATTATGTGACTATGAAGTCCATTGTGTATGGAGGATTGTGAGCCTCGCATCTAATAAGATAGTAGATGATGGGAGCAAACAAAAGGTCATTTTTGTTTGCTATAACCTTATTAATGCTCAAGCCCATGCTTGTTTGAACTCTAGAATTTCTTTAAACCCGATTATAGGAATGTATAGAAAAAAATTCTGAAATTTAACCACACAGATTGATTGAAATACAAGTATTATATTGTTTGAAGTGAGAAGACTTTTTTCCACATGAACCTTCACTGACAAGGCCAATAGACTTTAACTCCTCCTAGAGGGAAATTTTGACACTACACATGGTCATTTTTTTTTACATTTATATCTTATATCATGTAAGTTACATACCTACCAAAACTATAGGAAGAATTTTGTACATATTGCCCAAAACTACCTAAGTTACTCTAAAAGTTGAAGGCAACATAACTAATAACTTTTGATGTTGATACCAAATTGGAAAAAAATTAATATTTCCACTATGGGGGTACAAGTCACACCTTGTGTCAAAATCTCTTGAACATCATTCCAAAATTGACTTCCTAGGAACCTACTCCAGATTTCTTGTGTACATTGACCGGATACTTGGGCTTTTACGGGTTAAAAAATGCCAGAGGAGTCTGTATAGCACGATACAGTACCACAGAAAGTACCCCAAGTACCCAAATATCTTCAACAGGAATGCATGCACTTTATATATAAAAAAGTACAGTTTAGAGTTTACAGGAATGTATGCACTTTGTACACTGTATATCCACAACTGGTATAGCATACACTAAAGTATCCAGTCATGAAAAGTCGCAATCCACGCACCGACCATGTCTTGCACAGGAGATTTCAGAAGCCCTCACATTTCATGCCAATATCTTATTCTTGCTGCATGTCGGCTAGCTTCGAAATTAACGATGCTTCTGATTTCCTTGTTTGCAGTTCCACACATTCAACTCACACTACTGAATCAGTCCCTGGAAGCCGATTTCTGCATGAAGTTATGGCCGTGGCCACCCAAAGCTCGTTTATCCCTGTACAAAGGCGGCCAGAGCCAGGAGCTTGTTCTCCAATTTTCATGTTTCTAGTTGCACCAAACACATGCAGCTACTCTACAAGTTGCATTTCAGAGATTCAAGGTTCTAAAACCCATGCCTATTGCACACATCCACACACCGGGTTTACTTTCCTGTGCATTTTTTCAATTGCTAGGTTACTCTACAACTCAAGACGGAGATGTAAATAATCTCGATCTTCTCTCTAACTTTCTACGGGTCGGATGAGCACCCTATTTAGTATTTAGCTATTTAGTATTTATCTGCGAGGTTCTAACTAACTGGCTACGTTACGACAAGTTAACAATGTCATCTTGCATATACCAATCAACACGATCAGTGGTGATGGTATACACAACATTTTAACTAGACTCGCAGAGAACATTTTCTGCAGAAGACTGTCTGGTTTGACTTGCCCGAGTTACATATCCTGAAGAAGAGCGCCTGTCAGCAAGCTGCTGATGCCAGCCAGCAAAATCATCGAAGTGCCAGTCAGCAGACACGAAGGGCTGGCGGAGCTGTTGCCTCCTCCGGAACCAGATCCCCATTTTCGCAGTTCCCGCCTGAGATTTGCATCCTCACCTTGAACTTCTTCCACCACGGACACAGCCACAGTGGCAGCAAACGCCAGCAGTAGGACAATAATCGCAGTTCTTCGAAACGACATCGTGTTGACAGAACTCCCGAAGAGCGTCCCTACCTCATTTTCAAATTCTAAACCGTAGAATACACACCAAGCTTCCCAAACAACTACAGTAGAGCACAAGCACTTTAAGAGCTACAGCAGATCTGGTGCAATATTAAGTACCCAACCCCTCCTGCGATCGAATCCCGTCCCTTTTCATTCCCTAGCGACAAAGCATAGGGTGGGTGAAAAGTTCACAAACACAAAACGTGTCCGACTGTTTCCCTTATCAATGGAAATTGTCCATTTGTTTAAAACAAAAACAAAAAACCTGTCCGACTTAGTTATTAAGTTAACATTAGATCATTTTCAGCCTCCGATGAGCTAGAAGCGACAGAGCTGCGGATCTCCGGCATGAAAAACGACGAGGTTCGCTGTAGTGAACTAAGTTACTTACACCTACTATATCGACTCGCTAGAAATCGAACTCCCAGCTGATATCAAACTCTGCAGTAGAGAAACACTACTGCAAACCCCGTAGCTTTTCATTCCCTCAAATAGCGACAAAACGTGGGGTGAGTGGGAATAGTCACAAACAACTAAATTGGGGTTTACTTGGCTACTAACATTAGATAATTTTCAGTGAGAAGCGACACTGGTTCGGATCTCCGAATAAAAAATGACGGGCTTCGCTCTAGTGCACAACATGTGTTCACAGTACTACAGTACTGTCCGTGTGATGTCAGATAACAGACAAGGGTGACGGATTTGAGAGATAAAAGTTCACACTTGCAAGTTAAGTTATAACTTAACCTAAAAGCACGTAAGTTAACTTATGTTGGTGGCAGGCCTGGTGAGTGCACACGCCTTCGTCCAAGGAAGACTTCGAGTTTTGGGCGGACAGGAGAGAACACGACTTCCGTCCACGTGTCTGGCTTATCCGGTGAAAAGTTTCCTTGAGACATACAATACAGTAGTGTATAGCGAAATTCAATAGTGTTGAGATTGTTCCTGGCGTATTCCTTTGCATTTCATCAGATTACGGGCTTCACCAAGAGTCTCGCGCGCAACTTCTTCATGGTTGCGAGAGGTCGGTCACCAAGCTAAGTCCTACATGTATAGCTCCTTTTCAAAGATGTGCTGGGCTCCATACAAAACAATACAGAGTAGTTTGTATGCACTTATGAAATACAAAAGGGAGGGTACCACACAAAACAATTGTTTGACGTATGCAATTGTGAAGTACTCCGCACTACATAAGGGAGACCAAAGGAAATCTGTCATGCCACTTCCAGTATCGCATCCTCTCACTACCAGAAAAGGGTAACGACAGCCCTTTTCCATATAGTTTTTCAATACTACAGTGTCAAGAAAACATCACAGAAAAATCTTAATTTTTGACACTTTAGTGATGAAAAGATTGTAAAACTTGATGTGTCACAAAGACTAAAAAAAATAACACTATCTTTTTACACTCTTCTTCACATTCTTTTTGACACTCTATTTTTGACAATCTTTTCAATAGTAAAACATTTCAACACTTTTTTTCAAAACAAAAAAATCAAAGAAAAATTTGACATTGTTTTCGACCTTCATGATTAAAAGATGGTTGTAAACCAAGACCGGATGGTTAGAAATCAATCATAGTCTCTATTGAATTTCCCAATACCTATAGATTGGCCACGGGGGCTTGGTTGGTAATGGGTGGTTCCACACATTCAACTCACACTACTGAATCAGTCCCTGGAAGCCGATTTCTGCATGAAGTTATGGCCGTGGCCACCCAAAGCTCGTTTATCCCTGTACAAAGGCGGCCAGAGCCAGGAGCTTGTTCTCTAATTTGCATATTTCTAGTTGCACCAAATACAGCTTCTCTACAAGTTGCATTGCAGAGATTCAAGGTTCTAAAACCCATCCCTACTGCACACATCCACGCACAGGGTTTATTTTCCTGTGCATTTTCAATTGCTAAGTTATTCAATTCTATAACTCAAGACGGAACTCTATATAATCTCGATCTTCTCTCTAACTTTCTACGGGTCGGATGAGCACTAACTATTTAGTATTTAGCTATTTAGTATTTATCTGCGAGGTTCTAACTAACTGGCTACGTTACGACAAGTTAACAATGTCATCTTGCATATACCAATCAACACGATCAGTGGTGATGGTATACACAACATTTTAACTAGACTCGCAGAGAACATTTTCTGCAGAAGACTGTCTGGTTTGACTTGCCCGAGTTACATATCCTGAAGAAGAGCGCCTGTCAGCAAGCTGCTGATGCCAGCCAGCAAAATCATCGAAGTGCCAGTCAGCAGACACGAAGGGCTGGCGGAGCTGTGGCCATAACCAGGTCCCGTGTTCCGCAGTTCCTGCTCGAAATCCGCATCCTTTCCCGGAACTTCTTCCACCACGGACACAGCCACAGTGGCAGCAAACGCCAGCAGTAGGACAATAATCGCAGTTCTTCGAAACGACATCGTGTTGACAGAACTCCCGAAGAGCGTCTCTACCTCGTTTTCAAATTCTAAACCGCAGAATACACACCCAGCCTCTCAAACAACTACAGTAGAGCACAAGCACTTTGAGAGCTACAGCAGATCTGGTGCAATATTAAGTACCCAACCCCTAGTGCGAACTTCTTCCCTTTTCATTCCCTAGCGACAAATCATGGGGTAGGTGAAAAGTTCACAAACACAAACTGTGGGCCAACTTGGTTACTTAGTTAACCCCTAAATGCCTTAAGGTCTTTTTTGAGCTTCTAGGACTTTGCTCTAAAATGAACAAAAAGACAACATTTTGATAATTTGTATAAATTTTTTTGGAATTGTAACTGTACAAATATAAACTAGACATGTTAGAGATCACACAAGAAAAGAAAACACATCAATATCATTTATAGATTGAAAGATTATATTGTTTGATCATGAGGGTGTTAAAGTTACAAAAATGATTTGAAGTCTTTCAATCCTCTTCTCACATGTCAAATCTAAAAAGTTGGTCACTAAAAAATTATGAGGTTAGAAGACCTAACATGCATAATTCCAACCAAAATTTATGGCTCAGCAAAATCTATTGTCTACAATTTTTTAAATGAATTTCTAATGTGATTTTTTCTCCAAGATCTATTGTATTTGAGGCTCATTTCTAATAGTCCTCAACAATATGGAAAGTCAAGATTGCAATGGACCCCCTTGCACAAAATCTTGACTAGAATAATCATAATCAATCATTTTCAAAATCGGATTTTTGATGCTAAAATTGGCCTTCAAAAAGAATTCTTCAAACATACAAAACTACTAAAAATAGCAAACTGGTTAGGTTTTATTTAACTTCAAAGTATTGAGGACACCAAAATTTGGTGCCTCCTCCGGCATTTAGAGGTTAACACTAGATAATTTTCAGCCTCTGATGAGAGAAGCGACAGAGGTCCGCTATGAGAAACGACGGGGTTCGGCGTCGTGAACTAATAATAAGTTTCACCTACTATAACAGTACGTCCAACACATATCGACTCGCTAGAAATCGAAGTCCCAGCTGAAATCAAACTCAGCAGTGGAGCAACAACACGTGTTCAGAGTGATTTCAGATAACAGACAGACAAGCTAAGGGTGACGGATATGAGAGATAAAAGTTCACACTTGCATGTAAGCTATATATATACTGTATATAACTTAAAAGCACGTAAGTTGTGTGGGAGTCAGGCCTGGTGCACGTACACGCCTTCGTCCAAGGAAGACTTAAGGTGAGGTTTGGGCGGAAAGGAGAGCGTACGATTTCGATCCATGTGTCTGGCTTATCCGGTGAAAAGTTTCCTTGAGAAATTCAATAGTGTAGACCGAAATTCAATAGTGTCGAGATTGTTGAAGCGATTGTGAGTGGCGTAATTATTCCTGTCGTATTCCTTTGCATTTCATCAGATTACGGGCTGCACCAAGAGTCTCTGGCGCAAGTTCTTCATGGTTGCAAGAGGTCCTACACTATGTGTCGCTCTTTTTCGAAGCCAGATGTGCTGGGTTCCATACAAAACAGTACGGAGTAGTTTGTATGCAATTATGAAATACAAACGGGAGAGGGCGCGCAACACACAAAACAATAGTTTGTATGCGATTGTGAAGTACTCCGTACTACAGTACACAAGGAAGATCAAAGGAAATCTGTCATGCCTCTTCTAATATCGCATCCTCTCAGTACCAGAAAAGGGTAACGAGACAGCCCTTTCAATAGTTATGTAGTTCCTCAATACTACAGTGTCAAAAAAACATCACAGAAAAATCTTAATTTTTGACTCTAACTTTAGTGTTGAAAAGATTGTAAAACTTGGTATGTTAGAAAGACACTCTTAGACACTCTTTTTGACAATCTTTTCGATAGTAGGACATTTCAATACTTTTTTCAACACAAAAACGTCATGAATTTTTGGTGACATTGTTTTTGACACTTTAGTGTTCAAAAAAATATAGAAATGTTATGAATTTTACATCTCATTTCTTGACACTTTAGTGTCAAAAATGGTGTTGAAAAAAAATTGTCCAAATAAGTGTTGTAACAACACTTTTTTTGGTAGTGTCAGTATCTTTCTTTAACATCTATCTTCTTATATTTTGACTTCAAGATTATTAAAGAAATCTAGGTCATTGACAACTATTAACAGCTACTAACAAGATAATAGATCATTAAAGTGACCAGACTCTTCAAATCCCCCCTACAAAAGGATCTAATATAGGTAATGCAAAATTGAAGAGTTGATATATGTAGAAGTTCAATACTTGACTCTACATAGTGTCCAAACAAAATGGGAAGGTATAAGGGATGAAATTGAGCCTTGAGATAGATGAATGAGAGAGGGTAATGTACCATACAAGAAAAATTATAAATAAATGAGAAACTAGAAATGTTCCATTATCAATTAGTTGACATGTAGAAATGAAGTTTTTTATTTTCAATGTTCCATTTTCAATTACTAAGGGATGTGAACGTTTAACCCCTAAAGATTTTTGACTATATTTTCAACCAAAACAATCTAAAACTTCCATTTCTAGTACATGCACCAAATTTTAGAAGAAAAAAATTTTTGAACAAATGCAACCATAGGACCTTGTAGTATGATGGTTGAGAATATTTGAAAAAATACATATAAATTTTCTTCATGTAAATTGCAAGATATTAAGGTTTCAATTGACAAAAATTCTTTCTTCACCCCTTTGAAGAACTGGACACATGCACAAGGTCACATTTGTATGACAAAATATCCAAAATAGTGGCATGTCTTTGAATCCAATCTTCAAGGAAAGTTGGCTAAATTCTTGAAAAAATTTAGATCATTTGGAATTGTTCAACATATAAGAAAAAAATACTAAGAAGAAAAAAATAAAGAATGATTCAAAATACTAAATTGTTAAGAATTTGGTCATGGAATTAAAAAATGCCAATTCCGATGGTTGCAATGTTGTTAAATAAAGAATCTACTTCCTCTAATTTTATTTTTTTCAAAAAATATTGAAAATTCAATGAAATAAAAGACTTCAAAGTTTATTTTAGAATAGAGAATCCGTAACTGCCTCCAAACCAAAACTCCTCATAAGTTTCATCTCATTAAAAAAAATGGAATGATTCAAAGCGTTTCACATATATAGAAATCTAATAAACAAATTTCAAATTTTTATTTCTTAGAAAAGTGATTTTTTAAGAAAATTTTGGATTGCCCACCAAGCACTAAAAACTACATATCATGCTATAATTTTTTAACCATGTAGTCAAAAGTTATGAAAGTTGTTGTGCCTCAAAGATACTCCTCAATACATATTCAAGAATATAAAAATGAAAAGTCCATTCAAAGTGAGCTACCTAAAATATTTATATTGCCAAAAAATGTTATTTGGGACTTCAAGGATTAATACCTATCCTTGGTATTAAATGAGCATAACCAAGTTTTGGGGTTTGGGTTTAAAAATTCCTACATAGTTGCCTAGGCAATGGTATATTGTTCCTTCTAAACAATGGATCTTTCTATATGCCTAATTGATGGATCCAACAATGAATCTCTTTCTAAAAATGCTAGACTTCTTCTATTAAATTCACTATTTTTTTTAATATTTAGAGTTTGTTCCTTATAGGTTTTGAAATCACCTATCCAAAATGCTAAGGCACTAAAAATTTGAATTTTCCTAATGAAAGTTATAAGTAGATGAAGTTTGACAATTTGAGCACCAATTGGTACTTCAAACTTCATTTGCTAATTACTCCAATCTACAACTTGGAATGAAAATCTAAATGGATTTTTAGACTTTACATTTTGATTACTCTCTAAGTTTCTATTCTTGTTTCTTTTGGATGATTTTCACTAAGTTTCATCCATTCTTGTTCTTGACTTCCAAAAATTTCATTCAATCTTATCTTACTCGTTTTAAATATTTTTTTTTTAATTGTATAATGTTTTTGGAAAGCACTAAACCTCTTTTACAAGTTTCTAAATTTGATTTTGAAATAAAGACTATATTTAATTCCTAAAGGATCAAATTGTGTTTTTTGGCAACATAGAGATTTTGGGCAAAGGAAAAAAAGAATTTAGTGTCAACCACTAGCTAATTGATTTGAAATGTTATGAGTTTGATTCTTGAAGAGGAGTGTCCCTTGTAAGGAGATAGTGGCTATAGTGGCCTAAGAGTCAATATGACATTATCTAGGTCAATCTCTACATCGGTGACCAACAAAACATGCCGCAAGTGGTCAAGGGTGATTGTAAGAAAAACTTCACGTTTTTGATTCAAAAACGCAATTTTTGGCCATAAGACTGGCAATACTATGGACTACTATCAATTTTGCATATCAGCTTGTGCCTACGAATCTCAACCGTCGATTTCAGGGGCTTGTAGATCTAAACCATTGATTCCGTACTGCACATAGTATTATAGACTACTATAGAGTACTATAGAAGCCACTAGGAGCAAAAAATAGCAAAAAAGGGGTTTATGGACCTTTTCATTTTTAGTAATTCAAAAAAATTCAAAAAATTCATAGAATAAAGTCATTTTCGTAGACAAGCCTACTCTCGCATTGTACCAAAAATTTCTTCAAGGAAAATTTTCTCTTGCCCGAAAAATGTGCGTGAACAATTGTCACTTTAACCCTATGTAGATACCTCATGCATAGGTTTTTTGCAAAAAACTCTTCATTTGTCATTGGAATGTGAATACACCTCTAGCTTCTCCAATTTGTGGCTTCCAATTTTCATATTTGAATACAAATTTAGACCAAAAATCCTCAAAATGGCCAAGGTAGAGTGGTAGACACCCAATTGGGGCCACCTTAAAAATAGTAAAGTCATTTTGAAAAAAACAAAAAATTATGGAATGTGTAAAACTTTTATGCGTGCCTTCATTCCAAATTTCAAGACAAACGGACTTATGATGCAAAAGTTATGACTAAAAATTCATGTGTCCAAGGGCAAGGGGACAAAAAATAGGACAAGTGTTTTTTGCAATCACCCTCAAGAATGATCCAACAATGAAAGAAAACTCCAAACTTAAAAACTTACAAGAATAAGCTTGTTTGGGAAATAGGAATGTTGTAGATTTGTAGTAGATATAGCCAAATTGTGTATCTAATAACCAACATAAGACATAGTAACCCCACTACACTAATAATTAATAAATATAGACTTAGCACTTTAAACTATGCACTATTATAACATTATTAACCAACACTTGGGGTTTCTTTTGTTCCCCACAAAGAAGGAGGCCCAAGTGTTGCAACTTCTTAGACATCCAATGACTCTTTGCAACTTCGCAATCAACCAATGACATTAGTGTTGCAATATCCAAGCCAATCAATGACTCTCACAAATTAAACAAAATCCATTCCTAGAGATTCACGGAAGGATCATCCCAATCTCGAAGGGAGAATGTTTTAGGCTAGTGAACAATGTTCTTTGTATAGTATTGTAATTTAGTCACTTATTAACCCCTCATCGCCCAAAGTCCAAACTTGTGTAAAAGCATCCTTGCTTTTCAAGTGCTATAAGTCTAAATTTCAGTGAAGTATGAAAATCTCAATTGTACAATCTTGTAGTCTCTATGTTGTAGATGGTGTGAAACAACCTGGGGTCATTTGATAGAATAGATTGCAAGATTATAATGTTTTAATCTTGAAAAAAGATGCTGAAATTTTCTTGAAAATACATTTGGAGGTGAAATTCAATTTCTAAACCTACTCAAATGAAAAAAAAAATTAACTACAAAGTGATTCAAAACCCAAAGACAAACACTTTGATGAAAAAAAATGTCAATCAATTGGCTCATTGTATCTGCAAAATTGTTTTGAAATGTCAAAAAACAGTAAAAAAAAAGAAGCCAAAAATCACATCTATGGCTGAACCTTCCTCTACTAAAATGATTCTTAGTCACTCATTACCTCTTGTATTGATATGAAATTTTAACCACACAAACTAGACTAGTATGTAGAACTTTTCCAACAAAAATTATTGAAAACGGACAACGTATGAAGAAGTTATCAGCTGCGGAAGTTCACTGTAATGCAAAAATATTTGCATTTTGAACTTCGAATTCCTCCCAAACATTAAAAACAACTTGGTTTGACATGAAAATTTTACCACAATAACTAGAACTTAAGAGGAACAAAAACCCCAAAAAATTATTGAAAAAAAACATTTTATGAAAAAGTTACAAGGCCCCGAAGTTGAAGCCATTAGAATGCAATGTGGTGAACTCAAATTGAACCTGTGAACTTCAAAGGGCTCTCAAAAACTCAGTAAATCTTGTATTGATCTGAAAATTTTACCAATGAAACTAGACTAATATGTGAAACTTTTCCAACAAGTTTTATTGAATTCGGACATTGGATGCAAAAGTAAAAGTACTTTGAATATGACTGCCAGACAATGTGATGACACTTTTTGTCAGCTTGGGCGATGAGGGGTTAAGTGAGGTGAGAGAAATGAATTCACTCAATATCCCTTCAGTGTTCAGAAGGGACAACCCTGTCAATTTAGTACAATTCTATGATGCCATTGGCTTCTCCCATTCAAACATGGGAGTTTCTACTGACATGTGATTGCCGTGAGTGCTTTGGTGGAGCACTCTAAAGAGTTGAATGTTTGATGTTCTGTCGAGTAGGACCAAGTCTGGCCTTTATAGTTTCAAAGTGTGTTAGAACTGTGCACTCAAAGCACAGAGTAAACCCCAGTGCATAGCATGTTTTCAATGACTTGCACATCAGCAATTGGGCTGGTTACAGTTCCTCCATCCATGGTGACTGCATTCTCCAAAAAACTTCATTGAAAACATCTAGAGACAGACAGATTTGACCAAAAAAATAAGTTAGCAGCTACAGTACCAGTACTCTCTGTGAGAGACTCTGTCTCCTATTTTTTCATAACACGTGCCGGTCAGTTTATTGCATTGCACATTGTGCACAAAACAAAAACAGCTCAATGTACTTTTGGAGGAATCAAAGCTTGCTTTTCAGATAAGGACCTTACTCATATGGAGTTTTTGTTATGTAAAACTTCCTCTCCTTTGCCAGTTCCCAAGGTGTTGATCAGTTTTGTAAATCATTAGGGAAAAATTGATACGTGTCTAAAATATGAAAAATTGTATAACTATTTTTCAAAATCTAAGAAAATTTCATGGTTGAAAATTTCTGAATAGTCAAAAAAAACTCTTGAGAAAATTTAGAGAAATGGAACACATCCACATATGATTGTATGAATAGAAAAAAAACCAAATCATTTCATTAAAGAATTGAAAAATTAGGAAGAGCATCATGCCAAAAGCCAAGAAAATTGGATCAAGCCTTCAACTGTCCAAATGACAAAATTAAATTATTTTAACACCAAGGTGCTTAGTTTGACCTGAACGTACAGTAGTTTGGCCCAAAGCGAATAATTCTCGGTTGTCAAATAAAGTTGATGTGAAGCAAAGTCCTACAACTATAATTGGAACCAACAATGCTAGCATATGAGCCTAGAAATGAGAGCCTATGAGCCTTGAGCTTAGGTGTAAGTAGATATTTTACAACTATGGAAGGTGTTTATAACATACATACTTATAATATGAGTAACCTATAACCGTTTAAGGTGCTTGTAACATAGGTACCTATAATATACATATACTATAACCATGGAAGGTACATGTAACATAGATACTTACAACTTAGACACCTATAATATGAACATCCTATAACCATAGAAGGTACTTATAACATAGGTACCTACAACATAGACACCTATAATTATAAACATCCTATAACTATGGAAGGTACCAATAACATAGGAGCCTAGGCTCCTAAGCTCATGGACTCAAGATCCTAGGCTCACATTCTAGCAACCGTGTTATTGGAACATGTGAAAAATTTGAAAAACTTGATGTGATACAATTTTTTGACTATCTCCTGAAAAGGGAGATGATTATCTATATATAATTAAATAAACAAGGACATGTTCCATGACAACTAATTTCAAGCCCTATTGTCCATTTCTTTGTTTTTTGCCATTTTGCAACTGGATATGAATGAAAAATTTCAAATTTTTTTGTCAAATGTGTATTCATATTTATACTACAAGTCTCAAAAAAATTAAAAAATTTTGGGTAAAATTTGAAATTATTGTGAATGTTTATAGAAAAAAAATGAAGATAATTCATGTCAAATACAAAAATATATTAAAAAATATGAAATTTTCACTATAGATGTATATTATAATGTACAACATCATGGTTTAAACTAAAGTTACCTTATCACTCTAAAATTAGAAAATCAACAAACTTTGGTTATAGGCCCAAAGTTCATATTGCTAGAAATATTAATTTTTGAATTTTCCAAAATTTCCAATTGGAGTAGAAACTGCACATGATAAGCTTCCTAGCATTTTTAGTTGAATTCAAATTTAAAAAAATATAATTCTTATGGTCGAAATTCACATCAAGAGTAAGTAGCAAGAAATGGCCAAAATACTCTACAAGGCCACAAGGGTGATATGTGGATTAAGCATCTTCTTCTTTAGAAAACTCAATAATACCATGGTGAGGAAATTTGCAATTATTGATACAATTCACTAATAATGTACTAAAGCAACTTTAAGAAAATCAAGTGAAAATACATTTCTTTCCATCCTACAATCTTATGTGAAGTCATTTGAATGGATACTTAGCAATGCAATAGTGTGACAAGGTTAAGTAACCACTCTACAAATAAAATTCCTAATTATTCACCCACCCTCCTCCCAAGCCCCAAACCAAAAAATTTTTTAATACATATATGATAGATAGAATACATATAAAATTCAAGCAAGTATGATATACAAAATATAGATTGGTTATATGGAATATTGCAATTAATAGTATGGCATATGGATGCATGCATGGGATACATTGTATGAGATATAGATGTTAATCCCCTTGTTAATCCTATATTAATTGTAATCTAGCATATTTAAAAAAATATATACATATAGGGGGTAATGAAAAAGCATTATAAGACCACATTAGGAAAATATTGGACCCTCAGAGAGCTTTCTAAAGAGTTCCTACATAGCTCATTAAAATATACTTCTCAAGAAAATGGTAAAACTTTTTTCCTAATTCCATTCACCCTCATATTGATGGAAATTTTTATGTGGGTTACATCCATTGGCTTAGAGAATGTGTACAATACTCCAAATTTGACAAGTCACTTTTATTTTACTTCACCGCTAAGTACCTAGGGCTTTCAAAGTATGTTTCTTTTATGAAAAAATAGCATGGGCTTATAGTTATCTCCAATGAAACAATTTTTTTTCTAAAAATTTAACCGTGTGGATGTTTAAAAAGCTTGCTTATTAGTGTGTTTAAAAATTTTGAGTGTGAAATTGCACAAGATTTATAGAATTATAATAATTAAAAAAAAAAATTAAATTTTTTTTAAATTAAATTTAAAAATATATATATATATATATATACACACATTATATTTTTAATATAGTACCCCTTCCCACAAGAGGTATTTTCATTTAAGAGATTTGGGGATTGTAAGAGACACGCATGATGAACAACTACAAATTGCATTAGCACACTAAAATTCACTTCCAAAAACCTTAAGTTCAAATACCCCTTATTTTTATGGGCCCCATCAAGAGACACTTACACTCCCCTAATGGGAAACTTTAGTGGATTGCCAGGGTGGATTGTTGGAAACGTGGAAACAAAACTTGGAAACCAAGAATAAGAGCTTGAAGTCGATCGTGGAAGATTTGCATTTCTTTTAAAATTAGATAACATCATTTTATATTTAAAAGTCAATTTTTTAAATCTATCACACTTTCAAGTTTAGTTTTTATTTAGAATTAGGAGTATCAAAAATTAATGATTTAGAGCTGAAAGTTTTGTAGTCTATTTCCACAATAGGTGGGCATATTCCTATCAAGGACAATCTAAAAATAGACTATTTAATGTCCTCCATGTTTCTACAATTAGGACTTCCTTGCGTGCTAAATTTGAACATTGAAGATGGTTTCAAGCTTATTCTTCCGCTAAAATCTCATGACCATCAAGTCTTCACAAATGGCCAATTTTGGGGGGTTTTATAAATATTTTTTTCTACATTTTACAAATTAAAATGTCAAAGTACCTATTTTTGTAATAATTTTGTACTTTTCTAGTTTTCCTACTTGAGGAGTTTTTCTATGCTTTTCCATTGGTGGTTACCTTCATCTTAAAGATATATACAATGGCCGTAATTTTTAGAAATTATTTATCTAATTTTATTTTATTTTTACCCTCAAAAAACATGAAAACTGCCAAAAGACTACAAAATCATCTAATGTTTCTTATAACTATCCTACCATTGGTTTTTAACCAACAATGCTAGAGTGTGAGTAAGGAGCGACAATTGATGAATGTTTAGACTTGAATACTCACTAAGAATTTCTTTTACTAAAATAGACATGTCATAGTTATAAATAGTGATGTTAGACCCCAAAATAGTAATTTAAAATTACCAAAATTAAAAATCCAAAAAATCAAATTTTCAAAATTCAATTTATTTCTTAACCCCTAGAGTCCCAAAACCATTTCTTTGGCAAAAACGACTCAAAACTGACAATTCTATTGTGTTTTGTCAAGAAAATAGATAAAATATTTTTCTAAGAATCTAACCCTAGGATCTTATACTTCATTAGTCTTAAATCACGTGTTAAGGATTTTATAAAGTGTGACCATATAGATTGGAAGATATCAGCATTCAAAGTTGGAAAAAAACATTTTATTTGAATGTTGGCTTGCAATTTCAAATGACTTTGACTGCCATTTATGGAAAAAATTTCACTTTAGATTTTTAATTAAAAAAATTTTGTGTTGAAGAATTGAAGGGAAAGTCTAGGAATTTTTTTTTAAAAAAGCCACTTGATTTTCATTCTTTAAAAAATTGTTAAGTACAAGTAGGTCCAAGATTGAAAGAAAAACTAAATCATTAAGAGCATTAAGATGGGATTGGAACACTATAATCCCAATGGTCAAATGATTTTAGCAAGCAAACTTAACCTTGTCAAACATTTTTTTTGAAAAATTGGGAAAATTACATTCAGAAATGAATCATATTAGTTATTTTTTCAAGAAGATGCTCTAATTGCTCCCCCCAAAAGATGGTCAATAATTTTCACATAACAAATCCACATAGAATGAATCAAAGCTTCCCATATAGATAAAATTACAATCTACGAGAAAAAAATTTTAATTAAATATTTTTTATGTGAGGATTTTTGCTTGCTGTACTTGAAAAAAAGGACATTTTGTACCATAACTTTTTCTCCAAGGCTCCAAATGAAATAAAAATTATATTCCTAGAAAGCTACTAAGTTTTCCTATCTTCACAAAAAGTTTCAAAAATTAGGATGAACATTGAGACCATAGGAGCCTACCCAAAATCCATTTTGTCCACCGAGGGGACTATGGGACTTTATGGGTTAAAAAAGTTTAATTTTAAGGTACTTATTTAGCATTCAAGTGTTTTAGGTAGGGCCAAGAATGATAGCTTGGACTCTTCCATAGCATGAAAAAGGTACTACCATAGAGATGATATAGGAATGAATTTCATCTATGTCATCCATTCATGTTATGGAATAATTGGATGAAGATAGTGCATGTTTAACCTTCTTTGTAATAATCTATAAATATATACACCTCCATTATATATTTGTTATAATCTAAATAGGACAAGTTACCTAAGCATATTACCTGACAATATTAATTCTTTTTGAATGAGTTAGACCAAAGATCTTTGGGTATTAACCCCTAAATGCCCAAGGCACCAAATTTTGGTGTTTTGAAAACTTTGAAGTTAAGTAAAATCCAAAAAAAATTCTATTATTATTAGTTTATATTTTTGGAGAACTCTTTTTGAAGTCTAGTTTTAGGATCAAAAAATCGATCTTAAAAATGAAAGATTATGATTTCTCTATTCAAGATTTTGTGCAAGGGTGCCCATTGCAATCTTGACTTCCCGTAGTGTGAAGGGCTTGGGAAATGAGCCTCAAATACACTAGATCTTGGAGGAAAAATCACATTAGAAATTCATTTAAAAGAATTGTAGAATAGATTTTGAAAAACTATAAATTGATTGGATTTGTGCATGCTAGGCCCTATAACCTCATATTTTTTTTGAGTGACCAAATTTTTAGAGTTGACATGCAAAAAGAGAATTGAAAAATTTTCATAGTTTTAACACCTTCCTGATCAAACATTATAATCTTTCAATCTGTAAGTGATATTGTTATGTTTTCTTTTCCTATGCGATCTCTAACATGTATAGTTTGAAATTGTATGGTTACAATTGAAAAGAAATCGGTATAACTTATATAAATGTTGACTTTTTTTTCTATTTAGAACAAATTTCAAGAAGCTCCAAACATGCCTTGTGCATTTAGGGTTAATACCTGGCTGATCCCTCTACTCATTACACAACATGTGGAAATAAGTTACATCTGGGTTTCTTCTCACCACATAAAATAATATTGATGGTTTATTGGGACTCGATCCTTAATTAGAGGCTTAAGGCCATTGATCAAGTCTGGTTATTGGTTGTAAGGATGCACCGTAGTTTCCTACTACTCTGTATCCCGCCAGTTCTATGCCAAATTTGAAATTATACACTTATGTCGAACTCAGCCTATGACAATCCAAATGGGAGCCAGGCAGCCAGCCCATTATAGGCAAAATTACAATAGTGGTGTACATTCTAGTTCTGAAATTATTAGAGCATAGAGATTCTTGTTGTGGCTCCTCCAGACCACATTGAGTTCAAGATTTGCGTTTCATTTTAGACTTTGCTTAACATGGTGCTGGGTTCTTAAAACAACAGCAAACAGGTGCTACCTATTTCCTTAGCAAAACTAATACAGGTTCTTGATTTTTGCTTGTTTGAATTAGCATTGGTTACATGTTTGATGAAAAAATTTCTATTGTGAATATATGATGACAAGTAGTGGTACATCTAAAGACATCTCATACATGTTCGGTTGGCATACTAATTGTTGGTTGCTTGGCATGGGTACAGGTGAGGATTACCACCTCTAGAAAAAAATTTCAGAAAATCTCCTAAAGTACACCATTGGGGGATTACGTTATTAAGTTTTTTGCAACATTTTGTGCTTGATGCTTTTGTGGATTAGGCTCATACTCTCATTTGTATTTTTGTTTTATTGCTTCAAATCGACTTGGGTTGTTCACTTGAGACCCATCAAGCTTCTGGTTGACTGGTATGACAATTGCGGAAGATACCACAGTACTTGGCCTGCTGGCTTCGTCACAATTTCACCTTTGGCTGGAACTCAGGGTTAACCCTACACGTCTAGATTCATCTCCAGAATTGACAATTTGAGAAAAATCATTATAAGGTGCTATTTGGAAGCATATTTTGGAATTGAAATGCAAATAAAAGTTTTAGATTTAGATTTGCAGATTTCATCTATATAGTTAGATTCACCAATGCTATCACTAGTCTTTTTTTTTTTATAAATTTTGAAAGAGAAATTCCAAAATTTCTTCAAAATTCGATTGCAAGTAAAATACTATCACTTTTTGAGTAAAATTTGTTGGAATGGATTTGAAATGAGGTTCTCTTCACATGGTGATTTTTTGAAATTTTTGTATTCTTCCTATCTATGACCTCATTTTGGCTAGTCCAGTTTTGAACTAAAGTCAATGCAATTTGACCACTTGACATACTTGCACATTTGTAATTTTAGAAAAATATGAACTATAGTAACACCAAATCCAACCCTTAGATAGGACAAAAAATTGATAATGTATCTTCACAAATTAAAATAATTTTCATCCAAGTAGTTAGGAGGATGAAACTGGAGTTTCAATCTGTTCATCCTCTAGAAAATGGACGTTGACGCGTTTAGGGGTTAACCCTTAAACGCCGGGCTGGTGATTGTGGAAATCAGCCCTTTGGAACCGTGTGACATCATCTACTTTAAAAAAATCAAAAATATTCCACCTTCCACCTCAAATTCTGAGGATGAATAGTTGTATTTTTGTCCTACACAGGAGAATTCCTTGTCATTCATTGGCCAAAAAATATCCGCAGTGTCGTTTATGGGTTTATTTTTTTTTGCCTCAGGCACTAGGTTATTACTGGGTCAATACTGAAACTGTTTTGGCTCCGACTTTGCTCATTTGCTTACAGTACTTTCCATGCACAATTTATACATTCGGAATGTGTTATAATTCCTTGTTATTATTAGCCAAAGTTCTATATTACAACACTGATGCATACTTCAACCTGAAGTTCATTTGTTTTATTATTTTGTATACGCTCTACAAGTTGATAATTTTGTTCAATAAGTGAATTGACACTTAGTTACAAAATTTGAGTTGGCACTCTAAAAGAGATTTAGAATCAAGTCTAATTCTATCAGAGGAGTATCGAGAGAGCATTTTTTTTAATGATACATATGCCACACGGCCTTCATTTGGGAGTTTCTTTGAATTGCGATTTAAGAGGAAAAAAATTCAAATTTTTTTTTTTGATAGAAATAAAATTTTCCAATTTTTCAAAAAAGTTCACTTTTTTCATTCTCAAAAAAGTTTTTTTTCCAATTTTTTTAATTAGTAAATGGCTCCTTGGATCTGAAGAGCAATTTCTTATTGTGAGAGGCAACCTTGCTCTATTAATTTGAATTGCAATTTTATTGAATTTTTTTTTAAGAAAAATAAAATTATTCAATTCATAACTCCTCGGAATTCAAAGAGCCTTCCATTGGCTCTAAGGGACCTTCATAAAGAACTTAAGACCTTTAAATAACCCCCCAAAATAAAAGTAGGGTCTTCTGGCACCAAAAAATGACTCCTCGAATTCAAGGACACTATTCTTGGCACCAAAAAGGGCTCTTAAGAGTCAAGGAGCCTTCTCTTGGCACCAAAGAAATGCTCCTTTGCTCCTTGGAATCCGAAAAGTCCTAACCAATAGAATATTAATTATTTTTTGAAAAGAAAAATTCATTTTCAATTTTTTTTATAAACAACTCAAATTTTCTCCCAAATTAATATAGGGAGGGTGTCTTTAGCAATAAGAAATCGCTCCTCAAATCCTAGAAGTCTTTCAAAGAATTTAAAAAAGAAAAAAAAATGATTATTTTTAGTTTTAAAAAAAATTATGAAAATATTTTTTGAAAACACAAATATTTTTTGAAGAAAATAATTTTTCATTTTTTGTCATTTTAATCAAAATAGCCTTCCAAATTAATAAAGGGAGTATCCTTTGGCAACCTCTCTACTTTTGATTTAAGGTACTTAGACATCGATCTTCATTTTAAACAATTGAGTTTTTAATCCCATTTAGTAGACATCCATCATCCAATGCAAGGAACAACAAATGTATTTCATCCAACACAGTCAACTGCAAAAAATTCATCCAAATCTATTCATCCCCATTCATCTTTAGTACACTCATGTATAGCCATAAGTATTTACTCTAAACCATGGATATAGGCATCTTATAATAAAAAGTTTTAAATTTTTGACAAGAGTTTTAAAAATGGTCATTGTTCACCACTCATCACTTGTTGTTCAATGCTTAAGGCTTGTTGCTCCCTACTCATACTTTAGTAACCTTGGTTTTTATCAAGCTTTTTGATCTCGAACTTGGTTTGTGTTAGTCCAATTGAACCTTTAGTCTTCAAATGAATGTAGTTGCTCAAAATACACATGATTATATGGAGTTATGAAATATTTGATCACTACTAAAATTCATAATAGCTATGTAACAACATTTGAGTGATGAATACAAAAACATGATTCTAAAATTGACATTCAACTTTTGAGCCTTTTTGACTATATTTGGTGAAAAATGATGTGTTTAAGTCTAAAGTTCCAAAATTTTAATTTTGGTTGCAAAACTGTAGCTTAATAAAGCATCTTTTAAAACGTTGCTATGCATTGCTACAAATGCTTCAAATGTTTTTATCTCCACCCCACCTCACTCCCTACAACCCAATTCTAGAAATCTAGTGTGTTATCCACTATGTTACATGTAAAAGCAACATTGAAAAAATACATGGAGTTGTAAAAGCTATTGGAAGGTGATCTAAAATCTTAAGTTTTGGGACACTCATTAAGACTTGTTATTATCACATGTCGATCCAACTTCATGTGACAAAATAGAAGTAAAAATTCAATTTATTAATTGAAAAATTCAATTAAAATGCCATTGCATACCCTCAAGTAGGGAAGAAAATGAATTGAATAAGGAGTTGGGAGAGGAATAGGGTTGAAGTTTTTTGCAGCTCACCATATTCTAGATGAAATACTATTTGTGTATGAACTGAGTGTTGTTTTTAACTCAAACATCTATTGGCACTAGAAGCTAATGTAAACTTTGAAATCATGCAAGAAAATCACTACTACATATGAGGTTTGTTAGCAAAAGAAAAAATGTTGCTAACAATATTCAAAATCATTTTTTAGTTTCACAAAAACATTGCTATAAAAGTATAAACATTGCTGAAAATGAGCCCAAATTTGGAACATGCTTATGCAACACTTATTTTCTCCTTTAGAAACATTTGTTTCCAATGATTTATCTATTTTGGAGAGGGTAGATATTTAATATTTGATTAATTTTTTCCAATGAAATATCAATATAGATGTATGATATTTATAAGGTGGTACAATTTATCAACATATGGTATTGAATTATAGAAGTGCAAAATTTTGCTTTTATACAATATATCTATACAATGCATGTTTGGTATGCGATACAAAATATACCTTGTACATACATATATTCAATACAATATGGTATTAGGGTGATTGCAAGAAACACTTGTACTATTTGTTGCATTTTTCATTTTTTGCCTTTTAGTACTTTTTGTACTACAAGTCACTTCCAATACTATTGAAGGCATGGAGCATGAAATTTGGACGACCAATTGGATTTCAAATCAACTATTTTGACAACTTGTGATGTTCATCATTGAATGACAAGGATGGATGACAATACTTAATTCACCATAAAATATAGTTCACATTGATAGATTGGATGCACTATGGCCCACACTAGTACTATTTTGTCATTTTGTGTACCCTGGAATACTATTTCGAACAACAAACTACAATTCACGCTAGAAAATGAGACTTCCACATTTCTATTTTTTTAAATTAGAAAATGCACTTGAATTTCTTTTGTAAAAGTGGACATTGTTGCCAACTAAGAGCAAAAAAAGAAAATCAAAGCTAGAGCTAAAAAAACATTTTTCATTCAATATGAATTCAACTTGAGTATAGCACACCTTAGGCCAATGTAAAATACACTTGGAACATGGTTTTCGAAATCCCTCTTTTGAGAAGGTGTATTTCTACTAAAAGAGCTATCCTACCAAATTTGATTGTGTAACTCTTCAAAAAAGGTACTCAATAGTACTAAAACCCACCAAAATCACATATGTGACATACATTTGAAATTCAATCTCTCCTCTAGAATTAAATTTGAAAAAATTGAAATAATTCAAGTACATTTTCTATTGTTGTAGGAAGCTTATTTCTAAATTTCATGTTCATTCAATCATTTTTGTATTAATTATGGCACAAAACAACTTCTGCATTGATCATGTGATGAAAAATAGGACAAGTGTTTCTTGCAATCAGCCATTATACAATATATAAATTATATATATACATTCTACACAATGAAATATGTGTTGCATATGAGATTTTGGCAAGAAAGACTTACCTACTATATTTCATAGGAGTTTCACCAAGGATAATGTTTATGAAATAAATAATGTCACAACAAAGAATGAAGATTGAAACATTGAAAACATTGAAGAAATATTTCGGTACTTAAATATTGCTTTTCACCTCCAAGTTATATTTTAAGTACAAATGTTGCTCACCATTCCTTTAAAAATTTCTCAATTATTGGAGAATATGTTGTTAAAAAATCGTTGCTAAAAAACATTGCATATAAGTTTATATGTAATTGTCAATTTAACATAATTGAATCTATAGTAATAGGAGTATTGAAGGAATCTTTGAACTCAATAAGTCCCTTTACTACGGTATGAATCTATTATATTAAGTATATAGTGTCACCACCCCTCTCAAAAATTGTTGTCACAAATGTCATCACATTTTAATCCCAAATGTTTTTCATCTAGTTATGTACAACTTTGACCAACTATCTTATCTATATTCTCCTCATTAAGTTCAATGTTGCATTGTAACAAGATTGTGCTAGTATGATATTACAATAAGATACTAGAGGAGGATGTTTGTGATGGATATGTTGTACCAAGCATGAGGAAATATCTTCTACAAATGTTTATATATGAATTGTGATAGTAGTACATTGCTACGTTCTACGTTGTTTATATTAGTTCGTCTTAAGCAATTCTATCCCTAGAACAAACTCTCACTTTGAAAAGTCAATTTTAGGGACTTAGACAACATTTGAGACACCATTACGTAGTAGACTAGTAGTTGTAAGGTAGAGATGGCATTTGTATAGAGTCCTTTCTAATTGGGTTTTAAAAAGTCACTCATTTATAATGAATATGTATGTCATTGATGTATTTTAGTTAGCACATTCCTTGTAAGCAATGGAATAATCTACAATATTTCTAGTCAACAATGAGGTATTCTGCAATTCTAGTACAATCAAAGACATTTCCATGTGAACATAGAAGTTCCAATACAAAATGTTCTAATGAGTGTACTTTCTATGCATGGTACTGTAAATGGCTATTAACAGTAAGGATAACACAATCAGAGATGCTTCAATAAGAATATCATGGAAGTAAGTTAATACTCAAATTACTCATGAAGTCATGAATTGTACTGTTCTAGTGCATGTACTTCCTATGCACAGTATTGTAAATGGCCATGTCATTGATAGTAAGGGATAACACCATCAAAGACGCTTCAATGTGAACACCATACATAAGGTAGTTTGCTCTTAAAGCCACCGTTTAAGGCTTGGCGACCTATTCGATGGTCCTGAGATGCACGAAATTATTTTTTCTTTCTTTTTTCTTGAAGAAAAATTGATGTGGAATATAACCCAAGTGGTTTCATATTTTTCGGAGCATTTTTTAATTACTTATAAATTTTTAAAGAATTTTGCCATAGGCACCTATTTCTTGATTGTAGGCCTTATAAAACCCACACATGCATAGTTTGAAAAAACTCAAAAAAGATATGGCTTCACCCAAAACAAGCATTGCAGCATGTAGAAAGTAATAGATAGGGTTCTAAAATGTGGCCTCTACTAAGCTTAATTCTTAAAGGGCGAAGTCCTATTTTTTGACAAAAATCACTCAAATTTGTCATTTTTGTTGTGTTCATCCAAGGAAAAAAAATCCAAAATTAAAAAATCTAACCATAGGATCTTGTACTATACTTGTATGAGATCAAGGATAAAAATTTCATGAAGTTTGACCGTACATATTGGAAGATATTAGCATTCAAAGTTGTGGGGGAAAAGATTTTTTGAATATAGGTAAACATTTCAGAAATGGACCCACTTTGGCTCTTATTCCATCCACTAGCAAAGTATAAAGGAACATTTGACAAATATTAAACCGCTTTGACATCATTGACAAAACATTCAATACTTAACACATATCCATTTTACAACCTCTTAATGTCCATTTCAGACCCTGCTAGAGATGGTCTGAAGAAGAGGGTCTGAATTAGAGCAGACTACTATAAGCTTACTCATTAGCTGAACTTTTCTACGAGTGCATGTTTCCTGTATGCAAGTTACCGCAAGTTACATGGCTTTGCCATTGAGAGTAATAAGGCCAGAGTCTTCCGTGTAGCAGGGGACAAGTGTACTGTACACTGTAGAGCCCACTCACACATGCAGAATTCCTTCTTCCAATAACTTAGTCATGGTATGTATTCTCCGCTTGTGATTGGAAATTTGGAACCCCCACTGACGTACTTCAAACATCATCACTATTTCACACAATATCCAATTCCAACAACTTGCACTGCGGTGCAATCCTCTCACAACATGGGGACAACTGGAAATCAAGACCCCACAAAGAAGAAGTCCATTCTAATCATGAAAACCACTTAAAACAGAAAAACAGCTTCAAGCCCCAGCAATAAGTTACCTGGAATCAGATCGAATTCTAATTACTGTAATCAATGGCGTCAACAGAACTGCATCGTTGATCTAATAGGATACAAATCCTACTTAAGACTCTTCACATCGATTTGCGATTTGGGACAGCGATGACGATGGTCATCCGTCTAAAGCCCCGCCAAAGCCTTGACGTTGATCGGGTAGGCGCTCGTGGTATTTCCAGTGTAGATCAACTTGAAGAATATGTGCACAACGACCTGACTAGGGTGCAAATAGTCCCAGAACAGCGACTTGGAGGGGCGTTTACAGAAATCCGCCACCGCGTTTGGCAGCTGGGCCGGCACGGGCTTCCCGCACTGCACTTGGGAGTTCAGAAACCCAGCGCCACAGCAAGCGGACGTCACATTCGTCAAGCCGAAGGATGCGCCGTCGGCGATGATGTCTGACACCGTGTCGAACGTGAAGCCAATGATGATGTTGAAGTCGGGATAGGCGTTGCGGAGCCCGTCGACCACCTGCCTCAAAGCCGCGTTGAACGCTAGTGCCAGTTGGTTGGCTACCACCAGACATTCGCCGGGTTGAGTAGGGTTGAAGGCTCTTGCGCGAGGCGAGCATCCGATTGGGGGAAGGCCGAGCACCACCACCTTCCTTGCTCCAGCGTTGTACAACGCCTGTAATTGTCACAAAATCCATCCATAAATTCATTAATTTGCTATAGATCGACCTCAACATGCACGTTCCTAAGACGATCAATGAACAGTCGTCTGGACTCTAGAGGTATCAAACTTGGCCGGCCGGCCGTTGATTTTTTCACTAGGATCATATATTGAGTAGTCTAATAATTGGAGATAATTTTACGATCCTTGAACTTT
The DNA here is from genome assembly GCA_963920665.1 of Straminergon stramineum. Taxonomy (NCBI): domain Eukaryota; kingdom Viridiplantae; phylum Streptophyta; class Bryopsida; order Hypnales; family Calliergonaceae; genus Straminergon; species Straminergon stramineum. The sequence continues at coordinate 1,504,471 of OY987263.1, forward strand.
TGGTCATTAATTAGAAGATAGAAGAGTAATTACGCTATGCAAAGTCTTGATTAAATGAAGGGAACCTGGAGAGCTTGCAAGGATTGATTGGAGGCTAGCTTACAAGAAGAGCTTTCTGGTAATTGCTGATTGCGGAAGCAAGATAGACGGTGGCGTTGATCTCCTGTTGGAGGGTAGTGTTGGAGAGGAACCCGTTAAGATCGTTGGAGCCGCTGACAATGAAGAAAATGGACTTGGAGATGAGAGTGTTTGCAGTCTCCACTCCCAGTTGCTGCTGCAGGGTTGATTTTGCAGTCCCGAACTGTTGTACTTGGACACTCATTGGGACCACCTGAGGGAAGTCCATGCAATTATGGCCAAATCAGTACTTGTGATCGGTAGTTATATTTACAAGCTTCCGAACCAGTATCTGAGAAAACACACATATTGATCTCAATTTCGAGATTATAGGGAGGACTTACTAAGCCTCCGCCAGTGGAATCCAGAAGACCGCTCCCAGCTGAGGCGAAGTTGACGCCTTTGGTGAAGGAAGCGTTCGGCTGCAGGAAGGGGGGTGCGAATGGGAGTCCCAATGCTTCAGCTGTTCCAACCCAATTACAAATTAGAATCCTTTTCTCAAAAGATGAATACGCGTCACCGGGAAACTGAAATCTAACGCCAAACACTACTTGTCTCCTCGACAGAACTCACGTACTAATTCAACAAGTCGTCAATGAATAGCTACCAAGGAAATCGACAACGAGGCGGCCGTTAGAAAATCGTCCGGTGGGCCTTCCGAAGAACGTCTTGCCGTAGGGAGGAAAGTCGGCCCTGGATGTGGCCTTGGGCAAGTAGTTGTTGGTTCCCACATCAGCTAACGAGTCACCGAATGCAAAGAACGCAGGCACGTCGAAGCTCCGAAGCGACCTCGCTGCGTCCACAGTCGGCATCCCAGAGAAAAGCACAGCTGCAGCCAACACCAGCATGACCACTCTGAAATCCATGACTAGTTGCAATTGAGCTTCGCCTTCTTGTATGCTCCCAGCTCGAGTGAGTCCAAACCACCTCCCTTGAGTTTCTCGACCAAAAATTACACCGTACCTGTTGCAATAATTAAAGTAACCCTGACAAGCTAGCTTGAATCTGTCTGTAATCCGAATCGTGGCTGGGACTGGATTCGATCACTTTCAGCTGATGCTGCATGAAGCTGGAGACTGAGACAGTGGCCGGAAGATTGTGTGTATATATAGATGTTTCTAAGAAGTTCAACACTTGAAGGTTTTTTTAGTCGGACGACAAGCACAAGTGCGATCAATTGGTTTCCAATCCACGCGCTGTAGAAGACTGCAGCTATTTCCATGTGAAGCTAGAAAGGTGCGATATAAGGAGCAGGCGAGCCGCCGGCGGCCGCGTGTTGGCAGCCACAAGTCCAAGGTGTTCAACCAAGACCCAGTCTAATTTTTTTATTTTCCTGTTAGAAGAGCGATTTGTATCCTGGAATGTATGCACGTGACTAAAAAAAATGGAGAAAATGGATAGAAGCATCCTCATCTTGGCATATGTTCCTTCATCTCAAAACTTATCTAATATAAGTACTAGCTTTTATCAAAATATTGGTGGATCTAGACATCTAGTATTTTCATCGGCCGAGCTACAAAACACGACAATAGTCAGTGACCTAGAGATGAAGAGAAAGAAGTAGTCGGGGTGGAGTTTCAAGATAACCTTGAAATTATAAAATCTTCAAATGAGCAAATAAGTATGATAAACCTATAATCATGACATTTCAATATGTTGGGGACTTTTAACCCCTAAATGGTCAAACTGCATTTTTTGGCAGCATAGCAATTTTGGGCAACTCAATACTATTGGAGTTTTTCTTTATTTTTCTATGAAATTTTCACATAACATGTACCCGAGGAGTAGCTAAGGCACAACATTTTTCATAACTTTTGACTATGTGGTTAAAAATTTATTGCATGATATGTCATTTTCAATGCTTGGCGGGCAGCCCGGATAGCTCCAAAAAAATTCTTTAAGAATCACTTTTTAAAGAAATAAAAATTTGAAATTGGTTTTCTAGATTTATATATATGTGGAAAGCTTTGAATCATTCCATTTTGATCAAGGAGAAGAAAGTTAAGAGGAGTTTTAGTTTGTGGGTAGTTGCGGGTAGTTATAGAATATCTACTCTAAAATAAACTTTAAAGTCCTTTATTTAACTCAATTTTAAATATTTTTGGAAAATAATAAAGATTGGCATTATAACCATTGGGATTGGCATTTTTCAATTTCATAAAGAAATTGTTAACAATTTAGTATTTTGAATCATTCTCTACTTCTTTCTACTTACTATTTTTTTCTATATGTTGTATAAGCCCAAATGATCCAAAAAAATTCAAGCATGTAGCCAACTTGCCTTGAAAAATGAATCCAAAGAAGCACCACCATTTTGTACATTTTTTCATACAAATGTGACTTTGTGAAGTGCAACTACCCAATTTTTTGCAAGACTACAAATAAGATTTTTGTCACTTCAAATGCTAATATTTTGCAATTTGTTTGGTGGAAATTTTTGAAATTTTTTTCACATCTTCTCAAACCAGCTTACTACAAGATCCTATGGTTATATGTGTCCTCAAATGTATTGTTTCTAAAATTTGATACTTATAATAGAAATGGTAGTTTTTGAGCGTTTTTAGTGAAAAATGAGTCAAATACATGTAGGGGCTAAAATCATAGTATTTGAAATCCAAAATTTTTAAAACTTTGGATTTTGAATTTTACAAAATTTCTAACTTTTATAGTTGGCAAATAATATAGAATTGAAAATTAAAAATTGTACATTTAGAATTTAGAATCTTTTTAATTGAAAAATTCAAAAGTTATCAATTAATAAATTTCATTACATTTGTTAATAAGCAATGTTTTTAAATTTTATGAAAATTTTTAAAAATTGAAATAAAATATTTTTTTCTACTACATGTTTATCTATCTATTAGCAATACAAAATTTCAAATATGATTTTTAAGGATTTATTAACTTGACAAGTTTGAGAGATGTTTGGCAATTTTATCCATTTTTCCAAGCATTTTTCTTAGTATCATAGGAGTTAGTGCTAAAAACAAATAAGATTTTGGCAAAAATTTGTAGGGTGACCCTAGTCTAAGGAAGCACAAGTTGTTGCAAGAAACACTTGCCATTTTTTGTCTCAAAATGGCCTATTTTAATGAGTACCATGATTTTTGGAAATAATTTTTTAAATGAAACAAAATATGCATAATTTGTGAAGAATTAAATATGTTCTTTGAAATTTTCACACAAAATGAGAGGGATGGAAAATGTCAAAAAAATGGATACTTAGATGTTTGATTTTTAGAAAATAACAATAAAATAAAATAAAAATTAGAGTTTTTTTCTAACTTGAAGGTGCTTCTTCTCAACCATTTGCATCTTTGGGGAAATTTTTTGTTCTCTACACTTGTACCAAGGTAGTGCACTTTGAATACATGTGGAAGGTGGGCACTTTATGACTTTTAGAAAATATCTTTGTATGCCTATAGGATTCTTGTAAGTCTTCAACTGTTATTTGTTTCTATGGGAGCCAACTACATATTGTTTAGTATTCCGCTTGAAATTCAATCATTTTGATATTATTTTCAAAACTAATCAACTGGTTTAATGCATGTAGAGGAGGATTATGAAATGCAATATTTGATTTGTCAATTTGCACCATTGTGTGTAGTGTTTGGAGGTGAATTGGGAGAGTTAGGGTTTGACAATTTGTTTCTTGATTTGTGATAGTGTTGATGCTTTGGATTGCAATGGAATGGGATACTTGTGAATTTTGAGTAAGAAATTTAGTATTAGAGCATGTTTAAAATTTTGAATGCTGAAATTTTATGATAGTTGTATAATTATATTTGGTGGTCTAGGTTATTTTTATTGTTAATGCTTTCCAATTCACCTATTTTGTATTACAAAATGCTTTTCTCTTCATCATTAGACAATTTTAGGAGATGGAAGGGGACAAAGAAGGAAAAGGGGACATGAGATCAAAGATGAAGTTGTGAAGAGATGAGAATTTAGGAATGAATGTAAAAGTTTCACATTCAATGGGAAAATGGGTAATATATCCCTTTTAGAATTTGTGTAAATTTTTTACAACCAATGGAAAATTGACATGTGTACCCTCCTTGTAAATCATTTTTATTGTTTTCAACATGGTTTGTCACTATCACCTCAAAATAGGTAGTAATTGCTTGTTACTAGTATACCAATATGTCCTATTAGTACGTATTACGAAATGAATTTATATATGGTTATAACTTTTTACAAGAAAAGAGTATCTTTACCAATGATCAATACTTGTGACTATTCTTCCATATGAATAGCATTAATCCACATACCATGGGAAAAAATACTCCTCCTTTGTAAAAAATTATAACTATGCGTAAAATCATTTTGTAATACAGAGTCTTAGAAAAAATTAGTGTCATAGAATTTATTTATTCTAATTGGAAAATGAAAAGAGATTTTAATGCATTGATAAATACATCATTTGGATACCATATACAAAAGTTAGGATGGATCAAAGCTTTATCAATAGATGTTCTAAAACCATTTCTTCAATAATAGGTACATATTGATTTTTAGGAGATGTATACAATGAACGCATCTCATCAAGTGACACTTTTAGGTAGCCAAAGCATTTGGGTGTCTTTTCTTAAGAGGTGTACTCTTATTTTTATAGCTTTTTTGAAAGTTATCTATCAATATTATTAGTCTTTGGTGTTATTAGTGCAATTATTGAGTTTCTAATTTCTAATTTTGTTAGATCTTAATGAGCATCAAAAGCGGATTCTAGATTCTTTTTGTATGCTCTTTTTAGATGTGGTTGAATAACTATAGATTTTGAAAGTGATGAAAATAGGTGTATCTAAATTCTTGCCTAGATGTAATTGAATTGAGGATATGTATTTTAGGCTTGAGTTTGTAGAGGTCAATTTTGGAAATCAGTTGTTGTTAGGTGGAATCGACTTGCATGATGTGTGCAATGATCTTGGAACCCCACTACTTCAAACTTCATCGCTTCATCAATTTTTCACATATCAAAATAATATGAATTTTATATATAGAATTCTATTCTTATATTCATATTCTTTTCTTTATTCTTAATTATTTATTATTATTTATTTTCAATCATTATATTTACATTCTTTGCCCACTAACCTATTAGTTGTAAATCTTTGAATAGGATAGATTTAAATGTTCTCATTAGAACAACCATACTATAAGCATTAATGGACAAAGTCCGAAAATAGATATATAAAAGTTGTAGTGTGTAACATACTACACATTGCCATGGAAGTTTGAAGAAAAAATTAGTTGAAATTTGAAAGAAAATTAATTTCAAAGTTAGCCATGTCTAAAACTGGGTTCTATGCACCATGAATTGGAATTCCTTTATCTTTTGTCAATTTTTTCTTTGAACTCCAAAAAGCTTTTTGTTCCTTTTTTTTATGTTGGTCTATATCATTTTAGATTGTTATACACAAAAATTGAAGGAAGTTTCCATTTTATTGAATTTAAATATTAATAATTTGACGAACATGCAAATGATGTTGGTTCTCACAATATTTGAATTTTTTTTGAATTGAGATCATGGTATCACATTAGCCATTGTAGAGAGTATAGGTTGCAACATGGACCATTGTTATATTTTAATACAATTGCATTTGAAATATTTGTTGAATGAGACAATTTTTATTTTATAGTTGTATAATGTGCTTTTAGGTTCAATTGTTTTGTACAAAGACTTGAGTTTGTAATGCACATAATTTATCCAAAAAAATCCCCCAAAATCATATTATCATTGTCAACATCATCAAAAACTGAAAATTGTCAAAAATTACACTAACCTTGAGTTCATGAAATTGATAGTTTTTTGGGCTATAGGGTTCAATGCATTTTGTTAATTAAAGAACACAAAATTGTGATCAAAGTTACATACAATGTTCTTCTAAGGGTTAGTTTACACCAAGGCCAAGCCTTGTGACTACTTGAATTGTTTTGCCATGTGATTGATAGATAAGCAAGAGGTGTTTAAATTTCATTTGACATCTACAAGGCCTATAGCCCAAGGGATGATAAGTCTACATGGCTTCCTATGTAGACCATGAAGACAATTGTGCCATGGTTTGGGGTGACACATTCTTAACTACAAGAGATAGGCCTAACAAATATCACTCTTGACTATGACAAAAATTAAATGAAAGCCTTTAAATATGATTTTAGAAATATTTATTTATTTATTTTAATAATAATATTTTTCAAAAGCAAGAGGAAGATTTTAAAGAAGAAGAAATTGAATTGAAGAAAAATGAAAAGTGAAAATGAGGAAAAGGGCAATTGCAAGAAATGATTATACAATTTGTTGCATTTTGATTGTTGTACTTGGAAAAAATATTGGATTTCTTTTTAATTGAAAAAATATGGATAATTTGTAAAATATTGAAAATAGTGTAATTACTTTCAAAATTGAGGACCATAAACAAAAATTCTCTAAAAGTTATGGACAAAATAAAGAAACTAAAAATTTCAAGACAACAAATGTTTTAGTGTTTGTATTTTGTTAAATAGAAAAAACTTTCAAAAGATTAGATTTAAAGATTTATTATCTTTTTCAACATAAAGTGGCCTCTTGAATCAACTAGTTACATCTCTATGAAAAAAAATTCTATAATACCGGTGTGAGCCACCTCATCGGCTAACAACTTAGAATTACAAAAATTTAGAGAATTGAGGCGAAATTGTAAGTTAGGAATTTATTTGTTGGAGGAATTTCAGCTATAATTATGAATTAATGGATTTTCTAATAGGTAGGAATGAAAATTCTATAACAAAGGTATGAACTTTAGGAAATTGCGATTATGCAAAAATGATGTGGAAATCCTAGAAAAAAATTAGGAATTTTAAATCAAAAATACATTAAGTAAAAAATGTGAATTTTCTTAAATTAGGAAAAAAAATTAAATGTAGAGAAATTAGAAAATAAATATTACATGAAAAAAATTGCATAAAAATGAATTGAAAATAAAAAACACACATCCAAAAAATCCAAAATTAATGTAGAGTCAGAATAACTAAGGTAAATTAGCCCATGACAAGCCAACTCTCTTATACAAACACCTACAAAATCACCCTTTACAGTCTTCCATCAATTCATTGTAGACTTTATCTAGAAAATGAAATTAGGGCTTCATTAGGTAGGTTTATGGCCAAAATTAGTGTTAAGGGTGATGGTGATGGAGTTATTAGTGATTGCTTTAGATACTTCCACCTTTCTAGTATACAAGGTAGGAGGCTTGAACTCTGATTGGGCATTAAAAGCGATCAAGACTAAGAGGTACATTTTGCTTTTTGCAATGTACCAACTCTTCACATTTCAAGAGGTGGTCGCTTTGATGACCACAAAAGACCACTTTTTTTCAACTTTAGAAATTTGTTACTAATTCCACAAAGTTCCAAAAAATATAGAACGACTTGGGTTAGATGCCAATTTCACTTGTCTTTCTAGGAAAATCTACTGAAAAATATTTCAAGTTGTTCTACCACCCCAAAATTCAATTCCAACCCTTAAATGGTCGATTTATGGACCTCCTACCTTATTCATTACAAGAACTAAATTTTGTATTCCTTTATGTCATGCCCATGTTAGAAAATATTGTAGCCATGTTAGGAAATATTGTTATTGCTTTAGGTGGTCTAATGACCATGATGGATACACTTTTTGATGGTTTTGGAGTAGTCTAGAAATTGTTTTGGGCTAACTAGGCAGCACACTTCAAGAATTCAGAAAAAATTCATATTTTGTCAAAAAAATAAAATTTCAGTTACTCTCTCCATTTCTGATGTTTGTCTTTTTATAGTAAAAAAATTCAAAATTTTCAAAAACGTGAAGAATGCAAACCAGTCATTTTGCCTATCATAGGTTGGTTAACCTTACTAAAACACAAACATTGTGAAAGTCACTCTAAAATAGGGGAAAAATAAACAAATTAGAGAAATTCACAATAAAATATCACTTTTTATAGTAAAATTGGTGTGGTTTTCTATAGTTTAGTGCAATTGTCAGTAAACTAGTGTAGGGATGAATCCTTAAACTAATGGCTCTTAGTGTGAGAGTTTAAGGTTTGAAGCTTTCATACATGTTTTCTCCTTTCTCTCTCAGCTATGTCATGTGTGTGTTTTGATTTTGGGGGGAGTTTTGTGAAAGGGAATCTTTAAGTGATGGAGAGAGTAGGAAGGTGGATGAGGGTTGGAGATTTAAAAAGCATTTGTCACTAGATTTGTTTTCACATCTGTGTGGAAAGGAATTTGTGACAATGGTTAGATTAGAAGGGGGCAATATGGAAGTAGGCCTGATGAAGAAAAACACTAGTCACTGTGTGAATTTGGATTATAGGATGGTAGAGTGCACAATGATTGGACTGCATTGTCCCAGTTTTCCAAGCCTGTTGGGGCACAGCAATGCAACGCAGTCCACAAGGCCTGGCAAAGTAGAACCTTGGGGTTGTCTCGAAAATCCACTGAGGCTAGGGTTTGAGAAACCAGCATCGATCATCTCACCCAGACCGACTATCAAATTAATTAGGGTGGATGAGCAATATCATAGGGGGAATACAGAAGGTGATTGCGATCGGATCAATCCCAAACGACGACACCGAATCTCAAGTGGAGGCCAGCATCGACCCACCAATTGAATCTGATCTAATTCACGACAAGGTTGGAGCACCGAGACCACCTGAATACAATTAACAACAGGAAGACAAAGCAAACGAAGCCAAAATCTCATTACGAAGGCGAGAATTTCATCGGACGAGCTAGGGAGACTGATCGAGCCGGCATCATAACCAAGACAGCACGACCACGAGAAGGCGAATGGAAGTGCGGCAATAACAGTAAATTAATGTTGGCAAGAGAGATAGCAATTAAGCAAAACGACGACGAAGGAGCTGGAGGAAGAATCCAAGTTCACTTGGAATCTCAGCCCAAATTTTCGACCAAGCACGAAGCTTAGAGGAGAGCAGCACGAAGAACAAGGATGAGAAGCTAGTCCAGTTGAGAAATGGAGAATGGAGTCCAGAAGAAGAAGCCACAACAAGGGTGGCTGACTCACCGGGCTAGCACAGGTTTTGCCAAAAAAAATCTCTCCTTTGTGCTGTTATGATGAAAATCCTTGTTTAGTAATACAGTGGAAGCACCCAAAATCATCACAATAAGCAATCCAGCATAGTTGGAGGTACCTTTTTCTAAAAATATTACTTTTCTAGTATTAGCAATTGAAAATCATGAATTTTCAAATTAAAAATAAAATAAAAATAAAAATTGGATATGTCATGTAATTTCTATGAATTTTCAAAATGGGAGCTCCCTAGACCACTAAATGATTGAAACCATCATGGAGGTGATATGAAACCAAAATTTGAAAAATCTATTGTTAACCAATTATAGTTAAGCATTGGGATGATTTCATGATGTTTTTTCAAGGACACTTTAATGGAAGTCTAGGGACAGATCAATGGAAATCTAGGGTACATGAAGGGGTACAAGGATAGGAACGGGTGTTTTCACCTTAGTGCATATAATGCATGCCCTTGGAAGGGTGTCTTGGGTATTTAAGTAAATGACGTAGTACCAAAAATCTAAAAACAAAAACATTCAATGAGAGAATTAGGTTGGGAGAAAATTAGTGCAAGAATCAAGCCATTGTATAGGATAACCACATTCACTTAGAGTTAATTGTGTTAATTTGGACTTTGGTATGGCCATGGAATTATGAAAGGTGGATTAGTCACTACTCACTACAAACATCTCTCATGAAACAATTGGCTTCCACTGATTCTTAGAGTTCACCCTTGCATGAATAACAATCATGAATGATAGAAGACTACGAGTGGGATGTGAATAATTGCACTATAAGTTTGAAAATGACAATGAACCCTACTTGAAATTGTTTGAACACATGTGGTGAGCGCTTGGGACAAACCATTGAAGTATGAGAAAGTGTAAAATGGTGTTTTCACTCATGCTTGAATGAGATTCTTAAATCAACCTCTAAATTTAGTAGACTATGACTTTAAGGGGAAATCTATTGCTTGGAAAGCTAGGTAGTTCACACTCCCCTTTGAATTCTTCTTGGGGTGTTTTATGCCAATCCAATGAGAAACACTCATACCTGGTGTTGATACAAAGATAGCACTTTTGGGACAAATGTGCAAGATGAAGAAATATTATTTTTGGAAAACCATTTTTCTTATTTATGTTGTCTTTGTAGATGATTGACCTCAGGTCCCAAATTTTAGCTTTACAATTGCTTTTTTGGAGTACACGTAGTGTTAAATGGTTAGAATGACATCCCATCAAGGGCACTTCAAAAGTTGTAAATTATTTTTGAAAAAAATAAAAAATTCTTCCAAGTGCTTAATAGTTTTGTGTACCTTATTTATAAATTTGAACTCCTTTTGAGGTATAAAGTAAAAATTATGGACAAACATCATATTCCCCTACAACAAGTGACAAGAAATAGTACAAGTATTTTTTGCAATTGTCCATGAAGACATCAAGACCACATGGACACCATTGCCTATTGTCATAGCTAAAAGATTCTTGTTAATTAGGTGGTCACTTTCTAGTTTACACGAAGACCATTGCTAGGGACCTCACTTTCATTTGTGAGTGGCCATCACGTCATTCTATTCTCATCCAACAAAATAATTAAGTAGGGTACTACTAAGTGGAGTTGACTTTGGGCCTTGGCCTTGATATAAACTAGCTCTAAACTTGATATCTCTAATTCTCCATCAACCAAGGAATATAACTTGGAGTAGCCATTTATTGAGACTAAAAACTATTGGTATGGTACAGAAGGGAAAGTCATTGATTTGAAAAATTTAACACAAGTATTCTTGAACAAAACAAATAAAACATGCCACCAATTTTTATTAAGCTCTTTGTTCTTGAAATTGGTTTGTGTTAGCATGGCCTAAACTTCAAATTGGCCTAGGTGCCTAAAACTCACATGATTACATGCAATTATACTATATTCACTACTAAAATTCACCCCATCTAACAATGTTTGAATGGTGAAACACAAATAAGTTGTTCCACAAGTGACATTCACCTTTGTACATGACCCTTTTTCACCATATTCCATGAAGAAAGACATGTTTAAATAAGAAGTAAGTTCCAAAATTTTAATTTTAGCTAAAAATAATGTACTCTAATAAAGCATCTTCCAAAACATTGCTATGGATGCTTCAATTGTTGCTACCCACATTCCACCTCACAACTTACAACCCGATTCTAGAAAGGTATTGTGGAAATCTTCTATATTGCATGTATAAGCAAAATTGAAAAAAACACTTGGAGTTGTAAGAGCTATTGGATAGTGATCTAAAACCTTAAGTTTTGGGACACTTGTCAATATTCCTTAGTATCACATGTCAATTAATGTAACTTCATCTGACATAATAGAGAGTAAAAATTCAATTTTGTTAATTGGAAAATTCCATTAAAATTCCATTGTAGACCTGAAGAAATGAAGGAAATGAAATGAATAATGAGAGCTCTAGGAGATTGAGGAGAGGAATGGGGGTGAATTTTTTTGTTTGTGCACAATATTATGAATGAAATACAATTTGGATATGAATTGAGTGTTGTTTTGCTACACATCTATTGGCCCAACAAGCAAATGCAAATGTCAAAATGACACATAAAAATACTACCAATTTAACATAATTGACTTTGAAGTAATTATGGGAGTATTGAATGGATCTTTAAATTGAGTAAATCCCCCAATTAGGGCTTGAATATGATATTATAGGAGGCTGTTTGTGATGGACATGTTGTACCAAGTATGAGGGGACATCTTGCATGATGTTTGGACATAAATTGTAATAGTGGCACATTTTGCATTGTTTATGTCGGTTCTAAGAAGCAATTTTGTCCCTAGAGCAAACTCTTGCTTTTAAAAGACAATTCAAAGAACATAAATATGTAGTTCAAAACACTAAGTGACTAGGTAGTGGTTGACTGGTTGTAAGGTAGAGATGGCAATTGTGTGGGGTCCTTTCTACATGGGTTTAAAAAAGTCACTCATTTTCTATGAATGTATATGTCATCGACCTAAGCAACATCCCTTGTAAGCAATGGGATATTATGGGGTTCTAGCACAATCAAAGACGTTTCTGTGTGAACATAAAAGCCGCCATACTCACGAGTTGAAATATTCTAAATTTCTAATGCACGTACTTTCTATGCATGGTACTGTAAATGGTTATACGTTAGAGAGTAAGGAATAACACAGTTGAAGATGCCTCAGTGAGAACACCGCACATAATACTCCTGAACTGAACTTTTCTACGAGTGCATGTTTCCTGTATGCAAGTTACCGCAAGTTACCGCAAGTTACATGGCTTTGCCATTGAGAGTAATAAGGCCAGAGTGTTACGTGTAGCAGCGAACAAGTGTACATTATAGAACCCACTCACACATGCAGAATTTTTTATTCCGACCAGTATTCGATCAGGATAGTCTCGGCTTGTGATTGGAAATTTGGAACCCCACTACTTCAAACATCATCACTTCATCACTATTTCATACAACATCCAAGTAGTACAACTTGCACTGCGGTGCAATCCTCTCACAACATATGGACAACTGGACCTCAGCATGTACGTTCTAGCTTAAAGCCTTAAAACGATCAAGAACCCCATGCAATGAACAGTCGTCGTCTGGAGATATCAAACTTGACCGCCGATTTTTTGAACTAGGATCATATACTGATTAGTCGAATTAGAGATACATAATCCTTGAACTCTTGGTCATTAATTTGAAGTTGAAACAGATAGGAGATCAGTTAATATGCAATACAAAGCTTTGATCGAATTAAGGGAACGGTGGAGAGCACGGATTATAGTCTAGCTTACAAGGAGAGCATTCTGACTGGTAATTGCTGATTGCGGAAGCAAGATAGACGGTGGCATTGATCTCCTGCTGGAGGGTAGTGTTGAAGAGGAACGTGTTAAGGTCGTTGGTGCCGCTGGTGATGAAGAAAATGGACTTGGAGATGAGAGTGTTAGCAGTCTCCACTCCCAGTTCCTGTTGCAAGATTGATTGCAGTCCTGAATTTTTATACTTGGACCCTGATTGGAGGGAAGGTCGCGTCAACCTTGGCCAAAATCAGTACTTGTAATCGGTAGTTATATATTCAAGCTTCTAGAAATATCTGGGAAAATAAAAATATTGATCTCAATTGTGAGATTATAGGGAGGATTTACGAAGCCTCTGCGAGTGGAATCCAGGAGACCACTCCCAGCTGAGGCGAAGTTGACGCCTTTGGTGAAGGAAGCGTTCGGCTGCACCGCTGCAGGAACGGGGGTGCGAAGGGGAGTCCCAAGGCTTGAGCAGTTCCGACCCAATTACAAATTAGAATCCTTTTACAAAATGATGAATATGCTTCACGGTGAAATTGAAATCCAACGCCAAGCACTATCGTTCAGGAATTAATTCAACAAGTCGTCACTTGATAGCACGCACTTATGGTAAACTTGCCAATCATCGCACAGACAAAATTCAAATCCTTCTCCACGTAAATATGAGACCTGCATGTTTTGAAATTTGGTGTGATCATTAAATGTCATGTTAAGATTTACCTTCAAAAAAAAGAATGAAAAAAGATTTCTTCTTACAAATTTTTAATGCAATCTAAAGGTGATGAAGCTAAAATCTAGTTAAAAATTCCTTGCAACCCTTCACCCGCATAGTGTGCGGTCATTGGGCAGTGATACAAATTTTGTTCCCATGGCAATTGAATTGGTAGTTGCATCATGTGGTTAGTGTATGATAAATGGCAATGGTTGTTGTGTGGTTTTTGGATGTGTGCGGTAAATGGCAAGTTTACTCTACCAAGGAAATCCACAGCGAGGCGACCGTCTGAAAAGCGTCCGGTGGGCCTTCCGAAGAACATCTTGCCTTAGGCAGGAAAGTCGGTCCTGGATGTGTTCTGGGGCAAGTAATTGTTGGTTCCCACATCAGCTTGCGAGTCACCCAAAATAATTAGAGCAGGCACGTCGAAGCTCAGAAGCGACCTCGCGGCGTCCACAGTCGGCATCCCAGAGAAAAGCACAGCTGCAACCAACACCAGCATGACTATTCTGAAGCCCATGGCCAGTTGCGATTGAGCTTCGCCTTCTTGGAGTTAAGGTCCCAGCTCCAGTGAGTCCAAACCACCTCCCCTTAGTTTGTCGACCAAAAATTACACCCTGCCAGTTTCAAGGATCGAAGTAAACGTGTCAAGCTTGAATTTGTTCGTAATCCGAATCGTCGCAAGGCTGAATTCGATCACTTTCAGCTGGTGCTGAAGTAAACAGACTGACAGTAGGCTAGGATCTTGTGCAACCTTATCGATCGATGTTTTTAAGAAACTCAGCACTTGAAGGTTTTTTAGTGTGACGAGAAGCATATCGTGTGCGATCAATTGGAGTCCAATCCACGCACTGTAGAAGCCCGCAGCACGTTCCACGCGAAGCTAGGAAGGTGCGATGTAAGGAACAGCCCGCGGCTGCGTGTTCACAGCCCGCAAGTCCCAGGTTTGCAGCCCCCTGGAATGTATACAAGTACAATGTGGTAAATTTTTCAGATCCATCCAAGATAAATTGTTTTTTGGAAGCCAATTGAAGCAGTCACGGGGTTCACTTTGAGTTCACTAAATTGCATTTTGATGGCTACAACTTTGGGGGCTTGTATTTCTTTCATCCAATGTTCATTTTCAATAAAATTTGTTGAGTTATTTTTATGGGCAATTTCATTAAAATGGCATATGCCATGCGTCATTTTTGACATACTCTGCGCCATTTTAATGGAATGCCGTGTAGTTTCTAACATATTCTGCGCCATTTTAATGGAATGTTGCGCCATTTCATGATCATACTACCATTTTAATGAAATTGACCATTTATTCCCTGAAGTTTAGTTATTGTGGTAAAATTTTCATGTCAATCCAAGTTATTTTGATTAATGTGAGCAATGTAAAGTTCAAATTTCAGGCATTATTGGATTATAGTGAACTTTGGTGGCTTGTTTCTTCCACATGAATTGTGCATTTCTAATAATATTTAAAAAAAAAGTCGTTCATACTAGTCTAATTTGTGTGGTTAAAATTTCATATCAATCCAAGAAGTTACAAGTGACTGAGAAGCATTTTAGCAAAAGTAGGTTTTGCTTTAATTTACATGTGTTTTTTGCAACTTATTTTTGCTATTTGAAGACATTTCAAAGCCATTTTGCAAATGCAATGAGTCATTGGAATGATGATTTCTTTCACCAATGTGTTTGTGTGCTAGTTTTGAAGCACTTTGGAGCTTAAAGTTTTTATATTTGAGTAGGTTTAGAAACCAAATTTCCCCTTCAAATGTGTTGCTAGGAAAATTTCAGCATCCTATTTCAACACAAACATTATAATCTTCCAATCTATGAGACCAAATGACTCCAAATTTTACTCACGTCATCTACAACATGTACACTTCAAGAGTATATAGTTGAGATTTGCATACCTTAGTGACATTTAGACTATTACACTTCAAAAACAATGATATTTTCAAACCCAGAAAGGCCCTGGGCATTTAGGGGTTAATACCCCACAAAAAATGTCCATTCAAATTATCGAATCCACTTCAAACAACGGAAAGCCACGGCAATGAGTTGCTTTCGTGAAGGCTAATTACTTAACATTTGGCGTAATTAAAACTGCATGTTGATCTATTAAGGTACAATCCTCCGCCCTCACTGTTTCTCGTTAATTACAATCCTGTATCTGCTTAAGAATATTCACATCGATCAGGGATGGCGAGCACCACCCGTCTAAAGCTCTGCCAAAGCCCTGACGTTGATGGGGTAAGCGTTTGTGGCATCTCCAGCAAAGATCAACTTGAAGAGAATGCGCACAACGACCTCACTGGGGTGAAGAATATCCCAGAACAGCGACTTGGAGGGGCGTTTACAGAAATCCGCCACCGCGTTTGACAGCTGGGCCGGCACGGGCTTCCCGCACTGCACTTGCGCATTCAGAAACCCGGCGCCACAGCAAGCGGACGTCACATTCCTCAAGCCGAAGGATGCACCGTCAGAGATGATGGCCGAGAACGCGTCGAACGTGAAGCCAATGACGATGTTGAAGTCGGTATAGGCGTTGTGGAGCCCGTCGACCACCTGCCTCAAAGCCACGTTGAACGCTAGTGCCAGTTGGTTGGCTTCCACCAGACATTCGCCAGGTTGAATAGGGTTGAAGGCTCTTGCGCGCGGCGTGCATCCGATGGGGCCAAGTTCGAGCACCACCACCTTCCTTGCTCCGCCATTGTACAACGCCTGCAATTGTCACAAAATCCATCTCCTTCAATTTTTGTAATAGATCGACCTCAACATGTTCTTAAGACGATCAAGAACATCATGCAATTGAGTAGTCGTCTATAGATATCAATCTCGGCCGTCCGTTGATTTTTTACACTAGGATCATGAAATTAGAAGTTGAAACAGATAGGAGAGTTAATACGCAATGCAAAGCTTTCATCAAATTAAGGGAACGGTGGAGAGCACGGATTACAGTCTAGCTTACAAGGAGAGCTTTCTGGTAATTGCTGATTGCGGAAGCAAGAAATTCTGTGGCGTTGATCTCCTGCTGGAGGGTAGTGTTGGAGAGGAACGCGTTAAGATCGTTGGAGCCGCTGACAATGAAGAAAATGGACTTGGAGATGAGAGTGTTTGTGGTCTACTCTCCCAGTTGCTGTTGCAAGATTGATTTTGCAGTCCCGAACTGTTGTACTTGGACACTCATTGGGACCACCTGAGGGAAGTCAATGCAACCATGGCCAAATCAGTACTGGTGAACGGTAGTGATATATTCTAGCTTCTAGTATCTGGGAAAACACACACATTGATCTCAGTTGTGAGATTATAGGGAGAAGGACTTACTAAGCCTCCTCCAGTGGAATCCAGGAGACCACTCCCAGCTGAGGCGAAGTTGACGCCTTTGGTGAAGGAAGCGTTCGGCTGCAGGAACGAGGGTGCGAAGGGGAGTCCCAATGCTTGAGCTGTTCCAATGTGACCCAATTGCAAATTAATTAGAATCGTAGCATTCACAAATCAAGCATCTGCTTCGATTCCTTTTAGAATTAAAATTCAGCACCAAACACTTAAAAT
This sequence comes from Straminergon stramineum, assembly GCA_963920665.1. Classification (NCBI taxonomy): domain Eukaryota; kingdom Viridiplantae; phylum Streptophyta; class Bryopsida; order Hypnales; family Calliergonaceae; genus Straminergon; species Straminergon stramineum. The sequence goes on from OY987263.1 coordinate 1,521,709, forward strand.
TATCGTTCTCCTTGACAGAGCGCATTAATTTAACAAGTCTTCCCTTGATAGCGCGCACTTAGTCACTTACCAAGGAAATCCACGACGAGGCGGCCGTTAGAAAAGCGTCCCGTGGGCCTTCCGAAGAACGTCTTGCCGTAGGGAGGAAAGTCGGCCCTGGATGTGGCCTTGGGCAAGTAGTTGTTGGTTCCCACATCAACTAACGAGTCGCCCAATGCAAAAAACGCAGGCACGTCGAAGCTCCGAAGCGACCTCGCGGCGTCCACAGCCGGCATCCCATGTCCAGAGAAAAGTACAGCTGCAGTCAACACCAGCATGACTATTCTGAAACCCATGGCTAGTTGCAATTGAGCTTCGCCTACTTGCAGCTCCTAGCTCCAGTGAGTCCCTTCAGAGTTGAGACTCTCGACCAAAACTTAATTACTCCGTACCAGCTGCGCGCAATAATCAAAGTAACCGTGACGAGCTTGAATCTGTCCGTAATCCGAATCGTTGCAGGGACTGGATTCGACCACTTTCAGCCGATGCTGAAGCTGGAGACTGAGACAGTGGCCGAAAGATTTTGTGTTATGATGTTTGCAAGAAGTTGAACACTTGAAGGTTTTGTAGTCGGACGAGAAGCACGCGTGCGATCAATTGGAGTCCAATCCACGCGCTGTGTAGTAGAAGCCCGGCGCAGCAGGTTGACCGCTGACAGGTTCCATGTGAAGCTAGGAAGGTGCGATGTGAGGAGTAGCCCTCCGCCGCTTGTTCACTGCCCCGTCAACCGGATGTTCCAACTGGTCAAAGTATTGCCTCCGTGTCCAACACACGAACGTAGAAAACCCTCAGGGAAATTGCATCTAAAACTGCCCAAATACTACTGTAAGCATTTGAGGGGTTCTAACCCTGAAATGATGCAGCCCTATAACCAAGGTAGTCAATCATAAATTATTATAATTTTGGATGAAGTAATCTTGTTGTGTTACACCAAGCCAAATAATGGTGTATGGATGATTTTTCATATCACTATAGAAATGTAGCATGAATTTATTAATTGGTTAAAAAATCAGTGCCTTTTCGGACAAAGTATGTTATTATAGGTCTTGTCTTTTCGGGATTAAGATAGGGACACCTAAAATTGCCATGTTTTCAACTATATCCTATTTCCATTGTTAGATTATACCAATTTGTCCTATATTTAGTGCATATTACATAATGAATTCACATATTATTATCATTTTTTAAAAGGAAAAGATATCTTTACCAATGATATCTGTGATGATTCCTCAATATGAATAGCATGATAATTTCACATACAATGAATAAAAATACTCCTCCCTTCTAAAAAGTTATAAACATATGTTAGTTCATTTTGTAATATAGATTCTTAGAAAAAATCAAGTGTTAGAGAATTTATTTTATATAATTGAAAAATGGAAGGAGATTTCCATGCACTCAAAAATACATCATTTTGGATACCTAAAACCAAACAACTAAAAAAAGTTTTGATAGATAAAAGTTTTGGGGTAGATATTCTAAATCCATTTCTTCAACGGTAGGTACATATTGATTGAGGAGATGTACATAATGAAAGCATCTCATCAAGCAACACTTTTAGATAACTAAAGCATTTGGGTTTCCCTACTTTATTGTATGTGTATTCTTTCTTTCTATAGTTTTTTGGAAAATCATACATTGACATTTTTAGTCTTTAGTTTTAGGGCCATTATTACTCGGTTCTAATTTCTAATTTTTTTGGATCTTGGTGGGCATCAAAAGGAGATTTTAGAAATTCTTCGTGTACACTTTTTATACATGGTTGAATTAACTATGGATTTTTAAATTGATAGATTGAAGTAGTTGTATGCGAATTCTAGCCTAGATATAATTGAATTAGCAATATATATTTTAGATACAAGTATATAGAGTTTGATTTTAGAAATGGGTGGCAATTGAGTGGAATTGCCTTGCATAGTGTATAGAGTGATATTTTTCTAAAAGTTAGAGTCAAAATAAGCATTTGAATATGTTTTTTTTTTATTGAAATTCTTTAATTTTTTGTAGGATCTTGTAGGCAATTGAAGGATTTATACACAATTTGGAATGTGTTTTTTGGACATTCGAAAGCCTTAAAACTAGTTAAAAACAATTTGGAGTACTAAATTACCAAAAAATGAGTTAAGTAAAACAAACAGGCAATTATCCATCATGTTACACCTATCTACTTCCTTTATGACTTTATTGTTCTTTTGCACATGAAGTAGATCTTTACATTGCATATGAAGTAGGTCTTTAAAGACTTGGAGTGGTCCCCTTCATTCTTTTGCTTCAAATTTGTTGTTGATTTAATAGTTTCACCTCAAGTGGAAATGTTGATTCACTTAGTTAAATGTCAAAATGTTGTCACTAATGTCAAAATGACCAATTGAATTGATCATGTTGTGGAATCTTCAAATTAGATAGGTCCATATTTTCACAATCAAATCAAACAAAACATTGCTTGTATCCATAAAAAAAAAATGGACAAAAGAATGTTTGTATACAAAAAGGTAAGTAAACATGCAAATACTAAAAACCAACTAACACCTAACATAAAAATAATATTGTTGCCACCTCAAACTATTGGACCTAACATTTGCACACATTACCAATACCAAATTCACAATCACAACCTGTCTATACACTTGATGGGCTATGATTTGAGGTTACTTGGGCTTGTGTACATTTTCATACATTTTATAACTTGAGGACTACCAACCATGATCTCAACTAAGATGATAGGATCTTTAATGCCCCAACTACAAATTCAAAGGGATTTGGTCTAGCCATCTATGACATCATCATATGTGAATACCCCATTGCAAATAGAAACTCATTAATATCCATAATTTAAAAGTCCAAACCCTAAATCCTCATTTGAGTTACCTAGGGTGTTTGAATTGGGAAGCTTATAGGTCCATATGACCCAAGTAGTAGTCTAGTAATCCCAATGTCTATAGGGAATGCAAAGTGGGTGCTTGAGTTGATGGCACATTAGTTTCTTCTATTGCCAAAGCCACTTGAAGCTCTTGAACAACTGTAGTCATTGTTGGCTTGTGCACACCTTTAGGTTGCACACTTTGCATGGCAACTTCAACAACTTTCCATGTTGGGATTTGAAGCTATCACTACAGGATCCAATATTGAGTTGATGTCATTATTTTGAAGATTGTCTCGAACATTGAAGACCCCAAATGTATTTGAAGATCAAGAAGGGTGAATTGGTCATCCTTGACTTCATACAAAAAAGCTCAAAATTCAATTGTAATTTGCTAGTGTTTTGCTACCAATTAATCCCTAGGTACTTATTTGTTTCGGCCTCTACATTAGAGCTCTTAATAAGGTTTCAAATGATTGTGCACACAAGGGAATGAGATAGTGGATAACTCCCCTCATTGCTAATGTGTGGATTCTTTCTGTTTGAAGACAATTTTTCAATGTAAAGACCACTGGTCATTAGTTCCAAAAGTACAATTCTAAGGCTCTATACATCACTTTTGGACGATATGTAATGAGTCGTATAATACTTGTACACAAGCGACCACCAGAATGTAAGTACGTGACAATCATGAAGATATAAGACAAGCCTCACATCTAAGTCATGTCCATTTCTATTGTAAGAAAAAAAACTAATTGACCATACATATAGGGGTATTCAATTATTTTGAAAGTCTAGCTTTGCTAGAATTTCATAGATATTTTGACCCATATCTACCAAAACTCAATTCCAATAAAAGAACTAATCAAAATTGTATTACATAGTTGCAAGTTTCATATCATTGGTCTAAGGTATCAAATGTAAAATAATCTATGTCAAAAACTAAAGTTATAACAACATCGATAGAATAATTTTTTTTTCTACAAATGAAACAGAATTTCATTGCCAAGGAGAAATTACAAACCTGCCAGCCACAAGTGGCCTCGTAGGGACAGGACACATTAACCCTTGAACGGCCCTCGGGCTCTTCCTGTACGCCACCGTAGCCCACGAATATGATCAGAGACGAATTCATTGGAAGGCGGAATTTACGTGAATTGGGACTTTCAGCCGTTCCGATTGTGTTCATACATGCTTGAGGTCACGCAGGAATTTCTACGAGGTACCTGCTTGCTGAAGTGCACAGAATTTTCGCAGAATGCGGAGCCAGCAATGCCGTAGTGTCTTGTGCGGATAAGTTTTGGTTTCTTTAAAATTTCAGCGTCAACTTCTGGTAGATCGCTCCGGTGGGTGCCTTCACACTGATGCATTGAGCACCCTCCCAAAAAATGCAATCGAAATTTGCAGTATCGTGCCCGAAACCAGGATGCTCAACAGGTGTCCTCCCATACATACTCGCCGACGTACCGTAGGTCATTTTGCTTATTCCCGTGTCTACCCACTGTTCAACGTTGTATTTTCAGGAGTGGATCACATCATTCGATGCGCATTTTCAGCATTGGGAAGTTTCCTGTGCACACAAAAAACCAAATGTGCCTCTGTACGCCCGAATACGTGAAAAAAGATCGCATACGGCCACAGAGTGACAGAGGGCCTTCAGGCCGTTCAAAGGTTAAGCCCAACGAAGGACCACAGACGACCAGGGGAAGGGAGGAGGAAACGAGCAGGGCGCGAAGTTCCAGCTCCTGGTGGTTCCAGGAGGCCCCTCTTGGCCAACTACAGCAGACTTCCCGCGGCCAGGCAGCCAGCCAGGTGCAGCTCACGGTGGTTGGAAGATGAAGCCGGCCCAAGGGCCCGTGGGTGCTACCCACCTGGGCTTGCCATCCTCCGTCTTGGCAAAACCCGCCTTCCTGCATCTTCTTTTGACAAATGTTTTAAGACCCTTGAAGGACGGACTGGTGACCGTGGAAATACTCCCTTTTGGAACCGTGTTACATCATCTACTTTATAAAATCCAAAATATTCATTGGAAGTCATCCTATTGTAGAAGACCTACACTTTTCTTACAAAATTTTGAGGATGAATAGTTGCAGTTCTGTCCTACATAGAGAGATTCTTTGTCATCCATCGGACACAAACCATCCGTGTCGACGTTTAAGGGTTAATTCTCCCCCCCCCCTCAGTCCATAATCTAACATTCTATTCCAGATATGTTGCATAAGCCTCTCAGGCGACCACACCCTCTCATTGAACACAATTTCATTTAGACAGAAGAATTTCATGAATAGAAAACACTTCATAAACAATGAACTTCATCACTACAAATATGAAGTTTTGTAGTGAAAAATCTCCTATTCATCCCCATTTTCTTTTGGATGAGTTTTCTTATCCCATAAATGACAAGGAATTCTTCTATGCAAGACAAAAGTGCAACTATTCATCTTCGGACTTAGGGGTGGAAAGGGGAGATCTTCTATAGTAGTTTGATTCCCAATTGATATTTTTTTTTTAAGTAAATGATGTCACACGGTTTCAAAAGTGATGATTTCCATAGTCACCAATCCAGTGTTTAAGGGTTAAACATGCTCAAGTGAAGATGAAGATTTCCACCAAGGAATTGATAAACAAAAGAAAAAAGAAATCGGAATTGTTGTACTCTTCTAGATCTCTTAGGGCGGGCTTCCATGTGGAGTCGGACCGGTGAAGTTCACCGATCAGCAGTGGACAAGGAGTTCCAGGAAAAACCGGACACCCATTCCACCGTTGATCGGTGGACTTCACCGGCCCCGACTCCACATGGAAGCCCGCCCTTACTCTGGATCAAGATAGCCTGCTGTGGCCATGACAGTATTAGTCATTACTCCGGCTGTGTCTTCAGCTTCACCCATAAGCCTTGTCAGTCCGAAGTCGGCCACTTTAGCCTCGAATTGAGGAGTGAGCAGAATGTTGCAGCTCTTCACATCCCGGTGTACGAAACTTGGCCTACACGCCAAGTTTGGAGATACTCCAAGCCTGCAAGTGCACCACACACGCATCAATCTGAAGGCTTGTCAAGTGGCTTGCTCCGGTTGGAGCAATTCAAAATACAGATTGAATGAGAAGTCATGCACACACGGATGCAGCTGATTAATGTCAACTCTGTTATATTGGTGGTATTCCAAGTGCCAGTTTGACATTTTGACATCAGCTTGCTATGCCTGTATAAAATATGGAAAAGCAAAATAAATTTGCAAATTGTTATGCAGTAACCAAATGAATGGAAACAGCTGCCCAGGTCAATGATGGCAGTTCTACCTTGTGCTGCATTCAGGGCAATGTTGAGGCGCATCCTCCAATCCAGGATGCCAGTACTCACGGAACTGCCTGCGGCATCACAAGATCCATTTCTCAAGGGACTTGTCAGTTCAGCTTCAAAATCAATGTTGGCTTGCAAGGTGCACCCTACCCTTACAAAATGGGGTCTACAGTTTAAAGGCCTCCAGCTATACCATACTCCAATGTGAGACTCCACACTTGCTTGGCAAACACATACTCCGTACAATTTAATATCGGAAAGCAGATTGATTGAATTGATATCCAGTTTAATTTGACTTTCTAATATTCATCTTTGGATCGATGGAGGTGATTGAATTTCTTGAACTGCGTACATGCTGCAAATTTTCATTTGTTATTTACGCATCAGATCCAAAAGATGGGTACCCATGTCAGTGACTCACCATGTAAGTGATCAAACAAGGAGCCGTTGTGCACGTATTCGTAGATAAGGATCTGCTTCTGTTCCTGGCAGTATCCCACCAAGGCCAGGCCACCAGGTTCTTGTGGTGCACTCGTGATAAAACATCAACCTAGACACATCCAATGTCCAACTCCCAACTTCAAAACCGTATTAGACAGTCCCAAATACAGCACAAATTTATAATAAACTGGAATCAACCTGACAAGTATAATAGATATTGTGGTCCAAAAGAGACCAAAAACATTGGATAAGACACACCGCTTCAATTCAAATGCAGCTAATATTTAAAGAGGTATTACAACTTTCTGTTCACTTACGTGCACATGCACTTAAATGGAAGGCATGTGGAGAGAAAACTTAAATATTGAAACTAAATTCTAAAAGTTTCAACACTCGGTAGGCCACAAACCTCATTGAAACACGCCCTTTCTTCAGGCTTTGAATTTCCATCAGCAACCTTCAACGCCACTTCTTGCCCATCAGGAAGCGTTCCATAGTATACAGGACCAAATCCTCCTCTACCAAGTTCCCTCCTGAATTGAGTAGTTGCAGCAGTAACTTCCGCAAATGTGTAAGCTTTCGCACCTGTCACCAAGGGTGATAATTCCTGATGATACACATGCATAGATGATCAGCATCAGTTCTTGCAATAAGTAAAGCCTGCAAATTAAATGAATGTTCTAAGTAGAAGAACCACAGCTACTCTGAATTGTGAATCAATTTACAAAAGAAATACGAAAACTCTATTTCAATTTTGAAAATTGGTTTTAGTAACTGACACATACTCATGCCTGCCCAGTACTCCTTGTCAGAAAGTTTGCGCTTGCGTTTGCATCGACAGTATACCAAAATTGCTATTACAGTACTAGATCCCACAACAGCCCCAACACTAGCGCCGGCAATGGCTGCACTGTTTGATTTGCCGCAATCACTACAAACAGATGCAGGGCCAGGGGCAGAGGCAGGCGGGTCTCCTAAGAAAGGGTTCCCGGAATACCTGGACAAGAAGCAAAATAATCAACCGAGCAATTTCATTGTTTGCAAAGGAAAATAATTCGAATTACTTATAAGGTGAATTGTGAGATTGAGGAGCCCTATGGTTTTTTGATAGGAGTTGGTGCAACCAGATTCTATTGACAAACCCGTGTTCATAAACAGAAAGCTTTTTATCAATGAATAGCCATGTATGGTTGTGCTGAAATTGTCCCGCCAGTATATGCAGAAGTGTAAAGAGCTTGGATAACTGGGAAGGTTTCCATTTCTGAAATTCCTCAGTCATTTGTAACTTCTTGGATTGATATGAAAATTTAGCAAAACAAACTAGACTAATAGACTCAACTTTCCCCAAAACAATTATTGAAAACTCGCACTGTATGAAGAAGAAACAAGCCACCAAAGTTCATTGTAATCCAAAAAATGTTGGGATTTTGAACTTCAAATTTCTCCCAAACATTCAAAACAACTTGGACTAACACGAAAATTTTACCACGATAACTAGACTACAAAGGGAACATAAAAGAAAAGAATTTATTGAAAAAGAAGATTGGGTGAAGGAGATACAAGCCCCCGAAGTAGCAGCCATCAAATGTAGTTTGGTGAACTTAAATTGAACCTTAAATTGAACTTGTGAACTTCGATTGGCTTCCAAAGAATTAATACGCCTTGTATTTATTTGAAAATTTTATCACTTAAACTAGAAGAAGGAGCGCAAATTTTCCAACAAGTTTTATTGAATTTGAACATTGTATGTGAAAGTTAGAGCACTTTGAATTGGGCTTAAAACTACATGAGGACACTTTTGGTCCTTTGGGACGTGTAGAGGTTAAAGAACTCCAGCTAAGGTAGACATATCCATTCCCGTCCCTTTAAAAATTCCTCCCTCATGTACTAGTGGTGCACATTGTCTTTCTAGAATGTACTCCATTGGTACATCAGAACAGAATTGGGTGCACAGGTGGGAATGGGCAATGTGTCTGCCTTATACCAAACTCCAATGTGAGACTCCACTCTTGCTTGGCAAAAGCATATTATTTTAGTTTTGGAAAGAAGAGTGTTTAAATTGACATTGATATTCAGTTTAATTTGCCTGTCTAATATTCACATTTGGATGTAGGTGCTGGAATTTCCTGAACTGCATACATGCTGCAAATTTTTCATTTGTTATTCATGAATCAGATCCAGAAGATGGGTACCCATGTCAGTTGAATTTGTAAGCAGATTGATTAAATGTTTTAGGTGAAGTCCCAGTGAGAGCAGAACAGAACTCACCATGTTAGTGATCAAATAAGGAGACATTGAGCAAGTATTTGTAAATAAGGATTTGCTTCTGTTCCTGGCAGTATCCTACCAAGGCTAACATTGTAGTCCAAATGAGAGCAAAAACCTTGGATAAGACACACCACTTCAATTCAAATACAGCTAATATTTAGAGAGGCATCAGAACTTTCTGTTCATTTACGTGCACATGCACCCAAATGGAAGGCATGTGGAGAGAAAACTTAAATATTGAAACTGAATTCTAAAAATTCCAACACTTGGATCCACAAATTGATGATCACTTGGAGGGCCACAATCCTCATTGAAAATCATTTGTTCTCCATGCTTTGAATTTCCATCAGCAACCTTGACTGCCACTTCTTGCCCACCAGGAAGGGTTCCATAATACACAGGACCAAATCCTCCTTTACCAAGTTCCCTTTTAAACTGAGTAGTTGCAGCAGTAACTTCTGCAAATGTGTAAGCTTTTGCACCACCAGAGGTGGCAAGTCCTGTTTATATACATCAGTAGATGATCACCATCAGTTCTTGCAATAAGCCTGCAAATTAAATGTACATTCTCAGAAGAAGAATCACTGCAATTCTGAATCCATTAACGAAAGAGAGTAGAAGACTCCATTTCAATTTTTGAAAATTGTTTTTTGTAACCGAAACATACTTGATGGTGCCCTGTGCTCCTCACCCGAAAGTTTGTGCTTGTGTTTCCATTGACAGTAACTTACACCAAAGTTGCTATTACAGAAATTAGTGAGTCCCTCAACAGCCCCAGTGATAATTGCAATGTTTGGCTTGCCACAATTACTACACTTAGATGCTGGACCAGGGGCAGGCTGGTCTCCAGAAAAGAAAAGATTCCCAGAATACCTGGACAAGAAGCAAAATAATCAACTGAGCAATTTCAGAGTTTTCATTGAAAATCATTTGAATTACTTGTAAATTGCAATTGTGAGGTTGACAAGCCCTATGGCATCTGTGGAAGGGCCTACTGGTGCTACCAGATCCTATTGAGTGTTGACAACCCTGTGCTTGTAAATATAAAGTTCATATGCTTGGATAGCCTATGTAGTCTTTTCATGTTTCTCTCACAATTGTTAACTTGTGTCAAAGAATACGAAATGTTGAATTAGTACCATATCGAATAAACTAAAATTCAGATTTGATGGTCCAGTATTGTTATACTAGCTAGATCTGGAGGATTTGGTTATGCTGAAATTGTCCAGCATAACATGTGCAGAAGTAATAAGAGCTTGGAAAACTGGGACATGGAGGTTTTCATTTCTGTTCATTTTATAATGTGTTAACCCCTCACCGCCGAAGGTTTAAACAGCTCCCAAAACAGCATTCTTTTTGAAGTGTTACAGATATAAATTTCACTTAGGTATAGAGATCTCAACTGTACTATCTTGTAGTGCACTTCTTGTAAGATGACGTGCATCAAATTTGGTGTCCTTTGACCATATAGATTGCAAGATTATAATGTTTTAGTGTTGAAAAAGGATGTTGAAATTTTCCCCAAAATACATTTCAAGGCAAAATTCGGTTTCTAAATCTACTCAAATGAAGAAACTTGAAAATACAAAGTGATTCAAAATCAGCATAAAAAAACATTGATGAAAAAAAAATTCATTGAATTGACTCATTGTATCTGCAATATGGCTTTGAAATGTCAAAAAATAGCAAAAAAAGTTGCAAAAAACACATCAAAAACTGAACCTCCTTCTACTAAAATGCTTCTCAGTCACTCATACCTTCTTGGATTGATATGAAATTTTATACACACAAACTAGACTATTATGCGCAACTTTTCCAAGAAAAATTATTGGAAATTAACATTGTATAAAGAAGAAACAAGCTGTCGAAGTTAACTTTAATCCAAAAATGTCGGGATTTTGAAATTCGAATTGCTCCGAGACATTCAAAACAATCTGGATTGACATAAAAATTCTACCACAATAATTATACTTCAAGGGGAAAATAACCCAACAAATTTTATTGAAAAAGAACATTAGATGAAGAAGATACAAGCCCCCGAAGTTGTAGCCATCAAATGGAGTTTGGAGAACTAAAATTGAACCTGTGAACTTCGATTGGCTTCCAAAAATTCAGAAAATATTGGATTGATCTGAAAATTTTACCACACAAACTAGAAGAGAGAGCGCAAATTCTACAACAAGTTTTATTGAATTCAGACATTGGATGCAAAAGTTACAGCACTTTGAATTTTACTTGAGGACACTTTTCGTCCACTTCGGCGGTGAGGGTTTAATACTGTACCAAAATCTCCCACTGATCACAATATTCATTTAAATGACTCCCAAGAATCTGATAACAAGGGTTGTCTCTCCATGACCACATTGCATCAAAGTGAGGCCCTTTGTATGCATACATTGACCATGGGAGACCTCAAAATGAATTATGGCAAAGGTCTTGATAATGATGCTAGAACATTAACATTGAAGCCTAATGTGTTGAAGAAACACAACTAATACAAACTAAAATGACAAGAGAGAACTTACAAGCATGAAGATCTGAAGATAAGCTGAACCAAGACCATCTGGAATTGGACCACTAGAGTTATTATTCTGGCCACAGTCCTGCAAGGATTTCATTCTAATTTTCAGTTTCAATTGCAGATCTGGAGCTTCTGTGTAGAGCATTCAACAAAATCTGACAAAATGTGGTAAACCAGCTTTGACTAGCAAACCACCAATGATCAGTGTCTAAGGAATGACCCATTAGAGTCTTGCATCAACTCATGACAAATTTTTTTTTAATAAATGAGATTAGGACTACACTTGGTTGGTTAGTGGCCAAAATCAATGCCTTGGGTGATGATGATGGAGTTATTAGTGATTGCCTTTAGGAACTTTTACCTTTTCAATGTAAATTCATCACAAGAATTTTTATGAAGCACCAAAGTGGGGATGTAAAATGTTGTAGTGGTGCTTCAAATTTCAATGTTCATCCACATATTGAATAGAAAATATCACATCATTACATATCAAATTTTTTTTAATGTGAAGTTTTATGGCAAAAACTTCACAGTTATCATCATTTTTTAGCAAAATTATTTTTTTCTAATGCAATAATGTCATACTATTTTGCCAAAAAAAAAGCCCTTGTTGTAGCCAAGTTAGGAAATATTATGACTACTTTAGGTGGTAAAATGACCATTATGGATACATTTTTTGCTGCTTTTGGGGTAATCTAGAGACTCTTTTTTGACCAATTGGGCACCACATACACTTCCTAGATTCATAACAAATTCATACTTCATCAAAAAAATAAAATTTCAATTGCTCTCTCCATTTCTCAAGGTTTACCTTTGAATGGAAAAAAATAGGAATTTTCTTTCTAATGGCAACATCTCATTCTGCATGTCACAGGCTGGTTTACCTTACCCGAAGAGAGGAAAGGGATGGTGCGCTTGAAAGTTTGAGAGAATTTTCTAAGCCTTGAAGGCTTGTACTGGTTGAACTGGGTGCAGTGCTCTAATACTACGCAGGTCCGTCAGCTCCCGAATTTCACCTGCTGTGGCAGGGCTTGGCCTGGGTTCTTCTGCAGGTGCGTGGGGAGGAGGCTAAACCGTGTAAAGCACTCCGGAAATTTCGGTAAGGCCAATCACGCCCCGCCAACTTCCAGGATGCAGATGCCGGGGCAAGGACGCAGCATGTGCGCGGGCTGGATGGCGATGGCGATGGCGACGAGTCTAAAGCTCCGCCAGAGCCTTCACGTTGATCGGATAGGCATTAGTGGCATCTCCTGTGAAGATCAACTTGAAGAGAAGGCGCACCACGACTTCACTAGGGTGCACAAAATCCCAGTACAACGACTTAGAGGGGCGTTTACAGAAATCCGCCACCGCGTTGGGCAGGTCTTCCGGCACGGGCTTCCCGCACTGCACTTGCGCATTCAGAAACCCGGCGCCACAGCAAGCCGACGTCACATTCGTCAAGCCGAAGGACTTCCCGTCGGCGATGATGGCCGAGAATGCGTCGAACATGAAGCCGATGACGATGTTGAACTCGGGATAGGCGGCGTGGAGCCCGTCGACCACCTGCCTCAAAGCCGCGTTGAACGCTAACGCCAGTTGGTTGGCATCCACGACGCATTCGCCAGGTTGAGTAGGGTTGAGGGATCTTACGGCGGGCGAGCATCCGATGGGGCCAAGTTCGCGAACCACCACCTTCCTTGCTCCTTCGTTGTACAACACCTGCAATTGTCACAAAATAATCCTTCTCGTTCAATAATTTGCTGGGGATCGACCTCAACATGTTCTTAAAACGATCAAGAAACCCATGCAATATGAACAGTCTTCTGGAGATATCAAATTATTTTCACCGAGTAAAATCACATATTGATTAGTCAAATTGGAGATACATGTAATCCTTGAATTCTTGGTCATTAAAAGTTGAAACAGATAGGAGAGTTAATACGCAATGCAAAGTCTTCGCCGAATTATGGGAAAGCTGGTGAGCACGGATGGGAGGCTAGCTTACGAGGAGAGTTTTCTGGTAATTGCTGATAGCGGAAGCAAGATAGTCGGTGGCGTTGATCTCCTGTTGGAGGGTAGTGTTGGAGATGAACGCGGTTAGATCGTTGGAGCCGCTGACTATGTAGAAAATGGACTTGGAGATGAGAGTGTTTGCAGTCTCCACTCCGAGTTCCTGTTGCAAGATCGATTTTGCAGTCCCGAACTGTTGTACTTGGACACTCATTGGAATCAACTGAGAAAAGTCCATGCAACCATAGCCAAATCGATCAGTACTTGAGTATGATGGTTATACCAGCTTCTAGTAACTGGGAAAATTCACAGATTGATCTCAATTGTGGGATTTGGGAGAAGGACTTACTAAGCCTCCTCCAGTGGAATCCAGGAGGCCACTCCCAGCTGAGGCGAAGTTGACGCCTTTGCTGAAGGAAGCGTTCGGCTGCAAGAACGGGGGTGCGAAGGGGAGTCCCAATGCTTCAGCTGTTCCATTGTGAGCCAATTACAAATTAGAATCTTAGCTTTCACGAATCATGATTCTGCTTCGATTCCCTGTGAAATGAAAGTCAGCACCAAACACTGAAAATTATCGGTCTCCTGGACAGAACTCAGATATTCATTCAACAAGTCGTCTCTTAAGAGCACGCACTTACCAAGGAAATCCACGACGAGGCGGCCGTTAGAAAAGCGTCCCGTGGGCCTTCCGAAGAAAGTCTTGCCGTAGGGAGGAAAGTCGGCCTTGAATGTGGCCTTGGGTAAGTAGTTGTTGGTTCCCACATCAGCTAACGAGTCACCCAATGCAAAAAAAGCAGGCACATCGAAGCTCCGAAGCGACCTCGCGGCGTCCACAGCCGACATCCGAGAGAGAAGCGCAGCTGTAGCCAACACCAATATGACTATTCTGGAACCCATGGCTAGTTGCAATTCAGCTTCGTCTTCTTGTAACTCTTAGCTCCAGTGATTCCAAACCAACTCCCTCTGAGTTTCTCGACCAAAAATTACACCGTACCAGTTGCAATAAGCAAAGTAACCGTCACAAGCTTGAATCTGTCCGTAATTAATCCGAATCGTTGCAGGGACTCAATTCGATCACTTTCAGCTGATGGAGAAGTAACCAGACTGACTGGAAAATTGCATGTACGCTTATTGATAGATATTTGTAAGAAGTTCAACTGTTCAACACTCACTTGAAGGTTTTACAGTCGGCAAGCCCGCAGCAGTTTCCACGTGTGAGGTGAAGAAACAGCCCGCGCGTGTTCACAGCCCACAAGTCCTGCTACGGAGCTCATCCGGACTTAGAAAGCGCCTCCAAGTCCTACAGACGGAAGTGGGAAAACCCTTTTAAGAGCACGTTCACGATGGCTTCAGCTACCTCGGGCTCCCAAATGCGCAGTTACTGACTCAGCAGATGATGTGCGCTGGGTCCCCCTTACGCTGATAGGGCGCGCGTTGACTCGGGCTCAAAACCCTATAAGAGCATCTCCACCCATGCATGCTAAATCTGACACGCTACAAGTTTACACACTACAAGTTTACATCTAAATTTGTCATTTGATGAGCCCTCATAATCCTAGTTCCCCACACTTGCTCACCACATACAACTGATAAATAGTCAAATAACTCATCAAATAGTATAAAGGATAAAACATTTAATCTTAAAATGAACATTGATTTCAAGGCCCCTTCCTTTACAAACTAGGATTGAGTGTCCAAGAATATTGGAAGGGGACCGAAACACTTTTCATCTACATTTGACCCTAGTGTCAGACCCTAGTGCACAAGGGTGGGGATGCTCATAGTCCCCTCCTTTGATGATGGATAGGGCTCACATATCAATGAATTCCAATGGCAGTGATAGTATGTTCACAAACTACAAGGCTTGGACCTTCAGCTCCAATAGGTTTAGGCTTTTTGTACAAATTTTTTTAATGCTCTTATGTGTTGAAGTTTAGGCTCCTTTTACTTTTGGGGGAGAAGGGGTCACCCTCCCAACAATGGAGGCTTGGAGGGCAAGGCTTCTTGCCACCCTATTTGTGCCACTATGTATCCAACTTAGAGGACATTTCAAACTTACAAATATACTCAATAAGTATGTAGTGGCCACAAAGCAACACAAATGGGGTTTCCTATCTTAGAGCATGACCACCCCAACTTGCCAAATCAGCCATGACCAAAGTTCTTTGGCACAATTGGTAGGATTAGATCAACTACATTCATTTGACACACATCACGGGTTTGACACAAGCCATGCAAAAAAAATTTGAAACAAATGAAACAAAATTTCATTGTAAGGGAAGAATATAGAACCACCAATGGGCTAGCAAAGTGACCAAAAACAAAGACAACAAGATATCAAGGACTGATAGACAATCGTGAAGGAAAGCAAGCTAAAAACCGAAACAATACAGGGAGTAGCAGTGAGGTTGGTCACATGGGTCGAAGCCAAGCTGTTGTTCGGGTGATGGTGATCTAAGGGACTAGAAAAAGCCATGCAAATTTGGATGACAAATCCTCCTAGCCCCTCAAAATATTCTTAGGGCACTCAATCCTCATGAGTCAAGCAATGTTTCTTGACTATCAATGAGGACTCACATTTGATGAGCTGCATAAATGGAGGCAATAATTTTGAGGTCTTTTTAAAAATAAGTGTAAACTTTTAGAAGTTTTAGTGTATCAAATTTGGGCAAGTGCCACTATGGATGCTCTTGGGATACCCTGCTTGGGGCTGTACCCCCCCACTGCAGCAAGTGGACAAGGCAAAGTCACTTCTCAAAGTTGTTTGCTATGACGCATGCCCTGAAAGACGAAGGAGCTGTATGGTGATATTTACATTGTTAGTCAATCAATTATTGTAGACTCAATAGTTACGATTATCTTACTCACACCGTTATATTAAGCCAAACGGTGTCTCTGTCCTTCGTAAAAAGGCTTGTAACTTGTATTCATTATCATTAATATAATGCTCATACTTTCTTATCGTTGAGTAGTCTTGCATCTCTACAATCTACACACAACATACATAGGGTTGACTGCAATTAGGGGCAGTACTGTAGAATGTGAGATGCTCATTAAGATTCCTCGCAGCATGTAAACGCCTCGTGATTGATGCTCTGATACTCTTGAATCTACAATTGGCACGCTCAAAAACTAATTGGGTCTTGGAAATGATTTTTAAAACAACAATATGTGGAGAACCCAACAAGTTTTTGACGTTTGCGTAGTAACTGGGCCTTTTCTGGAAGGGCAGCCGGCCTGATTCCATCCCATGCAGGATTGCTTTGAAGAGTTGGGGTGGCGATGCATTTGAAACAAAGTGATGATTCGATTTGATGCTGTTTCTGAGAGCACAGGATTGGGTGAAGGGTACCATGACAATTACAATTACAAATAACAACAAGTAATTTACAAGGAATCCAAGAAAAGCTTCACCCTTTCAAGAGAACTAGTAACTTCTACCCCCACCCCACCTTTGTCTGTTGTAAGGAGTAAATCTTCTAACATACTTGACAAAGGTTTTGAAGCACTCAGCTTTGTACTAGTAGATTTAAACAGTAGGTGAGTGAAGAGTGACCGACGAGTATCCCCATTCCCAATTCAGAGTGATTTGGTGCAACCATGACATCATCACATATGAATAAGTACTCCCTACTACGGAATGGGAACTCATGATGCCCGAATTTCAAATTGCGAACCCTACACCTTCCATCCTAGCTACCTCGGTGCTGAGAAGCTTGTAGGTCCATATGACCCGGAGGAAGAGTCTGAGAATCCCGATGGGTGTAGGGAATGCATCAGAGGTGCCTCGATGGATAGCGCATTGGTTGCTTCTAATGCCAAAGCCCCTTGCAACTCTTGGACCACTTCGGTCATTGTTGGCCTATGCACACTCTTTGGCTCCACACTCCACATGGCAACTTCAGCAACTTTCCATATTGCTTCCATGTTGGGATTTGAAGCTGTCACCGCAGGGTCCAGGATTGAGGTGATGTTGTTACATTGAAGACTCTCCCGAACCTGGAAAATTCAAAGTTGTTTGATAATTAATAAGGTTAAAGGAGTCACTTTGGGACTTTTGAGGCAAATTTAGATCTAAATTTGATACGTAAATACTTTGTATTTTCTTTAAAATGGATCCCTAGATCATTATTTGTATGCCTCTTTGCATTCATTGAGAGCTCATGATGAGGTTCAAATGATTGTAAATACAAGGGAATGCATAGGCAACTCACCCAATTGGCAAGATTTGGATCCCTTTTTCTTGGATTTGAATGATTAATGGGTAGACATCCTGTCAACAATTCCAAAAGAACAATTCCAAAACTATATACATCACTTTTGGAAGATATATAATGAGTTGAATGGTACCTGTACAGAAAACACTATAGTGTAAGTACTAGAAAAGAATGAAGACACAAAACAATCCACACTTCTAAACATTGCCTTCTTTTGTAAGCCTAGCAACTAATCATGTGATCGTAAGTATAGTGAGATTCAATTATGATGGAAAGCATTGCTTGGTTAGAATTTCATGGATACTTTGGCCTAGGTAGAGGATCTACTAATGCCCCATTTGAACAAAAGAAGTAAACTTCACAACATGAAGTAGTAGATGGTTTCATATTCTAGGCCCCCAAAATCAAATGACTGAAAAATTTGAGAGCACTAAGAATTCTCAAGCAATAAATACTAGTAACCTAAGAAATTGAGTCTAATGAACACTAGATCACTTTAGTAAAGGTGCACTCTACCATTGCTATGGAGTGCCAATCCCTTGCTAAAATAACATTTGGATGTTGAACAATTCAACCACCTCAAAGTTGATATAACATCGCCCACACCTTTTTTTTATCAACTTATTTTTCAAACATGTTCAAATGGGAGGTTTGCAACAGAAAAAAAAAATAGAGAAGAACAAGGTTGCAAACATGTGTGTAAGCTTCTAGATCTCTTACTCTGGATCGAGGTAGCCTGCTGTGCCCATGACAGTATTGGTCATTACTCCGGTGGTGTCGTCAGTATCACCCATCAGCTTTGTTAGTCCGAAGTCGGCCACTTTAGCCTCGAATTGAGGAGTGAGCAGAATGTTGCTGCTCTTCACATCCCTGTGGACGAAACTCGGCCTACACGCTGTGTGCAGATACTCCAAGCCTACCAGTGCACCACACATCAATGTGAAGGCTCGTCAAGCAACTCGCCGCCCCATGTGGAGCAATGGAGGTACAAGTCATTCACAAACTAAAGCGGCTGATTCAGAGTAGATTAACTTGAACCCCGTTGAATTGGTGGTATTCCATGTGACATTTTGACATTGGCTTGCTATGCTCATAGGTAAGCAAATTAATTTGCAAATTGTTTAAACGTTATGCAGTGACTAAATGACGAGAAATAATCGTTATAAATGCTGGAAGGTTTACCTTGTGCTGCATTCAGGGCAATATGTAGGCGCGTCCTCCAATTTAGAGTCCCATTACTTTCCGAACTGCCTGCATTATCACAATATCCGTTTCTTAAGTTATATCCCTGAAAGTCTAATTGGCTTGCAGGTAGCATCCCCTCCCTTCGCAATGGCGTCGGGCACTTCACCGTGCCCGACGCTTTCCTTTAATTCTCCTGTTTTTGTTTTTTATGTTTAATTGATGGGGGCGCAAGCGCCCCCCTCCCAGCCTTTCTAGGCTTCAAATGCATCCCCTCCCTTTCTAGAGTAGAGTTTGCAGTTTATAGCCCTCCAGCTATACCATACTCCTATATTAGATTCAACAATTGTTTGGCAAAACATATAGTTTCATTTTGGAAAGCAGATTGTTTTAATTGATGTTCAGTTTCATTTGACTGTCTATTGTTCATATTTGCATTTAGGTGTTTGAATTTCTTGAATTGCGTACATGCTACAAATTTTCATTTGTTATTTATGAATCAGATCCAAAAGATGGGTACCAGTGTCAGTTAAATTTGTCAGCAGATTGGTTAAATGTTTTAGGCAAAGCCCCAGAGCAGAAGAATAGAACTTACCATGTAAGTGTTTAAATAAGGAGCCGTTGTGCACGTATTCATAGATAAGGATTTGCTTCTGTTCCTGGCAGTATCCCACCAAGGCCACCAGGTTCTTGTGGTGCACTCGCGATAAAACATCAACCTAGACACATCCAATGTCCAACTCCCAACTTCAAAACCGCATTAGAAAGTCCAAAATACTGCAAAAATTGACAATCAAAAGGCCTCAATCTGCCTAGAAATCATTTGAACGCCTCCCAATCATAGATAGTGTGGTCTCATTGTATCAAAGTGAGGGCTTCGTCGAATACAGTGAGCATAGGGAGACCTCTCTGCGAATAATGGCAAAGATTTTCTTTCATGATGCTATCTACAAGTTCTTGAAATACTCTCATTGAAGATTTTCATTGAAGATACAACAGTGAATACAAACTTAGTACAAACTAAATGACGTGAGAAAACTTACGTGAACCGGATCAGAGAATTAGCTGAAAGAAGACCCTCTGGAATTGGACCACTGAAGTTATTATTCTGGACAGCCCTGCAAGAATTTCATGCTAATTATCAGTTTCAATGGCAGATTTGGAGCTTCTAGAACAAAAGTTGAAAGCAGGAAAATACGAGATCAAGCATATACTGCTCTAATTCATCTACCTGTAGATGGAAGGTTACGAAACTTACAAGAGTCTCAGAGCTGTCATAGTTGTCAACCACTTTGGTAGCGGGCCACTGAGACTGTTGTTAGACAAGTCCCTGAGAAACATCCAAAGCAGCATCCATGAATTAAGCCACATGCAACAGAGTTTGATGTCCCTATTTCAAGACTCCTTTGGATTCTTAGACCCACAGGGTTTTCGTGTATTCCCGCATAATCACACAGAGGATTTATATTCATTCCGCTGTTGTCCCTCAGGAGGTTTGAATAAAATCCTTCGTCTCACTTTCCCCCCTTGCCAAAATTTTCCTGTGCGATTGTGGTGTGTCACTCACATTCCTGGTGCAAAGTGAAACTTGCAAATTATCTATTTACGAGATCTTTCTTGCACAGAATTGATTTATTATCAAAAAAGATACGCTCCGTTCAGACAGGTAGATTTTCTGGTTTTGGTTCAAACAACCGATATAAAGCCTATCAGCTCTCCCAAAATTCCAGCTCATCGAGAGACATAACTTCCTATTTCTGCAAATGGCGGATTTCAGTGATATTGTTTTAGTCTCCTGGAACCTCAGATCTATTTCAATCATTCCTAATTTTTCGAGCCTCGTGTGGCAGCTTCAGGCCTCGAGGCACTTTAACATCAAATTCAGATCTCTGAAATTAACCCGCAGTTTTGACAAATGAGACTGTCGTTGATATTTTTTAACTAGCTGCAATTGCAGTTCAAATTGTTGAGAAAACTCACAAGCTGGTGAGATCCCAGAGGCTGGAAAAACTGGGGGAAAGTACACCCACCAACTGATATCTAGAAAGATTCCTGCACATTCTCAACCAATGCACCAGGAATGTGCCAACACTATTAGCAACAATCCACAAACAAGAAGTCCTCCAGAACGAAACCTCTTAAGGCACTATTGATGCAAAACCAGTCTTTTAGACTTCCTTCATTGATTTCCCGTATTCCTCTGTCATTCTTAAGTGGTAAATTATCTTTGAATGAAAAGTGAAATTTGTACTTACAAAGCGGTGATCACAAGCTCTGGCGCTGTACTTGGATCAGGAATGCTGCAAGTAATCCAGGCATGAGGGAAGGGAAGACATGGATCGCCAGTCCATTCCGTCAGATTGTAGCTCTTCTTGATGTCTTCAATAGCCAGTGCTGCAAATCACCAGTTCCATTGAATTTCTGTTAGCTTCCTAAAGTGCAGAGGAGATTTGAATTTCGGCGATGCTTGCATCGTCTCATTTGGTACTAACACAGCGTTAGACTTCCTCATGATGTAGAACAGCAGTACGTGCTGACCTCCTATCGAATCATGTTGCTGGAAAATCACAAGTTACATCTAAAAAGGTAATTAGGGGCTCAAGAAGTTTCAACCTTCCAGTCGGTTGATACACCATCCCAAAGTTTTTGTTTTTTCATGTAGTGGAGATACCAGTCCAACACGGGTGCGACCCCTTGCTGAAAAACCAGCTTCATACCACGATTCCAGCACCCGTGTTGGACTGGTATTTCCACTATATACGTTTTAGGCACATGAATTATCGACGGATTAACCATGGTATGAACCTGACATATTCTCATGACCTTGATTTTGCTCGATAAGAATCCAACACCGGTTTGCACTAGTGCTATTGGAAGGACATCATTACTTGAACCTGCATGATTACTTCATAAGAACGCCACAAAACCAAAAACTAAAAAGATCCAGAGTCACATATTGACACAAGTAAAGAATGCACTGCAAGTTCCTCACCATCCCGATCAGCAGTCTTTTTTTCCCTCGCCTCGGATCTTGCAAAAATCTCCATACAATTCAGGATCGGCCTCGCTACGGCGGACGCCAGTGGAGTCAAGACCACGGTTGTATTTTCCCCCACACTCACGCTATCCAGAAAAAAGTCCATGCCGCCGTAGTCCAGAAATGTATACCCGGACATGTCAATATCCGGGGCGTCTGTATTTAGATCCGGGATCTGGATGGTGAAGTTTCGCAGGGGAGGCCCGGATGCTGAGCTGTTGAGCTCCGCATAGTAGAAGGAGAAGTAGAAGGAAGTACTATCGATTGAAGGAGACCCTTCCGGCAACAGAAAGGACTCCAGAGTCCGAAGGCCCAAGCTCGTGACGGCCGATTGCATCACCGCCGAGGGGGGCGAAGACGTGGCGTTCACCAAATCCTGAATGGGAGTCGTCGTGGACAGAAACTGTTAGTAGCCTCCGACGGTGGGGGTCAAGTAATAATCGGTTGAAGGTAACCAGAGGCGGTCGTAGTAATCAGCCGGGGCTCTGCACAATCCATAGAACGCACTCTAAGGCTTAGCCTGTAACTCCAGATGTATTACAATCCAAATGGAGGTCGACCTGGAGAGACTAATTGAATGTAGAAAACAGCATTGTTAGCACAATTAGATTGTTCAGGATCGTTGAGATAGCGTACAGAAGAACTGCAATTTGTTCATATGGAGGATTTTAGTGCACTAGTTTCAGTCACCCGATTGAAATCTTTAGGTAGCTCTAAACTAATCCCATTTTCCAGCGCTCCAAGCACAATTTCGGAGCTCTAAAACAAGCCATTTTGATAAATATGGCTGCAAAAAGAAAATCTTCTCGAAATTCATGGATAGATAGGTTTCCTTAAGAAACTCTTGGTTCACGGGACTCATATTCGTTAAAATATGGGATTCACAGCGACGAAATTGAGACTAGATCGAAGGGCGTGGTCACTAGGACTTTCACGTATCGTGGGCGCCTAGAGCACTGAAACTTGGGACCACTGCTGCAACCCGAAGTTTCAAATCGGGCGTCGGAAATCCGATATTTCATCGAATACAGAGTCTAAGCAGAACTACTAATCATGCTTGACTAGACAGCTATCTAAGCACAAGCTTGCTTGCTGCAACTGGCGTTTCATATGTTAGCAAAATTGGCAAGTGGCGTTCATACCGAATGAGGGTCTCGCCACCGAAATTCAAGCGATTTAGAGTCGTCATGATAATCCCAGCCTGGAGGAACGTGGTAAATTGTGTGGCATATCCAGAAGCCAACAGACTGGCCTCTTTCAAAGAGATTCCGGAGATGAAAGGCGTAGCCGTGGGAGACGTCCGAATGAGACATACGTAAGTGACATTCCCCAGCGACTGGTAATGATACTCCTGGTGCGAGACCCCAGTAGCGTCAACGGTAATGTTGGAGATGATATTGGCATCGATGGCCACCTGAAAGTTCGGGGGCAGGTTGGCGTTGTCGTAGTCGCCGTAGAAGAAGGAGAGTTGTAGGAGGTAAATGCCGGAGCTGGTGACGGGCAAGGCGTAGCAGTTCTTGGCTCGAGCGTCGTCGAAGTAACGGAGCGTCTGCATCTCCGTGAAGTTCTGGAGAGACGTGGGGAGAGTGACTGTTTGGGTCTTGCCGGAGGAAATGTAGGGGGAATCTGGCACCCACAAGAGACCAGTGGCGGAGTCAGCATACTGTGAGGTTGCGCCGCAGTCGATGTTCAGACTGAAACCTGCCCGGGAACCAATCAAGGGGTGTCAGAGTGCGAACTTGTATTGCAGGAATCCTAATTGGCGAGTCTCAAACGAAACAAGCCAGTACTAGTACTTGGGAGAAAGAAAGATCGCGTTGTGACTGCTAAACAATTGTAGATCAGAATCGTGAGGTCATCTGACACCCCGACAGATTAAAAGATTAAATATGAGACGAGCAAACACGCGCAACTTAGATTTAATAAGTCTACTCTCGGCAGTTCTACTCCCAGCCGTTATTCTCCCGGCAGGCAAGTTTACGCAACCCTATCGTTACGAATCTCCTCTTTACGGATTATAATCGATTGTTGCAATATTTGTAGTCACCCGACGGAAGCTTCAACTCTATGCCCGTTCTAGCTTTTTAGAGCTGGGCCCTGAACCTCCACGTATTGCGTGATTGCAGGAGACATCTATCTACGGATTTTGTTGCGTTTTCACAGTACAGGTAACACATAAAATTAACTGTCTTTAGAACTCCTTCAGACAGTAGCTACAAGTCTACTAGAAGACCATCTCTTCCAAATTTCACCTTCAAATTCCTTTTCTTGGGAGAAAAATAGTTCTAAAAACCCCTAACGTGGAAAGAGGGACATAAAATCAAGAGCTACTTTTTGATAGTAAAACATTTTTGAAAATTGAAAAAAAATTAAATGAAGTGCATAATAATTATGAGTACCTTATCTGTAAATCTTGAGTCATTTGTAGCGAGAACACAAAAGTTATGGCCAAAAAGCAAATCAGCACACTACATGAAGCAAAATAGTACATTTAGGTGTTTCTTGCAATCACCTTATCTTTTTGTCAAATTCGTTAAAAATTTCAAGAGACTGGCACACTTCTAGACGCTAGAGGGAACGCAATAAACATATAATTACACCAGTCGTAATTTTAGTGCTCTGAATCACGCCCATTTAATGAATTTGGCCCTTTTCCGTTTACAGAGCTCTGCTCACGTACTGGAACAACACTCTGAAACACGCCATTTCTGGAAGTATTTCACCATGTCGAAGATTCGATCCCTACCGACAGAACTATTGTTCATAAAATTCGTAAATTTATATATCATTTGAAGTTCTGCAAGTGCGTTGCAAGCCTTTCAACTCATAAAAGAGAGCGTTCTACGAATAGGAGAAACGCTTGAAATCTACCACTGACTTCACTCAAGAATTGGAAAAATCAATATATATATATATATATATATATATATATATATATATATATATATGTAATTATATATTTAGCTTCAAGTGGACATAGATCGAAAAGTTATATGCATGATTTGGCTTCAAGACATGCGAATCCACCGAGGCCAGGATTCAATTCCCAACCTGCTTGAGTCAAGGCCTCTGGAACGCCGCAAAGCAGCAGCACGGCCACCAGCAGATGAGTCCTCCAGAACAAGTTGAATCCTTCGCCCAAGTATCTCTCCATAGCTGCAAGAGTTTCGATCCACCTTCAGGAGCACCAGCAAAGAAAACAACTGACCGCCACTCTACCAATACTTGACAAACATAAACTGCAATCTAATCACCATCACTCAACAAGCACTGCAAAAGGAACTCTCCACTCTGACACGGCCCTGCCTGGCCCGACAGAAAAGGACGATTAAACGGCAAGACTAAAAATATGTCCAGTTGGGACCGAGAGGAAAGCATTGTAGTGCTCCATCTTCTAGCAATATTGTGAACGAAATCCTCTGCAAGAAGTCGACTGCCTCTCAAGAAAATCAAATTCATTGGGTAGTCTCTTGCTAGCCCCTCTCGAACAGACCTCATTCTTCCTGCCACTGAGATTATTCCTACATACGGAGTATTATTCTTGACTTTCAACGCGTGACATGAGTTTTGTTGAAAATAAAACACGGAGTAAGTTAAGTCTAAAGTTTTCCACGAATCACTCTTCCCAGGGGCTCTCGCTGCTGGCTTGCGTGTGTTGTGTGTAGTGTTGCACCCGCTTAATTTCGAGGTGAGAGCTCTGCCGCCAATCCCCTTCAAGGGCCCCGGGGATCTTGTAAAAGATTCTTCACCATATATTGAAAATTAAAAAAAAATTCTTTGCACCGAGGCCAACTGCCATCAAACCCCACCCTACCCCACTTCCATAGTTTCCCCTACCCTACGTGAAGGTCAGATTCACACATAAATTAAGTATTTTTTGTAGGCCCATGCTTTCAAGGGCCGGGTGAACTGACCCCCTCGCTCTGCCCCTCGGGAAACTGCTGAAATTTTTTATTTTCCACGCATGATATAATTTGCAAAATTTGAATTCATATTTACAAATGGAGGCCCCAAATGAGTTAGAAGATGTGTACAAGGTATAGTAATCAAGCACAAAATAGGGAGCTTTTTGTTTTACTTGCACACCTAGAATGACTTAGAGGGGCCAAGTGATGGGGTTAGTTCACCCCAAGCCTTGTAAGGGTAGTATCATATGTGAAGGTATAATTTTGGTAGATATACAAAGGATTCCTTCAACTCCACATGCTCTCATTTTGCAACTTTATATGAATTGACTTTTGTTCCTATTTTTAGAAATAAAATCACAAGTCTTCTAATACAAGTAAAAAAAAGATCCAAATTTTGGGGGAAAGATTTGAAATCACTAAGAGTTTTTGAAGAAAAAGTGAAGGAAATCACATCAAATTCAAAGTATGCTTTGAGTTTTTGAAACTTTCACCATAGTTGTACGCAATAATACATTACATTATATTGTTAACCAAGCTTTTGTGTCATTCTAGGGATAGAAAAGTTGTAGACTTGTAGATAGTAGCTATTGACCTAGAGCTCAAACTACAATAGAATATTCAATTTTTAGGAATCTTTAGAAATTCTAATTTTTACAAAATTATGTATGTGAGGAATTTGAAGCTACCAACATATACTTGAAAAAAACATTACTTTTGTGATCCATGAATGAATCTATTTTTTTTGGCAAAATAATCTAATTACCTCAATAAGACAATTTCCAACACCATCTATAGAACTCCTACCAATCTAAAAAGGGACCAATATTCATCCATGGATTGTTTTTCCAACTTGCTTGACATTTCTTGGGTAAAGTAACAACACTTACAAGGTTACAACACTTAAAATAGTTTGAATAAGTTTTTGACCATGGTTCCTAATTTTGAATTACAAATATTCTTTTGGGATAACTTGAGTCATATTGGAAGAGATAATAGAGATTAGATTCTTTTAAAATGCATTTTAGGATACTTCATGAATAAACTATGATACTTCAAAGCGCTAGATATTAGTGTATTCAAATCAATTATCATTTCATTTGAATTGAAGTTGTAAAATTTAGGCAAAATCTTGTGAGATTGGTTTTAGAAACAAGTCATGACTAACCATAGTTGTTACCTTATATGATCTATGTCAGTGGCACACAATTTTACACAATTTCTTTATTTTAAACTACTTAACTCTTAAAGAACATTTCATACTTGTGCTTGGTCAAACTCTACAAGATTTCTATGTTAAAACAATTAATATTTCAAAGCTTTGATATTTCCTCATGTATTAATATATATCTCAAATTTATCTTCATTTCTTTATAACTATAAAATATTATAATGAAATATATGTGATTTTTAAGAATAATTTATTTATGAAAATCATAGTAATTACAAAAATACTTAAAAGAGTACAAAATTTAAGAAAATGGAAATCATTATAGTGATAAACAACATGGTAAAATTGGCTTATGTACTTATTAAGCTTACACCAATAGAAATTTGATAGAAAAAGTTCAAAATATACTTCTTTCAAGCTTTTAAGATGATGCTCATTTAAAGTGTCACAAAAACTATAATTTTATTAGTTTAAACAATGAAACAAAATTGAAAATAGATAGTTGGAGCTACATTCTTGATTTTAAAACATTTAAAATGAAGAGCTATGTGAAAATTGAAGTTTGGTTTTCAAAATGCCTCTTGGGCTTGCATTGAATTTTAAGGATTAAGGTAGGATGGCCCCAAATCCATCCATTCAAACTGTGACTCCTATAGTTGAATCCAATTGGATTTTGTTCCCTCCAAATAACAACAAAACTATAGTTTAGAGAAAATTTCAACTCTCTATAGGATTGTTTAGAAGCACCATAAGGGACCCCAACATTACTTTTTTTTTCCCTACATGGCCAATTTCATTAAAATGGCAGTATTCCATGTGCCATTTTCATTTTGACTTCCATTAAAATGGTGCTATTCAAAAGTAACATCTAGGATGGATATAGACTTCAGATCTCATATTCTACAAAATCTATAACCTTAATAGATATTAGATATCTAAGGAATGTATAGATTTCAGAAATCTAGGTCTCACATAGATTTTAGATCATGCAATTTGAATTGAAATATGTCCCAAAGTAATGGAATACCGCCATTTTAATGAAATTGGCCATCTATGTAGGAACTTTTCCCCTATTTTTGGTAATCAATGTATTTCCAATTGTTAGAGCATTGGTACTCAAGCATTGGTACTCAAGCATTGGTACACAAGTAGTTTAATAGAGGAAGATTGTGGCAACTGCAATTTTATATTCAAAAGAGAATTGGAAATTAAGATATTCTCCCTTTCATTCTTGATATTCACACAAAGTGAATCTTTTCTTGGTCAGAGATTTTGTTCTTTCAATAGCCCTATAGTGCTCTTGAAATAGTGTGGCTTGTCAAACCTTAGTAGCCCTCTAGAGAGTCAAAAATTTCTCTAATGACTATGTTCTTTTTAGGGAGAAGTTCAGTGTGAGATAGGAACTACAAGGGTGAGAATTGGGATGCAATATGAAGATCCATTTAACTTAACCCATTAACCCCTAAAGGACCAAGCTGCATTTTTTGGCAACATAGTGATTTTAGCCAACTCACTACAAACGGAATTTTTATTTTTTGTCTTTTAAATTTTCACACAACATGTGCCCGAGGAGTATCTTTAAGGTGCAACAATTTTCATAATTTTTGACTACATGGTTAAAAAGTTATTGCATGATATGTAATTTTCATTCAACGGCGGGCAGCCTGGGCAACTCAAAAAACTTCCTGAAAAATCACTTTTTAAAAAAATAAAAATTTGCAATTGATTCTCTAGATTTATATATACACCAGAAGCTTTGAATCATTCTATTTTGATTAATGAGATGAAAGTTATGAGGATTTTTAGTTTGTGAGTAGGTATGGTTTTCAAAGACTCCATAGCTACCCGCAAACTAAAAATCCTCATAACTTTCATTTCATTAATCAAAATAGAATGATTCAAAGCTTCCGGCATATATATAAATCTAGAGAATCAATTGCAAATTTTTATTCTTTTAAAAGTGATTTTTCAAGAAGTTTTTTGAGTTGCTCAGGTTGCTTGCCATCAAATGATAATTACATATCATGCAATAACTTTTTAACCATGTAGTAAACAATTATGAAAATTGTTGCACCTTAAAGATACTCCTTGGGCACATGTTGTGTGAAAATTTAAAAGAAAAAAAAAATTCCGTTTGTAGTGAGCTGCCTGAAATCTCTATTTTGCCAAAAAACATAGCTTGGTCCTTTAGGGGTTAAGGACCATGGTCAATTTTTGGGGTGGATAGGGCATTTCGTAGTCGTAGGGGGGAAATGGAAATAAAAGCTGCTTTATACTTAGAGGCCAGGCCAATTTGGTGAGTCAAAGGCCAAGAATCCTCACTTGTGATTGGATAGAAGGCTGAAATCAGCCCCAACTCCTTTATAAGTAGAGGTTGGGCCAATTTGGTGGAATGAAGTATTTATTAAAAAAAGACATGATCTAACATGGCCAAAGCTTGCTAAATTGGGTGCACTAAAAATGGGAGGCCAATTCTTAGCCTAGGGCCAATGTCAAATTTCAATTAAATTTATTTTTCTTATAAAATATTATTTGTTTCAACAAATTTGATTCATTGGATTTTGTGCAATTGGCCTCTAGGTTGAAAGCAGCCTTGAAATTTCAGCCCCTCTCTCCCTTTTTCCTAAGTCTTTTTGAATTGGCCCGGCTTCTTGGCCTCAAGGCCCTTTACATATGGGAGAATTGACCCTTGTTATAATCTTAGTTTAATGTGTAGTTGAGGCTCGCCTTTAGCCCAAAAGGGGCTGAAATTTCATCCAATTGGCTTGGAGAGGAATTGACCCGGCCTCTAGGTGTAAAGCGGCCCTAACAAGAGAAGATTAATGCCTTCCGATCATTTGACCATACCAATGGAAAGGCCATGCAGCAATGGGTTGAAGCAATGAATTTCGTGGCAAAAACACGTTGTTTTGTGGGATTTTATGATGCATCTGTGTGATTGTATATGCTTAGGTCACAAGCATACACATTAGCTACATTTTGAGAGTGTGTTTCTTTATGCAGATTTCTTTTTGGTTCTTATAGGGCCACGTGCCTCATCTTTAAGTGAAATGATGATGAGCAAGGAGATGATAGACTCATTCGAATGCCACGTTAGAGTTCCCATACAAATGATTGTAGCCGTAGTCACTAGCAGGTAAACCACATGGACTTGGGAACCGCATTGCCAAACTCAATGGTACTGGGGGCTTTCAAAAACAAAAGCCACGTGCTCAACTCTCATAATTCGCAGAAAGGAGCAAAAAAATGAAGAACCATTTCACACATCAAACAAACAAATAAAAAGCCAGACGTAGCAAGAAGAATGTATTGTCACCAAGGTCTACAACAACGAGAGATGCAGAGTGTTGCTTGAAGATTCCCAATCGGGTAGCCTTCAAAGCACAAAAAAACTCGGCAATAGTTCAATATAAACCATGTGTTAGTTTGAAGTCGCTATGGAATCGGTGTCCATTGTGTAGTCAAAACACAATCAACAAGTGTTTTCAATGACCGCCATATACTCCAAGAGACAACATACCACCATTGGAAACGTTGAAAGAAAAAACAGGGAGATTCTGAGCCAATAACAACACATGGAGTCATAGACCTGCACATGCTCACTACACTCCCCATGGATGCCCATATTGTCGAACTACATTGCTTTAGAGCTCCTGCACCCATCCACATGGTAGTTGCTACCATTTAACTGAAAGAAATTGTTGACCCACAAAGAAGGACAACTAATCACATCCCCATGCTCTCCCTGCAATGAGAAGTTGTTGTGCTCATATTGACTTTCATAAGTTCTGTGTAATCGATAAGGCAGGGCAATTTTTCAAACAATTATCGAATATCTATTTTGCAAGCCTTCATGAAGAAGAGATTCACCTTCATGCACCATAGACTTGGGATCCATCTCTGCCTTCCCTCATCACTAATAATAAGTTGACATGACATCAAACAATGAACGGAAACTTATTGGTTCCCATATGGAGTTCTTAGTTCCTTTCCAATTGTCCTATGAATACTGAATGCCTTTTCATTGCATACAATGTACCCTATCTTTTCCGTTTATGGCCATCTTTCTACATTGATTGTCGAATTTTAAGCCACTATTGTGTTAATTTTTTGAATCCTTAAACCTCAAGCTAGCTTAGATTGTTTTGATTCTTATCCCAATGCATTTGGATCCCAATTCCCCACAACCGTTTCCTTTGGTCCATATCCAAATTTAGTAAAGAATTCTACCCACCAATGGAAAGTGGCAATTTTGACCACAAAGTGGTCAACTAGTCCTTAATGGGTTAATGAATTCAATGGAATGGAATGAATGGATGTAACCATGATGTTTGTCCATATAGCATGTGATTTACTAATATTCTTACTGTATTGAGGGGTGCTTTTAGATTATCATTGTAACGGTATTAGGAATAAACCCTCAAATGTCAAGCATGTTCGTCCAATGGAAGTAACACCCTTAATATGACACTGTGAGCCCCAAATTCGTCACCTAGGGCTTACTTTTTTATTTTTTTTTATTTTGTCATTTTGATTACACTTTTATATACAAAAAGCCCTAAAAAGAGTGTAGAACCAAAATAGAATGTCACATTTCAATATAGTATTTGGTCTAGTTTTAGAATGTTATAGCTAGAATGGCCCAACCGCGAGTTATAAATAGGTTAGAACCCAACTAATCGTGGCAAATTGGTCAATTATGAGTGATGGGCGTACTAGGCCCAAAATCCCACATGGAAAGGACATCTGTAGGCTAGAATTGGTTGAGGGAATCCTGGTGAGGCATATGGGACAATTCCCAGAGATAGGTTCCAGTTTCCCCATTTCATCAACAAAATAGTGGAACCCCAATTTGTTGGCTTGCAGATGCCAAAAATACCAAGACGGGACCGTGGAGGAATCCAAAGTCCGAGGAAGGTGATTCAGGGTTAGACACATGCCCGCGAACCAATAGCGAAGTCGGTTTGCCATGATTCCTCCCACTGTGGAAGATTCCTCGGCCACTAACAATTAAATAAGGGGGTCGGATTTGTCTCCCCTTGGGCTGATGTGTAGAATAAAAATATGAGCCTGCACATGTGTTTTGAGATCCCATGGGACGTTCCACGAAAAGTTTTAGAATTTTTTGATAGTCAGAAGATGTCTTTCCGGACGGTCAACTGCCCAAACCTGCAATGGGAAATTCCTAGAAATTCCCCAAGTGGCAGTAAATTCCCAATAAAAATTAGTATAGCTTCGTTTATGATAATAATCTTCTCCGACAAGTTTCATGACATTCCAATAGTCAAAAGTACTTGAACCTGCTAAATTCCTTGACGATTAACAGAAATTAAAGTCCACGGCGGGTTTGATTGGCGGAGCGGGAGCATACGGAAGCAAAATGGAGTGCAAGATAGGTCTTTTCTCACTCCCCCATACCTACTTAGGATCCTAGACTAGTAACTTTTGCTAGAAAAGCCAACCCCCAAAAGTTGAGATTTTTCCCATTTTTGGCGTTAAATTGGTGCTAGGTTTTGTTATGATTTTGAAGATAGAAAAGGAGGAGAGGTTCTTGTATGCTAAAAATGGCCTTCTGAAGCCAATGGCACAATTTTTTTGCAATTCGGAGTTAATCTCCAAAAGTTAGGTTAGTGGACCAACATAACATGAAAGCCTTGAGTTTTGGATGAAAATCTAAGAAGATAAGGTTAACTTCGATGAACAAGGAGAGGTGGGTGCTTGGGAAGGAGTATAAAAGGGCACCTCTTCTCCTCTCTCACCCACATCCTTTTTGTCTAATTGGATCCGTTGGGTCCAATTTATGTTGAAAATTGTGGCATTTAGCCACAAACCTTGCAACGGTGTTTTTTGGGCACTTTTTGGCCATAGTTGTTGTTTTAGGAGCTTCCAAGGTCCTTTACGGGTCCCTTGCCTTTTCTTGTGATTGAGCATGGTACTAACTCTTCCAAACTTGAGCTTGGAAGCTTTTACTAACTTCCTATGTTGCTAGAGTTTGTGGGTGCTTACCTTTGAGAGACTCGTTTGGTCACTCACCTTGTTTCGTCGTATACTAACCCTAGAGCAACCCCCCATATGACTGGTGATGCTGCTTTGGAGGGCCTTTAGTTCAAGTTATTGATTTACTAACCCGTGTCGATAGCCTTTGAGTGTCCAAGGCCCTCCCCTTGTCGTTTGTCCTTGTTCCTAACAATGACGTGTTATTCCCCATGAGAGAGACGAGGGTGTGAGGGTAGTGGATCCCACCCATATGGTGAAGTTTTGAACCCCTCGGGGTGAAAAGTCTTAGCGGTGTGGTGAAAAGAGAAAGTATGGTGAAGCTTTGAACCCCCTAGGAATAAAACGTCTTAGCAATGTGTTAAAAGAGGAACGACGGTGAAGCTTTGAACCCTCTAGGGTTAAAAAGTCTTAGCGGTGTGTTAAAGAAGGGGACAATGACGAAGCTTTGAACCCTCTGGGGGTAAAAAGTCTTGGCAATGCGTTAAAACCACTTCACGGGAAGATCGTGAGGCCACATGGCCCTTCTCCCTATAAGGTTTAGTTCCCAAAACATATTGGAAACAAACCAAGTTTTAGCCCCCAAAAGAGAACTAGGGATTAGAAGTCAAGAGGAGTAAGTAGGATGGCTAGGGGAGAGTAGGATAGAGGTCCTCGCCCCCGAAAAACCAAGGCCTCCACATATTGGCCTCGACTTTATCCTCCAAAGCCTTAGAAATTAGCATAAGAATTAGGCAAGCCCTCAATACCCTAGCACCTAGCACCAAAATTAGACAAGCCCAACATCTAGCACCCCGCTGTCGTGATGTGGGCCGTCTAGTATTTGAAGTTGACATCTTCATTAGTTTCAAAAATGTTGTTAGTGTTGGGCATCTTTTGTGTTGTTAGTGTTATAAGTTGTTTGTTGTTAGTATTGTGTGTTGGGAGGTGTTAGAGTGTAAGGAGGTTGATGTTGTTGACCGTTTAATTGCTGGTTGATAACTGGTTTGTTAGTAGTTGACACTAGGGTAGTGGGGTTGAGATTAGGGTTAGTCGGCGGCTAGTCGACGGGGTTTGTGGAGGGTACTTAAGGCAAGGGCTGGTCCTTTGCTCTCTCTTGTCTTTGTTTTTTTGTTTTGAGTAGTAAGAGGGGAGGGGTGGACTTGAGGATGGAGAGTTGTTTGTTGTGAAGATTTATTTGAAGTAAAGTATTGATTTGAAGAACTTTTGTGTTGCATTTGGTAAAAGAGTTGGATGGATTCAAAATTTTAGATCTGAGTTTTTAGAGAATTGATACTTAATGAGGCCAAGTTTCAAGTATAGATCTATTATGGACAAAAAGTTATGAGGGTTTGAGGTGGAGAGGTTTGGATTTCAAGGCAGTCAAGGAGAACGTATTGAGGAGCTTGTATCTTTTTGGCATTTTATGTTTTGACAATGAAACTTGGAGGGTACTTTTTTTATCTTATATACTCCTTTGTATCAAATTTTTAGCTTCAAGAGACTCTAGATCTATGAGTTATGCATAAAACACAACCGGGGTATGAAAGCAGTGAAGGGTTGGAAAGTCAGTAGTAGTAAAATGTCCACCAAAGTTGGAAAATATCTTGGATTAAGTTGAAACTTGGTATGTGATATTTTGTATAGTTGATCTACATTGTAGCAAAGTTTCAAGATATTTGAAGCTTTTTTCCATATTTTATAGTAGATCAAAGTTAGGTGTGGCAGTTTCTAGAGTATTGAGGGAATCATAGGGTAAGGATTTGGAAAAAAGGGAGTTTTGAGGGTAGATTTATGAATATTTAGGGTGCTTAGGGGTATCTTACTTATATGCAAGCATCACCACAGCAAAAGCCCGGTGCTATTCCAAACACGTTCACAAATCTTTGTGACATTGCACCTAGACCCCAACACTAAGCATAGTGAGCAACCGGGACCGAATATTGGTCAACCGGACCGAGTACATTGAATAGTAAATCAGGTACTGGGCCGCTAAGCCGGAGTTAAGTGAATAGTTAGCCGGGTACAGGGAAGGTTGGGCTGAAGTTAAAAGGAGAGGGTTGGGCTGGAGTTAAGAGGGAGGACTAGTCCAAATTTAAGGGGAAGGGGGGAGGAACGATGGATAAACGAAGGGGAGATAGGGAGTGAGGAAAGGGGGAGGGGGATTGGTGGGCAAGGGAGGGCAGCTAGGGAGGTCTAACAACCAAGAGGGGACCGGTTCGGGAGTCCAGCAGTGACAGGGAGGGGAAAATAATAAGGAAAATCAACAAGCTAGGGCAAGGGGAGAGAGAAGACGCCTCCCAAAGGTCCTCATCACTCTAAACATTGCCTTGGGGCAGGGAATCCAACTCCCCGTCTCCCATAAACCTCACCAAGAATAGTAAAAACAAGCAAAGAAAGAAGGAGTGAAGATGGTGGGTGACCGGGGAAATGAAGAGGAATAACAAGGGGAGGGTAATTTGAAGGTTAGCAGTGGAATGAGATAGGAGAGAAGAGGAGATCCTTGAGGCTCACTTAAACCATTAGATTAGAATTAGGTAATCACCACGAGATTTAGTATAGGACATAAATATAGGACGTAAAAAGTGAGACGTAAGAAGTAGCTCAACTTTAGAGTAAGGTATGACACATACTTAAGATTAGTTTAGTAGAAAAATTGGGGGTTAGTTGGGCCACCTTAGAGTGTGGGAGGAAAGAAAAGAAGGGAGGAGGAAAGAAATAGGAGAGAAAATCAACAATTAAATCTTTATACCAATTTATTTTATGATTAGAATGGTGGTTTGTTGTCTTTATGGCATGGGATTTCATGGCGGAGGGGGTAGAGCTTCCAATGGGCGCGAACAACTCAAGTTCCGAGGTATGAGTTAAACCTCCCTAAACTTTCCCTAGGGCTCTAACTAGGATTTGGTAGCTTGGGCCAAGGCCTACCCCTAGGTCAGACCCGAAGAACCATAGGTCAGGTCATTTCCAGAGATGTAAGCGTAAAGAAGAAAGTTGTGGCTTTCCAAAACCCTAAGGCATGCCCAAATCAGGTGGAAATTGAGGAAGTTATAGCTGGATGAAGTTTAGGATCATAGTGGATGAAGAATAGCTAAATTCCGAAGGTGTCAAAGAATTAGATACATTAGGAGGAGGCCCTCCATCAAGGTCCAGAGCCGAAGAGAAAAGTCAAGTCCGAGTTATAAGTTAGGAGAAATTAATGGATGAAGTTTGGATAAGGCTTGGATGAAAATTAAGTAGAAATCCCTAATCAGGGTCCAACTCCATATCTGGTTAGGGTTAATCCTTGTGAATCGTCCCTCAAAATTTAGGATCTTTCTAAATTGGGGAACTAGGTGTAATAGATGGATGAAGTTTGAGGAACCGAATAGCGGTC
Source organism: Straminergon stramineum (assembly GCA_963920665.1). Lineage (NCBI taxonomy): Eukaryota > Viridiplantae > Streptophyta > Bryopsida > Hypnales > Calliergonaceae > Straminergon > Straminergon stramineum. The sequence continues at coordinate 1,557,986 of OY987263.1, forward strand.
AAACTTCATCCACCTATAACTTTGGCTAGGAAGGTCGGATAAGGTCGAGTCTTATATTTTTAGAAATGGAACAAGATGAACTAGAGGTTTCCTAGGATAGTTATTCCCTGGTATGGGTCCCATCCAAATTATCCAGTAGGCCCTCCATTCGGACGGCCCAAAACATTGGAAGTAGTTTAAGCGGATCTTGCAATTTGGGGTCACTTAGGCACTTAGTAAAAAGATCCATTTCTTGGAAGGCACAATGGACCACACTTAGACACCCAAAAGTAGGATTCACTTAGCCGAAACCTAGAACTTGGTTGTGCTCGCGAATTACCAAGAGTGGGTAATTTGGCGCTCACAAACACCTAGGAGGATTTCAATGTGGTCAATGCTTAATTGATCAAGATATAGAAGGTGATATGAGATGATGTTTTTCACAGTGGGGGTGCTATTTTGTGAGCCTTGAAGCATGAGCATAGGAGCTTGGGAGCTTGGGAGCCTATAATTTCGGAGGGATTATTTTGTATTTTTTTGTGTAGCTAGGACCTATAACTGTGGAGTAATAGTTTCTAGAATTTATAGTTAGAGAAATTAATAGAATAGTCAATTGAGGCCTTGCAATTACAAAATTGTGCAAGGAATATCATATATAATAAAGAAAATACAACAAATCATACACTAAAAGAAATTAATACCATAAAGAAAAATAGTAGCTAGTCTTTAGTATGCATCTTCTAAAAGAGCACTAGTAGAGGATGCAAAGGTTGAGCTATCATCATTGTCAAATTGTTCACCATTAGACTGTTTAGTAGAGTCATCTATGAACTTCAAAACACAAGGATCAATAAAATGGGCTCTAAAAGTCCGTTTAGGGTCTAGGACTACATATTTTTTGGAAATTGCCTCTGCATAGATCAAGAGCTCAAAAGTTCTAGATGGACTCGAGAGGAATCATGGATTTTCAAAGAACAATCAATGTTTCGACTTGGTCACTTTCTCAGCTTGCTTGTACAAAGCAAAAATCCATATACTAGAACCAATTGTAGTATAATAAACTTTAGAATTGAATTAATAAAGATTAGGGAAAATTTTACTTACTGAATCTAGATTTCTTCACAATGTACCAAACCTCCACCTCTTCATGGTCTAAATCAAGAAAAACAACTACATAGAGTTCAGGTTGCGTCTCAACAACACCCAATGTGTGGATGCCTAGAGCAAGTAATGCGTCAAAGATTGTCTTATCTTCTTCCAATGCTAGAATATAGCAATAAGTAGCTTGACAAGCATGGAGGCTAGAACCTACATTAAGAGGAAATTAATCGAAGAAAAATGATTAGAATTGAAGGTAACTTGTAATGAAAAATAAAAGACATTAAAAGGAAAAAAACTGAAGAAGGTATATATACTTGTAGATGCGGTGTAGTCCATGACTACATTACAAAGCGAAGAAATTGCCTCAGTCAACATTTGCATGAAAGGGCGAGCCTTTTCATGAGGACCATGCCAAGGCTTGTCGGCATTCATTACAACATCATCTTTTCCACAAAAATTTTGAAGGATGTTATTGTGGCCAACATTAACACCAACAACAGCATGTGAAAGAATTGGGTGGAATAAAAATGAAGATGTGCTTCATCCAACTGAAGCTTTGACATAAGGGGATATGGCAAAGCGCATAGTTTGCATAATATATTAAATAAGAGTCCATTTCTAGAGAAAAAAAAGGAAAATGGAAAGCTTCAACATTTTGAGATTTAGCATACCATAGAAGCGGGGTCTATGGGCGAAGTGAGGAGGAACCTATTCATGCTCCACCAATCTTTTTTGGATTGAAAACTGAATGATTTGCAAAATCCTAGAAGGTATGATTTAATCACAAAGCTAAATGGATACATAACAATCATACCACCACCATCATGTAGGAAGTTGTCGGCAAAGTCGAATGTAGGTTGCAACCATTCTTCAGAGAACTGGTTCCATTGTGGAATAGATGCAAGTGGATCTAATAGATCTAGAAGTTGCAACAATCTCTTGCTATAAAATTAGACGTAAAATATTTTGACTTAGAAAAAAAGTTCTAGGAATTCTATAACATCATACAAGTTCAATGTTTGAATGAAATATTCATATATATATACCATTTTTGCATACCTGAAAATGAAGGAGATGAAAACCTCAAGGGGCATTGAATACCAAGTTTTACGAACACTTTGTTGACAAATCTTCACATTCGCAAGGCGCAAAAGTTCATTGAACTTCTCTAGTGGCATAGATCCATATTTTCAAACCCGATACAATGTATGAACTAAACTTGTTTTTACATGAGAATTCTCAGTGTGCTTGGTTAGAAAACAAAATTTAGAGAGTCAATTGAATACATTGCATTTGAAAATCTAAATAGAATAAATTTCACCAAGAAACAAACAAGTGTATGTTTAGAAGTCCTCACTTCTTGATGTCATGCATAACTTGCATAGTTATGCCAATACGACCTCTCGTATCCATGATTATTGAATCCACTTATATGTGCCATATCTTCTCTACACTATGTAGTCTAGAGATATGGCTCATCCATGCAATGTGGTAGTGGTTGCCATCACACACATAAAACTTATAATATACTAAATGCCTTAGTTCTGGTTGAGACCTAAGCTAAGCATTGAAGTCATCATTCACTGAGTTCCATAGTAGTCCCTAGTCCTACTTCTTGGATTCAAAGAAAAACTCAAACAATCCTTTTTTGTCAAAAATTGAAACATAGAAAACGGGAGCACCTTCTTCATATCTATGGACAAACTATAGCTCCAATTTTGTCAAATCACATATGAGGGTTGGTCTTACCATTGGCATTGGAACCAATTGGCACAAGGGGATGGGCATACGAGAGAGGTTGTTTGTTGTGAGTCTCAAGCTTGCTATAGTTGCTACGGAATCAAGTTTATGACTTTTGCGAACGTCATCTTCCAGTAGGTGCACATCATCCTCAACATCCAACTCATCCATATCATTGTCAGGTACTTCTTGAAAACAAATAGGTGGTTGGTCACTATTGTTTGGTAGATTTAATCTTGAAGGTTGGATATTGGAGTCAATGATGTTCTGAAAAGACAAATAAAAGAATGTAATCTGAGTTATAAGCCTTAAAATTGTTTCAATCAAGTAAAATCAATAATAAGATGAATTGAAGACAAATAGGAAGTGCACTTCAAATGGTTAAGGAAATCAATGCAAAAAAGGTCAAATTTTGAATCATATAGAATGTGATGTAAATATATCATTTGAATCTACATTCACATATTTTAACTATAGATTTAATTCTAGATTCTACAATGTGATCATCCAAAACAAAGTTGGATGTTACTTTGAGCTCTATACCTTTTATGGGATCCTATCCCGAAGGTTGTAGAGAACTTCAAAGTAAATGAACAATCACATTTGATCCTATTGATGGGCAAAACTTTGGAGATGGCCAGATGGGCAATTTTAGTCTTTGTTATGTTCTTCTAGTAAAGCATCTACACTTACCAATGACCTTTGCACTATTTCTTTTACAACTTCCATTGATGGTACAACCTATAATCATGATCACAATACAAATGTCAATTAGAAGGATTCAATATATATTCAAAACAATTCAAGGTTCAATAATTTCTAATAATTGTCATTAGAAGTTTATCTTGAAATTGTAAGAAGACACCAAGTCAACTTGAACGTCCTCTTGGTCTCAAAAGACCTATTTTGCTCATCATTGATCAACATTGATTCTATTAAAAAATTCTAAAGGAAGTATTAAAAAACAATCAAGAACTTGATTTTAGAAAAATTAACCCAATCCAACTACCCTACATAGCTATATGAAATATCTTGGGACTAAGATATGAATTTTGGTAACCTGCAATTGAAACAAATCTATATGAGTTATTCTTAAATTACAATGTATTGGATTTTAGAAGACCAATTGCAACCTCACTCCCCCACAAGGATGTTCTCGGGACGAAGAGACCCTCTTTGATTGGAATCTTCTCTCACAATAAATTTTTTAGATGATGTTTAAACAAACTCCATATTTACAAAATTATCCCAACTCTTCTCTCCCAAAATGTCCCTCTCGGGACGAAGAGCCATATTTTGGTGTACTTTGATCAGAGTCTATTATTGCCAAACTTTGAACAAGGGTATTCAAAACAAGTGGTACAAAATCATAAGGCAGAAATTGATCTTGGACTACCCCATCCATCTGGACCAAGAAGAATGTTTGATCTCGCCATATTGAACATTCTTATCACCGACTTTAAATTGGTAATATTGAAAGAATACTTACAAATAAAAGAAGCAATTTAGGATCCCAACCTACCCCATCTAAAAAGTCCTTCTTAGGACTGAAAGTCATATTTTGGTCTCGTTAGGTCGGACTCTATTCTCACAAACAAAAAGATCACTAATTAGATTCCTGACCCACCCTACCAAAAAGTCCCTCTCGAGACTTATAGCCATATTTTGGTCTTGTTCTATTGGACACAATTGTTGCCAACCATTAAGCTAGTGATATTCAAAAAATTATGAACAAGAAGATTGAAAATTCATCCCAACTTGCTCTATCCACAAAGTCCTTGTTGAGACCGAGAATATGAGCCATATTTTGGTCTTGCCTTCTCAAACTCCATTCTCACTCCTATGAACTAAAAATCATCAAGAAAACTCAAAATCAAAGGTCACTTGAATGGCCAATGTCCTAGTGTTTAGGATGCTTGCACTTATTCCCTCAATCTTATTCGAAAGGGTATTTTTTTGTCTAACAGTCAAAATCATTGTTAGTATAGGAAAAGTTGCACTCCAAACAAGAAGCAGAGAGTTACATTGAGGGAGAAAGAAAAGCACAAGAAACATTGAACGATATTTTTCAAACACAAAAAATAGATATAAATCCCAATATGCCCCACCCACAAAGTCTCTCTCGAGACCGAGGGCCATATTTTGGTTTGGCCTTCTCGGAATCTACACTCCCACATGAAGCACAAGTTGTATTTAAAAACATGAAGCAAAGAGAAGATGTAGAAGCTTGCATTGCCCAAAGTCCAAAATAAAGTACAATCTAAAAATAAAGCATCAGTGAGTGCGTTTCTTATAATGGCTCTTCATAAATATGTGTGTTGTTGTCAATTCTTTATATAATTAGGTGCACCGCCTATGATGTCTTCACATAAATATTTAGTATAGGTGTCACTTAAGCCTCCTCTTTTGTACATCAAGAAATGAAGACGACATCTATTGTCAAAAATATCATGTATGTTTTGGAGATTGAAAATTTAAATAAATTTCTTTGTGGTTCTTTACTTGTCACTTCCATTTTGTTATTGCGATAATCCATTTTAGTCTTTGGTCCCTTAGCCTTGCCCATTTGTTGTTATGGTGTCTATTAGAGCTGATGGATATGAGGTGCCACTTGTTTTGCGAGTGAATGGTGATGGTCTTGTAGAAGTTCCCATACATCTTCTTCACATTCGTTACGGATTCATTCAATCCTCCATCTATGTAGAAGAAGAGATCATGTCCAAATCAGGGGCTTTATTGGAGTCAATTCTCATGTCTAAGACTAGACACGAATACGGTCACTTCTAGCTTCTACCTCAAAGTCATTGTAGAGCATTTGGGTTGTTAGTTGGCCTTATGGCAGGTTCAACAGAGATCTTGACTCCCAAGTCTGATGGTTCTACAACACGAGTTTCTCTTTTCAAAGCAGTGAAAATAGAATCCAATGAGCCTTCGAGTTTACATAGTAACACCATTGTGGTAATGTGAGCACTTCTCCAGAGAAATTCTTAAGTCCAATTGTTGAGTTATCTAGTGACTCAGAGGATAAGTCGTATGGACTCAATAATCGTTCTTCAACACTTTCTTGCCCTTCACAAGGATCTAGAATGGTGTTTACACCCCAATCCACCTATGTATCTCAAAGTAGTCCTTTTGCTTCTAACTTATCACGCCCCCCTCTCTATTCGACAGATCATGATGTTCATAGTGTAATGCAATGTCTTTGTAAATTATCTTCTATTCGAGGATGCAAAAATGAGATAGCTAATATAGATTTTGAGTGTATCAAAATCCAGAAGGTCCAATATTTTCCATTACATTTTTAATATGGTGACATTTTTTTTGAATTGCCACCATGTCATTTACTTGCTTCATCATCTTCTTCAAAGAACATGAATGGAATGGATAAGCACTATGATGGTCACACGTGGTGTCATACGATTACATCTAATATTCACAATGACCTAGGTTTGAAGTTTAGGAAATCAACTTGCGTAGGTCACTTGGCAAGCATGAACCTTAATTGCAAGCATGAACCTTAATATGGTGACATTTTTTTTGAATTGCCACCATGTCGTTTACTTGCTTCATCATCTTCTTCAAAGAACATGAATGGAATGGATAAGCACTATAATGGCCACACATAGTGTCGTACGATTACATCTAATATTCATAGTGACCTAGGTTTGAAGTTCAGGAAATCAACTTGCGTAGGTCACTTGGCAAGCATAAAACCTTAACTGCGATTACTTGAAGAGGTCATCAAAACAAAATGAAACTGAGTGGGTAGGTAATACAAGTACTTCGTTTCATGTTGGACAAATTCCTCCAAAAGAATATACTTTAGCTTTCAAGGTTTGTAAAGTATCTCGTTCTTGTATTAATTTTTGTGAGGGAAGAATTTATTATGTCTCTAGTGGCCTAGACATGATAAGGGCTTGCATTCATCTAGGTAGTCACATGCACCCTGTTGTAAATGGTCTATGTAGAGAGTACCTAGACACCATATCAAGTCTTATTGCACAAGAGGTGGAGAAGACACCTACTGCTAAAGCATCAATCATTGCTTTAGTAGCTAGCAAGGAATTCCTAGACACATTTCTCGTCCACGCAAGTTATGGACCTCAAGTGATGCTTCAAGGTAAGGCTCTAGATGACGTTATGGATAAGTTTCAAGTCTTGAGCTCTCCAAATGTTTAAAATATCATTGCTTCCTTTTGTAGTAGCGGGAAATTGGGAATAGAGAGGGGGAGAGATTGACCGCCTATTTGCAATAAAGAAACAAGTGAAGATTGAATTTATTCATGACAGTGTATTTCCTAGACAAGGACAAGAGAAAGTATACCTTTTCAAAATGCTAGTCGATGGACCTAGAATTAGTATAGATCTTGTTCGGAGAATGCAACTAGGTGGAGATCTTGAAAATTGTTGGATCATGTTTGACTATGTCAAATGTGCAAAGAATTGGACCATTATTGCTTGTCATGTTTACGATTCTATCTTTTGCAAGGTCATGACTATTGTAGTGTGTGATATGCAATCAGATGACACTACAAGACAAGTCATCATATGGAGATGTCTCAACATAATAATGGAGAAAAACAGTGTGCCTCACCCAAATTTCAAAGGCTTCATGGCAGATAGTGCTCAAGCCAATTGGAATGTTGTTCAAATTGTTGACGGCTCTTGCGATCCGTTCGTCAAGATGGACCACTGCAAGCATACATGCCTCTTTCATTGGGCTACATCAATGAAGCAACATATGGAGAGTCTCATCAAATGAGAGTTCTGAAGTCAACATATGAAGCTCTATAGAGACTACAAAGATGTAAAGACTTTAGAAGAAGCGAACAATAGATACTTACTAATCAAGACAACAACGGTGGAATCCCTTTGCAAACTTGAGTTTTGGTTGGTGTTTTGGCACTTCAGATATCATCATTGGGGGTGGTATCATGGAAATTGTAATGATTCAAAACTTCTATCCTTTAATTCATATTGTAATGGGAATTGTATTGAATGCTACTTTCGTCAATTTTAGCTAATACTACAATTTTTCAAGATCTATCATTGGAAGAGTTGGTAGATATCTCGTCTTGCAACCTTTGAGAAACCATTCACAACAAGTGGCTTCAAGCTTTTGGGCAACATGGCACAAACTTACATGTGACAACATGCAATGATTGGGTTCGAGCTTTTATGCAAATGACAAACTATCGGGTATACCTCAATGGCAACCCCTAAGGATTTGGACCATCTCGTCATGACTTGAAACTAAAGAGAGTAGTGGCTTCAATGGATGGCAAGAAAATCACGGATGGCCTCTACAATATACATGGTATTGAAGATGTTTGCACCAAAATTTCCCACTTAGAAGGGGAGGAAGTTTTTGGTTCATGAAAGCGGAAGCTTTGACCTACCCATTGGTTCTAAAGGTGATTCACATTGCCTGGACAAGGTACACTTCTCACATCCACAAGTACAAATCAGATGTATCGAAATTCTAGTTCCCACTATGGTAGATGCAACTCTACCATCAATACATGTGAAGCATGTTTTAGAGATTGTGACACCTTCGAATGGCACATTGCCTATATTTTTGTGAAGTCAAGGAGAAAGTGCCATGCCCTTCAAGCCCAGATAGAATTAAAGTACACAATGTTCATAGCTAGGGGCTCGAAAGCCACTACTGCTCCAACATATAAGGGCTAGAAGCGTGAATTCAAAGGCTTGAGAGTAGAAATAGACAAGTTTTGGTTTTGTCCGGATGACATCAAGCATTGTGTGATGGATCTGAAAAGGTCTCATATTCTTAGTTGGCCCCAGATTCATGATATATGTCTTATACTCATTGGTACAAAGCTTACTACTAATGAAATTATACTTTTTGAAGAAGTAAGGTTTTGCCTCTAAGAACAACCATCCTTATCTCCATGATGCCTATTTATGTACTCTAAACTTTTTGAGCCTCTAGTTTGGACTCATCCAAGACCGTCACATGCTAATAAACCTCCATGTATTTGCAATGGAAAGGTCATTTGTAGGAACAAGAAGGCACCTACAAATGATCACCGCAACCAATGGGAGTGTCGCGCCCCTTAGTGACACTTACCACCTTAAGCTCACTTTCCAAGCACTTAACACTTTAGTGCCACCAAGGTTCACGCTCTCTTAACACTACACATGCCACGCACTCACAAGGTTAGGTTCTAACTCAAGTCACGAGGTTCCCATTCCTCCGTGACTCCCAATCCTTTCCTTCCAACACTTAACTCCCACAAGACATCGGGCATGTCATTTGATGACATGGGGCGGAACTTCCATTGATGTCTAAGTACTTGGTGGAGGGACTACTCCCCATCGGTGCTAACTGCCCTTGCATAGGACCCAACTCCCCACTAGCCCAACCCAACTCATTTCGGAACTCGCTAATTGGGACTCACACCATGGTCTAGTGTGGAGTGGGACACCACCCAACCGGTATCAAGGAGTGCACAAGCACTCCACGGTAACACACAAGTGGTGGTGAGGCTCCAACACTAACCTCACCATCCGGGGCCACTTAGGCTCACCATGGCACCATTCGAGAGTGAGGAGGGAGACCACCCCTCCTCATAGTACTGTTTGCGGGATTTGGCAACCCCCCACACCCCCCCACACCCCCCACATACTAGAGGTCACTGGGAACCCCCAAGATGCACCCCATCTTGGAAGACTACCCATTTCCAAGTGGTATCTCCAAACCGGACCCCCAAAAGACTCCCGATCTTCCCATCGGGATAACTTTTAGCTCCAAGATCCAAATCCCAAGTGTGAGCCCATTTTCGTGATCTAAATTTTTCGTAGATCACCATACACTATTCACTTTCTCCAATATGACAAGTATTGAGGAAGTTATGTCCCTCCAAAGGTACGAGTCCCCCGGGAGGTGTAGTTCTCCGAGACTCCACCCTCTTTGGATGCCCCTAACTTTTATCTCACAGATCATCTCCTCATGAGCTTTATCATTCTAGAAATATTTTCTCCTTAGCTTTCCAATGATATGCGGCATGCCCTATTTGGCTCAAAGGAACCCTCCCAAACCTTGTTTCCCACGTCCCTATGCCTTGGGATGCGGCCTGGATGCTACCAACTTTGAGGAGCCATATCTTTTGACTCCCAACTCATATTCTCGCGTTCTTTGAACCCATGGACGCGTCTTCTCATAAGCTTTCCAAGCATGTGTGACACGCCCCCAAATTCATCCGGATCAAAGTGCTACATCGCTCTTATCATTCGGGACCCCTAGTCCCCCTCATCTCATCTCTTGCAAGGCTTGGGGAGTCACCCCCAACATCCCTCTTGCTCACCAAGGTGGATGGGCACGCCTCTTGATGAGAGTCATGATTGGGAGAGTGTTCAAAATGTGACAGGAAAAATTCTTGGAGTAAATATCTTGCCATACCTAAGACTTGGAGCTATCATCACCCTACAATTTAGTGTAGAACCTCACCACATTGTATATCACATCATTCTTTGTAATTTTTGTACTTTCGTCATGCCTACACTTCACTAGTATGGCATTTGCATCCCTTGGGAAGCGAGGGAAATATGTCAATTGCAAACATCTATATTATATTTTTCATTTTTTGTGCAAGGTGGACTTTAAGAAAGAGAAATTCATTCACGCCCCAAGTCTTAGCATGGATGAAGTGATGATACTTCTTAAACACATAGGGATGATTAAAAGTAATGTCTAGTATTGCAATATGAGTTGTAAATAGTGCTCTAATGAAATCTTCAAATTTTCTATCCATCTCTCTCTCTCTCTCTCTCTCTCTATCTATCTATCTATATACAATTAGCAGTAAATGCGTTTCATTTAGGAGCTCTCACTTCAATCTGTATTTTTTCCAAGTAATACATATATATCCAGATTCAATGAATTGTTTTTTCTTCAAGCATTGTGGATATTCCATAGAGTATGTCAAATGCTTCATTTGCATACATTAATGTACTCTAAACCTTGGATGACATTGAAATGCATTTTTGTGGAGTCTCTATGCAGAAGCTTGTATCTAGAATTCAAAACATGCATTGAATTTGCTACATGCCCAAATTCTTTGATCACTTATTCCTAGAGTATTTTTTAGCTTTTGCCAAAGTTTTTCGCACTCATTTGGTGTCTCGGTACCAAGAGAATATTTGGGGCTAAGTATTGTTGCATTAGAAAAATATATGAGGCTCCTCTAAATCAAAAAAATGAACTATACTTTTTTGGAGGGGGGCTATAGACTTATGAATGCTATGGGCTTATCGGTTATCCTAAACCTAGAAAAATAGGGTATAGGTTATACTAATAATAATGCCTAAGGGATTGTGGGTTATTCCATCTTTGGAATTTATCCCTATCTAGTAAGCAAATGACTATTATATTTGAATCACTTCTACATGTTTTGCAAATAGTTTCAATCTCTTTTTTTAATATGAGTTACATTTTTTCAAAATATAAAGGAAAGATTTGATGATTTGTGAACTTTTGAATTTTAATACAAATGGAAAAAATAAAATAATCCAAGATTGCCCCCTACATATTGATAGGGTTTGCCCATGACCTAAAATTTTAATACACATAAAACGTGAAAATAGATCACATCATCAAAAAAAAATTTTAAAGTTTAAATTTCAATAAATTATAAACCTACTTAAAGACATAATTGTCTATCATATTAATGCATGGTAGTGAAGTCAAGGTCATCTATAGGTTGTCTAATGTAGCTATACAATTCTAGAAATAAGAAAGGTGATGTCCTAACCCAGCCATATATCCATGACAATAGGCCCATAGTAATACATCCACGATAATAGGTCACTATAAAAGGTTTGTAGAGTTATTGTTTCTAGGAAAAATTTGAAATATATTCGTATTTTTTTATCCAAAACCGTAAAAATTTGCAACTTTTTCATAGTGAATCTTTGAGCTCACAAGGGGCATGCTCACAGCTCATAGGCTCGCATTTTTAGGCTCACAAACTAGCGTTGTTGCTTTTCACATCCCTGTGTACGAAACTTGGCCAACATGCTGTGTGGAGATACTCCAAGCCTGCTAGTGCATCACTGAAGGCTCGTCAAGTGACTCACTCCGGATGGAGCAATTCAAAAGACGGAATGAGAATTACATCCATGGAGGTACAAGTCATTCACAAACTAATGCAGCTGACTAATATGAACTCCATTATATTGGCATTATTCCGTGTGACGTTTTCACATCAGCTTGCGATGCTTATAGAGAAGCAAATTAATGTGCAAATTGTTTAAATGCTATGCAGCAACCTAATGAATAGAAACAACTGCCCAGTTCAATTCTGGAAATTTTTATTTTTTGCTGCATTCAGGGCAATGTTGACTTGCAAGGTGCACCCTATCCTTACAAAATGGGGTTTGCAGTTTAAAGCCCTCCAGCTATACAATACTCCAATGTGAGACTCAGCACTTGCTTGGCAAAAACATACTCCGTATAAAATCATTTTGGAGAGCAGATTGTTTTAATTGATGCTCAGTTCAATTTGACTGTCTATTATTCATGTTTCGATTGATGTAGGTGGTTGAATTTCTTGAATTAGACACACGACTTCAATTCAAATACAACTAATATTTCAAGAGGTATCACAACTTCTTGTTCATTTACGTGCACATACACCCAAATGGAAGGCATGTGGGGAGAAAACTTAAATATGGAAACAAAATTCTAAAAGTTTCCACACTTGGAGTGCCACAAACCTCATTGAAAAACGCCCTTTCTTCATGTTTTGAAGTTCCCTCAGCAACAGTGACTGCCACTTCTTGCCTATGAGGAAGCATTCCATAACATAAGTTACAGGACCGAATCCTTCTTTAACAAGTTCTCTCTTAATATGAGTATCTGAATCTGAGTAACTTAACTTTCGCATGTGTAAGCTTTTGCATCACCAGGAGTGACAATTCCTGTTGATACACATCAGTAGCTGATCACCATCAGTTCTTGCAATAGTTAAAAGCCTGCAAATTAAATGTATGTTCTAAGTAGAAGAGTCACAGCTACCGGTAAGCTTACTCTGAATCATGAATCAATTTGTGAAAGAGATAAGAAAACTCCATTTCTATTTAATGATTTATTTCTTTATAAACAAAGGAAACGGAGCATTTCAATTTCTGAAAATTGTTTTTTGCTTATGCTACACCGAAATCTCCCACTGATCACAATTTTCATTTAAAGGACTCCCGACAATCTGATATCTACGGTTGTCTCACTATGGCCACATTGCATCAAAGTGAGGCCTTTGTATGCATAACTTACACCGACCACGGGAGACCTCAAAATGAATTATGGCAAAGGTTTATCTAATGATGCTTGAACATTAACATTAAAGCCTAAGTTGTTGAAGATACCCGTGTCTAAACACAAACAAAAATGGCACGAGAGATCTTGCAAGAATGAAGATCTGAAGATTAGCTGAACAAAGACCATCGTCACCATCTGGAATTCACCTACAGTTGGGAAAGCGACGAAGCCCTGAGAGCAGGAGCTACTCTCAGGCTAGGAAATGAGAGATCGTTAATGCTAGCACTTGGAGTATGATCCAATCCCCATCGTTTTAAAACTCACGAGTGGGTGGTCGAATACCCACCAGTCATGACATCAATCTTTACGAAATGCAGGGGCCGCATACCGGTAAGAAGTTCCATCACTTAAACTCAAAATTTTTACGGTTGCCAAGAAGAGGAGGCGCTATGCAACCTCACAGGGAAGCAATTAAGACGAGCCAGGTTGATCACAGGAGGAGGAGATTTACATAACATGACAATTAATCCAGATCATGAGTATGTAGGTACTATAACCATCGACCAGGCTCTGTACGAAGATGGACCAGCTCAACCTGACGGAGCAAGAGATCAAGCGCGCGATACATATCACGTGGGATAAAAGACGTCCAGCCAAACTCCAATTCCTCCTCTGAGGCGGTCTCCCAACCGCGAGCTGGAGCGAAGTTATGGGATTTTCACCCTTCTGTAAAAGCTGTCGACTGAATGCCAGAGAATCCACCGAACATCTAGCAAGATTGCCCGTAATGTTTGGGGTAAATTCAAGCTGGTTCGTTGTGCCCTGGGCCTTCAGGAGTTGCCCTCATGGAGGGAAGTTATCACTGTTATTCCACCCGGGAATTACAATTCAGAGGGGCTTTACATCCCTGTTGATCACCATTTCAACATCGCCAGTGACGTCCTCCATTCCGCTATCCTGTGGCAGATACGGTGCGCACGCAATAGCCTTGTTTTTGAAGGAGAGAACATCAACATCACCAAAATTTGCCCCCTCGCTTGGCAGGATACTATCCTTGCGGGCATGGGACACCGGAATTCGCATCCTCACTTTCTATAGTTGCTGTAACGAGGACAGACGCAGTTTTCTCTGTCAGAAATTTAAGGACACTTGGTGCAAGAACAATGCTTTTTGCTCAGGTACTCTTCACAAGCCCGAGTGGCACTCATCCCTTAACCTGCCTCCCAGGTTGAGACATCCAAGTGCTTCGGACTGATGTTCCTTTTACCCTTGGGGTTTCTTTTCTTTTGATGGGCACCATCTCCTTTTTAAAAAAAAGACCCTCTGGAATTGGACCACTAGAGTTATTATTCTGGAGAGCCCTGCAAGGATATCATGCTATTTTAAAAAAAAAATTGAAACGGAATTTCATTGCAAAGGGGTGAAAGTATAAGACCGCCAGCCACAAGTAGCCTGGCAGGGGAACAAAGCAAGCAAACAAGACCCACTTTCATGCTAATGTTCGGTTTCAATTGCAGATTTGGAGCTTCTATGTAGAGCATTTAACAAAACCTGACAAAATACGGTAAACCAGCTTTGACTAGCAAACCACTTATGATAGGATCCTAAAGAATGACCATTAGAGTCTTACATCAACCCATAACACACTTTTTTTTATAAATGAGATTAGGACTACATTAGGTTGGTTAGTGGCCAAAATTGATGCCTTGGGTGATGGTGACAAAGTTATTAGTGACAACTTTTGGAACTTCTACCTTTTCAATGCAAATTCATCATAAGAAGTGATTTTTTTATTCCTTCATGTTGTAGCAAGCCAAGGTTTTTTATTCATTTTTTTATAAAGAAGTCAAAGTGGCAATGCAAAATGTTGTAGTGGTGCTACAAATTTCAATATTCATTCACATATTGGTTAGAAAATATCACATTAGCACATATCACATATCTATAACTTTGTTTTCATATACAATTTGACAATTTCATCCAATATTTTTTAATATGAAGTTTTTTGACAAAAAACTTCACGGTTTATCATCATTGTTTTAGCAAAATTATTTTTTCTAGTGCAATGTGGAAATATTTTGCCAAAAAAAAGTCCTAGTTGTAGCTAAGTTAGGAAATATAATTGTGACTACATTAGGTGGTAAAATGACCATTTTATGGATACACTTTCAACTGATTTGGGGGCAATTGAGACATTTTTTGGGTCAATTGGGCAACACATTTCAAAGATTCATAACAAATTCAAACTTTGTTAAAAAGAAATAAAAAAAACTCAATTGCTCTCTTCATTTCTCACATTTCTCTTTGTATGAAAAAAAATCTGGAATGTGTTGAAGTTTAGGCTCCTTCTACTTTGGGGGGAGAGGAAATCAACTCCAAAGCAATGGAGGCTTGGAGGGCAAGGCTTCTTGCCACCCAATTTGTGCCACTATGTAATTTCAAACTTTCAATTGTACTCAATAAGTTTGTAGTGGCCACAAAGCAACAAAAATAGTCACAAAACACAAATAAGGTTTCCTGTCTTAGAGCACGACCACCCCAACTTGCCAAATCAGCCATGACCAAAATTATTTGGCACAATTGGCAGGGTTAGATCAACTACATTCATTTGACACACATCACGGGGTTGACACAAGCCATGCAAAAAGAATTTGAAACAATTGAAACAAAATTTCATTGCAAGGGAAGAATATAGAGCCACAAGTGGGCTAGCGGAGTGACCAAAAACAAAGACAACAAGATATCAAGGACTGATAGACAATAGTGAAGGAAGGTAAGCTACTAGCCGAAACAATACACGGAGAGGCAGTGAAGCCAGTCACACGAGTTGAAGACAAGCCGTTGTTTCGGTGATGGTGATCTAAGGGTTTGAAAAAAGCCATGCAAACTTGGATGACAAATTCTCCTAGCCCCTCAAAATATTCTCACGGTACTCAATCCTAATGAGTCAAGCAATGTTTCTCAACTATCAATGAGGACTCAAGTTTCATGAGCTGCATAGGTGGAGGCAATAATTTTGAGGGCTTTTTAAAAATAAGTGTAAACTTTTAGAAATTTTAGCACATCAAATTTGGGCGAGTGCCGCTGTGGATGCTCTTCGGATACCCCGCTTGGGGCTGTACCACCCCACTGCAGCAAGTGGACAAGGTAAAGTCACTTTGCAAAGTTGTTTGCTATGACGCATGCCCTGAAAGGCGGGGGAGCTGTATGGTGATATTTACATAAGGTTGACTGCAACTGGCGCCGATACTGTAGAATGTGAGATGGTTATTAAGATTCCCCTCAGCATGTAAACGCCTCATGATTGATGCTCTGATACTCCTGAATCTACAGTAGGCGCGCTCAAGAACTAATTGGGTCTCGAAAATGATTTTCAAAACAAACAAGTTTTTGACGTTTGTGTACCTGGGCCTTTCTTGCAAGGCCGGCCAACCTGATTCCATCCCATGCAGGACTGCTTTGAAGAGGTGAGGTGGCGACGCATTTGAAACACAGTGATGATTCGATTTGATGTTGTTTCTAAGGGCACCATGACAATTACAATTATAGATAACAACATGTAATTTACAAGGAATCCAAGAAAAGCTTCACCCTTTCAAGAGAACTAGTAACTTCTACCCACCCTACCCCTGTTTGCTGTAAGGAGTAAATCTTCTAACAGACCTGAGGTTTTGAAACACTCAGCTTTGTGCTAGCAGACTTAAACATTAGGTGAGTGAAGAGTGGCCGATGAATATCCCCATTCCCAATTCAGAGTGATTTGGTGCAACCACGACATCATCACATATGAATAAGTACTCCCTACTACGGAATGGGAACTCACGATGCCCGAATTTCAAACTACAAACCCTACACCTTCCATCCCAGCTACCTCGGTGCTGGGAAGCTTGTAGGTCCATACGACCCGGAGGAAGAGTCTAAGATTCCTGATGACTGTGAGGAATGCAACAGAGGTGCCTCGGTCGATAGCACATTGGTCGCTTCTAATGCCAAAGCCCCTTGCAGCTCTTGGACCACTTCGGTCATTGTTGGCCTGTGCACACCCTTTGGCTCCACACTCCGCATGGCAACTTCAGCAACTTTCCATATTGCTTCCATGTTGGGATTTGAAGCTGTCACCGCAGGGGCTAGGATTGAAGTGATGTTGCTACATTGAAGACTCTCCCAAACCTGAAAAATTCAAAGTTGTTTGATAATTAATAAGGTTGAAGGAGTCACCTTGGGACTTCTGAGGCAAATTTAGATCTAAATTTGATACGTGAATACTTTGTATTTTCTTTAAAATGGATCCCTAGATCATTATTTGTATGCCTCTTTGCATTCATTGAGAGCTCATGATGAGGTTTCAAATGATTGTAAATACAAGGGAATGCATAGGCAACTCACCCAATTGGCAAGATTTGGATCCCTTTCTCTTGGGTTTGAATGATTGATGGGTAGACATCCTGTCAACAATTCCAAAAGAACAATTCCAAAACTATATACATCACTTTTGGAAGATATATAATGAGTTGAATGGTACCTGTATAGAAAACAACAACATTGTGTTAGTACTTGAAAATAATGAAGACACAAAACAAGCCACACTCAATCTAAACATTCATTTGCCTTCTTTTGTAAGCCTAGCAACTAATCATGTGATCGTAAGTATAGTGAGATTCAATTATGATGGAAAGCATTGCTTGGTTAGAATTTCATGGATACTTTGGCCTAGGTAGAGGATCTACTAATGCCCCATTTGAACAAAAGAAGTAAACTTCACAACATGAAGTAGTAGATGGTTTCATATTCTAGGCCCCCAAAATCAAATGACTGAAAAATTTGAGAGCACTAAGAATTCTCAAGCAATAAATACTAGTAACCGAAGAAATTGAGTCTAATGAACACTAGATCACTTCAGTAAAGGTGCACTCTACCATTGCTATGGAGTGCCAATCCCTTGCTAAAATAACATTTGGATGTTGAACAATTCAACCACCTCAAAGTTGATATAACATCGCCCACACCTTTTCTTATCAACTTATTTTTCCAAACATGACTGTTCAAATGGGGGGTTTGCAACAGAGAAAAAAAATAGAGAAAAACAAGATTGCAAAACAAGTGCGTAGGCTTCTAGATCTCTTACTCTGGATCGAGGTAGCCTGCTGTGCCCATGACAGTATTGGTCATTACTCCGGTGGTGTCGTCGGTATCACCCATCAGCTTTGTTAGTCCGAAGTCGGCCACTTTAGCCTCGAATTGAGGAGTGAGCAGAATGTTGCTGCTCTTCACATCCCTGTGGACGAAACTCGGTCTACACGCTGTGTGCAGATACTCCAAGCCTGCCAGTGCACCACACACACATCAATCTGAAGGCTCGTCAAGCAACTCGCCGCCCCATGTGGAGCAATGGAAGTACAAGTCATTCACAAACTAAAGCGGCTGATTCAGAGAAGATTAAGTTGAACCCCGTTGAGTTGGTGGGTATTCCATGTGACATTTTGACATTAGCTTGCTATGCTCATAGATAAGCAAATTAATTTGCAAATTGCTTAAATGCTTTGCAGCAACCTAATGACGACAGACAATCGTTATAAATGCTGGAAGTTGTACCTTGTGCTGCATTCAGGGCAATACGTAGGCGCGTCCTCCAATTTAGAGTCCCACTACTCTCCGAACTGCCTGCATTATCACAATATATCCGTTTCTTAAGAGCCGTTTCAGTGACCTTGAAAATCTAAGCTGGCTTACAGGTAGCACCCCCGCCCTTTCTAGAGTGGAGGTTACAGCTTAAAGCCCTCCAGCTACACCGTACTCGTATATCAGATTCAACAACTGTTTGGCAAAACATATTCTATAATTTTGGAAAGAAGATTTTTTTTTATTGATATTCAGTTTGATTTGACTGTCTAATATTCATATTTGGATGTAGGTGTTGGAGTTTCTTGAACTGCGTACATGCTGCAAATTTTTATTTGTTACTTATGCATCAGATCCAAAAGATGGGTACCCATGTCAGTTAAATTTATCAGCAGATTGGTTAAATGTTTTAGGCAAAGCCAGGCTAGATCAAAAGAACGGAACTCACCATGTAAGTGTTCAAATAAGGAGCCGTTGTGCACGTATTCGTAGATAAGGATTTGCTTCTGATCCTGGCAGTATCCCACCAAGGCCACCAAGTTCTTGTGGTGCACTAGCGATAAAACATCAACCTAGACACATCCAATGTCCAAATCCCAACTTCAAAAGCGTATTAGACAGTCCCAAATATTACAAAAATTTACCATAAAAGGACTGATTAACCTGACAAATAGACTAAGATCCACAGGAGAGCCACGGACAGAATACATCACTTCAATTCAAATAGAAGTTAATTCAAGAGCTGTCACATTTTTCAGTTCATTTAAGTGCAAATGAGAGCAAATGGAAGTCATGCTGGAGACAAAACCTAAACCCTGGAAGTTTCATAAGTGAAAACTTATCACTAGATCACTTGGTAGGTCACAAACCTCATTGAAAAACGCCCTTTCTTCATGCTTTGAATTTCCATCTGCAACCTTGACCGCCACTTCCTGCCCATCAGGAAGCTTTCCATAGTATACGGGACCAAATCCTCCTTTACCAAGTTCCCTTTTAAACTGAGTAGTTGCAGCAGTAACTTCCGCAAATGTGTAAGCTTTCGCACCACCAGGAGTGACAATTCCTGTTGATACACATCAGTAGACGATCATCATCAGTTCTTGCAATAAGCAAATTAAGCTATGCTCTAAGTAGATGAATCTCGGCTATCGTGAATTAGGAATCAACTGATAATTTATAAATGAAATAAGAAAACTCATTATTTCAATTGAGTATAGAGAATCGTTCTTTGAAACCAAGACATACTCATGTTTGCCCTTTGCTCCTCGTCCGAAAGTTTGCGCTTGCGTTTCCATCGACAGTAGACCACTATTGCTATTAAAGTAATGAGTGCGAGTCCCACAACACCCCCCGCACCAGCGCCAGCGATGGTTGCAATGTTTGATTTGCTACAATTACCACACTCAGATGCAGGGCCAGGGGCAGACTGGTTTCCTAAGAAAGGGTTCCCGGAATACCTGGACAAGAAACAGAATAAGCAATTGAATGAGCAATATCAGTGCTCGCAAAGGAAAACAATTTGAAATACTCGTATATTGAATTGTGAGGTTGAGGAACCCTGTGGCATTTGTGGTACGGGTTAATACAACAACTTCTACTGATAACCCTGTGCTCATTAATGTAAAGTTTTTATATGTCGTAGCCTAAAATTAATCTTTCAGCTTTATTCACACAACATTCCACTTGCGTCAAGAGTACGAAACGTTGAAGTCTAAGCACCTTATATACTAAACTGAAATTTACGAAATTTACGAAGTTACAGCCATGAATTGTTATACTTGAAGATTTCGTTGTGCTGAAATTGTGCTGCTAGTATATGCAGAAGTGCTACGAACTTGGAAAAGTGGGACAGGGGATGCGTTTAAAACTTTGACAAAATCCTTTCAGTGTGCCATTAAGAGAAATATGGTCTGTCATTTAGAAAAAAAACCCGCCAACAAGAGCCAACTCAGAGAGCAGTAAACAAGAGAGTACTACAGTGTGATCATTAAAAATATGCAAACATAGAATAAGATTTTCAGTAGAATTGAACTGGTTTGGGAACTACTGGAAGACATCGTAGAGAAAAACTTCTCCATGCTTTACAAGAAGGTCTCCGACTGATCAAAAAAATCATTTGAAAGCCTCCCAATCATAGATAGTGTGGTCTGATAGTATCATAGTGAGGGCTTTGTCCAATACAGTGAGCATAGGGAGACTTCTCTGTGAATGATGGCAAAAGATTTTCTTTCATGATGCTATCTACAAGTTCTTGAAATAGTCTCATTGAAGATTTTCATTAAAGATACAACAGGAAATACAATCTTAGTACAAACTAAATGACGCGAGAAAACTTACGTGAACCGGATCAGAGAATTAGCTGAAAGAAGACCCTCTGGAATTGGACCACTGAAGTTGTTATTCTGGACAGCCCTGCAAATTAACATCTCATGCTAATTTTCAGTTTCAACGGCAGATCTGGACCTTCTAGAACAAAACTTGAGAGCAGGAAAATACAAAATCAAGCATATACTGCTCTAATTCGTCCACCTGTAGATGGAAGGTTATGTAACTTACAAGAGTCTCAGAGCTGTCATACTTGTCAACCACTCCGGTAGCGGGCCACTGAGACTGTTGTTAGACAAGTCCCTGAGAAACATCCAAAGCAGCATCCACGAATTAATCCACATGCAACAGATTTCGTTGTCTCTATTTCAAGACTCCTTAAAGTTGAGAAATATCGTGACACAGAAGATTTCAAGGTCTGGGCTCGACATAGTGAGAGTATTGCACTTTCCCTGTGTGTTAAATTTGGCATTCAATTCCCCCAGCCTTACCTCACAGGAGAATTGCACCATTTCCTTGAACCTCAAGAAAGGATATTGAGGCCATATGGGATTTCATGGATTCCCATATAATCATTCGGGATTATATTCATTCCGCTCTTATCACTCAGAAAATAATTCGAATAAATTCCTTGGTCTCACTTGCCCTCCTCGCACAAATTTCTTGTGAGATTATTGTGTGTCACTGACACTCCTGGTGCAAGGTGTGTCAAACTTGCAATATTAACTTTGGGTGAGCTCTTTCATTCACAGAGTTGATTCATTACCAAAAATAATACGCTCCGTTCAGAGAGGTAAACTTTCTGGTTTGGGTTCAACAACCGATATAAAGCCTTTCAGCTCTCCCAATATTCCAGCACATGAAAAGATAATTATGTCCTATTTCTTCAGTGGCGGATTTCAGTGGTATCGTTTTAAACTCAGCTGACCGACTGGTACCTCAGATCTATTCCAGTCCTGATTTTTAGAGCCTCGAGTACTTGAAAGTGCCAGCTTCAATCAGGGCTCGAGGAACTTTTCATAACAGCAAAATTTGGATCTCTGAAACACGCAATTTTAGCAAATGAGACTATCGTTGATATTTTTTAACTAACTGTAATTGCAGTTCAAATTGTTGTGACAACTCACAAGCTGGTGAGGTCCAAGAGGTTGGCAAAACTGGCTGGAAATGTACCCACCAGCTGATATCCAGAAAGATTCCTGCACATTCCCAACCAGAGCACCAAGAATTTGCCAACACTATTAGCAACAATCCGCAAACAAGAAATCCTCCAGGAAGAAACATCTTAACGCACTCTTGATGCAAAACCAGCCTTTTTGACCTCCTTCACTGATTACCCATTTTCCTCTCTGCTGCGATTTTTAAGTGGTGAATTTCATCTTGGAGCAAAGTACTACATCAAAAGAGGAAATTTGTACTTACACAGCAGTGATTACAGGCTCTGGCGCATTTGAAGTAGGATCAGTGATGCTGCAAGTAATCCAGGCATGAGGGAAGGGCAGACATGGATCGCCACTCCATTCCGTCAGATTCAAGCTATTCTTGATGTCTTCAATTGCCAGTGCTGCAGATCAACAGTTTCATCGAATTTGTGTCAGCTTCCTAAGCTTCGAACTAGAACTGAAATTCGATGATGCTTGCATGCATCTCATTTGGTACGAACACCGCGTTAGAGTTTACCACGACGCAGAAAAGCAGTACATGCTAAACCCCTATGGAATCATGTTGTTGGAAGATCACAAATTACATCTTGAAATTTAAGCAATTAGGGACTCACGAAGCTTCAACCTTCCAGTCGGTTGATACACCATCCCAATGGTTTTCTGGTTTTTTTAGTGGAGATACAAGTACAACTCGTGTGCGATCCCTTGCTGAAAGACCAGCTTCATACCACTGATGGTTTTTCAGCAAGGGCTGTGCACCCGTCGTGGGGTGGTATCTCCACTATGTATTTTTCAGGCACATGATCCAATCAGGTATGAAGCTGGCAAGTTCTCATGACCTTGATTTTGATCGATACCAATCCGACACCGGTTTGCACTAGTGCTATAACTGGAGGGACATCACTACTTGAGCCTGCACAATTACTTCATAAAACCGAAACCTAAGAAGAGTCAGAGTCACATATTGACATAATTAAAGGAGGTACTGGAGGTTCCTCACCATCTTGATCAGCAGTCTTCGCTATCCTCGTCCCGGATCTTGCAAAAATCTCCATACAATTCAGGATCGGCCCCGCTACGGCGGACGCCACTGGAGTCAAAATCACTGTAGTATTTTTCCCCAAACTCACACCTTTCTGCCAGAAGTCCCATCTGAGGTACCCCAGGAAGTTTACCCCGGACATGTCAACATCCACGTAACCCATAAAAGCCAGATCCGGATGGATGGTGAAATCTCGCAGGGGAGGCCCGGCTGCCGAGCTGTTCAGCTCCGCAAAGGAGAAGGAGAGGTAGACGGAGGTACTATCGATAGCAAGAGAGCCTTCCGGCAACAGAAAGGACTCCAGAGTCCCAAGGCCCAAGCTCGTGACGGCCGTTTGCATCACCGCCGAGGGGGGATACTTGGCGCCCTCCAAAGTCGGAATGGGAGTCGTCGTGGACAGAAACTGGTAGTTGCCTCCGACGGTGGGGGTCAAGTAATAGGCGGTTGAAGGGAACCAGAGGCGGTCGTAGTAGTCAACAGGGGCTCTGCACAATCCGTAGAATGCAGTGTAAGGCTTAGCTCGCAACTCCGGACATATTACAATCCAAATCAGGAGGTCGACCTGGAGAGACTAATTGTTGATAAAAGCAGTGCTAGTAAATTTCGATTGTTTCAGGAACGTTGAGATAGCGTACAAAAGAACCGCAATTTCTTCACATGGCGGATTTTATAGTACTAGTTTCATTCACCAGATTGAAACCTTCTGTTGGTTTGACACTAGTCCCATATTCTAGAGCATTGGGCACAGTTTTGGAGCTCTAAAACACGCGTTATTAATGAATATGACTGCAAACAGAAAATCTTCTCCAAATTCATGGATAGCTAGATTTTCTTATGAAAGTCTTGGTTCACGGTCATATTCGTTAAAATGTAGGTTCCACCCCGCCGAAATTGAGACTAGAAGAGCATCGACATTAGGACTTTCGCTTACCATGGGCGCCCGAGAGCACTGAAACTTGGGACGACTGGTGTAACCCGAAGTTTCAAATCGGGCGACGGAAATCCGATATTTCATCGAACACAGAGTCTAAGCAGCTAGAACCGCATATCATGCATGACTAACCGCCTTTCTTAGCACAAGCTTGATTGCTGCAACTGGCGTTTCATTATGTTAGCAAAATTGGCAAGTGGCGTTCATACCGAATGAGGGCCATGCCGCCGAAATTCAAGCGATTCCGAGTCGTCATGATAATCCCAGCCTGGAGGAACGTGGTGAATTGTGCGGCATATCCAGAAACGAGGACACTGGCGTCTTTCAAAGAGATTCCGGAGATGAAAGGCGTAGCCGTGGGAGACGTCCGAATGAGACATACGTAAGTGACATTCCCCAGCGACTGGTAATGATACTCCTGGTGCGAGACCCCAGTGGCGTCAACGGTAATGTTGGAGATGATATTGGCATCGATGGCCACCTGAAAGTTCGGGGGCAGGTTGGCATTGTCGTAATCGCCATAGAAGAAGGAGAGTTGTAGGAGGTAAATGCCGGAGCTGGTGACGGGCAGGGCGTAGCAGTTCTTGGCTCGAGCGTCGTCGAAGTAGCGGAGCGTCTGCATCTCCGTGAAGTTCTGGAGAGACGTGGGGAGAGTGACTGTTTGGGTCTTGCCGGAGGAAATGTAGGGGGAATCTGGCACCCACAAGAGACCAGTGGCGGAGTCGGCATACTGTGAGGTTGCGCCGCAGTCGATGTTCAGACTGAAACCTGCCAGGGAACCAATCAAGGGGTGTCAGTGTCGAGAGTGTGTGTCAGAAATCCGAA
Organism: Straminergon stramineum; assembly: GCA_963920665.1. NCBI lineage: Eukaryota > Viridiplantae > Streptophyta > Bryopsida > Hypnales > Calliergonaceae > Straminergon > Straminergon stramineum. Next base: position 1,582,990 of record OY987263.1, read on the forward strand.
GTTTGTGAGTCTCAAACCAAACAAGCTGGTGCCAGTACTTCGGAGAAAGAAAGATCGCGTTGTGACTACTAAACAATTGTAGAACAGAATCGCGAGGTCATCTGACACTGCTGAAGATTAAAAGATTAAATATGAGACGAGAGCGCAACTTAGAATTAATAAGTCTACTCCCGGCAGTTACACTCCCAGCAGTTATTCTCCCGGCAGGCAAGTGTACGCAACCCTGTCGTTACGAATCTCCTCTTTGTTAAAGTTACGGATTTAAATCGATTGTTGCAGTATTTGCAGTCACCCGAAGGAAGCTTCAGTTCTATGCCCGACCGAGTTTTTAGAGCTGGGCCCTGAAACTCCACGTATTTAACGTCAAATTCGTTACAGTTTCAAGAGACTGGCGCTAGAGGGGACCCAATAAACTTATAACTACACAAGTCGTGATTTTCAGATAGTGCTCCGAATCACACGCATTTAACGAATTTGGTCATTACAGATCTCTGCTCACGTACTGGAACGGCACTCTGAAACACGCCATTTCTTAAAGTATATGACCATGTCGAGGACTCGATCCCTACCGACAGAACTATTGGTCATAAAATTCGTAAATATATGTATCATTTGAAGCTCTGCAAGTGCGTTGCAAGTCTTTCAACTCACAAAAGAGAGCGTACGACGAATAGGAGAAACGCTTGAATTTCACCGCCTCACTCAAGAATTGGAAAAATCAAGTAGCTTCAAGTTGAATTTGATCGAAAAGTTTGAGAAAAATTATAGGCATGATTTGACTCTAGACATGCGAGTCCACCGAGTCCAGGAAAAATTAGTTCCAATTCCCAACCTGCTTGAGTCAAGGCCTCTGGAACGCCGCAAAGCAGCAGCACGACCACCAGCACATGAGTCCTCCAGAACAAGTTGAATCCAGCGCCCAAGTATCTCTCCATAGCTGCAAGAGTTTCGATCCACCTTCAGGAGCACAAGCAAAGAAAACCACTCTAGAACCAATACTTGACAAACATATACTGCAATCTAATCACCTTCACTCGAAAAGCACTGAAAAAGGAACTTTCCACTCTGACACGTCCCTCCTGGCCCGACTGAAAAGGACGATTAAACGGCAAGACTAAAAATATGTCCAGTTGGGACCGAGAGGAAAGAATTGTAACTTAGTGCTCCATCTTCTTGCAATAACTTAATGTGAACGAAATTCTCTGCAAGAAGTCGACTGCCTCCCATGAAAGTTAAATTCATTGGGTAAGTAGTCTCTAGCCTCTGTCGGACAGACCTCATTCTTCCAGCCACTGAGATTATTCGCAGTCTTGCCTTTGTCCTTCCACTCTTCATGTGAGTTTTGTCTATACAAAATACGCAGTCACTCGAATGTTGTCCATGAATCACTTTCCCCAGTGGCTCTCGCTGTTGACTTGTTGTTGCGTATGTCCCGTGTAGTCCTGACCTCCAGGATAACTTAGTTGCACCTGCTTAATTTCCAGGTGAGAGCTCTGCCGCCGATCCCATTTAAACGCCCCGGGAATCTTGTAAAAGATTCTTTACCACATTGAAAATAAAAAAATGTTCTTGGCCTGTCCCACTTCCATAGTTCCAACTACCGTGCGTCAGAAGGCAGGGCTTTTTTGGAGCGAATTTCCACTAAAAACAGATACAAGAAATTGGCAAAATATTCTTCCTTTTTCAATGGATGAAATTGTAAAATGCTACCATATTTTGGGATGTAATTGCTCTATTTTGGATGAAAGTACACTCTTTTGGATGAATAAATAAAATTTCATCCATATATTGCAAATTTCATTTACTTCTATGGATGTAAAATTATAAATAGCTTCATCATTCTAATGAAGATCACTTTTTACAAGGCCAAAAATAAATGAAAAAATAACCCTTTAGGAAGGTCAAATTTAGACCTAAATTAAGTATTTGGGGAATGTTTGAATGTTTGGAATATGACAAGTAAATTGTCTGAAATGTTGTAGAAATTTTTCATCCATATTGCCTAATTTTTTAAATATTTTTGAAAACATGTATTAAGCCTTAAGTCTTGCATGAGAGGTTTCCCAAAACAAGAAAATCTCAAAGCCACCAAACACAAGAAAACTTAAATGCTACACTGAATAGGGGTATTTAGGGGACCCATACTAATTAATCGACATTTTATACTATATAAATGTCTAGCTTTATTGTACATCAATAGTTATTGTAGTGCCCAAGGGATGTACATCATGTTTCAAACATCTACAATTCTCCGCAATCAGTCCCTTTAATTTTTTGGTCCCTTTAATACCCCTATTCAGTGTAGAATGCTGAAACCCTAATATGATTAATTCCACCTACTAAAAACCTTTGTCTCTAAAAGAAAAGTATTTTGGAATTCAAGTGCGGAATCAGACCTTCAAATACAATACTACCTTTGAAGGCTTGGGCCTACAAAGGAATTGAACTTTAACCCCTAAAAGACAATTGTCTGTTGAACGGACAATTGAAAATCTAGATAGGTTCCTATGAAGTCAATTTTGGTCGGATGTTCTTTAAATTTTGACACAAGGTGTGAAAATGTACTCCCTAAGTGGGAAATTAATTTTTTTTCCAATCAGGTGCCCGGATCAAAAGTTATGTTGCCCTAAGCTTTTCTGACAACTTGGGCAGCTTCGGGCACCATGTTCAAAACTCCTCTCCTACTTCTAAAATTTGGCAAGTATGTTAAGTACATGATACAAGATGCAATTGTCCAAAAAAATAACCATGTGTAGTGTAAAAATCTCACTTTAGGAGGAGTTAAAGGCTGCTGGCCCTATCGGGCAAGGTCGAAAAAAAAAATTCTTCTAACTTCAAAAGTTATAATCTTTCAATCCATGTGGTCAAAGTTTCTGAAATTTTTTCCACACATTCCCATAGTAGTCTATTACAAATTTGTACGGTTGAATTTCCGAAAAATACCTTTTTTTTTTTCATTTTTTTCTCACTACCCTAAAAAGTGGCAGTTTTTCATAATTTCTGTCTGAAATATGCCTCCGGGCTTTAGGGCTTAAATTCCTTCAACTCCATATGCTCTCATTTTGCAACTTTATATGAATTGATTTTTATTCCTATTTTTAGAATTAAAATCATAAGTCTTCTACAAGTAAAAACAAGCAAAAAACTAGATCCAAATATTTTTGGCAAGATTTGAAATCATTGAGAGTTTTTGAAGAAAAAGTGAAGGATAATCACATCAAATTCAAAGTATACTTTGATTTTTTGAAACTTTCACCATAGGTATACACAATTATCCATTATTTATATTCTTAACCAAATTTTTTTGTCATTCTAGGGATAGAAAAGTTGTAGATTGCAATTGTTTGCCTAAAGTTCAAATTGCAATAGAATATTCAATTTTTAGGAATTTTTATAAATTCTAATTTTACAAAATTATCTATGTGAGGAGCTTAAAGCTACTGAAATATATTTGAAAAAAAATTACTTTTGTGATCCACAAATTAATCAATTTTTTTGCAAAATAATCTAATTACCTCAATAAGACAATTTCTAGTACCACATATAGAACTCCCTCCAATCTTAAAAGGGACCAATATTCATCCATAGACTGCAGTTTTTTGGCTTGCTCGACATTTTTTGGCTAAAGTGACGACACCTACAATGTAACAACACCTAAAATAGTTTGAAAAAGCTTTTGACCATAGTTCCTAATTTTGAATTGTAAATATTCTTATAGGGCAACTTGAATCATATTAGAAGACTTAATAGAGATTTTATTCTCTTAGAATACATTTTAGGATACTGCATGAATAAACTAAAAATTTCAAAGTGCTAGAAATTAGTGTATTCAAATCAATCATCATTTTATTTGAATGGAAGTTGTAAAATTTAGGCAAAAATCATGAAAGGTTGGTTTTAGAAACAAGTGACAATTAAGCATAGTAGTTACCATTAGAAGATATTTGAAGGCATGAAGAGGCCACAAGTTATTTTGAGTTGCCAAGGTGTGGGAACTCACCACACTTAGCAATATGAAGTGGCACAAACACTTCTATCTCAGAAAATCATATTCTTTATTAATTATTTTTTTTGAAAAAAAATATTTTTAAATTCGATTTTCGGTTTATCAATATTTTTTAAAAATTGGGGGGAAAAAAAATTTCATTTTTTTTTCCAAAAATTCGAAAATTCAATTTATTATGGGTTGGTTCCCAATTTCTGGCAACACACGAAACAATGAAGGAAAGAACCTTGAAATGGGCTCTTGAAGCCCTCAATTCTCCTCTAATGGCTTATATGATCTATGTTGGTGACACACACAACTTGACACAATTATTTTCTTAAACTACTTAACTCTTAAAGGACATTTCATACTTGTGCTTGGTCAAACTTTACAAGTTTTTTAAGTTAACACTTAACTCCTAGAAGTCCAACATGTTTAGAGGCCCAAAACTACTTCAAAATATTTATGCGCAAAGCAACTTCGAAATCTTCATCAATATTTATATATTAGCAAATCCAATTGTAGGATCCTTTTGCTAACTTATTCAAGTACATTGTCCCAAAATTTTATTATGAATGTCCCAATTATTTCCAAATTCAATGTGCCTAAACTTCGAAATGTAGGCTTTTCTAGTCCTTTCAAAAGGTGAACAATTGTCTTTCAACATTTTTAGAAAAAAACATTATATGCCCTATAAACATGTATATCCTATAACTTGTGCATTTTAGTCAATATCTTAGAAAATGGATTAAAAAAATGTGCAAAAACTTTAACCAAAAATACTTTCATATTCCTCTTTAAAAAATATTAAAGTAGAAGGTATTATTAAATGAAAGAAAAACCCAATCTATTCATAACTTTTACAAGAAGTTGAAAGTTCTTAATCCCAATGGCAAGATGTTCTAGTAAAAAATTAGTATCCTTTATTTTTATTTTCATTTGAGAGTTTTCAAAATTGAGAGCAAAAGACAACTTTATATGTTTTATCTACCTTCATTGTTTGCAAAATAAAATTCCTCATAACTTTTACTTTATTATTCGGAATTGAATGGTTCAAATGTTTTTGAGTAGGTATAAATCCATAAAATTTCAAAAAAATAATTAATACTTTTTTAGAATATATATTTTGTTGCCTGATTTGACATTGAAATAAAAAAAAAAAAAAACTCTTCTAACTCTTGCAATATTTACTGGAGTGACATGAAACAAAGCTTCATATTATGATTAATAGAATCCATCCTAAAAACTTCATGCATAAATTACAAATTATGAAGTCAATAGAGGCCTTCAAGGGTTCCTATTTCAAAATTTTGATATTTCTTCATGTATTAACCCCTAAAGGTTTTTGACTATGTTTTCATTAAAAATGCTCCAAAATTGCTATTTGTGGTACAAGTACCAAATTTTGGAAAAAAAACATTTTTGGACACATCTAACTATAGGAACTTTTAGTACAATGGTTTGAGAAGATGTGGAAAAAAATTCAGAAATTTTTACCTTGTAAATTGCAAGATATTAGCATTTGAAGTGACAAAAATCCCTTTCTTTGCCTTGCGAAAATCTGGATAGCTGCACTTCAAAAGGTCAAATCATTGTGGAAAAATGTCCAAAATGGTTGTAACTCTTTGGATTCATTCTTTCAGGAAAGTTGGCTACATGCTTGAAAAATTTTAGATCATTTAGAATTGTACAACATTTAGGAAAAAATTAGTAAGTAGAAAGAAGTAGAGAATGTTTCAAAATACTAAGTTGTTAACAATTTATTCTTGGAATCAAAAAATGCTGATCCCAAAGGTTGTAATGTTGTAATAAACAATCTACACTTACATTTTTTTATATTTTTTCCCAAAATTACTGGAAATTGAATTACATAAAGTTATAAAGGTCTTCAAGGTTTATTTTGGAGTGGAGATTCTATAACTACCCGTAAAGTATCCACAACTATGACTCCTCATAACTTTCATCTCATAAATCAAAATGGAATGATTCAAGCTTTCCACATATATATAAATCTAGAAAACCAATTTCATATTTTTATTTTCAAAAAAGTGATTTTTAAAGAAGATTTTTTTGGTGCTTGGATTGTCTGCGAAGCAATGAAAACTACAAATCATACAATAAATTTTGAAGCATATATTTAAAAGATGAAAATTGTTGGGCCTTAATGCTACTCTATAGGCACATGTTGTGTGAAAATTTCAAAGAAACAAAATAAAAATTCCATTCATAGTGAGCTGCCCCAAATCGCTATGTTGCCCCAATATAGTAATACACCATTTGGTCCTTTAGAGGTTAATACTTATCTCAAATTTATCTTCATTTTTTTCATGACTATCAAAAATTATAATGAATTGTATGTGATTTTTTAGAATATTTTTTTTAATAAAAATCATAGAAATTACAAAAATACTTAAAAGAATATGAAATTTAAGAAAATAGAGATCATTATAGTGATAACCAACATGATAAAATTGGTGTACTTATTGAGCTTACACCAATAGAAATTTGATAGAAAAAGTTCAATATATTTATTTTAAGCTTTCAAGATGATGTTACCTTCAAAATGTCACAAGAACTATAATTTTATTAGTTTAAAAAATGAATTGAAATGAAATATAGATTATTTGAGCTACATTCTTGATTTTTAAACATTTAAAAGGAAGAGCTATGTGAAAATTGAATTTTGGTTCACAAAATGCCCCTCAGGCTTGTATGGTATTTTAAGGATGAAAGTAGGATGGCCAAAAATCCATCCATCCCAATGGCACTTCCTATCGTTAGACCCAATTGGATTTTGTTCCTTCCAAAAGACACCAAAACTATACTAATTATGCTTCATATAAAGAGAAGTTGAGTGTGAAATAGGAGCTAAAAGGTTAGAACTTTGATGCAATATGATGATCAATTTCATGAATTCAATGGAAGGAATGGATGTAACCATGATGTTTTTCCACATGGCATGCGGTTTACAAATATTCTCACTATATTGAGGGGTGCTTTTAAATTATCATTGCAATAGTGTTGGGAATAACCCCTCAAATGTCAAACATGTTCGTTCGACAAAAGTAACATGTCTGATACTCTGATATGACACCTGAGAGGATTTCAATGTGGTCAATACTTAATTGACCAAGACATAGGGGGTGATATTAGGCCCCCACAATACATACAAGGTGCCCATGGTAGATGTTGTGGATCTTCATAATACTTGAAAGTTGTACCATTTTTTTTTTTCCCAAACCCGAAACTCTAAACCTTAAAAAATTAGGTTGGGATTACTCAGGATGTTCATCCATATTTGCCCATAGGATGAATCCTTGGTTGATCCAAAAGTTACATTCCAATGTAACAACCCTGAATGAGGCTACCAATGATATTCTTAACCTTTCAAGGTTGAAGGGCCATAAGGCCACCACGTGGCTTTAGCAACTACATTTGTAAAGATATTGAAATGTGAACCTTACTAACATTTGTTAACAACAAAGAGGCCCTAGAGGATTTTTTTTACTGAATTCATTGGTACAATTTGATCAAGAAATGATTGAGTGACTAGGACTTTTGGTAAAGTTTTTGAAAATGGACACGATGCTTTGGGTTGTCACTTCACATCCTCACAATATCTTTTTTTCCACACCTCAAAATGATTTGAAAAAAGTTACACATCTAAACCACGATAATATGTACCCGTGGAAAAAAAATTAGAGTTTTTGGATCACTTTTGAGCAATCTGATTTCAACATTCCAATTTCAGCCTTTCAGGGTAAGTACAAAGTTCAACCTAAATACCTAATTGGATATATTTCACCGTTCTTGTCAACGGTCGCATTTTCTCAAAGGTTGTGCAATTTTGCTGATCTTTTTTTCATAGGAAAGATACATAAGTCCTCTTTCATTTCAATGGTGGTGATCGTCTAAATCATTCCACACATGTGAGGAATTCTACTTGTTACAAGAGCTAGTCAAGAAAACAAGAGCTATGCTAACTCAAACACCCCCGGTCCTTTAGGGGTTAAAGTACTAGCTAGCTGCAATTGCAGTTCAAAGAGTTGTGACAACTCAGAAGCTGGTGAGGTTCCGGAGGCTGGCAAAACTGGCTTGAAGTGTACCCACCAGCTGATATCCAGAAAGATTCCTACACATTCCCAACCAGAGCACCAAGAATTTGCCAACACTATTAGCAACAATCCGCAAACAAGAAACCCTCCAGGAAGAAACTTCTTAACGCACTATTGATGCAAAATAATCAAGCCTTTTTCACCTCCTGTCATGTATTGATTACCCGTTTTCCTCTCTGCTGCCATTCTTAAGTGGTGAATTTCATCTTTGAGCAAAGTGGAAATTTGTAATTACACGGTAGTGATCGATCATAGGCTCTGGCGCATTTGAAATAGGATCAGGGATGCTGCAAGTAATCCAGGCATGAGGGGAGGGAAGACATGGATCATGGATCGCCAGTCCAGTCCGTCATGATCAGCAGATTGAAGCTCTTCTTGATGTACTCAATACCCTGACGGAGCTGCAATTCCCAACCTGATCGAGTTAAAGACGCTAGCTGCCCAGTAGCAGCACGGCCACCAGCACGTGAGTCCTCCAGTGCGCAATATATATACATAGGAATCCAGAGCCCAAGTATCTCTCCGTCGCTGCAAAAGACTAGCTAAATCGAACTTCGATCGGGAGCGAGTGTGTACTAGCACTTAGGCAACGATCTCTTCGCCATTGTCGATAATTAAACATATCTTGTGAGGAATTAAGCTAGTTTCCACCAAACATATATCTCCAAGGCACTTGTCGGTAGCTTCTGAAATGTAGAGCTTGCATAGATGCTACCTGTCGATCAGTCGGGCGCCAGTTTCTGAGCCATCAATTACATAAATATGCCGATTGAATGAACGCTCTCCGTCTGAGCCCCGGAGTGGCGGAGTCCCTGTTACCAGCTAGGTAGGATTGGCCGGGGTGGATTGACCCCCTCGCTCGTTCCCCCAAGTCATTCCAGGGGTGCATGTAAAAAAAAAGACCCCCCTATTTTGTGCTTCATTAATCTATCTTCTGTACCTCTCCCAGTTCATTTGGGGTCTCTGACTGCAAATATGAATTCAAAATTTGCAAATTTTATCATTCGTGACAAATAAAAAATTTCAGGTTTTTCCCTTGGAGATAAGCAAGGGGGTCAATCCACCTTGGCCATTGCTGGGTGATTGCAAGAAACACCTATCAATTTTGTTGCGTTTTGATGATTTTTTGGGGAGTACTTTAAAATTAGAAAATTATTATTTTTTTAAATTAAAAAAATATGACTAATGTATATACCTTTAAGATGAAGGTACCCATGGAAGGAATTGTATAGAAAAATTCTCTAAGTAAGAGAACTAGAAAAGTGCTAAACTTGAAGAAAATACATACCTTGATGTTTTAATTAAGGAAAAATAGTAAAAATAAGTAAATACAAAAAAATAAAAATTGGCCGTTTGCAACAACTCCATGGAGATGGTCATTTACCAAAAAAAATACCAAAATAATATTTTATATGTTACAAAATGCAAAAGAAGATCGCTTTGTAGACTTCCACACCACAAAAAATTAACTATTTTTAAAATTCCTTCGTTGAATAGCTACAAGTCTACTAGAAGACCATCTCATCCAAATTTCAGCTCAAAATCTGTTTTTTGGGGGTTCTAAATAATACTAAAAACCTCCAAAATGACAATTGTGACATTGAATCAGGGTCTATTTTTGGATAGTAAATTATTTTTGGAAATAATGAAAAAATTAGAGAAGGTGTGTGATAGTCATGAGTACCTTCCCTATAAATCTTGAGTCATTTGGAGCCAAAACACAAAAGTTATGAGCAAAAAACTAATCAGTACACACCGTGTGACACAAAATAGGACAAATATTTCTTGCAATCACCTTGCTACAATCAAAAGTAAAGTAAAAGTGATATTCTAATTCTTTAATTAAAAAAAACCTTGGAAATTCAATAACTTTCACAATGTAACTCGAAATGCTACAAAACCAAGCCCCTGCCCCCCTCCTCGCAAAGAGCCTTCCAATGGTACCAAGAATGCAACTAGGGGACACACAATCCATGAGATCTCAACATAACAAACAAACAAAACAAACAACCTAACTTAAGGTATAGATAGATGTCTTAACAAAGTCGGTAAAAACATAGGTAAAGGGCTAGCCATTTTTTTTGGTTATTTTTGTTGGTAGAGCAATTTGCATTGTGGAATGTATGCAAGTTAGAATATAACAAATAGAATCATCCACATATGTACATTAATCCAAAAAATATCTATTATAAAAAGTTTCATTGAAGAATTTGACAATTTCATCTTTTTTTCAAACATTTTTCTTCTTGTTCATAGAGCCAATGACAAAATAGGGTAAGATTTGGGTGAAAACTCAGCAAGAAAAATTTGGATGGTGAAGTCACCTCATTGTCATTGTGACAACTTTATAAAATCGTCTCATCTAGATTCTTGTTTTAGAAAATGTATAGCGTGAGGGTTGATTTTAGGTACACCTATTTTTACCTCTATGAGAATTCATAGTTTTTTCATACAAAGTTCAAAAAATACATTCTAAGGGAATCAATTTATAATATCCTTGCAATTATCAATGAGAGCCAACAAAAGCTATTTGGAGAGCTTAGGGGTAGTAATTCAATAATAGTAACCATGCTCAAAAACATTTTTGGATGCACTTAGGTTTTGTTTCCATAGTTGATGCTTAACACATGTGATTTGGTATTTATCGTGTGAGTGAAATTAACCTCTAAAGAATCAACCTATGCCCACAAAATTGAACATTAGATTTCTTTACTTTATATGCTTTTGTTTTGTGACTTTTTCAAAATGAAATCTTGTGTATTTATTTTTAAGAGATGAGATCACATGCCTACTTGAAGTAATAAGTTTGTTAGACTTTTTGTGAAATTTTGAAATTTCCATTAATTTTTTATGTTTGATTGAAAAAAAATCACATCAAATATACAATTATACAATTGAAATATTTTTAAATTTTACCATAGGTGTATATTGGAGTAGAAAATATCATGGTGTGAACCAGAATTCAATGCCATTCTCTAATCAATAGACCTTGGTTATAGGCCCAATGTTCAAATTGCAATAAAATATTCAATTTTGGAATTTTTCCTAATTTTTCATTAGAATAGAAACTAAAAAAAATAAACATCATTTAATAGTTGGACTCATTTCAAAAGAATAATTTTATAGGTAAAATTCCAATCATGAGCAAGATTGTACAAACTACAAAGCTAGATGTTGCAACAAGGAAGGAAGGCCTATTTGGACAAATGTAGACATAAAATAATATATTTTTGGATGCCCTCAGGAAGCACATGCCTGCCTATTGTGGAAATAGATCATAGAAATTTCAACTCTAGATTATTAATTTTAGGTACTTCCCAATACTAGAAAACCCTAAACCTCAAAGTGTGACAAATTAGTAAAATTGACTTTTGAATATAAATGATTTTTAAATTAAAAAAATGATATGATTACAATCAAGATAGCCATCTCTAATAAAAATTTCAAGTTCATTGGATTCATGTATCAACAATTATAGCATATGACAATTCCATCACTATAAATTAATGTGATAGAGAATAGTACCGTTTTTTCTTGCAATCACCCTATTCTCCAATGTTGGAACTAGCATGATCAATTGGTGTTTTATGATTTTTTATGCAATTATGCAAGGTAACAAATAAATTCATGTAGGGATGAGAAGAAAACAAAACCTTACAAACTTGAATATCATCTATAATTATCAAAATTCTTTTGAAGCCATAATTATTTTAATTGTCTGAAAAAAACCCAAATCTACATTCCCTTCCCACTAGGAATGCTTATAGGTTAACTCAATGTCGAGAGTCTTCTCAAGAATTGAAGATTTGAGAAAAATCATCATAAAGTGCTATTTTGAAGAATATATGTTGAATTAGTATATAAATAAAAGTTATAGACTATGAATTTTAGGATCCATCCATACGGTTAGATTCACCAAATGAATGCCATCGCCAACTTATTTGTATTAGTTCCAAATGAAAAATTTCAAAATTCATTCAAAATTCAATTACAAGCAAAATATTATCAATTTTTTGAATAAAAATTTGTTGGAATGGATTTGAAATGAGGTTCTCTTGACATGATGTTTTTGTTTTTTTTAATTTTGTGATCTTAAAATCTATGACTCATTTTTGAAAATCCAGTTTTGAACTAGAGTCAATACAATTTTGGCTTGGTCAACCACTTCACATGGCTTGCATACTTGTAATTTTAGAAAAATATGTACACCAATAACACTAAATCCAACCATTAGATAGGACAACAACTTGATAAAGTATCTCCACAAACTAGGATGACTTTCATCCAAGCAATAACGAGGATAAAACTTGAGATTTAATTTCTTTGTTGTCCAGAAAGTGGACGACGGAGCGTTTACAAGTAAATCCTATGGTATGTTCACACTTGGTATTAAAGAGTGTTGTTATTGAGGGTCTTAGAAATGAACTTAGACTTACTTTTGGACTAGATTCATGTTGCAAACAACACCCCTGACACCAAGTGCGAACATACCACTACCCTGATAGAATACTTACACCCAAATTTTCCATCAAATCGGTCACTGCTCACACGGACGGGATGGGAGTACAGTATAGTATACACAATCTGAGGGCCGGGGTGGATTGACCCCCTCGCTCGTCGCCAAGCGCACAGCCAGGGCACACTACTGTAGTGAAAGTGAAAAGGCCTACTTAAGATAGAGTTTTCAAATAACTCTGTTTGAATGAACCATCTAGGCAGGTGCTTCTGTATAACACTCGTGTACTGTACCGAATGTTTGCAGATGGGTTGAAGGGTCGTCATATCATAGCTGTAACTTAACTTTGCTGCCAATGTCGGTTGTTCCAAGCTCCCCCGAGATGTTGGAAAAGATTCTTCAACATTGATATTATCAAAGGATCTTCGTTGCACGGAGGTCAACTGTCATCAACCCACTTGGCCACTTCCATCCAATGTTCGGGGAGAACAGCCGGTTAAGGTACAGGAAACCAGAATGACTGGTAAGCCCTGTTGACATTAGCCAGTTAGCCAGTTGATTGTAGAGACTGTGCAATGCGGGACCAAAAGATGGAGCTTGAGAAAGACACAGGACAAAAATTCCTTTGAAGAAGAAGCACCAAAACTAGGGTCAGAGAGCATCTCCATCGCAAAACTCCAATTCAAATGTAGCCGCCACTATAGTAGCGGAAAGGCGGTGATTTAGTGCTCCAGTGCATCACCACTAGGTGCTTTTTGATTTTCAGTTGGGCAATGCTACAATGCTCGGCCCACACCATTTTTGAGGACTTTTGAGACCTTACAAGAGCTCAAGCAACAACTCAAACCCGTTGATTATGGAGGAATCATTCTCTGTCATGAGGTCTTTGATGACACAAAAGAAAGTTTTACAAGGTGTTGCCAAGGGATGCAACGTAATGTGGATGGACTACATCTGCCTCATCACAAGCAAAGACGCTATTACAATTGGCCTACAACTTCACTCTTTGAAAATCTTTTCATGTTCCTTTTCAAGTTGAAGTAGTGGAGTTCTTTTGATGGAGTTTGGTGTTGTGTTTCTTTTGTATAGTTCTTAACTAAACCTTCCTCTAACTCCACTGTTACAATTGGAGACAACCTTTATGATTAAATTTGTTGTTGAAAATTTTGAATTTTTTTTCATATAAAGACAAATGAGAGAAATGGGGAGAGCAATTGAAATTTTATTTTTTTGACAAATTATGATTTTGTTATGAATTTTTGAAGTGACGTCCAATTGGCCCAAAAGAGTCTCTAGCTAGATCGAATACCTCGAAAACCAACAAAATTGTATCTATAATGGTCATTTTACTCACCTAAAGCAATCACAATATTTCCTAACATGGCCATAATATGAAGGCCCAAAAAGTGACTTCTCATACTAAACTAATACTCAAAACTTAAAATGGAAACTCCTATTGCAGACATTAATTATTGCATCACCATCGTCCAAGACACTCATTGTGGCTAATAAATTTATGTAATGTAGTCCAAATCTCATTTTTTGAATTTTTTTGTCACGGGGTGATGCAAAACTTTAATGGGTCATTTCCTAGGCGTCTATAATGGATCTTTGAGCTGTCATAGGTTGGTTTACTTTAGTTCATTGTTAACTAGTGCTTTTGGAAAGATAATTGATTGGACTATGAAAGTAGAGGATCCAAAACTAAAGAGAAAAATTGGTGTGATTGACAATTAAGTGGTGTGCAAAAATAAAAGCTAGATATGTAGTCTCCACTTCCATGAAATTGTTAGATTTTAGCCACTTGCGATTTTGAATCCAAGGCTAAGACCCGGTTTGTTGGACGCGGGTATGTTCTTGGATTAAGCAAGTATCACTTTAGGGGTGGTTGTTATGGGACTTAGAGCTCTTAGACAAGGTGGGGGCAAATATCACTTTAAAGTTGTGGCAACTCTATCGTCCATATTTGTCCAACGTATTGACATTTAGAATTTAGTTTCAAAACCAGAATATCTTTAAAAGAGGAGGATTGTAACCTATACAAATTTGAAGTTGAAGGAAAGTGTCCTCTGAAAATTTGATACTAGAAGAAATGAACCCAGAGATTTTGATAAGGAGAGGATGCTATTGGAAAAGAAACCCGTCTCTTCAATCTACAAAGAGGAGGCAAATTACTTTGGTAGCTCCGCAAACTTCCAAAAAACTCCTTCCATTTGCTATCCTTAAAAGAGTAGACCTACACTTCCTCATCCCTTTGGATTTGTCATCTAAATTGCCTCCCTATTTCATTAGTTTGGGTAATGAACAAGACTAGTGCATGAAGGAAGTAAGGAAGGGGCATGGAGCCAAGTTAGAATCTTATCATGTCAAAAAAATTGTCAGTTTAGAACCTAAAATAGAGTTGCATTGCATCCTTGGCAAAAATTGAACTTAGCATTGTTCTAAAACTAATGGCATCCATTTATATGCACTCAAAATCTTTGGCTAGTCTTTCCTTGGCCACCCGCATCACACTATCCAAATGTGTTGTTGTCGTGCAATTTTGATATTTTTACTTGATGCTATTTTGCATAGAAAATGCTCTCTTATGTTGCAATACTCACACCTTGCCATCTCACAATTTCAGCAAGTACTAACAAGTTAGGATACTTCAATCTTAAAGGTGGACTCCAAATTATAGATACCCACAAATCACCAAAAGTTTGTTCTATTCCTTTAGTAGTTTCCTACAACTTGAAAGCAAATAATTCTTGCTTACAAGTTGTAGCATCTACTAAGCGTGAGGGAGAATTGTCCCTTCCATGCATATTTCCTCTCCATATTGCTTTAAAAGCACATCTAATTGAACCACATTCCTACAATGATAAACCAAGTTGCCTTTGAGGCATATGAATTGGATTCAAAAGTTTAAAAGCATCCATAACTTCATTGTCAACAAGTCTAGCTTCTAAAGCCGTACAAATTGCTTCAATATACATTTTTTGAAAAGAAAGGGAAACCTCTAAATCCACACCATCAGGATCTATAAGGGTGATTGCAAGAAATACATGTCCTATTTTGCATCACATTGTGTATTGATTTGATTTTTAGCCATAACTTTTTTGTTTTGACTCCAAATGGCTCAAGATTTATAGGGAAGGTACTCATGACTATTAAAGGCCTTGACTGATTTTTTTTGTAATTTTCAAAAAGAATTTACTATCCAAAAATAGAGCCCAATTCAATGTCACACTTGCTAGTTTGGAGTTTTTTAGTACTATTAAGTACCCAAGTAAACAAATTTTGAGCTGAAATTTGGAGGAGATGGTCTTCTAATAGATTTATAGCTAATGGACAAAGTCGTTTTAAAAAGAATTAATTTTATGTGGTATGGAAGTCTACAAAGTCAACTTCTTTTTGCTTGCATTCTGAAACATATAGAACATTATTTTGGTGGTTCTTTTGGTGAATGACCATCTCCATAGAGTTGTTACAAATGGACAATTTTTATTTTTTTTATTTTTTTACTTTTACTATTTTTAACTAATTGAAACATCAAAGTACCTATTTTCTTGAGATTTTGCACTTTTCGAGTTCTTCTACTAATTAGAGAATTTTTCTATGCATTTCCTTTGGTGGTTACCTTTGTCTTAAAGGTGTATACAATATTCCTATTTTTTTTTAATTAAAAATTATTTTTCTAATTTCAAAGTACTCCCCAAAAAATCATGAATACTATTGAAAATGCAACAAAATTGACAAGTGTTTCTTGCAATCACCCATAATCATAACTATGGTATGGAATTTGGACCTTCTAATTTTCTTGACAAGTGACAAAAGTAACTAACATGGGGGCCAAATTCCAAGATGATATAAAATCCCGTAATAGGGTTGAAATTGAGTACCATGGTTCAAATCACAAGAATAAATTAGATAGTACATTCTAATTGTAGCTATTTTAGTTTTCACATTAGACCCTATAGAAGAAATATCCTCAAGTTTGCATTGAAAAATTTTAGACAATTTTGCAAGCATTTGGAAGATATCAACTAAAAAATAGAGAATGTAAGTGATCTTAAATTCCTACAACTTGGCATACAAGAAAGGTGTTGATCCATCATCCCTTGAAGAGAGAGTATTGCACCTATAAACCATTGTAGATTCCAAAGAATCACAAAGAGTAGTTACAACTTGCCACCTAGACAACCGAAGGATTTTATGATACCTTTTTAGAATTTTCTAAGCATCGTTAAATTCATTTTGTAATGCTTGTAAAGATGCTTTATATTTTGATGATTTTTATAATGACCAACCAATGTATTCAACAAGGAATCAACCTCAACAAATATTCCTTTACATGATGCATTTTTAGAAGCCTCTCAAGAAGCTAAATTGGTTATGTGAGCAAAGAACAAGTTCACCTTTTTCAAAAGGGTTGCAACTCCCATGTTTGTCTCTACTAAAGTGGTTGCCTTATCTAATCCAAATCCTACACACTTAGCTATATCTAACCCCTAAAACTTCACAATAACCTTGAGAGAGTCAAAAATCATGTTAGAATCTTTTCTTTTCTATCTACAATCCATAACAACCCCCAAAACATGTCAAGGATAAACCTCCTTCTAAAACATAGCAAACATAACGAGACAACCTTTAACCAAAATGTCAATAGATTCATCGATCATTGAACAAAAACAAATGAATCTCTAACTCAATCTAAAATTTGTCTTCAAATGACACTTGAAATAGCAAAAATTGTATCAACACATGCCTTTTCATCATGATACAAATTTTCAATCATAGGATCATTACATTAGACAAATAAATCACACAAACTAGGAAATTTGTGAAAAGGGATTGTTTCTTTCCCCATGAAGTAGACAACTCCAAAAAATGACATCAAAGCCTCATCACAAGTGTGATTTGCATTTGCAACAACTTATCATAAAGCTTTTTGACCCCATGTTGAAGTGAATAATTTCCAAATAGGAAATTATCCTTTAGTATAATATGCTCGAACCAAGAGAGGCTTGTCAATGGGAATTTATATCAATAGAAACTTGATATATAGCTTTTAATTTCAATTAGGTTCTATTTTCAATTCAATTGCTCAATCAACTTTAGATAGACACAATCTTCCAACTTGGAAAATATCAACAATGACCACTACAATGACACTTCAAACTCCAATTGGGATTTGCAACTTAAAACCAACCAACTTCACACACAATGATTAGGATTCATATTCCATGATTTTCAATTAACTCACATCCAAATTACTTAGCAATAATCAACACTTTTATATCATAACATTGAGCACCAATTAGGCATGTAATTCTCATCATATTAATTCCAAATTGGTGAATAAATCACTATTCTGCTTTCATAGTTTGTTTAACATTAAGTCCATCACCTCACAACATCTCACTAACTGAGACACAAACATCCCCAAACATTACACTCATTCACATTCAAATCTAGCATACTCAATCTCTCCTCTAATCACACATACACCCCAAATCAGAAACAAAATACACAACCAACATGAAATTGGGACACGCACTAGCTCACTCAATAGTGGGTAAAGAAAAATAAGGGAGAAACCAACCTAATAGGGACCAAACCAAATTAGTCACCGAAAATGAAAAGGTGACCTAACCACCAACAACAACCAAATTGGAACTACAAAGTCAAATTACCTTAGACCCCATCAACACTCCATATCGACTAAATAGACAACTTGACAAACTCCAACTAGGCAACCTCATCTATTAACTTGACAATACTACCACTTCACTCAACTAGGCTTGCCTCAAAAAAACACAAAACAATACATCCAATTTCATAAAACTACACCCAAAATCACCAAATTGGAATACATCTAGTCAAATTGCTTGTCAAAAATTGCAATAAGAGACACAAATCTATACAGAAAAAATCTAAATATTCAGTCCAACTAATCTACACCCCATCACCCCACGTTTAGCCCAAGTTAGTTTTCTATCTTCAACAATTTTAGCATGATCTTGCAAGGTTGATACTTTGACATTTGTAGAACACTAGAAACTTTTGTAGCATATGCAAACTAATTACAACCTCCTTCTTTATAGATCTTACAAAAAAATCCTACCCAACTCATGATCAAAATCTATCCAATCAAATAAATCTAACCAAGCATCCTTTCAATTTTTATTAGCTTTTGTATTGGATTCACTTTGTTATTAAGTGTTGTGGTTGAAGGGACTAAGACTGAACATCCCTAAACAGGGCCACATCTTGTCACTACCCAACTTTTTACCAAAATAAGAATCCAGGTATATCTTTTCAAAAGCTAAGATAAATCTTGTCAAGTCACAAGTTGTACATAAGAATAAGAGTATAGCAATTCATAAGTTGTCCATAACATAGTATCAGTGATAGAATGCTATTTTGGAGGTCAAATAAATAGACCAATTTGTTCTCCCAAAACTAGCCAAATACAAATATCCATAAAAAAGTACAAAAATATGACTAAATGTCCAATGCTTTGAAAAATGTCTTCTTCCTTGAAATCCAAAAATGGAAGTCCAAGACCTGAAGGCTGAGCCTCACCTGTACCCGTCCCAATACACAAAACAATCCAATGTAATGTTAGTGAGGATGTAACAGGTGTCTTCAGCTGCAGCCAATTGCTATCTATGTCACAGATCTTGCAAAACCAAAAAGGAGAACAAAAATCATAAAACGGCCCAAAGAAATATGCAAAGCAAGTCACATCCTCAACATAGTCCAAGTAAACCAATGACCTTTGCCATTCCAATGTAGTGCTAAAACTTGAAGTACAAGAATCGCCCACAAGGATACACCACAAGAAAGCACAGCAAGCTCCAAAAACAAATTGTTGTAGTGAGACAGGGAAGCACTTAGGTAACGAAGACACTATGAGCTCACTGATTTGAATTTGGGAGGGAGAACCCATAGGGATGGGCATAATGGGGTGGTTACACCTAACCATTAAGGTATAAGCCACTATAACCACTCACTCATAGTGGGTGGGTGGGAGGATAGTACTGGTCCATTAGAAAGGCTATATTATAATATAAACCAGCATATTATAGGATTGACCATATCACATGGTGGAAATCCAAGCATATCTTAGTGAAGATAGCCACTATGTATAGGTTTATAAGTTTAAAATTTGCTCCTTATGTTCCATGCAGAAATGGACTTGAAGCAAAATTTAAAAAATGTGTCCTCAAAAAAGGTCACTAAGGGTATATAATATATTATAATAATATATATAATATATAATAATATAAATGTGCTGAAATTGTAGGAGATCCGGCAAAGACTAAATTAAAATGCATCAAACCTCCTAAAATAAAAGGTATGGTGTTGCCCCATCAAAGGTTATAAAAACAAATCAAATGGTTTAATCTTTTTTGCAAAAGTAAATAGAAAAGTTTCCCAATGATTAAAAACATGGGAAATGCAATTGACTAAAGAAGAAGAAGAAGAAGAAGAAGAAGAAGAACTAGTAGCAAATACTTGCATCTCCATAGTCTCTCTACTAGCCCTAGTCCTA
Source organism: Straminergon stramineum (assembly GCA_963920665.1). Lineage (NCBI taxonomy): Eukaryota > Viridiplantae > Streptophyta > Bryopsida > Hypnales > Calliergonaceae > Straminergon > Straminergon stramineum. The sequence continues at coordinate 1,603,089 of OY987263.1, forward strand.
AACAACATATACCTCATAATTCTTGATGCTTAGCCATAGTAAAACAAAGTTGAAAAATCTTAATTTATGCTAGCTTGCAACAATAGCATTGTAGCAATTGAGGGAGACAACAAGAACAACAACATGAGCACCAACAACACCAAGAGTAGCAACAAGAGAGTTGAAGGAGGGGTGAGAGCAACAACAACAACTAACAAAGGAGGAGCATGAACCAACAATGGAGGTAGGAAGCAAAAAAAGCATGGAATAATCAAAAGTGACATAATAAAGGATCACTAGAGCAATAGAAGCAAGGGGGAGCAACAATAGGTAGTGAGAGCCAACAAAAGGCAAGAGTTGTGGAGGGATAGTAGGAGCAAGGAGCCTACAAGAGGAGACAATGACAAGGTGGCATTGTAGCAAGATAGACAAGATTTCTAAACTTTTAATTTTGAATGGTCGTCTCACTCTTCTTCTACCATTGTTGCACCCAATTACCTTCTTCACGGCAATACATGTCCTTTACTACTTGGTTGATAACTTCCCTCCACTACTTAGGTATGTGATATCTAGAATACATCTACAATACATGAAATCTTGCCTTCTATAAAGGAAACCAATTAAAATCCATCCTATTGTAAATGAAGCAAGTATATTATTCTCTAAAATTTTCTTCCAATTTTTCATCCTTTGCTTTTAAAATCCAACCAATTATTTGTCCATTTTCACTAGTTGACTTTGCTTTAGCTGTCAATTCTTTCTAGATATTGGTTTACATTCATTCTCGTGGAATTCTTATGAAGTTGATTCTCCAATGGCTTGCACTAAGCTAACTTGTGTGTAGTCACCACCAAGACTATCACTCTACCACCAACAATCTAGAGAAAGTTAAATTTTTAACCTCAAGTTTTGTATTTTCGAGTTTCTTGAGTTTGCAATCTTTCCAATCATTAATTTTGAAGGACAGGTTTTCCCTATGACCTAGGTAGTCACCAAAAATCCAAAATGCTCTAATTATTGGACCAATAGGTGCATTCTTCGTTTCTAAAGGGAACAATGAAGTCCTTCATTTGGACCACTTTTGGTCCTCGGCATCCTTCAAGGGTTAAAGTTGAAATTGGAATTGATGACTTAAATAGGTTCAAATTGTAAGCTCAAATTCTACATCATATCTAATACCTTTCATTGAAGCTAGTTTCATACATAATTAAACAAAATTTGAAGTAAACCATCCAAAGTTTTATAAATTAACATACCGACATTTGGAAAAGAAAGAAATTTTTATTTAAAAATCTTGAATTCTTTTTAAATCTGAAATGTTAGAATTAGAAATGTTTCTAATGATTTTAAATTTTTGATAATGAAAATACAATTTGAATTCCAAAATTGAAGTTGTTCTTTTGTATTTAAAGTCCAAAATTGTTTTGGAATACTCATACCCAAAGCAAGGCTAAAATCATAATCAATATTTATTTTCTAACAAATTCAACCATATATAAATGTAGACTTTTCTAGCCCTTCCAAATAGCGAAGTTTTGCCTTTCAATATTTTAAGAAAAGAATACATATTGTCCTAACTGTATCTTTAGCATTTTAGTCAATTTATTGGAAAATAGGTTGAAAATAAATGGAAAAAGTCAACTAGAAAGAACTTTTTTATTCATCTTTAAGAAAATTATAAAGTAGAGGGTGATGCTAAATGAAAGAAAAAACTAAACTGGTAAAAATTTCGACAAGAAATTGAGAATTATTAATCCCAATAGTAAGAATGTTTTAGTAACAATTAGTAGAAAAGAGCCAGTAGAGATGTAACTCAACCTAGACCTTCCAAGCAATGGACTTTCCAACTAGTATCATAAATTATTAAATTTAGACACTGTCCTATAGACTATACAAGCAACATCATAAACTACTTAATCTCTTAACTAATTGCATTAAACAAGTGACCTTACAAACACACATCACTCACATCACATTATTTTAGAAATAAATTAGTCATACAAGTGTCTATAGACACTTAAGGGCCATGGTCAATTTTCCCTAAGCCTTCAAGTCATTACAAAAAATGCTTTCCCGAGTCAGATAACACATTCAACTAACAACCCAAAACGCAGGTGACCCCCTCATATTAACATAATTGCCCCATCTTCATTCTTCTTGAAGAATGACTTCTAGTGTGCCAAAGTTTTCTAGAAATTTAGCTTCAAGATCTAGCATCTCCCCAAATTCAACTACATCTCCTTCATGATTCTTTAAATTTTGTCCTTTGAATTTGGAAGTCTTGATTCCACTTGGCAACCAAAAACCTTGTCATAGAATGATTGACTTGTCTTTGTTACTATTGCCTACTAGTATAGGCTTTCTAGAAAGATAATTTTAAGATCTTCCACCTCCCCAAAATTCAATCCCATCCCCTTTATGGCTTGTAAGATCTCATCCCTCAAAGTTGACAATCTTGGTTGCATTTGGCAGCTAAAACCTTCACTATAGCAATTGCCCCATCTTTTTTCTTGCTCCTACTTTTGGGCGAGCATTAGCTTATGGGAAAGCTTACCACAAGACCTACAACCCCCCCAATTTTCAACTCCTACCTATCTTCCTACTCAAAGATTCTACATGAGAGAATTCGATCTAACCCTAAGTGACTAGGGAAGGGGAGAGAAAGAGTCTCCCTAAAGACTAGTCTTCATCTGCCTATAGTAGGAATACCATAAATGAAGAGATCCCTTCTAATGGCTCAATAGGGTTTCTTGAAATGGACAATAGTTGGTTCTACTATTGATTGAAAAAAATTCAATCTACTCACACTTGGTTGGCTCACACTTGATTAGGAACAAGTTCAAAGGCAATTGTTTTAGGTGAAGCTATGAGATAGGAATGGGTCCAAATGAAAAATTCACGTTTATATTGAATAAATATTCATTCTTGGGGAATTTTTTTGCATTCTTCTTCATTATTCCTTATTCATTTTTTGGTAATTGCAACCTCCCCCCCCCCCCCGCCCCATTCCTATCTCACTTCCAATGCTAATTCCTAATTGTATTATTTTGTTTCCTAATTCTATCAAATTCACCATGCATTTACCTAACTTTCCTAATTGCCCATTTCTTACAAAATGTTTTTTGCTCTTAAAAGTCCTAGTTTTCCCTAGACTGAATTTCTCCATCATTCTCATATAATCAAATTCCTTAAATTTCACACCATTGTCCTAAAATTTCCACTACAATAGATCCATTGAAAAACTCATTAATTCATGGTTATGGATGAATTTTTCCTATTAATAATTCTAACTTCCAATTTCATACAAATTGCGTTAATATGCCTAAGTCTAACTTGTTAGCCATTATAGTGGTTCACAAATGTTATCTAAAAGTTCTCAACTTAGTCTTATTTAACTAAAGCCCACATTCTCTCAATTGTAATCTAATGGAAATTTCAAAACTTTGAAACCAATGACAAATATTTATAATCACTAAAGCATTTTTAATGTTTGGCTTTCCTAAGAAATTCTTTAACTACTAAAGATCAAGCTAATGATGCCACAATTTACAAAATAAATGGTTCTAAAATCTTTCAATTTATCATAAATTTTACGTAGATCTAGGGTCCAAGCTTATAGATTCAAAGTTTGGATGAAATATTTTCAATTCTATTTTTCAATAGATCTAAAAACTTCAAGACCATATAAATTTTCAAATTTCAAACTTTTTGCAAGATTTGATTGTCAAACCACTATCGTTTGGTGTTTTAAATGAAATTTGACTTGAAATAATATAAAAAGGTCGAGAAATATTTCTTTTGTTTTTCATTTCTATCAACATCTAATTTCAAATATTCAATAAATTCTATTGATTTTTTAATATATAATTCTATAGATATCAATTAAAATGTGCTAATTGTGGAAGAGTATTTGTATATCATAAACACTTGTATGAGCAAAAATTTTACCAAGCTTACAATTGATACCCACTAATGACAATTCATGGGGCAATTTCATGAGCAAAAGTCAAATATAATTAATGAAAAAGATATGTTGCAATTTGTGTGTGTTTTTTGCATCAAAGAGTATGGTAATAAAAAAATGATATTGCCAGTGGCAAAGTTGGGAGCATTGTTAATGAAGTCATTAGGTAAGCCTCTAGCAAGTAGATTGAAAACCCATGCAGCTAAACATCCTCAATTTCGACAATTTATCATTGATGTTGCCCAGGTTAGGGTTTTGTTACTGTGAATCAACTTTATTGATTCTATAAATATTAAAGCTATATAGGAGTCATTATTACAATAACTCCAATTATGAAATAAAGATTTGTATTCAACCCTTTATAATACAATTACTAATACTAATAAAGGAGTAATATTTGAAATTATGTAATATTTGCAAATTTATGAATATAAGCAAAGTCAAATTTGTAAGGAATACAATTATAACAATTCATACATAGGTTACATTGTTAATTATGTTTGGTACTTATTTGATTTGCTATCATATTATAAATTTATCAATTTGTAAAGGGTTCAACTTTCTTTTTGGCATTGTGAAAATACCTTAAATAATCAAGGTATGTGTGTTCTTTTTCAATATTGAAACCTTTGGAAATCAAGAAATTATATGATTTTGTGTGTGTCAACAATTTTTTTGGCAAAATTCTCTTGTCAATTTGAAAACTAGATGTCACATCTCTTCACTAAAATCCTTCAATCTACAATAATCTTGTAGAGCCAAGATAAGTTTTTTACAAATCCAAGCACTTAATGAATTAAAAAAAAACATTTTGTTTCTTGTTTTTGCAACACACTTATTATTATATAATATACTCTGAAGAAATTGGTTCAAGAGAAACACCACAGAACAATAAGGGTTTTTATTTTATTCATTTTTAATTATAATTGAGCTTTTCAAGGTAAATTTCATAACTATTGCTTCTGGATTACCACCGATCTCTGCAGTAATATAAAAATAATGCCAAAACTGAAGGTTATATACTTCCCTGACTACAGAGAAAGATTATATCATACTGGCAATTCTTCTGTCACTAAATATAAAATCAATTGCGTATGCTGATAAAATTATTTTTAATGTCAATCTACAACTTTTTGTTAGCATCACATTAAGAATTGCGGGTGATATGGGAAGTAAATGAGCTCAGTTGTGAAGGTTTGCAGTCAAACCACAGATTTCAAGTAAACTTGCAGCGGCGCATATATGGGCATGACACAGATGTGATGATTCACCCTCTGAATCCTGAGAAAGCCGTGCAAGCAGCATCCGACCTCCTTGGCGAGTTTATTATTTTTGCGGTACCAAATGCCTCCCCAAGCTTCAAAATCATCTTGAAAACTTATCGATTTTGCATTCATGTTTGTTGGTCCTGGACAAATGGGGATTAAAGCAACAGTCATCTATTAATATTGTGAATGTAAGGAGGTTTGCGTAAGTTGCTACTTGAAATGTGAGCTACTACTATAATGTACAAAGTAATTCACATGAATTGAGCCTCTTCTCCTAGCATAGTTACTTGTTTTCTTCTCAATGTAATACACGAACCTTGAGAGTTCTGTAATGTCATTACCTCGAGGGACAAATGAGATTCTACACGCACGCACATGTATTCCACACAACTTGAAATGTGAAAGTTGTCCCATCAGATGTATACCTAACATGACAGATTCTAAGCCTATACAGAGAAAATGCAGTTACAGACTTCGTATTTATTTAGAGAAGGTTGAGAATACACTCGCTAACAACAAATTAGCTTTGGACAGTTTCTTTTGATGGCAACTGAAATTGCGAGACAGTGAAGAATTCATTTGCTGCTGTTGATGGCAATTGTAATGATGGAGTAACATAACCCCCCGTTGGCAGGTGGGTGGAACCATTGTGATTCTTGAAGTGCAGCGCAGCTCCCGTTCGGAAGCTTTCAGAGAGACCAAGATGCGGGCGGAATTGGACGTAAGTTACACAACTCTAAAATACTATCCTTAGTAGTGATTGGTGGAGCTGTGAAGCTGTCCCTCCCATGACTGTACCTGCTTTGGTTCCTGGAATTCCAGAAGGCTAGTGTTCAATCATCAGAACAGACAAGGCTGGAGGACCTTACAATCCACCACTGTAGGGAAAGATTCACATGATCCCATGCGAGAATTGCTTTGCTTTCTGTAAGGAACTGTCACTCTAATGCGATTTTATAGAAAAAACAACTGATGATCCAATTTCGGGGATCCAATTTGGATTAAATTGGCAAAACAAATTCCAGCTGTACAAAACTTAAAATGAAAGACCTGTTCTAGTATTTGAAGGAAGAACCTCTTGCCCCTCTCATTTTTGGAAAGTGGCAGATTGCCAATTTAATGAATAGTAGGGGCTGATAACATTTTTGATTGGTTGTTAGAACTTACTGCCTTCTTCACTGTAAATGAAAACCAGAAAAAGACCCAAAATTGTGACACTCATTGTAGAGAATGTACACGGTACTTAGTGAGTGGTTTATCTGTTCAAGGTATTGATGAGACTCCAAATAAATTAGATACTTTTTATAAGACGCACCTTACTTTAAAAAGCAACCCTCAAGGAAGTTATGAAGTCGAACAACAGAAAACGTGATTTTGAGAATGGCATTTCAAAACTTTAATGGAGGTCTACCACTGGTAAGTTACTTTGGGCAAGAAAGAATCACGTTGTGCACAAGTTGATAACAAACCTGAAAATCGTGGAGGAGGAATCATGAGGTCTGACACCCACTATTGTGCTGAAATGGGGTCAGACACTACGGGAGAGGGACAGGAGCACATTGCGTGAGCTTGAGCTTCTAAGGTTGCGAATTGATGAGTTGGAGAAGGCATCCAAACCTGGAAGGGCAAGCTGGATGAGTGCCCCAAGTTTTAGTGTTTTGCGAAACCACAGTGATCGAGGCCAAGAAATCGAAACTCAAACTCAGAGGAGCTTGGCACCGCCTGCCAACCAAAGCAGTACAACTGAGAAAGCCCCGCAAAATTGAAAAGCACCAATTAGGGTTGGGATTGCAACTCCATTACAGGGACTAATAAACTGGACATGGTCAGTGTCTTAAAAGCAGAAATTTGGGAGATTGGTGATGCTCGTAACATTCTAACTGCAGAGAACCTTCAAAATTGAACATGAAAAATTAAGCACCTTCAAAATTAACATGAAAAGGAATTCCAAACATCTTGTTTTTGTAAAGCTCGAGCTCCTCAAGCTAATCAGCCATTGTTTTCACAGGTTAGAGCTTTTAACTTTGCTTGATTCGCTCTGATATGCTTTAAAGACCTCTTAGTTGGTATATTTCTCAAAAGGGTCCCACACCAATCCTCAAGAATGTTAAGTATTGGTCTGAGAAATTTGGTGCTTAATCGTTTCAAAAACTGAGAATGATGATTAAGGCAGCTTAGCAAATCGACACAAATCAAGCTGCACCAAGTCCTTTGTGATGAACTGGTGCAACATCTGAAAGATGCTCGTATCAACTAAACAGGGGCTTTCTATGAAGTCTCCAAATTACAGCTATCACTGACCGATGTAGCAAATGTGATCCACCTCATTTTATGAGAGCGAATTGCATGTAATTTCATTTCAATAAGGATACTAAGCAGCAGCATGGAGTTCGCTGTACGTGGGATCCAAAAAGACCGTGTGACCAAAGCTATTTGACATCAAGATGGATCGGAAACTTACCACTTACCACTGTTACCAGGAGGTTGTCAGGAGTTACTCAAGCGTTGCAAGGCTGGCCACGTATTTGCAAAGCTATATGAGATGAAGACATGTCACGTCTCAAACGTTCTCACCCATCCGTATGGCCTGATCGTGATATGTGAAGACAAACTGCATGATGCTTGATTTCAGGGATTCAGCATTGTGTGTATGAAGGGCAATGCTACTCTTGAAGACAGATGGGTTGACAGGAACCTGCTTTGAGAATAAGTTACCACGATGTAAGTGTCCTGATACCTGAGAATTGCTTGACAGAACCCCTGGAAGTGGAGGGTTCTCGCAAATGCAATTGTATAACTAAAATATTCTGTAAACGTGTTTGAGATGACACAGCCTGTGGCTGACTGTTTTGACAATTTCGAAAGCTGACATGACAGACTCCCTCCACCAACACAATCGAGTTTATGTTGAAGACACTGCATACCAAAGCAGATTACAGAATACTCCAAGCCAGAGCAAAAAGCAAGGAAAAGGATACCATTCATAAGAGCGATCATGAACACCTTCTGTAGTGTCACAATAAGCTTTTTTCTTTAAATCGTTTGAAGACAAGTGTATCAAGTAGAGAATCACAGAGCGGGAGTCCCTGGGACGCTACCTCTTTATGGCGCACAGCTGCAGATTGGAAGCCAAATATTACAGAAAGCAGCCTTGCATCAGGTTGTAGAGATGATCGTGCAACCAATAAGAATTGTGGACTTGCAACTGGGGAAATCAAGGATCGAACTATACCTAGAAGTGTAACCTAAGTTTCAGTAACCGACTTCAAAATACAGCAATGCATCTCAGCTAACTGAACTATTGAAAGGGGTGCTACCCTGTTATCGAATGTGTGTTCGTCCGAGAGACCACACCCCTGTATCGCGAACAGCACTCTGCGATTTCGGAGAGGGGAAAACATTCCAAAACCGTAACGTCTCATCGCCAGCACCCGTCACAATCGTTTGACCATCTGGAGAGATCGCGAGATACAAAACCCGCATTGTATGTCCCGTCAATGTAGCAAGCTTCGACATTGTAGGGTATCTCCAAACAATAATCTGGTTCTGAGAGTATCCATGTGTACTCACAAGCTCATTCACATTCTTCGACCAGACCAAATTGCAAACTTGGCTTCCGGTGTCGTAGCAATTTAATGGGGTGCTGGTAGCTGTGTTCCAAAATCGTATACATCGGTCAGCAGTACCGCCTCCAGATGCTAACAAACCATGCTGATGAGGAGACCACGCGATGGCCTTCACAGCTGCCGTGTGCTCGCTGAATTTCACTACCGGTTGCGTGGATTGCTGATTCCAGACAAAAAGCTGATTATCATTCCCGCCAGACGCAAGCTCCCGATCGTCATACGACCACTTCAATCCGCAGACCTCTGATTTATGCCCTACAAGTTTACTTACAAAATCGTCCGGCACCCGGACATCCCGCTGCAGAATGTTGCGATCTCGGCTGCCAGATGACAAGATGTGTGAACTCCATGCTAGAGTTCCGACTCGCGATCGATGCCCGAGCATTGTCCGCACCTTTCTGCACTTGGTCGCATCCCACAGCTGCACCTCGCCAAGGTTTGTTCCCACAGCGAGATATGTCCCCCTTTGCGTCCAGCCTACGGAGCACACACTGTCTGTAGGACCTAAGTCGCAGAGCTTCGTCACTTTGCTGGTGCACGCACTCCAAAGGTATACAGAAGTGCCCAACCCGACCGCCAGCACGTTGTGAGATGACCAATCCACCAAATTGAGGTAAAAATCGTCCTGTAACGCCGGCGCATCCAACACCTTGTAAGGCGACCTCGCAATTTTTCTCGGCGCTTTTCGAGGCGACATGGTGGGCATAACATCAATTCCCGCTGGAGAGAGCGTGTAAGGGCTTTCTGGCCGCGCGTTCGTGTTCGGCTTATACTCACTCTTGAATCTGAACAGATTCCGGTTCGTTGGACTGATGGGAGACCGCATTGGATCTCGAGAGCCAATTCCCATTGATTTCTCGGGCGTTGCTGGGGAGTTCGCCTCTTGCCCGAAAAGCTCCGATCGCAGCAGCATTGAATACGCCGCCCCGCCATCTTCTCGGTTGTCATTCGACTGCGCGATGTTGGCCCCTGAAGGAGATCGATCCAAGAGAGCAAATCCCATCAAGTTCGAGCTCGAGCGGCTCGGAATGAACCTGTCGCTGTAAGAAGTCCTTGTAGGCGACGAGGTACTGGCCACCATCCCCTTCATCGGCGATCCTGATCCTTGCCATGATCGCCTGGCGATAGTGTCGAGATGCAGGGCGTCTCGAGACATGCCAATCGGTAGGTTGAGAGACCGGGCAACCCTACTCTGTTGTTGTCCACTCTCTCCATCCCCTTCCATTGGGTGGTCCATTTAGTTAGTTTCCGTGAAATCGCCCTGAAACTCCCTGTGCAGCGATCGCATCAGCGTCAATGCCGCCTACATGGGCACCTCAGCACATTCACTCGTCTGTAAAGCTCTTTGAATAGGAATTGTACGAAACTCAAAAAAGGCCTGCCATTAATCTCAATTTCACCAATTGCTCGCGCCTGGATTGTAGTATCGTACAACATGCCTCGAATCCCGATCCACAGGCATCATGTCTTCCCATTCCGACCTTCCACCTACTTATTCAGTCATGTGCGAGATATGGAACATTCAATAGCAAAGTCTTGAACCGTGACAGAGACACCACCACGTTTACCAGGGGCCACCTAGATTCACAATGCCTGCTTCTCGAAACCTGCATTCACGCAAATTCCTTCCCCAGCCGGAATCGCGATTTCACTCAAGAAGAGGACGAAGCACAACCCTGCGCTACGCACCTCTGAACTCCAATGCTGCAACCTCCATAGCGAACCAGCGATCATAGCCTTCTCTAGCAGGCGTCTCTCTCCACCCTCCAATGCGACCCAGGCGCCTAATGATTGTCCCAGGAAAGATTACCATCCAAGGAAAAATCAACAAATCGTCGGCCCGTCCTTCAAGTCACTTCCAAGCAACCAATAACTCGTCACGACTACCACTACGAAAACAATCCAATACACTCCTACGATTACCAGTCAAACCGCTCACAGTCCATCTTCCCGCTCAAACCCCTTCCATCCAAGCCCACTATCATCGAGAACATCAAACAAGGAGCACTTCTCATCCCCGAAGTTCCCCTCCACAAACTTCTCTCCCATCCAAAAACATAAAAAGAGAAGTTGATATTTTCTGGGCTCCTCAAACCAACCAAAAAAACGAAACGCTTAAGCTAACCTTCACGACAGGCAACCGAACGACGCATTAAGCTTGATACTGAACCAAACAGGGTGCGAAAAAAAACAAAAGAAAAGCAACACAGGTGACAAACCAGAAACGACGTCAACACAACGGAAGCAGGGCCCTGAGAGGAGACTGCAAGCGAAATGCGCCTGGCCTGAAGCAGCGATGGCGAAAGGGGAACGATAGTTTTTGGACGCAACGGCTCTCCAAGAGAGACGGCCATAGTCTGGGGGGTAAGAGTCGACCGGCTATAACCGGTGTACAGTCCCAATCGAACCAATCGCCCGAAGAGAGAAACCGGTGAACGACGGTGTGTGCCCGTTCAGCAGGTCGGATTCGTTGTTCAGGTAAGGCTGCTCCGCGACCTTCCCGGTTTAGGGTTTGGCGGGAGCTTCGTGGGTAGGTCAAGCGGTGCTCCACGTAGACTCCCGCGAGAAGATCGATGATCCCCGTTGCGAAAATGGATGAATGTGTACGCGATGAACGATGCTGAAGTGGCAGCATCTGAGGCTGTCTTGTGGATGGGTGTGCAACGGATGAAAATACCGACGTAATTCAAATATTTGGGCGGACTGCATTAATGAGAGGGCGGGACGTTCGTTTTTCAACGTTGGTCACGTTCCTGGTCATGCTTCTGGTCGGGTTTTGAACGAATATCGTTGGACGATTCATCACTGTAGCCAACCGAGTAGTTCTGAGTTGTGGACAATGGAGATTTCTCTAACTTATTAGTAACTTCATGAACGGTCGGGGTGAACCGAGCTCCTCACTCGTCCCCGTTTTTATTCCTTGGAGAAAACACAAGATTTTTTTATTTGCCACACATGATGAAATTTGGAAATTTAGAATTAATATTTTACCATCATGGCCCCAAATTAGCTTGGAATGGTGTTGAAAATAGATTAACCTATAAAGAGTGTCATGGCCATTTGTAGGTTGATGGATGACAAAGAATCCTTTCGAGTAGGATGGAAGTGCAACTATTTGTCTCTATAATTTTGTGTGAAAAGGAGAGGTCTTCTATATCAATTTGACTTCCAATGAATGCTTATGAATTTTCCTAGACCAATGATTCACATGGTTCTAAAAGGGATGATTTCTGTAGTCACCAATTCATCCATAGACACCAAGTTAGTCAAGCACAAAAATAAGGGGGCTTTTTTTTAAACATATGCTCTTGGGAAAAAAGTGGAGGATTTCGAGAGAACAAGCAAGGGAGTCAATTTCCCTTGGCCTTCATTGAAGGAATGAACACAACAAGGAGAACTATTGAATGTTTTAGTTCAATTACTATAGGCCAAAGTAATTGCTTTTAAAATTTTGCTATTAGTTATAAGATTGAATCAACAATGTCACTTCCATGTTGTTTAAAGAAAATAGGTCTCTACAAAGTCATGCATGTTTTAGTTATTGATAGATTAAAAGAATTGTTAGCAATATAAATTCACTCCAACATTTAAATATGATATAAAGTTCAAGTTTATCTACAATAGTAATTGTGCAAAAAAATATAGTTATATGATAAATGAATGCATGTGAAGCATTTTTTGGACAAGGAAATAATGTCTAATTTTCTCAAACTTGGTTTATATTTTGCCAACAAGTAACTATACACATACTATTTTAAACTTTAGTAGAAAGTTATAGAAGAGTTAATAAGAAAAACATTTGATTTTTGCATGGTAAATAGATGATTGTTGCATTTGACAAGAGTAGATCACCTTCCATAAAGATCTTGCCACTCCAACAAGTAGTAGAGATTCCCTTATGTAAGTTTTCATGCCCACTTTGATTGAAACAATTCCCCCCAAATAGTAAGGCATAATGTTCTAAGCTCTAGAAAGGTATTATAGAAGGTTCACATGACTAAATTTGTAGGTTAGGGAATGTTATGGATGGGTGTTCGTAATGGGTCACTTTGGTTCAAAAACATTACAACTAAGGTAGGGTAGAGGTCCTAAAACTATACTTGGGCTCTTAAAGCATCCACACCATGAAATGTACATTATTTGTACATTTTTACTTTCCCATTGCTATGTACAAATAGTGTACATTTCAACAAGTGGATGCTTTTGGTGACTTTTGTGTTTCAATTTCAAAAATTCATAACTAATTCCACAAAGATCCAAAAAACATGAAATGACTTGGGTTAAATGCTAATTCCATTTGTCATTCAAGGATAGTTTCGTGGAAAATATTTTCAAGAAGGATTTTTCACCTCCCCGAATTCATTCCCAGCTCTTAAATGGGCCCTTTATGGGCCTCCCTACCTTGGTTATACATTATGCGTGCCTTGTAAGACTACAGTTGTGCTTGTGGTAACCATCAGTGCAATATCTCCTGACTTCATGTGCATTGGATTTGTGCATTCAATCATGCTCTGTACTGTACAGTTTGCTCTAAATTGCCAACTTCTGCAGAGCTTTGTGTTTCACTCTGGCACCCACATACAGCAAGGTGGTTAACTTACACCCCAAATTGCACCCTGTGTAAAACCATCTTCATCACTCTGTGTCCAGTACATCTCTAACATCAATATGTATGTATGTTGAAGAAACGATTGTTGGACATTTACCAACTGAAAAACTTCAACCCTTCCTGACTTTTGCTTATGGTACCCTAAATATTGCATTCTTTGGTGCGTTGGAACCTCCTTTCACTTGTCAACAACAAGAAAATCAATGAAAAGTTTGACCATTCTAATAATAGTAACTAGACACAAGCCACAGTAGCGAAAAGCAGTGGATTTGGAGGGCACCCCCACCTTAGTTCTGCCCCTACACCTGGAGCACTTTCCCTGTAGTCCTGTACCAATCCATGTGATTTAAAATGGTGTTCTAGGTTTTTGCAATCCATCATGTCAATTGGGTGGGTTTTGTCAATATATAGGGTGGAATGACTCCTTGCATCATATCGTGGACCATCAGATAAGTTACTGTTGGCCTGCAGGAATGGAAGGAGTGGGGCTTCAAACCAGTACCAGTCTCAGTCGCACTCAGTCATCACTGACCTCTGTCTGTCTGTGGACAGATGTGAAGCTGTGGAACTTTGTCGAAAACCCTCTGTCATTGACCGTTTGGATTTCCCTTGCAACCCTATTTTGCTGCATTGCCCTGTTTCCGCAAGCAATGAGGCCGGTGGGTTGGTCTTTTACCTGGTTGGTGGGCATCATGACGTAACTTACTCCCAGGTCATGAGGCTAGTGTGCTCCTGAAGAGTGAATGACATCTGGTGGGGGTGGGGGTGGGGGTGGGGGTGGCGTTTCTTGGGATGGGATGGATCAGTTCTCCCTGGAAAGTCAGTCTTCACTCTTCAGGAGCCATGTGAAGGGGGGTGGACACAAATCCCACCTTGGAGAACAACAACAGCAACACCCTACCCCAACCAAGTTACACGCCAGGATCATAGAATAACTAAGGCTCGTAATGTATGTACGCCTGCCAATCTGTGAGAAGGGTGGGGGGTTTTCTCTTGCAGGATATCCAAATCACACGTGACGTCCCCACTTTTTGCACGATATTGGGGGAGTGTTAACTTACTAGCTAGGGTTTCTATGAGGTGATCAATTTGTTGTAAATGCTTGAGAGAATCCCACTCGAGGGAGGGGCTGAAGTGAAGTCGTGGGTTTCCAGAAAACAATAGCAGTAGGCAGCTCATGTCCTGGTGGAGTGAGTTGCTGCTGCTGCAAGTTCAGATTTTCTTACCTGGATGGTCAAAGGGGAGTGGCTGGGAAGACTGTGATCAAAGAAAACAAGACCCATGTCCTCATACAATAACTTAGTTACCTTTCAATAATTGAGAACTGAGAGCCTCAGGTGATGGTCAAAGAGCAAGGTGTAAGTATATAATCCAAAAACGTCCCTTTCAACCTTTAAGGACTGGTTGACCATACATATTGTGGTCAATCTGGGCACGTTTTGCTCGGTGGGCAGAGTTTGGAGCAAAATTCAGGGAATTGAAGGACCAAATGGAATGGATGTGGGGATTTGTAAACCACGTTGACTAGGCCAAGAATCACACCAATCCATGCTTGCACGTGAAAATGGATTCAAAACACTAACGCAAGAGTGGTTGTAAATATGACAATTACTAGTGAAAGGTGGACATAAATGAGAAAGATTCACGTGCTTGTAAAATGCACTATGCGTCCAATGCAAATGTACAGTCAGATATTCATTTTAAATCATTGATGTGTTGTAATTAAAATTTTTCAGTTATGCGGCAAAAGTAGGTTGCCCACCCCAAAAATTGACCATGGTCCTTAAAGGGTTAATTTCCCTTTCACAAGTGTGTTCCCCATGTGCACTTACCCAAGATTTTTGGACTGAAATGTTGTGGGCTTTAATTAAGGAGGGGACACCATTGGAAAACAGACAATTTGGGTATGCTTACATGACAACCAAAATTCTTGCAGCTGAAAACATTAGCTTAGAATCAGATGATTTTGTGACATTTGGAGCACATGAAGCACATTAGGGCAGGTAAAAGGGTAGCAATCCTTTTGTCAACTTTTTTTTTGAGGTTGAATGTTCCGGTTGCAGTGCCCTAGTTCTTGGGAAGGGAAGGTTGATTGATGGATTGTTGAAATTGGCTGGCCATGATAGAAGGGATTTCTTTAGCCTTGGCATGAGCATAAGATCAATGGTCAATGCTAATCTTGTATTGCTCTGGACACTGACCTGTATCAATTGGGTCAATCCCACCTTCAAAAGTGTGCTCCTTTCTGTAAGTATTTCTTCATCCATGTTCACAATTATGCAAGATTTCGAATGATTTTTCACTGAACAATGTGTTCTTAAGGTCCAAGTATAATTATGTAGTTACAGTAAATGTATATTTGAGATTCTCAATCGCTCATTCACGCTGGCCTTAGTGCTGGAGTTAACTTAGTCTTCTTCCTTGGGGGGTAAGGTAGGGTGGGTAGGGTAGGGTGAGTGGGTTTGGAGGAGAAGACTGAAGAGTCTCTTTTCCTTGTCTGTGTTTCTTGGGAGGTGGTTCCATATGTGGTACTAGCTCCCAGGCTGTCACACTACAAACCACTGAAGGACTCTACATTAGAAGATGACTTTCTGAGACGAAACTTAGATCTCGATGCAGTGGTATTATTTACAGCTCAAGCCCGTACAAGACTAATATTGGGGGAGCATCCTGATGAGGGCATCCTCTGCAGCCACTAACGTATATGAGAAACCTTATGTGACTAATTAATAAACCTGAACTCAAGAAAGAAAAAAATTCACTCAGTCTGTGACTCTGTGGAGTGGCCAAAGGCGATGCTGACAGCAAGCTTGGAAATGTTCCCCTCGCTCTTGTTACTGGGAAGTTTACTCAGTCGTCGATCACATCCATTCAAGTGCAGAAGGGGCTGTTTAATTTGTGTCCTGGTTTTTGGTTTGTTGGCTTGTTGGCTTGCCGGTTGGCTTCATGTGCCAGGTGTGTCTCCCCTGAAGGTTTCCAAGCCCAGATACTGTATGTACACAGTCAGCGTCGTGGTGAACATTTCCTGGTAGGCAAGTGTAACCATCTGGCATGGATGCAGCAAACTTTCAAGTCACTGCTTTCAGTGCTTAGCTTATTGAACGATGAGGTTTTACGACTCTCACAGTGAAAAGGTTTTAGGGCTCTCTCTCTATTTTGTCAACTTTGCTGGCAGGATGAGCAACAATGTACACAACTGATGAAAGGTTGGTGGTATCATCCCCACAATCAGCCAAAGGCTTGTTGTGATAACTTGCCTTTAAAGTCAGACCATCGTGTTGAATACTTGCTTCACACTGTTGGGAAGAGGTGAAACTTTGATCACAGTTACCAAGACTGCCTTCACTGGGAGGAGAAGGCACTCCAGTTGTCCAGTCTTCTAATAACTTACCCCTTTCGACCAGCGATTGGACTGCATATTCACATTTCATATTGTATCACAAAAAGCTCCTGCTTCACCATATACAGTATCTTAATTTGAGATATATGAAATCCCATAATATTTCCATGGATGCTTAACTGCTTATTCCATGGCCACAGGAAGGACGTGAGCATTATTCACTGACACAAAGAACTCTTATCAACGAAGTTTTCTCTAAGTAGAGAGAGTTGTTTTTTGTGCCTGAAAGAGGCAAGAATCCTGCCTTTCAAAGCTCCAAAACGTGATCTCAGTCTTGTTCCAGTGCATTGCTTGGAGTATAACTTACTTGATGAGAGCTGTGCACAAATCCACCTACAGTACTTGGGATCCCTCAAGTTTGCAGTAACTGCATCTTTTGAGCTCATTGTCATTGTGTGACAATGTGAACATTTCATTAGTTTTCAATTTTTTTTTTAATACATTTACATAATTAGGTACCCCCGGGATATTTTTTATATTTTATTTAAATTTTCATGTAGTTAATCCCCCCCCCCCTCCCCCACTTTATAAATTTCAGGGGAAGGTGGGGTGACAAAAGATATGGGACAAATTCCATATCTTCACGTATACCTGTATGTATATATGTATGTATATGCATATCTATACGTATAATATTTTTATATATGTATTCATATACCCTCGTATCCATATATCCTCGTATCTGTATTTGTATATTCATATTTTGGGAGATCAACGGCTGGGAAGGGGGTTCACAATTTTTTTTAAGAGAATCAACGGCTCTCCTTTTTCGCACTCATGGGGGGCTGATTAATTTATTGAAAACCTCCTGTTCCTCTCTTTTCAGCTCATTGTTGGCCTACAACTCTACAAACTAAGTTAATGGTCCTGGCTGTTACAAAGACAAGGAAGAGGAAGCACTCTAGGTAGGAGTATTGACTACGGTCCCCTTGCCCAAAAAATTAAACGACCAAGTCTTGTGTCTGCAAGGCTCTTCTTCTTTGCAGAAGACTGGCAGGTGCCACCTGAGGAGGCAGCAATGCATTATGCATTATGTCCCTGACTCCTTATGTCCATCTGGTCATGGCCAAGTATGAAATTCTTCCTTGGCCTGCAATGCTCGGCAAATGTACTGCACATTTGCTGAAATCCTTGCTGTGAATGCACACTGTCTTGTTGGAATTTATACTGCCACTGAACTGATTGGGGATTTCAAAGGATGAAAGTCAATTGTGCACAATTCTGAAGAATTGCTGGTGTCAATGACAGGGGTGATCCTTTGCTCACAGGCACTCAATTTGTGGGAGAGTGAGCTAGGTACTAATAATATTGTTGCTTTTGAAGTAACTAATATTCTTTAGTTACAGTTTGCCTATGCGTGCTCAATGGTCAAATGAAAACTGACTGCATGTGAGCTCATTTGTGATTTCTAAAGTAGAGGTACCTAATTGCAACACCAACCCAAATCCAGCACCTGTAAATTGTACAGTATGAGTGCACATTAATTTTGAGAATGCAATCCATTTCAACATCACAACTCTTTAGGGCATTGATCAATTAAGAATTGATACGATATAAATTTTGCATATGGTATCCAAAGAACACAAGGAAGTGCAATCCTTAATTTTTAAACAACATGGTTGTATTCTGATGATACAGGTGGTGACTATGCTTGGCATTTCAGGTGTGGGTTACCTTAGTTTAACTTAGCCATTGTTTTGATGAACAACTGAAATGTCGGTTACAACACTGGTTCTGAACAAACATGGTCCTCAGTGACTGTCATTGATTCAGATGCAGTGGTGCACATGACACAAAGCTTCAGAAACGTCTTATTTTTTGCAACATGAACATGCAGGTTGGTCTGTTTCTCTCACCATATTTTGCCAGATCATTCATACTCTATGAAATTCTGGGGAGACTTAAAAGCTATCAGTCAGATGTGCATGTCAAGTAAACAAGAATTCATTTGGTTTTAATTCAAGCTTCTGATTGTGAGCGGAAATATCGGAATATTGATGTTGCCAATGGGACAGATTGTTGCCAACCGACCCATTGAATTCGTTAGTTGACTGAATGTTGTTTTCATCTGAGGCTCCCCTGGCTTTTCATCAGTTCTGCTTTCTTTGATGCCACATGAAGCCCGGATAGTTCCCTGGTAAGAAATTCACTGACACATCAGACCTTCTGTGCCAAAATAATAATATTGTACAATGTCCGTGCAAAAAAGTTCCTGGTGGGCTCAGGTACATGGGGTAAGTGACATCTGTTTTTTGGGTGTTTTTTTAATGAAAATCAGCAGAATGAAATAGGCTGGTATATTTTTCTAAATGTTGACAATGAAAGTGTGCCTCACCAGCCTCGAAAACCTCTGATGTGGCACACGTGATGATTGCCATCCAGACAATACTCCATCAGACTGAGGAGTTCAATAATCAGTGGCAAATGCCGGTATAACTTATGTGACATAGCAATAGCGAAGGACGACAAAACGAATTAGGTAACTGCACCCAACTGCAACCCCTGTCTAGAACCCAGCCCTGCAGATTCTTGCCAAAAATGTACTCCCTGTCCCTCTCTTCATGAGAGTCTAAGGTCGGTTTTAGAAACACTTATTTTCAGCACTTTGGACATTCATAGTTCAGATATTCAATGTCCAATCAATGCATAAGAAGAAGAGAATCTTGGAAAACTCTTTTCACTTACAACAAGATCCAACCAAAAAATTAGGCAATTTCATAATAGGAATAGTTCTCAATTGCTTTCTCAACAACATTTAGGTGTACTTATTTTAATGGTTGATTTAGATAGTGGGAGGAATATTGAATCATTGAATTACATTGAATTAACCCTTTGACCCCTAAAATTCTTTGGCCCTTTTTCAAGAAAAAAATCCTCATAATTACCATTCTATTGCAAATAGCAAAAAAACGTAGAAATTCTTTTTTGCAAATCTAACCATAGGATCTTGTTTTAGACTAAGGTAAATTACCCCATTCTATACCCCAATGGGAGCAAGCCCATTATGGGATAAATCATGTTAGTGTTGTACATTTTAGAACTTGAATGTACACCATTGACATAATTTAGCCCACAATGGGCTTGTTCCCATTTGGTCTAGAATGGGGTAGTTTACCTTAGTACAAGAATGTGCCAAAGAATTTCTGAAACTCGGACTTTGTAGATTGCAAGATATTTGCATTTAAAGCAAAGAAAACAAGTTTTTTTTGTTCCTTATGTGACTAGATTAGAAGACTTTGAATCTTCTTAACTTAAATTTTTTTGCACTACACATATTGATTATTGAATTTTTTATGTTGAAAAATTGAGTTGAGACTCTATGAAAAAAATTCAAAAATACACACTTGATTTTCACTCTTTAAAATATTCTTAAGTAGAAGTAGGTACAAGATAGAAGAAAAAACTAAATTGTTAATAGTTCTAAGATAGAATTGAAACACACTAATCCAAATGATGAGATTGTTCTAATAAGCATTGTAAACCCTATATAAATTTTATTTGTGAAAATTTGTGAAAATTGAATAAAAAACCAAATGCAATGAGTTATTTTTTCTATGATTGCCCAAAAAACAAAATGCTCCATAACTTTCACATCTAATTAACTATCACAAATGGAATGAATTGAAGTTCTCCAATAGCTATACAAAAATATAATCTCTAAAAAACTGTTTTTAAAATTTTTATAGAAATTGTATTGCAATTTTTTTGTTTTTAAAGAACTTCATTGTGCATTCTATTAGGGTAGCATAACTTTCACACCTAGAATCCAATTGAAATAAAAAAAATTATATTTTCCACAAGCTAATGTGTTATATTATCTTAAAAAAAAATTCAAAAAATTCCACCAAAAATTGAGATCATAGGAACCTATCCAAAATTTCATTTGTCCCTCAAAGGGACCTTGATCCTTTAGGGAGTAATGCCCATGTGAACACCATTATGGTCACTAGGTCCTTGGAAATCAAATTTGGGCACTTTCTGTATCCATACTATGCCCAAAACATATCATGATCTAGATTTTTAAAACTCTCAAAATATGTGATTGTACAAAGGTACTTTGTCTTGTATATGAATATTGTCGTAAGAAAGAAATGGACTGACAATGAAATAGAAATGTGGTCACAAGAAAGATATTGGTGTGGTCAACTTGGGGGGGGGGGGGGGGCAAAGAGAATAAAGAGAAGACACATGATTGAATTTTGTTATAGCAAATGAAAGGTACACTACAAAACTTTTAGTACAATATTCAAAGCTTAATTATATTATTGTTTTCAAAAAATGTGTGCATGAAGTTATTGATATTTATGTCTTCCATTTCTCATACTCTAATCTTAACTCCCAACTATTTGTAAGTGCATATAATTTGTTGCAAATACCAAATGTTCTAAACAAGCATGACTTAAAAAATCATTGAAAATTTTGTAATATAGCAAAGCACATGTGTAATATGTCATTTTGAGTAGCGAAATATACACGTAGTGGAACTAGTTTATAATCATTTTTGAAAAATTTCCATCAAATCTATTACTCGATGATCACTTCAAAGAACCTTATTTTTTATGTTTGATAAATGTTTCCTACAAACATTTTGATCCTACAAACATTTACATACAATATTGATGAAAACAAAAGTTTTGTAGCACATGCATTTGTGGAGGTATACATACTTCTATGCAATTAAAATTTTAAAATATTTCATATGCAAACAATATTATAAGTGTTTCAAACAAATGGTCAAGAAATTGGTGACTTTTGCTACAGTGTTGTGGGCTCTAAAGAGCTAATAATGTGGAAGTTGAACTCTATACTAAAAGTGTTACAAGGTAGTGAGAAAATACTACTATTGATTTTTTTTCAATTGAATTTGCTGAATACATTCACCTTTCTTGTCACCAAACTTTTTGAATTTTAACCTCCAAAGTTCCATGGTCCGTATAATAATCAAAATGGATTTGGGGTAGGTTCCTACAATCTCGATTTTTGCTATGATTTTCTCACAATAGAAAAGCACATTAGCTTTGTGGAATATAAGTTTTTAAATTTCAATTGGATTGAAGAGCAAAGGTTATGCCACAGTAGCCTCAAAATAGATGAGCTCGCACCACAAAAAAAATCCACAAAAACTGGAAATAATTGTTTCCCTCCTCATAAAGTATATTTCTTTCTACATGAAAAACTTTGATTCATTCCATTTGGATTGGTGAGGTAAAAGTTATGGAACTTCTTATTTTGTGGGCAATCATAGCATCTTTTTGAGAAAATAATGTATGGGATTCATTTTTGAACTCAATTTCCAAAATTTTCATAAAAAAAAGGTCCACATGGTTTACTATACTTGCTAGATCTATCTCACCATTGTGATTGGTTTTTCAATTCCATCAGTTAGAGCCATTTTGCAAGCCAAGTTCCAACCTACAAAATCACCCCCATTTGCAAGCCAAACTCAACTTGCAAGGCAATCCACCCAACAAGTCATGTGATTTGCAAGTCAGGATGGGTAGTCTTGCATGCCACCTTGGACAAGACATCTATTTTGCAAGACAAGTGGCAATGCTCTAAGCGTAAATGATTTATTTTTTCATTCAATCTTGTACAACTTTTTATTTGACAATTTTTTCAAGAACGAAAATCAAGTATATTTTAAAAAAATTCTTAGAGTGTCAACTCAAATCTTCAACATAAAAAAATTTACAATCAAAATCTTTGGTGAAAATATTTTAAGTTAAAAAGATTCAAAATCAAGTAATCTAGGCACCAAATGTGCAGAAAGAAACATTTTCTTCACTTTTAAAGCAAATATCTTGCAAACTTCGAGATGGAAGTTTTTGAAATTTCTTTTAAACACTCTTACATGAGGCTAGTGCAAGATTAAATGGTTAAATATTTGAAAAAATAATTTGTAAAGATTTTTTTTGTTTGCAATGAAAATGTTAGTTTTGAGTGTTAACTTTTTTGATGGAAGTAAAGGCCTCAATTGGGCCTTTAGGGGTTAAACAAAAGTACCATGATTGCAATTACTAAATTTTTGGTATAGGAATTTATTTCTACATTCATCCATATTTTAGATAAAATATATCTATAGCATAATTTTTTCACTTTTTCATCCCAAATTGACAATTTCATCCATATTTTATTAGAAATGAATTTCTTGGAAAAATACTATTTTTAGACCACTAAAATTGATGGTTATTTTAAAAAAAATACTACTACTATGTCCTATGGTGTTAGGAAAAATTAATAAAAAAATTATTTGTTGATTATCGTCTTGCACTACTCCCTTCATAAACTATAAAATAAAATTGAGAGTAATTATACAAATTTTGGGTAGCAAATCTATAGTCAAACTCATAAAACTATGTGATATGTACATGTTTTATAAGGCCAACCTCATCATCTTTTATCTCTTTCTTAATGATTTAATGATGTCATTAATAGATGAAGACTCCTAATTAGTCATGACACCACTTTCTTCTTGTTTAAACCCCTATTTCATTCATGCTACATTTAAAGTTGAGTTTAATTGCATTTGAAATTTAGAGCTACATAAAATTCTTTGTTTGATTTTAAATATTAACCCCTAAACATTGAGAGTCATCTCCAAAATTGATGATTTGACAAAAATCATTATAAAGTGTTATTTGGAAGCATATTTTGAAATTGACATACAAATAAAAGTTGTAGACTATGAGTTATAATTCGATTTGTATGGTTAGATTCACCAATGCTATCACCAATATTTTTTTATATTATTTTTTTATAAAATTTGAAAGAGAATTTTTGAAATTCCTTCTAAATTCGATTTCAAGCAAAATATTATCATTTTTTTGAGTAAAATTCATTGGAATGGCTTTGAAATGAGGTTCTCTATATATGGTGATTTTTTGGAATTTATGTGTTCTTAAATTCTATGACCTCATTTTGGCAAATCCAATTTTGATTTGAAGTCAATGCAATTTTGGCTTGGTGAACTACTTGACATACTTCCACATTTATAATTATAGAAAAATATGTACTCTAGTAACTCCAAATCCAACCCTTAGAGAGGACAACAACTTGATAAAGTATCTCCACAAATTAGGATAACTTTCATCCAAGCAATAAGGAGGATGAAACTTCACTTTGAATTTGTTCATCCTCCAAAAAATAGATGTTGGAGCGCTTAGGGGTTAATGCCTTTGAGGATTGCAAAATTGATTAATCCTAAAGGACCAAACAACATTCTTTGGTAGGATATAAATTTTGGGCAACTCATTGAGAAGGGAATTTTCAATTTTTTTCTTTTAAAATTTTCACACAACATATGGACAAGGAGTAGATTCAAGGTGCAAAATTTTTCATAACTTTTAATTGCATGGTTAAAAGCTATTATATGATATATAGTTTATTTTTCAATCGTGGGCAACACAGGCAACACAATATATAATATTTTCAAGAAACAAAAAATTGAAATTGGTTTTCTAGATTTATATATACATGAAAACTGCTTTGAATCATTCCTTGTTGATTAATGAGATGAAAGTTATAAGGACTTTTAGTTTGCTAGCAGTTATGGAATCTCTACTCTAAAATAAACTTTGAAGTCCTTTATTTAGATGAATTTTCAATACTTTTTGAAAAAATGAAAATCACGAGATGTAGATTGTATATTACAACATTATAACCATGGGGGGTTGGCATTTTTCTATACCATAACTAAATTCTTAACAATTTAGTATTTTAAATCATTATGTACTTCTTTCTACTTACTATTTTATTCAAACATGAATATGAATTTAATTTTTTTTATATGTATTCCAAAATTATTTCTTTAACATATCATGAGAGTTGTAAGTTGTAGGATCTTCCTACTTTTGGGTAAAATTTTTGAAAGATGAAATTTAACCATTTGGGAAGAGTTGAAAATACTTCCTTTTGAAATCTAAGCACCACGATCTTGCAATTGATACAATTTTCTATTTTAAAATTTTGGTGGGTATACTCTAACAAGATAACTAGAGGATCCTAGTGCTGAGTTTGTTAAAAAACAAATATAGATGAAGACTTAAACCTCGCTTTGGAGACTAATATTTTGGGCCTCTGAACAAGAAAGAATTTTAGGGGTTAAGGCTTTACAAACTAGGGCTATTTATTTGATCCATATAATTTTAGCAATAATTAAAAAAAAAAAAATAGGAAAATATTCAATTGCAATTTGAATAAGAGGCTATGAATACCGTAGTTGCAAATATACATTCTTCATAATTTTTGTAAAAACAACTTTGTTGGTAATAACAAACAATCCTATAGAAATTCACAACGTCCCAAAATAAAATATAAGTTAGGAGGTCCATAAAGCACCCATTCAAAAGATGAAATTGAATTTTGGGGAGTTGAAACTTCTTGAAATATTTTTCAGTAATTTTTTCTTGAAAGACAAGAGGAATTGACATATAAAGGAGCTGACCTATTTCTGACCACTTAAGTAGATACACATACTGCAAGGGAGGTTTCAATAGTGGGGAAATTTTCCCATGAGTAGAAATAGAGTTCATAAGGTTTTCATAATTTTTCAGATTTTTTTATCTCAAAAAATAATTACTACAAATTTTTAAGCTAAAGATTCTGTTCTATCCATATTGGTCATACAGACCTTCTTATTTTCGACCAAGGGTTGGTTGCAAAATCCAACAAGATTTGGTTCTAATTTTGAGAGTCTTGTAGCCAATCATAATGCACCACAATTGCCTGGGAACTATACCAGCATTAATGGTTGCTAATCACCTTTTGATTGAAATTACTCCATCTTATGTTGCTAGACTGGATCAGGGATTAGTAATGGGTCGGCTCCCTTAACCTAATTCTTTTAATAGTTTTGGGAGCTTTGTAGAATTAGTTATGAATTTTTGAAGTTGAAATGGCATAGGGATGTAAAACTGTCCACCTCCTCAAATGTATACAATTGGTACATCCATGTAAAGATGAAAAAATCCCATGTACAAATAGTGTACATTTGAGGAGGTGGGTAGTTTTCAAGCCTTGTACCTTAATCCAAGATAACTTTCATGTTTGAACTTCATAATCTCTTGAATCCCATAGATCCCAGACCAAGGAGGATTGCCCCCCTAATTGGCCCCATCGAAGGGTAATTGTAAAAAATTTCTCCCTATTTCTTGCCATGTTTTTTCATATTTTTCCACCTCTCCAACCTACATTTGGGACCTTTGATTGCAAATATGAATTCAAAATTTTCAAATTTTATCCTATATTGCAAATAAAAAATTCCCATATTTTCTGGATGGATAAACTACGGGGCATCGAGGGGGTCAATTCACCCTAGTGTGCATGGACCCCATCGACAAAAAATTTAGAGGTTGATGTTCAAGAAAATTACTTTTAAAAATTTAATTGTTACTTTCATAAAATTACACATTTTATTTATTTTTTAAATCATGGAGTTTAAAAAAAAATGCCAGCAATGGTTACATGATAATTTGTGATATCCTCCAAAAGAAATATAAGGTGGATACACCCAAAATCACACCTTGCCTAAGACTGTCATCATTACTCTATATATGTACATCTCCAACATCAATATGTATGTATGTTGAAGAAACAATTTTAGAGTATCTACCAAAAAAAACTTTGACCTTTCCTACCTTTTGCATATGGTATCCAAATGTCATGTTCTTTGGTGCGTTGGAACTTCCTTTCACTTGCCAACAACATGAAAATCAATGAAAATTTGGCCAGTCTAATAATAGTAACTAGCTAGGCACAGTGACAAAAAATGGTGGGTATTCAGGGTACCCACCTTAGTTATTGCAAAGCCTACCTGTAACCAATTTTTTTGGGCATTGTGGTCCTCATCACCTCCATTGCATCTCTAAAGCAGAAATGCCTTCTGCTCTCAAAACAAAGCACATGTGTCCTAACAGTGATGGCTAGAAGATGGTCGGAAACAAAAAAACTAATGGTTACTTATCAGTCATCTCTCTGTTGAATTTCCCATTACCTATGTATTGACCACTGGACCTGGCTGGTCATGGGTGGTTCTATCATAATTCTCTTAGAAATGAAAGTGGACAGTTAATTGTAAAAGTGGTACTCTTTGTTCCAGGCTTCCAGCTGGTTTCTTTCTTTCCCTTGCACCTGCAATCAATCCAGGTGCAAACTGAATGGAACCGGCGATGTTTGTGCTTTGACATTATCCACGATCGGGATGTTTCAAAGTAATGACATGTGCAGGTGGGCAACTGAAAGTGGGGGTGGTTCACAATATGCAACAGAGACTGATGCAACTGAATGACGCAGGCCATGAGAAATTATAAGAGACCAGGACAGAGGGAGGACAGGTGCTTGGGAGGGAGGGCAATGGATCCCATGGATCCGAGATTCTGAGGCCACCCTGGCCACGGGGTGGGCCAAGTGGGATGGCCGGTGGCAACCAGCTTTGCCAATAGGAAACGCGGCGGGGAGTGCGGGACCAATTCACCAATCTGTCCAAAAGACACCCCAAAATCTTCCAGCGATTGTTGGTGTATCCAGAAGGCTGGGTAACATTAACATAACCAATAGGCATGTTTAACCCTAGAACACCAGGCTGGTCACCATAGAAATCATCCATTTTACTTTTAAAAAAAAACCAAGAGCAATCATTGGAGGTCAAACTAAGGTAAAACAACCTATACGCACCAAATTGGGGGTTTGCCCTCTTGTCATTTCTGAAATTTTCTACTTTTTTTTTCCAGAGAAAGTCAAGTAATAGAAATGGCGAGAGCATTTGAAACTATATTTTTTTGACAAAGTGTGAATTTGTTATGGATTTTTGAAGTGTTCAGCCCATCATAGCCTGTAGACTACCCCAAAACCAACAAAAACTGATCCTTAACACTCATCTTACTCACCTATTGTGGTCACAATATTTTCTAACACAGAAGACCTAAAAACAACACTTCCTGCAATGAACTAACACTAAAAAACTGAAAGTTCCTATTGCAATCACTAATTACTCCATTCCAGTTAGCTAAGACATTGAATGTGGCCCAAATCTCAAAAACTAAAAGAAAACTGTAATGGGCTCATTCTTAGGAGCCCGCAATGGGTAAAAGGTCTGTAATGGGCTATTTTACCTTAAGGTACTTTCGCACTTGGCGTTTGGAAGCAGCAAGCATAAACAAATAAAATAGTCAACGGACGAGGACCAATGCATAATTGAGTACCAGAGGGAAGTGGTCCCTGCACAAGCGCTTGAAGTGTTCTTTTGCGAATCCACGTCAGACCCTTCTATTTAGACATAGCTATTTCTATGGAGTAAAGTAAGTGTCATTAGCTAATTTTAAGAAAAGTAACAAAAGCACCGTCACACTTGATTTCCAGCACAGGACTGGTCTTCGTGAGGGGCCTCGCGTACAGCATTTGGCAAC
The DNA here is from genome assembly GCA_963920665.1 of Straminergon stramineum. NCBI lineage: Eukaryota > Viridiplantae > Streptophyta > Bryopsida > Hypnales > Calliergonaceae > Straminergon > Straminergon stramineum. Next base: position 1,631,337 of record OY987263.1, read on the forward strand.
AGGTTAAGCGAGAAAGTGACGTTCATTGGTGTATAATTCAAATGTACATAGAGCGCGGGGAGCATCCGGTGCGGCGACAACAATTTGTGTTCATTGGTGAGGGCCAGTGACAACGTGATCAAGAGAGCAAAAAAGAAGTTTTTGTACAGGAGGGTATTGTGGACGGCACTTCCTCAGGTAGTGGCGAAGGACAGCGAAAAGTTGACGCAGGAGGTGGCGAGAATGTGGTCAGTTGCAACGTTGGATTCTGGAGGAAGCCTTGTTTTCGCTTGCTTGCACTAAATCAGGTATGGCTTTGCACAATCTGTAGTTGCAGTTCCCATGTGTTTTTTGTGAATTCGCTGCCTCCTAGAAAGGCTTCGATGTTTTCCTTTGTCAAATTTAGGGTTCGCATGACATTCTTGGCGGCGGCACGCTCGGAAGACGTTTCGCATGACCGACATGTCTTTGCTCTTGGGCATTTGATAGCAACCATTTTGTACTAGCTAATCAATGACTCGTAATGGGTGCTTGAGAATGACTTCCTCACTCATTAAGAGAGGTTGTGCTACACCAGAGGTTTGAAGATAATTTTTTTCTTTTGTGTAGGGCAAACGCTGTCCCTTTGCAAAGTGAGGCAGATATGGATGCATTCGAACTGCCAGTCGACTTGTTGTCCATGGTGTCCTTAATACTCTTGCTCCTCATGAACATGCATAGAGCACTGTCCTTGAGCACCACCGTTGACAATTGCGAAGACAATGTCCAGGATACTCATCTCGAACTAGAGTGCAGTAGTAGCGCTGTTGATGTCGAGGGCACAGCACGAGCTGCTTTGTAGCATATTCAACTCTGGAATTGTTTCACAGCGTTTGATGATGACCTAGGCTTCTGGGTTAAACCGCGCTCCATGACGTGGTTCTCTAGATTTCTTTTGTAGGAGTATGACGATGATCGTTGGGTGCAGATGTTTAGGATGACAAAACGTTTAGTCCTATCACTTGCGCAGTTGTTGACGCCCATGATAAAAAAAAAAGATACAAAATATCGATTGGCGATTCCTGTGACTGTGCGACTCGCTTGTACTTTATTCAAGCTAAGTCATGGTGCCAGTCTGCTTATATGTAGTGAAATGTTTGCCGTGGGGCGAAGCACAGTTTCAATAATGCTTCGGGAGGTTGTGCACGCTCTGAACATCATCTTGAGAGGGGAGATAAGTTGGCCCACTGGTGATAGAGTGCTTGCAATTGCATCTGAATTCCAAGACCTGTGTAGACTTCCAAGCGTTGTGGGCGCTATTGACGGCACGCACATTCCCATTTCCAAGCCCCGTTTTGATTCGGCGGACTACTATTATTTCAAATCTGGTGGCTACACTATGAATTGCCAAGCTGTGGTGGATGCTTCCAAACGCTTCTTGGATCTGTACATCAACATGCCAGGCAACACTAATGACTCTCGCATGTTGAAAAGGTCCTCTTTGTACCACCGAGGACTTAGGCAAAGGCTCTAGGACAATACAGTCTCCTTCCACAGTTTCTCGCCTTATCTGTTGGGAGATTCTGGCTATCCTTTGCTACCCTGGATCATGGTGCCCCATCGTCGCCGAAGTCAGATGACAGTGGCAGACAGCCTTTTCAATAGAAAACTCAGTAGGGGACGAGGAGTTGTGGAGAATGCTTTTGGACTTCTCAAACTTACCTTTAGGGAGTTACACGTGAAGTCCGAATTGCATGTCACATTTGTACTTGACGTTGTCACTTGTTGCGCACTTCTGTACAATGTGCTACAGAGTCAATCGCATGGGGAAGTAGAGAGGCTTCTCCAAGTTCTACGGACGGAGGACAACCAGCGTAGGTCGTCTGCTCTTCCCATCATTCCGGATGAAGCAGCAAATGGTATCACTGACGAAGGAGAGGAAGAGGCTACGCAGCACAAGCGTCAGGAATTGGGCGTTTTTTTTATCCTTACAGCGTATTGTCCCTTTCTAAATGGAAGTGGTACAGTTGTTTCTAGTTCTTGTATTGTGTGCTTTCAGTAGTGTTGTTATTTTCACACGACAATAGTATATGCAAAAACACTTTATTTATTTCATATGGCTTTTATGTACATAGTAGCACTGTTGGTGCTACTTCAGCTTTATTTTCATTCCTAGTATTCGCATTGCATGTTGTCATGGCAGTGTGGGAAAACTGTACATTTTCGAATCTATGTAAGGATGTTAGTTTGCATTTTGTGAACTTCTATTTGCACTACTATCTGGTCTATATAACAACAAACAATGCCATGCTTGTCTTGAACAATGACAATGACAATGTGGCCAATAGTACACATTGCAAGCTGCAATCTATGTCTTTCAAGTTCTAATTGTGCCGTCCTTGTCCAATTCTGCTATGGTCTCCTCCTCCGAGAGATGTTGGTCCATTGTTTGACGTTTCTGGAGGCCGCCACTAAGGACTGCAGAAAGGTCAGCGAGACACTACACTACCAGGCCCTGCTTTTCAATAGCAAGCTTAGAGTTGTCATTCGCCATTCTTGCAGTTTCATGTAGTCGCATGTCCCATTCTTTCTGGTATTGCATTTGCTGTGTGAAGAGGCGGAGTTGGACATCAATTTTAAAATGCTCTAATTCCTTGCTAGCCTCTGCTAACTCTTTGAATTGCACCACCATGGCGTCACTCGTTGCTCTTGTTGCCTCTGCGATGAGTGAATGGCCGCTCAAACTTTTTCTATGGATAGCAGTATTACCTAATCGACGTGCATGGATAGTTTCAGCAGTGTTTGAGGAGCTAAGAACTTGAGGGGTGACTCTCGGTGGCACAACACCCCTTGGATGGCGACTGGGCGAGGCATTGGGAGAGGAAGGCGGGATACTAGGAATTGCACGTGCTTTTCCACTTCCTGGTTGGTAGATGGGCGACATTGTTGAGGCAGTGTGTATGTCACTGTTCCCAACAGACGGCGGTGTAGAGAAAGGGTCCTCGTCTCCGTCAAAACTTTCGTCACAATGGTCGACTTCATCGCTCCCTGTCCTAGGTGTCTTGTAATTACTGTCATCTCCAGAAAGTAGATCGCGAGAGTGGGGTGGCTTGATGGAAGGCTTGGTTCCGTACCATGCATGAATTCGGTAGAACAAGTCCTGCGGAAATGCCTTCGGCAACGCCTCCGCCTTCCTCTGGGTAGATGTGAGACTCCAGTAAGCTGCGTCATTAGTGCCACTTCGAGCGAAGTAGTCCACAATTTTCTTGTATTCGGGAATCACTTGATTCCATTTGCTTTTGCAAGTGGGTCCGTCCCGATGACAAGGAGAAACACCTGCATGCATGAGGTCGGTACTAATACAAATCCATTTGCTAGCATCAGGATTCATGAGATCCCGACCATCGATGGTCTCCACCTCTTCAAAATATAAGATGTGCTTCACGTCGAAGAGGGCGTCCATCTCGGCTGAGTTCCAATTTGGACCTCTTTCCTTGCGTTGACGCTTGGCTGGAAAAGGTGTAATACTGTTTACCATGATCGCCTCAGTTCTAGTGATGCCCAATAATGTGTGAGCTCGACCGACGGAAGTGCCAGGAAGACTGGACACTATGCCTGCCCAACAATGCAAGATTCCAATTCTCAAATAAAGTCACCCTAGAATTGAGCATGAATACAATGCAATGCAGCCATAAATGCATAAAACAATGCACAACAAGCACATAATAGAAATCACGTCATGAGATGTAAAATAGACCTTCTGGAGATGTAGATGCACCCGGGAGCGAAGTAGCACTTGCAAAATGCCGCACTAGCCCTGTTGACGTATAGGATCAGCACAAGTGAGCAGTTTCATATTGGCAAATTAAAAAATCAGGCATCTGCAGAGTACACGTACTCGTATTGTCAACAAGTACTTCTTGCAAAATTAGCCAAGACGCTTCGTAATGAATATTTACCAGCTAAACTGGTCGCATATGCCGGTGCTGCTCTTATAAATTGTTTACCTCGATGACGATTCTCCATAACGAAAAGCTTGGGGAAAATTACAGCACCTTGTCAGTACCCACTATGTAGATGGAGCGTGAACCAAAGCACTAGATGCAAGCGACTGTTATGGACTGGAGCTCGTACCGCTCCTCAAATACTCGTAAAAACAGTTGATGTGCACAATTGGAGATGCTCAAGAACATTGAATGGGACAATGAATTTGGAATTGGGGCCACAGTAATTTGTAGTGTTCCTACTGATCAAGTCGGCCGCCACTATTAATTTCTTACTTGGACAGCGCAACTTCTCATGCTGTACATGCATTTTTTGTCTTAGTATCCACTTAATCACAAAAACAATCGATGTGTACAACTAGAGATGCTCAAGAACGCTGAATGGGACAATGGATTTGCAATTCAGGCCGTAGTAATTTGTAGTGTTACTACTAATCAAGTCAGCCACCACCATTGATTTCTTGCCTGGACAACGCTGCTCTTTGTGCTATACATGCATTTGTCGTCTTAGTATTTGCTTAATGACTAGAACTAAACAATGCTAAATCCGTCGTTTTAACTTAATCGACCTCCAGGAAGGCGTTTAACTAAGACCGGACCTATAGCTCTCACATCTACCTCTCCGCTTGATTTACCATTTCCTTAAACTTTGGTGGATAACAACTTCCTTCGATAAAACCATGGCCCACAGGGAGTGAAAGCACGGTCCTTCACGCATGCCACGCAGGACTCCACATCGGCTCGGTATTCCCCAACTACCACAGGTCTGAATGCCCGCGCCCGTTTTGGCAAATCACCTCCCTGTAATGCCACCCATAACGCCAAGTGCGAAAGTACCTTTACTACACAAAACCTCCCCTTTTCACACAAAATTCCAAGGATGAACATCTGCATTTATGTCCTACATAAGTTAGAAATATTCTTTGTCATCCATTAGACACCTAGTATTTGCAACAATGCTAGAGGGTTAAAGTGACAATAGCCTTTTCAAGTCCACATTCTATTTTGAACTTTTACACATAATAGTTTGTTTGTCTTTTTGAATAAAATCATTATTTTGCTTTGTTTTATGAATTGGTTATAAAGGAAGATTGTTTTGTAAAGATTCAAGTATTACTTTGGGGTAATGAGAAGTTATTTCTATCAATTGATCGGAATGAATGAGATGTACTATCACTCTAAAGCACTCTATTCATCTTTTGGAATATGAATTTGGAGGCAATGATAGGGGTTAGAGCTCCACAAATTAGGAAGGTGGTTTAGAATCATTGTTATCATATTTATATGCATTTTTTGTGACATAACAAAGTGCACTATTGAAAATATAAAGTGACTTAGACATTCTTCTAACATTGGATGAGTATTTCAAAAATTTGTTTGGTATGTACATGAAGCAACCATTAATACCAAATGGGCATGTTCCTATGATTCAATGTTTGCCTGATACTACTGTAGTTCAACAATGGTGAGTTTTCTAACAATGACTTTATTGTAGCTCGACAAACCATTTGACATTCAATAATATGGGTGAAAAGTGTTATAGAATAGTCCCTCTCTCACATAACGTATCTCTAGTCAATTAGTAATTTTTGCATTATTTATACTAAGTCCTTCAAACCAATCTCTAAGACTAACTTTTGATGAATTCTTGTATTTGATTTTTTTGTTTTGTGATGGAACTTGTTATAGATATAATTACATAAGACGATTGATAATTGATAAATGAACTAATATCTAGTGAGACACATATAAAGAGTATGATTACTTTCCTCAAGAGTTATGTGAGGATGAAACTAAATTGTATCGTAGAAATATAGATTCTCACATTGAAGATGCTCTAAAGTTTGGTAAAAGGGTATAGGATGTGATATTTGAGAAAGTGATCTTCAATCATAGGCTAGATTCATCATACATGGAAACTGAACATACAACTTTTAGTTGTTGCAAGCAAAATTTGTCAATTTAGTTTATCTCTAAGCACTCCATAATTCATAATTTAGATGATGAATAAAGTACTTTGGGGTGACTATTTGTCCACATAAGGTTTCATTCATACAAAATAATGTTTGAACCTTTAAAATTCATAATTTTTTTGTATCCAATATGATTTCAATTTAGATAAATAGTGTATATTAATAAAGATATAAGCAAAAATATGAAAAAGTTGAAGGAAAAATTTGGATGTTATAAAGTTAACTAGTACAAAAATTGAAAGACAAAACTACACAAAGCTCTAAAAATTACAACATGTATAGATTATGGTTTTAGATCGCATAGAATGAAAGTGCCAAAGTCTAAAATTATTGCCAATATAATGAAATTGATGATAGAGGTTCAAATGACCTCCGTCATTGTATAAGGATTTGATCTTGCCTCACAAATCTTGTCTACCACCATGCCTTCATTCTCAATCTATTGATTTACAACATATTGAGTAAATGAGTGTTAGTAGCACATACTTATTCTCACAAACCATTAGAGATGCATGTATTGCAATTTATCAAGCAAAAACTCAATGATGGTAAGAGATCCAATTTTTGCCACTTTGTAGCCATTATGTACCACTTAGTACATTTGAAAGGTTGAAATGTATGCTATGATACAAAGTGGCACAAATAATGTGGCTTCTAAATTGTGACTAACAAACATAATCTTTCACCTTACATACACATGTTTTAGCATTGATTACAATTGTTTGTGTAAAGTAGGGTACAATTATTTTATGAATTTTTCTTCGCAAGAAAATTCAACAAATAGTCCATGAACACTAAGATGCCTTTACATGCTATAAATTGCATAGATTTTCAAATTGCAAATTATATTGGAATCAAAGTGAAGTGTACTTGAATAACATACAATGGTTTAATTCAAAATCATACAACAATTTGGATTCCTTTTATATCTTGTCTACCATCTAGTGTTGCCATCCTTGATTGAAATTATGACTTGCATTCTATTGGAAATATTAGAAATGACCTTACAATTGCTTTAGAGATACTTGGTCCCATATTGCCTAGATTGTTTGTATCATTTCTTGTTTTTTCTTTGGCATGCTCTAGTGTGGCAATAAATCTTTTACTATCTTCCAAAGGTTCTCTATGGGATTTAGACCTAATGACTTAACAAGCCAAACTAACATCTCCATACTATGAACTTGCCTCCACTTCTTTGGAAATTTTCCGCAATGGATTGGAGCACCATCTTCCATAAGCTTGAGCTCATTAATTTGAGCGTGCATAAAATAGAAATTGTGCAATATGCCCTCATAAACATTATGAACAAAGTGGACGGCACTTCTTTCACCTTGAGGTATGATGACTAAAGGACTCTTGTTAAAACCTATGAAGGCATCCTAAACCATCAAAGATGTTTAGTCAAACCTAAGTAGGGACTAGATAATTCTATGCATGTCTCTCATATACTTTCCACCATATTCTAATTAGCCCAAAATTCTTTCTAATCTCAAAAGATGACTCATTAGTTTAGATAACTTTGCTCCATTCTTCTTCTGTCCAATACAAGTGTTGCAAACAAATGCTAATTTCTTTTGTTGTGTATTTTGCATATACATGGAGTAAGATTTTTGTGGAGCAATGCAATTCTCAAAGCTAAGTCTATGTATACATGCTTGTATTTTATTATGATGCACGTTAAAATTTCTCATAATCACTCCAAGAATTTGACATCAATCTCAATTGACAAGACAAGATAAGTCTCTCATTGCACAATTTGACAACTTCCAAAGCTTATGACTTGGTCTTTGAGAGCCCATGCTACATGAGACCTTCCACTTCTTTACAACATTAGAAACAATTGAATGTAGTATGCTCATTTTCTCTACAATATCTTTACATTTCATTCTAGTTTGTTGTTCCCACTATTGAAGCCCTTTCCTCTATGCTCAATGTTCTTATCTTCATTTTGGAAATAATTGTAATACCCCCCCCCCCCCCCCTTGCTATACACTAAACATGCAATTTGTCTAGGATACATGCAACTTGTATGAGGTTATGTGATGTCAACAAATGGAAAGGAATTGAGAGGTAATAGAACAACAATGGCTGCAACTAATGGTAATGAAAAACAAATGATTGTAGAAACAAATTACTATAGCTAGTTATATGGTGCAAGTGTTCAAGCAATGTGAAGAAGAAACAAGGTTACTTCATCCTATAATGATTAGAGTCGAGAACCCATGGTTGGTCCTCTGGGACAAAGTATAAGCCTCCTCGTTTTTCGATTGCACCCACAAAAAAATGCAAAATGATCATTGATCATGCCCACATGGTTGCTAGCATGTGAGCCTAGGATCTTGAGCCCATAAGCTTAGGAGCCTAAGCTTCTATGTTGTTGGTACCTATATTATAGGTACCTTTCATAGTTATAGGATGTTCATATTATAGGTGTCTATATTGTAGGTACCTATGTTATAAAGACCTTCCATGGTTATAGGATGTTTATATAATAAGTGCCTAATTATATTATGGATGTCTATGTTTTAGGTATCTATGTTATAGGCACCTTCCATGGTTATAGTATATTTATATTATATGTACATATGTTACAAGCAGCTTACATGGTTATAGGGTACTCATATTATAAGTATGTATATTATAAACACCTTCAATAGTTGTAGAATATCTACTTACACTTAGGCTCAAGGCTTATAGGCTTGCATTTCTAGGCTCACATGCTAGTGTCGTTGATCATGCCTGCAATGAAAAAAATCCAAATAGAATATAGTGCTAGTGATATAAAATGAAAATTTTACTAAATGTGAGAAGCTAGGAGTGACCCAACAAGCAACAATCACCCAACATGAAGTAAATGATTGCAAGAAACACTTGCTAATTGTGTTCCATTTTCAAAACATTAATGTTTTTTTTGGAATATTCTAAAATTAGATTTTATTAAAATTAAAAAAATATAGATAATATATAAACTTTTAAGAAGATTGTACCCTAGGAAGATAAAACATAGAAAAATTCTCCAAGTTCGAGAATTAAAAGTGAAAACTCAAGTAAACGAATAATTTAACAATTTAGTTTATACAAAATAGGAAAATAATTTCAAAGATAAAATATAAATTCTCCATTTCTAACAACTCTTAGGAAATGTTTGTTCAACAAAGTACCCACCAAAATAATATCCTACCTGTTTAAAAATGAAAGTACAAAGAAGCTCTCTATGTGGACTTTTGTGCAACATAAAATTAACAATTTTAAAAATTCCTATAGGGAAAGATGCTAATCTACTAGAATACCATCCCTTCCAAATTTCAGCTCTGAATTTTTTTTGAGGGGGGGATAGAAATAGTACTTAGAAAAAAACACCAAATTGGTAAGTGTAACATCAAATTGTGGTCTATTTTTATATAATAAAGTATTTCTGGAAAAAATAAAAAAATAAGCCCAGATGTATAATAGTCATGGATAACTTATTCAAAAATCTAGAATCTATTAGAGCCATAACGCAAAAATTTTGGTTGAAAAACAAATCACCATGCAAATGTGACAAACAACAATACAAAGTGTTTTTTGCAATTGCCCTAGTGAAAACCTCTAAAGAAAGTTCAATGCAATTGGAAGGGCTTTAGCACGATTGGAATACAACATGGAACACAATTTTAAATCTAGTGCCTAAATCTATTAATGCACCACACTAACAAATATGAAATCTATTTGGAGTTGCAAATACAAGCATGACTTAGTGCCCAATTGATGAGTGTAGAGGTGGTCTAATTTGGTCACAATGAAGAGTTGAAAGTACACAATGCATGAAGCAACATATAATGTGAGGAAATAAAACCCATAAGATTATTGTACTCTACTATACATATGAGAGATTTGCAGTTGTGAGTGCACTCTCTGTATATGCAGAAATTATATACTACCCCAAGTTGTGTAAGTTTGCCAATTTCTATGGCCAATCACAACCCCAACAATCTCTAGTACACAATAGAAGAAACTGACCTCCATACTTGATAATGTAGCTTCAATATTGTATAGTAGAACCTCTCTAAAGTAGTAGCCCCCCCCCCCCCCCCCCCCCTTGCCAATATTACAATAGAGAGGGTCTATGCATTTAAGACTTTGCACATAGGAAGTTGCCAAAGCTATACAGGTGGCACATCTTGAGGAAAAGAAGGATCTTGGTATGACCAAGAAGCTTGTTCAAAAGCCTATTTTAACTTTTTTGGTCCTTAGATGGCTCTCATTTAGTGCTACTACTTATTATATTCTCCAACTTAAGACCATTATGTTAGAGAGGTTTATTGGCTTACATAGTATTGATTTAAAGAGGTCATATTATACAAGAAAGCATCTGTAATTTTTCTTACCATCAATCATCTACATGCATGGGTGTAAATCCTTGTTTTCTTAAATTCTAGAATTTCACCCAATTGGTGTATTAATTGGAATACACTCACCTAATTGGTGCACTTGGAAATTGGCTTGGAGCCAGCTCACATCTTGTAACTGAAGTGGTTAAAGTGATACTTAAAATCAATTTGTTTCTGAGATCCAACCCCTACAAATTCTTGCCAAAAATGTACCCCTACTATTCATGAGAATATAGGATTGGTTATAAAAACACCTATTTTCAAGTAGGATGTTAAAGTAGTCATACGAAGTGGGTCTTGCAGGATGAGTTTTGCATTTTGCAAGCTCACGGGGGTTAGTGTGTTAAAAAATAAATAAAGATATGGGTGCAAACAACCACTATTTTATAGAGGATATAAATTATTTTCTTATTTATTTTTTCACATGCTATCATTATGTAATTTTCTAATGGGACCTATTATTCCATACCCTATAGTACTTTAAAGACGTCCAATGCCATTTTCGATACCCTATGTTACTCTAAACCCATTTATAATTTTTAGCCCCTATGTTTTTAAAATACCCTATCATTTGTTTGCATGTATGTTGCTACTCCAACCGCTCACTACCCTGAGTTTGCAAGATAATTATTAAAAACGAACACTATTTTCTGCTGCATTAATCCTGTGTTCTTCACCTTTCTTCACAAATTTGGGACCTCTGATTGTGAATATGAATTCAAAATTTCGAAGTTTTATCATGTGTAACAAATAAAAAATTCTTGTGTTTTCTGCAAGGGTTCATTCTTCGTGGAGGGTCCATTTCGTATATGATATCGATCCGAACGAGGCTCCCCTACCCGAGGTTCTATTCTGCTGGATTTCATCGACAAATATGTTGCAGACGCTGAAGTTAGGCACCGGCTCCGATATCAGATGCAAAACCTACAGAAATCCACAAGAATCCATCCTTCGCCACCACATCAACAAGCTCCCTTCAATTGCGGCTTCAAGAGTTAGTTTTACATAAGCCATGAGTATTGATTACATGAGAAAGATATGATATGCTGGTGATTTGAGAGCAGTCGGTCGACGACACCATAGACGTGAGCACCTAGTTCCCGCATTCCGCATACACAAGGAGATGTAGTAGGGTTTTCGAACGCGTTGCGAAAGACGATATAGCCTTACGAATTGACATTTCTGGTGATTGCTGTAGCCCGGGGTACGTCATGGATTTGCCAAGAGTGGCGTCGCTGCTGGTGGCGTTCTATTGTGTTACAATGACAAGTTTCGTGTGTGAAGCTGATGCAAGACTCCAGCAGTTGCGGAGTCGGGTGCCTGCTTATTTCGTGTTTGGAGATTCGTTCGCGGATGTGGGCACCAACAACTTCGTCCCCAATGCAACCGCACTGGCGAATTTCCCACCTTACGGCGAAACTTACTTTCACAAGCCCACGGGACGATTCACCAATGGCCGCAACATCGTGGATTTCTTTGGTAAGGGAAGCCACCAACTTCGAGCATCAAATGGTCAAACTCGGCAAATTGCATGTATTTTGCAGAGCTTGGAACTGGTGGCAGCATAGATCTGAGGTTCCAGACAGGCGGTTGCAATTGGAGAAGTGCCAATTTCTTGAAATTTCTTCCACTTGAACGGTGTCAGGAAATCTCGAAAGTCCACACATATCACACATAATCAGGGAATATGAAGTCACCGCCGACTTGATTGCAAGTGACCTCGTGTTTGTTTCAATGGCGAATATCTGTGACAGAGGTGCAGTTTCAGTTGCCTGTCTGAAACCTCAGTTCTAGTACGGTTAATTTTTGGAGCTTTGAGCACGAAATTGTCATAATTTTGGCACTCTGGAACATTCAATTTCCATGAATATACTTGCCAAAAGCTTCGGAAATTATGATAGTGCGTGTTGTGTTCGCCTTATCCGGCCTAATCTCATGAAATAAAGTTTCACAAAGGTAATTCTCTGTGATCCAACAATTGTGTGATAAAATGCTGTGATTTTCTTGCTTCTTTTATGTAGGATCTTTTTTTCTGTGGCTTCACCAGTTTAAGTCCACTGAGATATATCGACTTGGGCTTGTGCCCTCGTGCTCAATAGCTCGTGCTCAATAGAATTTTCTCAAATGTCACTCCGTAATTCGAAAGTTTGTTAGTTCACTGTTATCGTCTCATTCTGTGCAGACCTTCACGTGTGACATGGGTTGGGTATGGACAGCTCGAGAAGTCGAACTTCCCAGTGCACCACCATATCTGCAGCCCAACTCTTCCTTCATCGCTGGTGTCAACTTCGCTTCCGCAGGAAGTGGCGTGCTAAATGACACCAGCGTCGATCCTGTAAGGGAAACTTACATAATTGTATAATTTATTTTTCAGTCCTGTTCATCAATAGCCATGTTGCCATGTCCTCATCAATACCTCAATGGCCCAGTTCTGGAGAGGTGACAACCAAGAATTGTATGAAGAGCATGATTGTATCTCATAAGCAATCTTTTTCTTCTTTAGAGCGTTACAATGTTTTCTTTCTGACCCTTGATTGGGCATGATTCAACGGCATCCAACATGAGCAACGTGAGTAAAGCCTTGAAAATAACATCCTTTCTTCTCAACAGGTTTGGCTTGACCCCTAAATGCTCAGTCGACTCTCTGAGGTGGATACTGAATGTTTTGGAGAGTTCACTGCATCCATATGATATACATTGAGGAAGCTTTAAAGAAGATCATGTAATGCATCCGTGGAGAAAAATTAGAATGCTCTACTTGTGTCAATGCTATAAATGTTGTAGAGCATGAAAGCTACAATTTACTATGATTTTCTAGAGTTCTAATTATTATTTTGAGTCTGGGCACTTTGGGGTTGATTCTGGAGCTGCAGGTGGTGCCGATGAGTGTCCAGGTGGACCAGTTTAGGACAGTGAGAGTCTCCTTGCAAAATAAGCTCAGTGCTTGGGGCGCCCACAAATTGATTTCCAAATCCATGTTTCTCATGCTTAGCGGTTCAAACGACCTTGTGGCCTACCTTACTAATCCACACCTTCAAATCCAGATGAATGCTTCTCAATACTTAGATCAAGTTGTGGAGGCCTACCGAACTACTCTCGCGGTGAGTTCCTTATCTTTCTCAAATTGCCTGCTGAATAACATTTTCACTCATTTTGATCGCCAAGATAATCATGGATCTTGTCCACACTTGATTGTCAACATCGGTGTGTTATTCACCTAATAAGTAGGAAGCAGCTCAATTATATTTGGAATATATATATGTAAGGATTTTGATAATTGTTGAAAGAAATATTTTTTTGAACCAAAGCAAGCGATGTACATCATTCAGTCCAATGATAAGAAGATTCCCCCACCCCCTTCAAATTATACTTTCGACAACATGGTCAATCAAAATGGTCATTCTAAAATGATGAATCCTGTGTCCGTCAAGGATTGAGGATGGAATAGACAACAACATATAACTTATCATTGAATAGGGGGAGTCACAGTAGCAGCAAGCTTCGCAAGCTGTCTCCCAACTCGCTGGACTTGAGTACGTGGCAGGCACTCCACTCTCCGCGTCACTTAGTTCACTGAGTTCGTGTACAAGTTCGTGTATGCCGCCTTTGAGACTAGTAAACTCTCCCCAAACTCGTTGAAGGTCTACTGTAGCACCCATGACTCCCCGTAATATAATTACCTTCCTAACGCCATGGCTTTTGACAAAACTTGCTGTGATGAAGACCTCCAAGATAAACTAAAACTCAAGGTTGTTGGCCTTCACTGGCAGGATCTCTACAAATCTGGGGCCAGGAAGGCGGTCCTGTTTGGCCTGGCACCACTTGGGTGCTCCCCCTCAGCGAGAGTGACGAATCCCATCGAACCTGGCGAATGCTTCCCTGCAGGCAACGAACTGGCTGTGGGATTCAATGCACGTGTGAAGCAGTTAGTGGATGCGCTCTATTTGGCTCTACCCGACTTCAACATCGTCCTGGCCCAAAGTTATGAGCTCGTTCAGTCTATGATTAACGATAAGAAATCATATGGTGAGCATCCTCGATTATCTTTACCATAGTCCTGAAATCTCCGGGTTTTGTAAATCAGTGTTTGATCATCATATTCGTCACATTGACGGAATCCGACGAAATTGAAACACAGTCGGGATAAAGGCTTGCAACAAGAAACAAGCACCAACTGAAACTGGAGCAGGTTAGAAACCTCAAATTTTTACCAGTCCGAAATTTGAGCTCGCCACTTCAACGTCACATTTTTGTCATTTTCACAAATACGACCATCCTGGCTTTGATTTAGAAAGCCCACTCAAGACTATTGGCCCTCTGTAGGGTGCACCAGTTTAACGAATATGAGGTTGCGCAGGATTGGACAATGTCAGTGGTGCTTGCTGTGGAGCTGGGTTTCTGAATGCACAAGTTCGCTGTGGACTGCCTATGCCCCCGAGGTTGATGAAGATTGAGTCCTCGCTGTGCAAGCGGCCCTCCAAGTACCTGTTCTGGGATATCGTGCACCCCACAGAGCAAGTGGTGAGACTTCTGTTCAAGAGTTTCTGGACTGGTGAACATTCAAATAGCACATATCCCATGACCATGAAGGCCTTGGTTTCCTTGTGATTGTTACTTAGTGCGAGTCAGTCGTTGAACTGAGTGTGCAATCACACAAGAGAATCTTAAACATGAAAAATCCTAATTTGAGGTTTCCTAAAATCATGTAAGCACGTTGCTCAAGTTCAAAACACCAACAAGTGACCATGACCCATTGTACACGGGTTCCATAAGGGGCAAAATGATAGTGTGGAAGTTACAGACTGAATTACTAAATGATTTTCTGAATATTGCACGTGCATTCTCGTGCTCACCAGTACTAGCAAATCAAAGGAAAACCATATTGACCTGCTGAGGGTAACTGCATGACCTGAGCATCTCGAATTTGGACCTCAATGGTCTTCGTGCTGAATCAGTGACGAAACAAGTTGATTTGGACTTCAATGCTGATTCAGGTGGGAAAATGGTATAATCCTTTCAAATATTTAGTGCGGATTATAATCCCACTAGCAATAAGCACTAATCTCTAACGCCCTCGATACAGCTTTGATCTCGAATTGAGACAATGACCCAATCCAAATGTTCACATATATTATCTGAATCGACATTGATATCTGAATTAGATTCTGTTTCCTGAATCAACATTGACACCTAAAACAAGTGCCTCGGCACTGATTTAGAACGAAGACCATTGAGGTCATAATTTGAGATAATGAAAGGAATGGATATGGAATCTAGTTTACCGGGAGGTCAAGACCTGCTCAGGAGATTTGATTTCCAACGATACCTGGTGCACTCACACAACAGAGCATCACATTGATGCCAATAAAAAAGCCAAAACTTTGAAAACATCCTTCAAACGTAGTCAGTCGTCATCAAGAACTATAGTTTCTGGTGTGGATGTACCATTGTCTGCGTCACCGCCATCTCCATAAGGTCTAAAAGGTGGGTCTTCTTCATCGTTCCTACTCATGAGGTAATTGTCGGTGGAGTGGTCCGGCTCCTCCACCAAGACATCATTAAGAAATACGTCTCCCTCTTTGATCACCTCATCCATCTCTTCCTCTTCTTCATCGCCTTCTTCTTCCTCTTCTTCTCTCTCCTCTTCATCAGACGAAGAGTGATAGGTCTTACCTCGTTTCCTCTTTCTAGTTCGCCGGATCATAGATTCTATCTTCCTCAGCTTCCTCCCTTTCAGGCCTACCTCAACCTTCAATAAGTTGGACTCGTGTTTGAAATGGTAGGGCGCTCGAAAGCAGAAAACTGAAAGGTCAAAAAACTCTAGAACTGTATCGGTCCTCCTGCAATATTTGCACGGGGTTCGTCATTCTTGCATCTTGTTTCTAAAAGAAATGAAAACAAAATGTTCATAAATGAAATGACGAATGTCAGCAGAAATTTGCAAATTATTTCAAATCTATGATACAGAAGTTGAGAACGCAGTTACTGCATCATATTTCTATTTGCGAGAGAGTATTTTACATCATGGAGAGCTACAGAGAAGAGAAGAAGGTAGGTTTATATTTGTTAAAATTAGAGAATTTCAGAATGCCAAAAATGTAACATTCAAGAGTTTAAAGTTTTGAAGGCTAGTACTTTCGAGTGCCTAGAGCTTTAAATATTAGGAGTTTCAAGTGCTCAATGGGGTTTTCAACTGAAAACTTGAGCTAGGACAGATACGGATATGAGATTAAGCTGGAAATCAGTTTTCCTTCGGGGTGCCAAAACTGATCCGGTTCTATCAAGGGTGCCAAGTTCAAGGTTGTGTGAGAGGACAACTTTCACAGCTTTGAGTTTACATGATCATATTTGTTAAGATGGCGAACTTCAAAGCGCTAAAAATTAGGAATGATACAGATCTGAGGTTCTAGGAAAGTGTCAATTGCTTGATATTTCGCCCTATTGACGAATATGACGGTATACTTGACTCGTATAACTAGATCGACGCTAGTGCTTTAACTTTGAGAGAGTAGAGCGAAACCTGTATGTTTCGTTCTCTCCAGTCTTGATAACAACCCAACCACGAGCATAAAATCCCTCATAGCCATGCGCTGCCAACTCAAGGTTGTTGATATTCACGCTGCTTTCGATCACATACTGCGTGCAAAGACGCACTGCTCTCAGAACTTGCAAATTTATAGGCACCAGTGCTTCGGCCTGAAAATCTCATCTGGTAGCAGCTTGACAAATAACATGCGCTTGCTTCACCCAGATTGTTTTCAGAGTGAAAGTAGGAGAACTGTGACATTCGACTTTGTAACACGCAATTCTACGGTTCTAGAGCCTTCATTGCCTTGGGTAGGGATCACAACAGTCTCTCATTACATTAATGAGTTTAGAAACGCACCACAAAGAAGGGGCTCCAGGTCCTACGGCTGTAGACTGACCACAACTCGTCCTTTCCTGGGAAAATGAAAATTTTGTTGTACATCCGTCTGTAACTCGTAACCCTGAAATAAATGCCAATTAAAGTGGAGTAAGATTCCAGATATGGTACAGGGAGGGACATGCGAATACAAGCATCACATGCTCAACATATATTCGTATCTATTAACTATCAATCACGTACCAGAACAAACGAACATTAATTACCTCGACTATACATCACCCTCGCACATGCAATACCGGTGCAGCAGATTATCTAGGCTCTCGACATTTCTCTTGGGAAAATACTTAACCCCTTACGGACCAACGGACCAAATTGGCCTTACGTTCACTTAGCAGTTCATGTAAGAGCAGTTCATGTAGAGTAGGTCATGTAAGAATTTTTTTTTTTCAATACTTATTTATTTTCTAACACATGCAGTGCTCTTCACTGACTCTGGTGATAATAATTCTGGCCTCAACTGCATTATCCCTTTCACAATATGACCAATCAAACTGGTTGTTCAAAAAAAAAGATGAATCTCTTAACCTGATCCCAACCTTCAAGAGATCACAATGTCCTAACCTGTGAGAAAAAGCAGTCCAGGAATCCTGAAAATCGACTTCTTCTCGTAGTTCGTACAGCCCGGTTCCCCTCAGAGGATTCCATGTGTCTTCCTCGCCCTGCAGATAAGATGGCACAAGCTCCATGTACTGCCTGCTCAAGAGAAACATAAAGCTAGTCATCACATTGAGAGGACCAACTTACTTCTCTTACGAGGACACAGTTGAGCTTCCAAGCCGGACTAACTAAAAACTGATATGCCTAAATATAGAAACACTTACATTTCAATGCAAAGGGGAAGCTTCTTTCCAGTTTTCTGATTCTTGCTGGAGAAACGATCGCCAGTCCTCCTGATTATAAGTGCATACCAGTTTGGCCGTTCGTGTTGGTTATACAATGCCCATACCTGCACACGCGACCACCATTGTCCAACAGGCCCAAAGAAAAAGGGAACTCGCAGTATTAATTCCGCTGATATCCTCCAATTAGATGACATTCATTTCCATTTTCATGACATGCGAGAAACGAACTGTAAAGTATTCATTCTCGACAGCTATTTTAATTCTCTCTGTCACACCTAGATTCTGAGGGCAGTCCAGGATGGAAGAGTAAGATGTTACGTCGTTAGGCTCCATAACCGAGCACTCCTTTTCCAGACAAGGTCCTGGCAGTTGGATTCGTCTGCTAACTTCCCGTACAGAGCTCCAAAGGAGAGGACTCAAAAGATAAGTGATGACCTGTACCTGCATACACACATGCAGGACACAAGTCAATGTTATGAAATTGCAAGTTGATTTTCAGCAGAATCTCTCAAGCATCACAATATTATTAAGCAGATCAGAACAGGCCCCTAAGTACACACAGGGCGTGCAGAATATTCTGCATCATTTTCAGATCTTCAGAGCTCAAGATTAACCAAATGGGAGAAGGCGAAAAGGAGGGAAATTGCAGCAGATAACCGGCGGTGATCAATTGAAGCAAAGGAGAAGGGATGTAAGTTGCAGTCGCTCTGTCATGGCAAGGTGGCAGTCTTCCCAAAAGACACCTCAAACCAATTGCTTAATAATGTTATGCTGCAAATAAATTGAGACTTACAGTAAAAGCGTTTCCTAAGAGCCTCCATCTGATGGCTGCCTTGAGTGGTTCGAATTCGAGGGCCTCATGGCACCGCAAACCACCTTTCTTCTTTCCCCTTGCTGGGATATTGGAGCTTTCCTCGTTCCTGGTCAGAGAACAGCAAGCCCTTGCATCTTGAGTCAAACAACCCTAACCAGACTCAACAAGTCAGGTCCTCGACATCAAATTCCAACAGTACTAAGCAAAAATGACGAGATGCCAAGGCAGTCCTGAATGTGTTTGTTGAACTTACAAATCGAATGACGAATAGTCAGTGGAGCATGCTCCTTCTTTTACGAGAATATTTGTATGATGAGGTTGATATCCCATTATCAACTCCAGCTCAATATGATTAAGATACCGTAGATTATCTGTTCCTCTCTCCATAACCAATTCCAGCTGACAGCTATTGCCTTTATGGTTGTTGTTTGATAAGACGACCTAATCTCCCAAAACACTGAAAACATCTAATCAGGCTGTATTCCATTTAGTTGTCAAGTAATGACATAAAGGACAAACGCTATCTTGTGAATTGCAATCACCGAAGGATACTGTACTTATCCTACTCATAGTTGTTGAGTTCACGAATGTAAGGTAATTCGCATCAAAGAACGATTAACAAGGTTTTCAGTAAAATTAGACTATTTCAGGAACTGTTAAGACAACATTATTAAGAAAAAATCGATTAATGGAGAAGTCTCCCCATGGTCACATTGATCATTCAGAGAACTCCCTTTATATCATGCGGAGGCCATTGTATGAGCACTGTGACAATACGGAGACTCCCAGCGATAGTGGGAGAAATTTTCTTTATGGTGTTATCTGTAAGTTCCTGAAAGGATCTATTTCAATTGAAAACCTTGTCGAATGACGGGCGTGCCGGAACTACAGAACATACACAACAACTCTCTTGGCAAGATGTGTGTAAAGAGAATGCACCCCAGTCTTCTCTTCAAGTGCTATGGCGTCGTGCAAGCAGCTTTGAACGAAAGTGGAAGGGTGATCTCTCACTCGTGGCAGCCTGGAGGGATGAGGGATGTTTGTCCAGTATAACCTCCTCCTCTTCGTGGGTGAGAGCTCAATGGAGTCCAGCTCAATAGGCATCAATCCTAGGTACTTGGAAATCTCGTCCCGGTCAATCCAAGTCATTGAGGCTACGTTCTCCACCAGAAACCTGCAGCACTCGCACCCAGCATGGAAGCGTCAACTGGCAAGTAAAGCGGAGAAAAAAAATCCTTTAATTTATGGTTACTTTGAAAGAATGACATCAGTGGATTATACCATAACCCATTTTGATGTTAGATATTATGGTTTACCATCTGGGGTTGAAATCCTTGAGCACTCCAACGAGATCAAAAAATAGTCTACTTCGAGATCCGTGAAGCCTATACATGCCAGTTCATGAGGAAATTAGGTTACAAGGATGCTAAACAAGATTGTATTCGAGGATACCTTAAGCACTATTCCCATTCCCATTGCCAGAGTTGAAAATTCTAAGTCACTTATTTCTGTCATCTAAAGCAATGTATATGTCATACCTCAATATTTTACCAAATCTAAAAGGTTTAGTAGAAAACGGGAATAGGAGCCTAAGGATTTTAGTATCCTCAACCTTCTATTCAAGAACATAACTCGGGCTACGATGTGGCAGTATTTTCACAAACGGAACTGGAATTGTTTTTGGAGATTATACATTGAATGACCTAATGCATTGAATGAAACTGAGGTCACCAGAGGTTGAAAGATTTGATGGCACTAGGCGTAAAGGAAAAATGGAAAAAGAACAGACTTTATCTCACCCTTCTTTTTTGCCCAAGCAGCTGAGATCTTGGCAAGGGAAGCCACCAACAACAAGATCAATTTCTTCACGAATTGCTGGCTTCGCAAGCCTTCTCACATCTCCGACATGACGCACCTCCGGAAACTTTGCCTTGACAACTTGAATAGCTGGGTCAAACTGATAGGAATATGTTAGTACGTCGTCTCTTGGCAAGGTACAACGACTACGATAATCGCCAGAAAAAATTACTTCAGTTTTTGATCACTAGCTACAAAAGAGAGCTGACTAATAGGGGCTATCAAACCTCCTTGGGAGTTGAAAATCAATTGGGCTTAGGACTAGTATGATGGTGAGAAAAGTGAAGAAGATGGTAAAAATTTATAAGGAAAGAAGAGAACAGAGAACTTATAGGAGTCAAAAAGGTATTCTCATAGACAAAATCAGGTATCGCTATTTGCAATAAAGATTCTTCTAGAGGATAAGGTGTACTATGTTCCAGAGTGTTGTTATGTATGAAGTGAAGCTCAGAGTCACCTTTACAAATTTCACAAATGCAAGACCAGAGTCCCAACCACCGAAAGTGAGAGAGCGATGAGCACATACCACTTCCGAGCTGTAGCCTACAAAAGGAATTCCCAGGCGTGTCAAAGCTGCCCAGATGCCGCCAATGCCATCAAAGAGGCTTAGCACCACAAGCTTCCTTCCAGTCCAGCGTCCGGCCTTGGCCTTAAACGCCGCCAACCAGTTTCCGTCTCCATCCCCTTCAAACGGCTCCTACAACCCTAATCTCACAAGCATTACACTCCAACCTCTTTGCCGTGAACATCTCTACAGCAATATCCTAGAATATCCTGCATACTACCATTGACTGCAGCCAGTTGTCCATCTTCCAAAGTATGCCAGAGTGAAAAAGTTGGGACCCCAGGTGGAACGAATAAAGAGGAGTACGCGAACGGGCTGACACGCTTCTAAATCCCGGGATTGCAGAATCAGTGTCAAGTTCAGTAGCAAATTCTAAAAAAGATGCTCAGCACTGCAAAAAACCAGAGCTTCAGTGCACTACCAGAAAGCACTAAACACAAAATCTGCATTGAAGACTGCACTCCCAGTGGCAACATTCATTCCCAAGGGGAGAGTATTACCCTAAAAAGTCCTGACGACCAAATGAAATAATCATATGTGCTACATTGGCAAAATTTCGCGAATTTGGTAACACCTTCCAACCAGGAACTCACCCAGTTATGAAATTGACTGAACCTCAAGCGATACCCACCATAGATTCTCGAGCTCTCGACACTTCAACATCACCATTTCCAAGCTCTGAATTTGCTATTCAAACAAACAGGGTCATATTGGCTTAGATTCGAAACGACCACACCCCAAACCTTATGACACTCTCCAATTCGAGGCTGAAAATCTCCTGCCAAATGACGTGCAAATGCCAAATCACAGCCAAAAATCTGTTCCCAAAAATCTTTTAACTGCATTCGTCATTCACACCTCGAGTTCAAGAGACGGCACCCACGTACCTCCACTTCTAAAGAGCGAGGCGCAAAGGTGACTGGAGAATGGGATCCCAACCCCTTCTCCAGAATCTGCAAACTTCGAGCTGCAGTCGGTCGCGGGGGAGACGGCTGCTGCTGCGGATTCTTCTCCAAACTCCATTGCCGCAGGAGAGGCTGCTGGGGCGGAGGAGCTTTGCCCAGGGACGACTCGTGCTGCTTCAGGCGCAGGGCTTCTCGTTCCACGTCCTTGATCTTGTGAATTAGGTCTTCCATCAGGGGATCACAGTCTGCTTCTGTTTGTTTCCAAATCCGACCCTCAAAATCTTGTCTCCAAAGACTAAGCTTCTACCCAAAACATCGAATGTGGTTGCCCGAATTGCCTCTATGCTTGGAGCAACAGTCGCATATTCTGACACTCCATTGTCGGTGGGTTCTACACACACACTCTCTCTCTTTTTCTTTCGAATACACGCACGTAATTGCAAGGGTATCAGAAGGCAGCATTACGCATGAACTTTCAGTTGCAAAGGAGTAGAAGGGGAAAGGAGGGCTGGCGGAGAAGGAGAAAGGGAGCGACACGAAAGGACAAAACTGCCAAGTCTGTTGAGAACTCCCGTCCCCTTCCCGGGCTGGGGAACCCAACAGCTGGAAAGTTAACACATCCGATTCTCGTCCTTTTGACCCCTTAGAGCTCCGACGTTCATTTTCTGGACGATGAACAGATTGAAACTCAGGTTTCATCCTCCTAACTACTTGGATGAAAGTTCCTCTAATTTGTGGAGATACGTTATGAAGTTGTTGTCGTATCTAAGGGTTGAATTTGGTGTTACTAGAATATATTTTTTCTAAAATTACAAATGTACAAGGATGTCAAGTGGTCAAATTGCATTGACTTTAGTTCAAAATTAGATTTACCAAAATGAGGTCATAGATTTGAAGAAAAAAATTCCCAAAAACCACCATGTGAAGAGAACCTCATTTCAAATCCATTCCAACAAATTTTACTCAAAAAATAATAATTTTTTTATTGTAATTGAATTTTGAAGGAATTTTGGAATTTCTCTTTCAAAATTTAAAAAAAAAAAAAAAAAAAAGATTGGTGATAGCATTGGTAAATCTAGCCGTACAAATGGAATCTACAAATCATAAATTAAAAAATTATTTGTATATCATTTCTAAAATATATTTCCAAATAGCAATTTATAATGATTTTTCTCAAATCATCAATTTTGGAGATGAATCTAAACATTTAGGGGTTAAGAAATTTGTCTTCTTTTGATATCAAGAATGATAACTAAGTTAATTAGTTGGTGTTGATTAGTCACATATGTGGTTTAGGAGTCACTTTCAACAACTTTCCACAACCAAATGTGGGACCTTGACCGAACAAACCCTCTAAATAAGCAAACTATTACAATTATCACCTATTTTTTACTATTTAAGCAATTCAGCCTATGTGCAGCATGGGGAAGGTTGAGGATTTTTTTCCCATGTAGAAAAATAGATTTTAGAATGATTTCATAATTTTTTATATTTTATCCTCAAAAACAAAATTACAATGAGTTTTTTCGTGAAGATTCTCTTTGCCCTATTCTTGATATGTAGGCAAACCTATTTTCAACCAAAAGTTAGTTAGAAAACTAATATAAGTGATCGTCGTGGCTTTCAATGTAAATGTTGTGATCATTATATGCTTTCAATGTTCACATCCTGGAGATTTTCATTGCTTTTACTATTCCTATTCTACATGAGTTGTCACCTATACCATAGTTGATTAGAAATTTAGCAACCTAAGTTGCGGGAATGGGAGTCTAGTTGGAAATGGGTGACCTCCTTCACATTACAAAGTTGGAATTCTTCATCTTTCATTCTCTCTTTATTAGTCTATGGGAGAAAATTTCTCTAGAATAAAACTTATTTATAAATTGGTTTTGGGGGTAATTTTTAATGGTTTTTTGAAGTGAAAGGTAGTAGCTTGGGTTTTAGGTCTATAGACATGTACTTAAATTTTTCTTAAGAATATAAAAATTCAAGGGACAAGAGTTCATCAATATCTCCAAAGGAGAGTGTGAACTTCACTGGAATTGTATTATGAATTTGTAGATTTGGGTTGTGAAGAAGTAGGGTTTGGGAATGGATAGAGGGTCAAAAGTAGCCCATTCTACCCTAAATGTGGGTAGCAAGATTTTTTTTGGAAGAAATAAATTCTTCATGGAAAATATTGAAATTTATTATTTACCATCAATGATTGAATTTTGAAAATTTGAATTTATATTTGGAATTAGAGATCCAAAATTAGTTGAGTGTGGTTGAGAATTAAAAACCACCACTAAATAGGGGAAAAAATTTACATTTATCTTTTGGAAAGTCGATAATATCTTGGGGAGCTTTGAAAAAAATAATATTAATGAACAATTGTGGAAAAGTCCTTTAACCTTGACAAGAAAACAAGAATGTTCTCTACAAGGATGAGGTAGCTTAACTTCTTTAGCTCATACAAAGATAATTCGTCCTATATTCTTAGATCTTCCACCATTTGGGGTGGGATCCATGGTACATGGTAGACAATGTTATGAAGGCTTGCTATACAACAATTATTTCTTCTCTCCCTCCAACTGCCATACAAAACTATTTATAAATTTAATCAATTTTTCAAGTCATTACAATTGATTTTGGAATTAAAGTGTTTTTAAAGTTGATAATTATATTGATATAATTTGAAATTTTAGATGTCTTTCCCCCTCACTTTGTTCAACAAGATTGCAAAGAATATTCAAAGTATAAAATGGCTATTAATGCTTATTTTATAATCTTAAGTTTCAAACCAAATGGTAGTTGTATTATGGACAGAATAATTCAACCTATCATAGTAGTTGATGGTTCCTTGGCTAAAGTATTGAGAATGTTACATATACATTTGTGTTGAAATGCCACATGATTTGAGGACTTTTGTTTTTATTTTTTATTTAAAAAAAATTGTGTTAATTAAAGAACAAAGAGAGGAATACAAGTCAATTAGGATCTTAAAGATGGGTTAGAGGAACTATGAGAGAAAAAGTGAGATGCTACATATTGGAGAAAAGCCTTATCTAGTGAAAAAAACTCATTTCTTTGCCAATCAATAAGAAATTGATTTCAAGATTATTCTTTTACTCATCATTGCATCTACTATAATAAGAAATAATGTGATTCTTTCTAACCATACCAACAAAGATGAAATCCTTGAGGATAAGTAGGTTGTTTTTGAAATTTTAATTATGAAATGCTACAACATGTTGTGTATTTTGGATCCTAACTTTTTTTTACTATGAGAGGCATTTTCATTTATATAGCTCGAGTTCCAAGTAGCATGACCCATTTCAAGAATAAATTCTACGTCCAACTTTGGTGCAAGAAAAGTAATTATATATGGAATTTGGAAGCTCCTAAAATAAGCTTAAGGTTGACACTCTAAAAAACAACTCTTATGAATTACATGTACATATCTTTCCAAAAAATTAGATATAAAATGAGTTGAATTTCTTAAAAGAAAACAAACATTTTAAACTCTTGAAGGATGAAGAATTCTTAGATTTAAAAACACCAATTCAACTGATCATATTGTAAACAATATAATTCAAATGAGACCATTGTATGTGATTGTGAAAAAATAAACCAAATTGAACAAAAGAAGAAGTCTACAAATGACTTACCCAAACACTCTCAAATAAAATATAAGGCCAAACTTAGACATCTTTGTCCTTTTGGAGTTTATGCATTTTCTTCTAAAAATCAACAATAGGTACCCCACATATGAAATGACTATAATATAAATGGAATTTAGGTGTAACTACTTTATTAGTGGACAAAATTGTAATAATTGGATTAGTCTAGATTTCAACTAGTACTATTCAGAGATGAAAAAAACAAAGTTGAAGCTTTAATGTTGTTAGCTAGTTTTCACTAAAAGTCTACATTCTCCTAGTCAATTGGTCCTCTTCAAAAATAAGAAAAATCATGAAAAATCAAGTTTTCCAAAACCCAATCTTCCATCTTCATACCAATGTTAAGGTAAGAGCACCCAATGGCGTCCCTATACCCAATAGTGTTAGATTCTACAGAGCATAATCATTTTAGGCTATAAATGTAAGTAGACAAGACATAGCTTATTTTTTGGACCTAAAATGATAAATGGTCTACAATCGAGCTACATTTATGTTCTATTATGAATTCCTGAAGTAGAAAGGGACGCCATTGGGTGCTCCTACCTTACTTGAAATTGCACCTGCCCTTCCAAAGGCAAAACTGAGAAGAATTGTAATTCGATTGCAAATACATTTTCTTTGTCAACAAATGATGGTTGGTAATCATATAAAGAATAGATGAAGCCATCAAAATCAAACAAGTACAATACAAACATGTGATGACAAACGATTTCCAAGGTAGTCTGCTCATAAACTGTGCGTTCAAGGGCTGGTCGGCCTTTTTGATGGTTCTTTGATGCATGAAATTATTTTTCACTCAAAGAAAAATTGATGTGGAATCTAACCCAAGTGGTTTCATATTTTTCGGATCATTTTTGAATTACTTATGAATTTTTAAAGAATTCTGCCATAGGTGTCTATGGGGGTGTCTATTTCTTGATCGTAGGCCTTACAAAACTCACACATGTGTAGTCTGAAAAAAGATATGGCTTCACCAAAAACAAGCACTGCAGCATGTAGAAAGTAATAGACAGGGTTCCAAAATGCGAGCTTTACTAAACTAAACTCCTAAAGGATCAAGGCTTATTTTTTTGACAAAAATCACTGGAAATTGCCATTTCTGCTGCGTTCTTTCAAGAAAGAAAAGAAATTCAAAATTCAAAAATCCAACCGTAGGATCTTGTACTATACTTGTATGAGATCATGTGGTAAAAATTTTATCAAGTTTGACCATACAGATTGAAAAATATTAGCATTCAAAGTTGGGGGAGAAAAGTTTTTGTGAACACAGGTGAACATTTCAGAAATGGACCCACCTTGGCTCTTATTCCATCCACTAGCAAAGTATAAAGGAATTTTTGGCAAATTTTAAACCGCTCTGACATCATTGACAAAACATTCAATGCTTTACACATATGCATTTTACAACTTGTTAATGTCCATTTCAGAACCTGGCTAGGGGACAGTCTTTAGAAGACGAGCGGATTTAGAGCAGACTATCATACCAAAAACTGATGACAAGATGAACTCTGTCGGTTGTCACCACTCTAGACTTCAATTTTTTTTAAATACTTCGCTATCACGATATAAACCATGTTGCTTTTTCCGCTGCCACCGTATTCTAGCCCTCTAGTTCGGTGCTCAGGCACACTAAGCTTAGTACACTCATTTTTCCCGTACAATAGCACAAGGAATGACCATCAGTCTGAACAGTACAGTACATTACAGCATTTCAGCTCTCCAAGTCAAGTGCCCCACCCACATCTGCACATCTGCACTTCTGCACTCTGGCAGCACACTTTGCATAAGTCAGCCTGCGTTTATATTTCCCATACTTTGCCAGTCATCAGTTTTGTCTTTTACTTCACATTCTTGGTGAACAACTCATCTCTGTCTCTGTGATATGCTCGATGCTTCCACAGCCGTTGCTGAATTCAATCATGTAAAATTCTCGTCCTACTTTAAAATAGCCATATAGGGCCCATTATATTCATAATCAAATCATCACTATCATTCAGATTGAGTCACTATAAGTATCACACTGAAAGAAGCAATGCTGTAATTTAAATGCCGTTACAGATCACATATGGTTCCAAAGCCTTTTCCGGCAGGCAAACTTAAGGGAATTTCCACTCAATCATGAGGTACTGAGTCCTGCATTTTTTTAGAAAGAAACAAGCGTGGAATTTGCTACAGCGAATGTGGTCAAAAACTTTGGAGAATGCTCTTCGTTAGTCACACAAAGATCCATATAATCATGTAACACAAGTGGAGAGCAATGCACGTAATGTGAAACGGAAGCAGCACAACTTCGACCAAATCTGGCAGCGTTCATGTTCATCAAGGTTCGCGGGACCTGTGTCAACAAGACACAGTCCACACCGACATCCACACATGTGAAACTAGTGTCAAAAACATCTGCAGGTCAAGAATTTGTACTATTCTTCAGCAGCCTCTGAAAAAACCAAGAGTCTAGACATCACTCAGGCAACTGACCAGCCTAAAATTGGACATCCAAACTCCAAACTCCGAGAAACTAAGAGCGCATGACTGCCGTCCAAATCTTGCAGCTATTCCTTCAAAGCGGAGATCGACGAGATTGAATGCCAGAGGTTTGCAAGGAACTTGGACTACCATACTAAGACGATGAACCGACTGGTCTCTTCTTTCCACTCGAACGTGATAAAACCTCCAACAGGTTCAAATCAGGGACTGGGAAGAATCTCATACCAAACCTAGTGGGAAGGAAATGTAGAATACGGGCGCCTTTGATATATTGTATGTGTGTGCGTGTGTATCAAAGGAGATACCACCGTGCAACGCGTAATCCTGTCAAAAGGGACGAAATGGCGAGGAAGAGGAAGGCACCGAATCCGAGAGAGATGGAGACGCGAGCTTGCGTACAGTACCCGCCGGCTTGCGAGCATTCATATTGCCCGTGGATGAGTGCGTTTCCCGACTGGAGAAGCTGCGCCATGGCAATACCTACGGAGTTTGCAGAAAATAAAAGGTACGCAAAGCCTTGGTCGTGTCCGAAGTCGAACCACACTTGGAAAGTCTCGGGTAACAGAAGACTGCCCTTCGCGTAGGTGTACACGGCCAGCCACGTCTCCACGAAGGAGTACACGCAGATGATCGCATTCACGGCCAATACGTACCTGCCCCAAA
Source organism: Straminergon stramineum (assembly GCA_963920665.1). Classification (NCBI taxonomy): domain Eukaryota; kingdom Viridiplantae; phylum Streptophyta; class Bryopsida; order Hypnales; family Calliergonaceae; genus Straminergon; species Straminergon stramineum. Next base: position 1,660,362 of record OY987263.1, read on the forward strand.
AACAATAACCGCGCAAAGCTCTTCAAATAACCAGAATCATTCTATTGGGCTGTTCAGATTGATCAAGTCAGATCCATACTCGTCCTCGTTTTTTGAGCGCTTGAATGTGGCACTCTTAACACGCCATGGCTATAGAGAAGCTCCAAGACGTGCAAGTATGAGTGGGCTTACCATCAGTACAAGGATTTTGAAGAAAGGGAGAAATTGTAAATTGTAAATGAGGTCATTATATGTATGGGGCTTACCGATAGGGATCGAAGTCGTGCCAGGCCACTTTTTGATCCGTGCCTCGTATTCGGTGTTTGTTGGTTCCCATTACCAGCACGGCGGCCAGCGAAAATCCAAACGTGATGGCTCGGAAGAGCAGAAGCAGCGCATTCGTGCGCCGCCGCTTCTCCAGGGCGGTTTTCCCATAGAAATGCACGTCCGTGGAGGAATTCAGGGCGCTAGAATCGTTTCCAACAGCGCCGTTCTCCATCGCTCTTCCAAACCGACCTCCTACAACAAAGCACCACCAAAAAAATGCCGCTTCTCACCGACTCACAACTCCCGACCGACCGACCGACCCCCACTTCACTGCATCCACAGCAAAAGAGTAAGCACTAAACACACATGACGACAAGAACGCCGCCAACAATTTATAACCTAAACAGGTTCCAACAGTAGCATTTCACAATCCTGAAGAAGACGATGAACACCCCAGGTCCAAAACCACACGGGAACCTCGAGAGTATACACCGATTAATTTCGAATACCGCAACCAGATTCAATACTGAAACGAGCTCAAGCTCCCGATCACTAAACACAAAAAACTTGGCGACTGACCAAAACCACAAAACCAAGAGACGAATCTCCACTGTACAGAACACGGATCACTCACGGGCACTCTTCCAGAACTGGTTTCCACTCCACGCGCCAAAGGCAAAGCAATACCTAACCGAGTGAGATGGATCCCCACCTCGCACGCAATCACTTGTTTGCAAGTTGAGCTGCCACTGACGACAGTTACTACTAACTTGACAGTGTGCAGCAGATATTTCTAGAGACGAAAAAGCGTTGCTCCTCTTACAAGGTGGATAAAGCCCAGCCGAGGGTCAGTGAAAAACGACGCAATAGAAGGACAGAAGATGGAGGCCCTGCTTCTACTGCAGAGAGAGTGGAACCACTCAGCAGCCCCAGTTCACGTAATCGTAGGCGACGGATGCGGAGCTAAGCTCGCCTTGCAGACCCCGCCAGCTCCAGATATTAATAGTAAATTACAGTAGCTCCTGCTAGAATCTGGACAGTGGACACAGTCTTCGGAGGGGGAGGGGGGGTATTTTATTTTGGCATTCATTGAAATTCTCTAACTACCACCGCAAGTAAGACACACCTTCAGATTCTAGATTCCTCCCTCCGGAACACATTCCTTTTCCAGATTCGCTGTTTTCATCACGCACTCACAAGAAACTATAAGTTTAAAGTGCAAAAGCACTCATTCCAAATGGAAGGAAAGCAAAGGCAAAGGCAAAGGCAAGCAAGCGCAAAAAAAAAAAAAAAAAGGCAAGCAAGCGCATGAGACTTCGGGACACATTCCTTTCCAGATTCGCTGGTCATCACGCACTCACAAGGAACTTCAACTTTAAAGCATTATAACTTAGTGATTCCCAAAAGGAAGGGTTGAAAGAACTACAGTAGGCAAATTATTAAGGAAGGAATGAACTAGGCAAAGGCAAGCAAACGCATGTGCGCCCACAGTCCCACACCCACGAGTGCTGGCATCGACGCTCCTGAAGTCTCATGCGCTTCCACTGGCCCTCGTGAACTCCGAGGCCCCCATGAATGCTTTTCTTTCATGGATTAGGAAACTTTCTTTTTCTTTCCTTTTTTGAATGAGGCAAATAAAAATTCGTTCATTATTATGTCACAAAGTAACAATGGAAGGACATTGGACCAGGCCAGATGAAGGCGTCCGGCGAAAACAAGCAACATGATTTAGAAACTTCGATTCGACGGATCCCTTCTTGCAATTGAACGTGTGTCGATTTGTTTTTCGAAAAAGTTCGAAACTCTGTGGCAAATGAATTTCAATTCGATTTGCTCAAAAATAACGAAAAGTTAAAATTAAAAAATAAAGAAAACATTGATAAATGGCTCCGTCCACTCTCTCACTGAGTGTTGCGATAGGATTTGTCGGGGCTTCCGTGGGTTGTGGAGATTCGCTGCACGATTCATCAACTCCACTCACTGTTTCTTGTGCATGGTTCTATTATTATAGAATTTTGCTGGGTTTTAAAAGCCGTCAATTGCAGTGAAATCGTCGGATGTGATTGTCTGATGAAGTGGCCACATTGTGCTAAGTTATATTTGAAACTGGAAACGTTCGGAGGTGCTAAACTGGGTTTCATTTCGAAATACGGTTGTCGTCAGAGGGTCCTTTTTCTTAATATATTTTGGCTGGTGGCGGTAAGTACAGTAAATGCACTGCAGTATATTAACATGCAAAAGAACAAGATTATCGGGGCCGGGTGATTAGTTTGATTTCTGTTTCCTGAAAATAAATATAATGTCTGGTGGGACATGCTTGAGTTCTATCATTTGAGGGGCCAGAATGCCAGATCAGTCTATTTCTTCGGCAACGGTGATGCTACTGTTGAATCTTCTGACAGAGCTTCAGGATAACCCGCCTGGAAATGGGAATCCATGCAGGTGGGCAGGCAAGTTGCGGGGTGCAATTAATAAGGCGCTTGGCTTGATGCTATAGTAAGTGACTACACGTGGGAACACCACCTCTGTGAGTTCTGCCTGTGGATGATGCAGGGGCTGGAGTGGATTGACCCCTCGCTCGTCCCCAAGGGAAAACCCTGAAAGTTTTTATTTGACACTCATGATAAAAAATTTATTTATATCAACAAATTTTGAATTCATATTTGCAATCAGAGGCCCCAAATTAGCTAAGTGAGGCATAGAAGATAAATTAATGAAGCACAAAATAGGGGGTCTTTTTTTACATGCACTTGTGGATTGACTTGGGGGGACAAGTGAGGGGGTCAATCCACCTCGGACAATGCACGGACCTTATCCTTGATTATGGTAACATTTGGGTAACCCTAAAGTAACGAGACCTATCACCAATGAAGCCCAACATTGATTTTTGGATCTTGTAACATTGTTTACGAATGAAGTAGGCTTCCCTTTTGCATCCTTGAGAAGGAGACACTAATGAACAAATTTGTCTTGTATGGCTCTTCAACCAACTCCAATCCTTGAAATAATTGAAAGTCTCTGAGACATCTAGGAGGTTCAATACCTTTCTAACATGGGGGAGGACCATTGCCTGGAACTTACACAATTAATGTTATGCAATATGTGCATTCTTCATTTCTACAATAATCTTGAAAGTCATCCCACTTTATAACATGAGTAGCATTTTCAGAGATGAAGTATCTTTGGACTTCTAATGATGTATACAATTAGTGAGGGAGCAAAATTAGTGCCACTACAAATTCTTTTTATTTGAGGAATGAGGATAATGGAGTAATACATCAATGTGCAATAATTTGAAAAAATATAACTTGGTAAATAAGTGATTCAAGAAGAAATTTTTTAAAAAACCCTCCTATTACTAAATAGTCGACATACAAAAAGAGTTTGTTCACTTATGGTTTGAGAAACCATTTTCAAGTGACTCGTAGTCTATGCATTTTCGTAAAAAGAAAGACTCTAATTTAACTAAGGGCCACTTCACACTATGGCCATCCAAGTCAAGAGGCCGTGGAGTTGAGTGGCCAAACATTGTTGAGGGGCCAAAGAAATGGGCAATAAATATGGGAATCAATACCTTTGGTTGGCTATAGTGTGAAGCCTCCAAAGGCCAAGCCCAAAGTTCAAACCTATACCATTTATTTGACTTCTCTACTTCTCTACCCACATTAATCCATCCAATTTCTGAAATTTTCCATGAAACTCACCCCACGTGTCAATTTTTTAAAGCAAATTTTTATTTTAAAAAACATGAGAAAGAGTCAAAAACAACTTTGGAAAAATGATCTTAGCCTATGCTCTCATCATCAAACAAGGAATATGAAGTATATAAATAGAATAAGAAGGTGATATTGGCCATTCAAGGGAAGTAGGTTCATTGAATACAAAGACTTCCTATTGTAATGGTGGCCAAACTAGATTTCAAACACCAACGGCGACCAAGAAAGAAGAAGGGCTTTGACAAAAGAAACATTCTACCTATCACTACAAAACAAAACTTCTAGTCAATTGGCTGCTGAATTCATAGTTTCTTGAAATTTGATTGGTGAAAATCGACGAACTCTCATCCTTCAGTCATAGTGTGAAGTTCCCCTAAATTATTTATTTGAAAAGGGGGAAAAGGGATGGGACAAAGATGAATTGTTGGATGTGATGTGAGGTGTGAAGTGAAGAGGAAAGTAGAGTTGAGGTAGAAGTTGTGTATTAGGGAGTTTGTGAATGTCAAAGAGTATTTGGTTGTTTTGAGTTTTTGTTTGTAGATGATTATGTAAAAATGTGTAATTGATGGTGATGTTAGTGATGTTGGAGAATGTGTTGTTTATAGTTTAAATCAAAATTTTCATTTGTTGGTGAAGAAACTAAAAATGAGAATTTGTGGATTGTGTCATGAGTGCCAACAATTATGACTATTAGTGGTTGTGTATTCCACCCTAAATATTTGTGTTGGTGATGAAGGATTGATATTTATTGAATTTATGTGCAATGGAATTTAGAGAGAATCTCTTACTGCATTAAGTAAATTCAATGAATCATATTTTTTGTTGTTGTAGTGGAGTTGTAGGGAAGATATTGTGCAAATGCAATGTATGTCATACTATAGTTTTACATTGTAGGAACAATTGTTCTAGATTATGCTATTGACAAGGGTATAATCATAGAGGCATTGTATACTCCAATGTCTTATCTTTAAAGTTTTCAACATTCATTAATAACAAGTATCTTGAATTTTTATTTAATAGGATTAGTTTTCGGAGTTCTTGAATGGCTTTGTTACAGTGTTGTATGCCTAGAGCTTTGACATTTGGATAGGTGCAACAAAAGACTATGTGTACTTATATGTCTATTTGTTGCAAATTACAATGTGTTCAAAGAAGGAATGATATTGTATGAACCAAATTAAATGTTTGTGGCCTTGTTCTAGGTATTATTCATATTGGGATTTGAGAAGGTGCATGATTTGTAAATCAAAGATTGAATTGTTGGTCAATAATTGTTGATGGATAAGGAATTGCCAATATTTGGGATTGTTTGTCCATTTGACAAGGCTTGGGAATTCTTGTGCAATAAAGCATTGGAGGGGATATTATGGTTTTGGAAGTAGGAGTGCAGGAAGCAAATTGACCCTTTATATGGTACTTCTTTTAGAGATGGCTAAATGGCCAATAATCTTTGTGGAGGTAGTTTAGATTTGGACAAGCATGTTCATAGTCATAGTCATATTCTTTTAGTGGTTACTTGAGTTGGTAAGGTTAAATTAGAGGGGATTTGAAGCCTCTGGAAGACTATGAATTCCTTAATAGTGGGGAACTCTGGAATGGATAGTGGAAAAATAATTTATAGTTCATTTAACTTCAATCTTTAAAGCCAAATGTATTAAGCACAATCATAATAAATGGGATGTTCATGGGATAGTTTCTATGGGGATTCTTAAGTGTTTAGTGGTAAACTTGTTATTAAAAGCTGCTAGTTAGTCAATGATTCAATGGCACTTCAATTGAACTAAATCTTGGTGGTTTCATAGTGTTTACTTTATACTTGTATATAGTAGAGAGAAGGAAAAAATTGTGAAGGGTTAAATTTGTAACAAATTAGATACTAAAATTTTATATTTAAGAAAATCCCACTTAAGAAAATGCTAGAATGAATTTACAAAAAACATAGGGGATTGGAAATACACCCTTGTAGCTCTTTATACATAAATATGGTTATCCTAATACCATAATTAAGGTAAATAGCTCCACACCAAATACCCTTTGAACTCAAGTTTATACCTTAAATTACAACAAGGGATCTCCCCGAGACAAAATTTGGATCTCTTCTGACTAATATCATATAATAATATCATTCTTCAATATCATGTACTCATGTTTTTCATCTCTAGCTACATGCCCCACCCAACTAACTCATTTCCATTCACTGCATAAAAGAGACACTATTTTTAGCTTAATAGGCCCCATTTGGCCACTTCCACACCAATGGATAAGAGTAGGACTAGTTTATTCACCTACCACTCTCACAACTCTACAAGCTATACATTGGATCCAACTAGTAGCTATAACAAACCCTATCAACATCATAGTAGACTCCAAGACTTGTAGTATTAAAACAACATATGACCTATCCCCCCTACATTTCAACACATGTTCTGGTCTACTTAAACCTAATACTTTAACTATGATAAAATGACAAAACCACCACACATCCGAGAAGAAATCCTACAAGAAACCACATAGTCTTCACATACTTAATATCCAGAACAGATCACATCCAAATGAAAACTCTACATTTTTAGCAGATCTTTATTGTTCTTCAATACAACCACAAATAATAAAGCTATTTCTCCAGTGCATAGTCCACTGTCAAACTAATATTTTAGTAAATAAATGCCAAAAATAAGAAAATTGTCACTTTTCAAAATCCAACCATACAAATTTGTATTAGAATACTTGAGAAATATGCAGAATTTTCTTAGAAAATTTGACTACACAAATTGAAAGAATCTAGCATTTGAAGTTAGATGAAAAAACTTTTTTTTCTAATCTTGCCCGACAATGCTAGTAGATGGCTTTAACTCCTTTTACAGTGAGATTTTTACACTATAAATGGTTATTTTTTTACATTTTCACTTGTGTATCATGTAAGTTACATACCTACCAAATTTTTAAACTATAGGACGAGTTTTAAACATGCTCCTTGAAATTGCCCAGACTACCTCCAAAGTTTAAGGCAAGATAATTTTTTATCTGGGCACTCGATTGGGAAAAAAAATTATATTCCCACTAAAAGGAGACATGTTCACACCTTGAAGAATTTGAAGAATATTTGTTAAAAAATGACTTTATCTACCTTACTAGAGATCACCTAGAGTGTATACATTCAATGGTAACTCGGTCCTATAGGGGTTGATCAAAATGAACACCACCTTTTTCCAAAAGACTCTAAATATATGCCCTTGGCTAGTGCTATTTTATTTACATAGAAATGATTGGTTCTTATTCAAGAGAACCTAATACAAAGGCCCTACAAGATTTATAAAATCATACATTCAAATCAAAGTAGAGAATGACTACAAAATGGATTTAGCATCACACACTTCCATAGCATTCACACATGGAAGCAAAATCCCAACAATGATTATCAACTTTAAAAAAAAAATTAGATAAATTCACAAATTACAAATGCAAAAATCAAACACATTTTCAAATTCAAGTACAGATAACACATGTTTATTGCATGGAAACACTTATTTTGGACAATCCAATATCCTTCTATAATATGTCATTCTATGACTAAAATCAAAGAGACACACAAGGCAACATATAGAATATGAGATGAACAAATTGTTTATTGATGCCAATCTCTAAAAAAGATTAGAGTCTCTTTTCTCTCTTATAACATCTGTTGATAACAAATACCAAGTCAAAATAACCCTTTAAATAGTTGAGCCATTCCCAACAGACACTTTCATAGACCCTTCATTTACAAATTGGAGTTAACCTTAAAAGGATATTGAAGCCCAAAAGTGGAAAGTGGATGATTTTGAAAATTGTTGTAGAAACAAATAATCATTTATAGGTTTAAAATTGGATCATTTTTGACAACGTACCTTCGTTACAAGCTTCATCTTTTCAAAATTCACCCTATAGCCTTGCAACAACTAATTAGTGGTTGATGGATGACTTTGTGAGGGCATGTAGGATGAGAAATGAACTTTTTCACCATTTTAAAGGAGGTGCTTGAGCACATATTTTGAAAATGGTTTTGAATATTGATTACGTCATTCTAGTATTTTTTTTAATTTTCTATATGAGAAGATACTTGATCCATAGATTGCCATGTAGTGTATTTTGACATCTTCTATACAAAACAATGAAACTGGGTTGCCTTAGACAATTTAGTCAACTTGTCTAAAAAAGTTACTTCATTACTCATTATTTATCCTCATGGAGGAATATACAACTCTTTGAGTTTACTCTTGATATTAGTGTGTCCACTCATTAGAAAAAATTGAATGTGAGAAGGGGCTACTTCATAATGCAAAAATTTGGATGGGAAAGAGCCTTCTCAATTCACTAATTGGACCAACATTTGCATGATGGGCTCTAACATTTGTCATGATTATCCAATCCATTTTCAAGATCTCATTTTCATTATGCAATCCATCTCCAAGATTTCTTAGCTTAGTCATGGAGGATGGCTAGCACACACCTCCTACTAATTTCCACATGCCAAGTGGCCACTATCAAATTTTAGTAGTCCTACGTGATAGTACTAATGAAGATGTGGACAACCTCATACTCATGCCAAGTAGTACTAAAATTAGTATGAAAACTCAAAGTCCTTTGATGGGTTCAATTCTCTTGTAACTCACCCATTATTACCACTAGGCAAAGGGCAATTTTTTTTGCCAAGGTATTATACAATAACAATACATTTTTGTATAGTATAAATTGTCAAGAAATTCGGGGGGCAACCTAATTTCACTATTTAGTCATGAGAATGATCTTTTTTTGATTATGATACCAACTAATGCAATGAAGCTTATTAAGTCTACGATTAGTTCCTAATCCAATTTGAAAATATACTAAAATTCAATATTTTCATGCAATTTGAACTCTGGTCTTATTAATATGGGGGTTGTTTTTCAAATTTTAAAATGACATAGTAAACTTTAACACAATGGTGTCTTGAAATATTATGTTCACCTTGGCAAAACTTGTAGATTTTTTGAGCATATTTGTATTTGATATGAATTTTTTTCACATTTTTTTCCCCAAAATTTGGAGTAATTTTAAATTTTCACAAAAAAGTTTGAAAATTTTTGAACATATAAAAGACAAATAATTATATATTAGAAAAATAAAATAAATACAATTTCAATCACATATAGTTGCAAAAAGGGAGTAGTGTGAGGAGGGTTACTATTATGTAAGCCTAAAAGCGTGAGCCTATGAGCCTAGAAAACTATACACCTATGTTATAGGTGACTACATAATAGAAACCTTCTATGATTGTAGTGTAGCTATCTTTTAGATACCTATATTACATGTGTTTATGTTATAATCATCTTTTAGAGTTGTAGTATATCCACTTATACATTTGCTCAAGGCTCACATATTCATATTTCTATGCTCACTTGCTAGCACTATTGGAAGTATGATTCATCAAAAGTATAAACTTAACCTCTCAAGAACCAAGTGTCGATTCAACATACAAAAGAAATCTTAGGTAGGTTCCTACAAAGTCAATTTAAGTCAAATGTTTACAAAATTTTGACACAAGGTGTGAATATGTACCCCCTTAGTAGGAGTATTTTCTTAGGTGCCTAGATCAAAATTTATGCTAGGAAATTTTGGCATCTTTTAGACGTCTTTTGCTAAAACCCACATTGAATTTTGAAATTTGTCATTTATTTAACTAATAAAATATGGCATAAAATTTTGGCATTTATTTGTTCTCAATTTAAAATTCTAAGAGGAGTTAACTTATTAGTGGTGCAGTTTTGAGAAAAGATATTTTCTTCCAACTTCAATGCCTTTTTATCTTGCAAACTCTAAAGTCGAATTTTTGAAATTTTTTCTACATATTCCACATTTTTGTCTCAAAAATTCCACCATTTGAATTTCAAATAAAAAATTTCCTCATTGTACAAGAAATTATCAAAAAATGATTAGTGTACTACCAATTCACTTATAATAACCTTCTTGCATTGTACAATGCTTTAGAGTAAGATAGACTCCATATTTGCTTTTGAAATTTTGCATGAGTCTACACTCTTAGTAACAATATTTAGAACTCAATGGTGGAGAAATTCAAATTCATCAAGAGCAAAAATTTTACTCCAAGAAGGCTTGAAGTTTGTTGACCTTATTTTGCAAGAATGAAAACCAAGTTTCTTTTTACTCTTCAAATGTTATAATCTTTCAATTTACATAGTCAAATGAATTGAATTTTTTTAATAGTCTACTACACTTTTGTATGGTTAAAGTCTTCAAATTTTCATTTTTTTCAATTTTGGACAATGCACTAAAGAATGGAAGTTTTTGACAATTTCTCTTTAATACCCCCTGGTCCTTTAGGTGTTAATAATACAAGGGGAAGTGACAGCAATATACCTTTGGTCCCCTAGTTTGTTGAAGGCTTGATGTGGCCCACTTACTTTGGATAATCTACTTAGTTTCCCCAAATTGGTTGAAGATCTTGTACACTAAATAGTGAAATTAGGTTGCCCTACACTAATTTCTCTACATTTGACATTGTATAAATATTTACTATTATTCTACAAGAATGCATTATTTTTAATATATTAGATATTGTTGTAATTGGGACTCAAACCTTCAAGTGTACAAATGGAAATATACGTTGAATTGTTTGTTGATTTTGATGGCTTGTAAAGTAACTTTACTGGGATAAGGCAACCTAAATTGTTTAGGCAACCTAATTTCACTCTTTAGTGTAGTCATCTTTTGACCAAATTAAGCAAATGTGAAAATCTTCTATTCTTGAAGTAGAACAACCCATTCCCCAACCCTAATTTTTGATTCCAAACCAACTTGTTCATAATCCAATTCCAATGAAGTTCATATACCTTTTGAAATATTAATTGATGCACTTGTATCCCTTGAATTCCTTATTTTTTGAAGAATGGTTCTAGTACATATGTAGGGACACTACTAGGCACATGCTACCCTTTCACTTCAAATATTCATAGAAAATTTACAATCTACACTTCAATTTATTCATAGAAAAAACTTGAGATAAATTATTTTCCACTAAATTTTTCTCCTAGAGGCTAATAAAAAAAAAAAAATTTAAATCAATTCCGGCTCTTGATGATTTAAGAAGACAAATTTCTTAAAGGTTCATGAAGAGATTTGATCACCCTGCTCACCATCCTTTGAGCAGAGTAATAGCCTCCTTCCTACATTGATATCGGTGGAACTCATTCTCCTACTTCCACGCTCACTGCTGATTGGTGAAACTCTTCTTGTCTTTTGCTACCTCTGTTTTGAAATAGTGTATCCATTCTCAGTGGTGACAGTGATGGATACACTGCTGGACTTCTTTCCAAACGGTGGTAGTACATGGAGTCCAGTAGTACATTTTCTGCCCACCGGACTGCCATGAAAGTGAAGTCCACCATGAGTTGACAAGCAGGCTGGCTTCTGTATACAAACTGACTTCCCCTGTAGTCTAGTCTATTCAATCAACAGGTTCTTCTTGACCGATTCGGATGCCTCTCTCTCCTCCTCAGTCCTCACTGCTGTATACTAAGTTAACACTTACAGACCAGGGTCACATGTTTCTTCTGGGTTCAATAATACGGAGTAGAACTCTTGAGCTTCCTCCAGTGAGTGTGCAAGAAATGGACATGAACTTCAGTTAAGTTAAGATATCCGTTTATTCGCTGGTCCTTCAGTTCTTCCCCGCCTGGAATTGTGGCCATGCCAACAGTCAGTCAGTCCGTCCGTCAGTTGGGTTGCATGCAGCGTTTCAAGGGGGAATAAAGTGGCGTGGAAAGGCCGGCCTCCATGCAGCCGTTCAAAAATACAGTGAGCTGAACTTAAGCTTCATTTACTGCATCATCACCCATGTGCACGCAAACCAACCCTAACATTGTTAACTTGTGTAATAACTTAAGGCTGGGGCCCCAGCGATGCAAGTCCACCGAAATCACGCTAAGAATAACTTACTGGGAGTCTCAATTGACGTCGAGGAAGATAGCACTCGTAATAATCAGTGAGTCCCCAAGTAAGATAGCACTCTATATAGTACAGGACTGTAAGTAGCTCCGTCACTCACTACACTAAATAGTGAAATTAGGTTGCCCTAACAATTAGGTTGCCTTACCCCAAGAAAGTTACTTTACAAGCCATCAACGTCAACAAATATTTCTAAAAATATTTCCATTTGTACACATGGAGATTCATGAGTCCCAAATATAGCAATATGAAATTCAAAAGTAGTTCATTCTTGTACAGTAACTGTAAATATTTATTTAGAGTAAAATGACGAGAAATTAGTGAGGGGCAACCTAATTCCACTATTCAGTGTAGTTACAATCCGGCCAGCACTAAGTTACACAACCTGACCAACCAATGTCTTCCCTCATAGTAAACTGAAGTCCCTCCTTCCCCGGCATCTATCTACACCAATGATTTCAGAACTAGTAGTTTATGGATTTTAGTGAAATATGCTACGTGGTTTATGAAATTAGTTAGTGCAATTTGCTACCTTCAAGACAAACATGCATCAATTTTGGCTACCTTTGGCTACCTTGAGACAAAGTAGTATTAAAAAGGACTAGGAAAGAAAGGATTTTGCAAGTTGTAAAGGATTATTGGGAGTACTATAACACAAAACTAACTAAAATAGATGCTAATTTCAACGTGGAGAAAGTTGCAAATTGACTATCAAACTGTATTGGTTGTTTCAATCTTAGCTAAAATCTCATTTTTTCAAGGATTTTTTCCAATGTATGTTTAGCTACCGAAAATTTTAAGTAGCAATGGAGCGAATTTTAGCTAGTTTTGTAAGCATTGATCTACACTAAATAATAGTGAAATTAGGTTGCCCCAAACAAATTTCTCGACATTTGACACTATATAAATATTTACCATAATTGTACAAGAATGCACCACTTTTGTATTGTTGTAATTGGGACTCATGAACCTTCATGTGCACAGATGAAAACGTATGTACAAACTTTTGTTGACTTTGATGGCTTGTTAAGTAACTTTCTTAATGTAAAGCAACCTAATTTCACTATTTAGTGTAGGGAGGGATTGTTCATCCTCTAAAGGGGGAATGATCCAAGCTAGTTAACAAGGTTAGAAACAATTTAGTAATCTATCCTATTTAACACATAATTATGACACTAATTTACTATGGTCATGATATTTGTAAACTAAACGAATTAGGGAGGTTGAAATGTTATTGTATTTTGTCCATTTTTACAAACATAAAGTTTGTACTAACATTAATTTTGCACCTTCATTAAGAAGATATAAATTAGTGTAGTTGATTTCGACTTTAGATTTTCATATATTATTATCACTCAATGACTGAATATTAGATTGAACACAATGAAAACCTATTCTATAAAAAAAAAAGGTTATAACCCAACATTTTTATTTGGATAGGACTAAATGCTACACTACTAACTAATAGCCCCTAATAGTGAACTTAGGTGTTTTGGACAAAACTGAAATGTACACTAAAGCATGTCTTTTACAAGGTTTTTGAGGTTTTCATCTAAAGGGGTTATGTTATGCCTCAAAAATAGAAATGATCTATATGGTTGAGTTTTAAAAAAATATTATAAATATTATTCAAATCAATTTCAAACCTTTTCACTTTAAAGATTATGCCATATTTTACTACTTTTGGACTTTCAGAAGTCCAAAATTAATATTAATTATAGAAAGAAATGGTCTTCAAGTTTAGGAGATAATGCAAAACATTGGAAGATCTATACAAGACATTTGGAGATCTTTGGATAATTTGTCCAAAATTTATTGAATAGTCCAAAAGTAGTTAAACGTGGCTTGATTCATCAAAATATATTTTATTTGTTTAGCATGTGATTTTTTAATAGTTGACTAAAATTCCATCCTACATGGATTTGCACAAAATGTTCAAAGATTTGATCATCAAACATTATTATCTTCCTCTGATAGTAAATTTTTAACACTTCAATAATATTGTATGCTTTGTGTCATTTCCTCGTAAGAAGACTACGTGTCTTGTCTTTTGAATGGATAGTCACTCATAGGGGACAAGTCAATTAGTTTTTGGTATTGTTTATTTATATCGTAGTTTATTTGTATTACACCCTCACCCCCCAAAGGTGAATTAGCTAATTTATAGTATTAATTGGTAAGTGTCCCCCCTCACACAAATATTTGTATTTTTCAAGAGTAGTTTGGCCACCAATCGATATGGGATATATTAGTATATGTCCATATATATATACCATAGTATTCATATTGTATGATTTATTTTTTAAGATCAACAATGTTGGAGGGGGGGGGGATATTCTTGTTTAAGAGATCAATGGCTCCCAATTTTCATAAAGACAGGGGGTGCATTAATTTTAATTAGGAAGGGGAGATGTATCTTTTTAGGAGATAGTTAAGCAATAGCAAGAGCAATCTTGCAATACATTTATTGAACCTTTAAGGTCTATGCATCAAAAAAATGGATGCACCTTAAACAATTCTAATTGGAACTTTCAAAATATCCACTATTGATATGTGTTTTAATTTTTAAACTAAGAAAATGAAGCTTTACAAGTTTTAGTTTTATCACATTTTGAAATTTTGAAAAAATTGAAAAATTGAAAAAATTATTACAATTGTAAGATCCAAGTGTCAAAATCCATGTTACACCATATTGTGGGTTTTTCATTAGAATTTCTTTCTTTTAAATAAAAAAATTACAAAATTTAATTTTGAATTTTAACCTTAATTTATGGTAAATACCCATATTATTCTAATATATATTCTAATTGATATAATTTTCTATCCACCCTTTGCTTTTAGAAAATTATAATTATTTGACTTTTCCATCAAAATTTATAAAAAACCAATGTAATAGAGATAGAAATTTTTTTAACACTTTTTCAAACACAAAAAATATGAAGATTATATATATCAATTATATAATAGGATAAATTTAGATTGATAGTAAAATTTTATTTGAAGTTCATTGCTAGGAGTTTTGGGGTGTAGAAAATAAAACAACTAATTGAGAATTTTTCATATTAATCTCCATTGCTATTTGTATCTCTTGAAATCATTTCAAATTAATTGGACTTTTTTTGCTAAATTTACAAATTTATTTTTGCTTTTAGTCACAAAATTATAGCTATGACAATTTTTCATGAAACAAAGTGAAAAATTTCATAATGATTGACAATTTATAGTGTCATGTATTAAAAATTTAAGATTGATATTTGAATACAATTTAGAAGGGAAAATTTAGCTTACACATGATGTTTGACTTTTTCACAATGAATTTTCTCCTTTAGGAATTAAGCCCTGAGACACCTTGTAGATTAGAGGAATAAGAAAACTTATAGAATTTAAGATCTTATGTATAGATGATTCTCTTGCCAAAATTAGTTTTGCCTAAATCCTTCAAATTTCTACTCCTCTTCATCTTGGGGACTCTTAGGGGATAAAAGATAATATATTATATTGTGTATGAAAATTGGAAAAAAAAAATCTTTTTGTTTACCACCCCATGACATTATAAAATTAACCTAAAAATTATGAAATGTCACCCTCCATTTGGTTTCTCTTTCACTTTTTATTCTACATTAATTGCATATAAATACTCATTCAATTTGTTCTTTCTTTGAATTGTCAACAATGATGCTAAAAAAGCTTTGGATTCTAGCTTGCAACTTTGAGTTTAAAAGTGGGACCTAAATTATAATATAGGAAGAAAAGATCTCAATGTGATTTGAAAATGCTTGCAATCATACTCTTTGTTGTCATTCCAAAAAATATACAAGGAAAAAATTAGGTTAATTCTACTCACTTACAACTTGGAACAAGACTTAGGTTGTAAATGATATTTTTGTTCAATATGGACTACCAAAATAAAAAATTTCAATCGAGAGTGATATTATATTATTCAAATTTATACTTAAATGACAATCATCTTAATTTGTGAAGTTACTTTATCAAGTTGTTGTCCTATCTAATACTTGGATTTGGTGTTACTAGAGTACAAATTTTTCTAAAATTACAAATGTGCAAGTATATCAAGTGGTTGACCAAGCCAAAATTTCATTGACTCTATTTCAAACCTAGATTTGCAGAAATGAGGTCCTAGATATTAAAAACACAAAAATTTCAAACCATCACCATGTCAAGAGAATCACATTTCAAATCCATTCCAATGAATAGTACTCAAAAAACAATAATATTTTGCTTGTAAGTGAATTTAGAAGTAATTCTGAAATTTCTCTTTCAAAATATATAAAAAATTATTGGTGATAACATTAGTGAATCTAACAATATGAATGAAATCTACAACTCAAAAATTATAACTTCAGTCTGTATACCAATTCCAAAATATTCTTTCAAATAGCACTTTATATATAATGATTTTTCTCAAATCATCAATTCTGGAGATGACTCTGGACGTTTAGGGGTTAATACAACTACATAAAATTCAAATAAAAGATCAATACCGGCCGTTCCAATGAAAGGCAGTTCCACCATTTTCTAATCGGTTATGAAATATGAGTGAAGTAAAAACGTTTCCAAGACAGTGCCCACAATATGGCCAGGGTGGATTGCCCCCCTCGCTCGTCCCCCCCAAGTCATTCCAGGAGTACATGTAAAAAAAGACCCTCTACTTTGTGTTTCATTGATTTACCTTCTCTACCTCTCCTAGCTAATTTGGGGCCTCTGATTGCGAATATGAATTCAAAATTTGCAAATTTTCTCATGCGTGAAAAATAAAAAATTTCAGGGTTTTTACTTGGGGACGAGCGAGGGGGTCAATCCACCCCGGCCCACAATATGGTTACCTGGAATCTACTCTAAAAAGTTGAGCAGGCTAAAAGTTCCTAGATAATCACAATGGACGTCAACAGGCAACTCCTGTTGCACTGTCTAGCATTTACAATAGCACATTCTGAGAAAAACAGCAATTGAAACAATCAAGGATAGAAACGTAGTTTCTCTTTGGCAAAGACATCATATGACTCCGATTTCCAAGAGTAGAGAATCGATGAGTACATCAAACCAGGACCCAAAGACATAGTTCTTGACACTTTCTCGAAGACTCATTTCCGGAGCTAAGTTTGTCCTCATCCCTGCACTTGTGAACCTATCTGCAGAAGTGACTGATTTGCGATCAGATGCATTTCGAATTCAACATCCTAGAAGCGAATGATCAGGAAATGAATTCAAGAGTCAAAATTCACTCCAGGCGGCAGTGACAAGGTCAACTCGGAGCCCAACAATTCGAACGATGACGAAGCATAGAAGAAACCAAAAAACGCAAAAGAAGTAGTTCCGTAACTCTCCAAGGTTTCGAACTCCGTAGCTCATGTGGCTCCAATATTTACAAGAAAAATGGAAGTTCACCTCAGAACGGGGTGTTTCGCTGTTGAGAATCTTTAGCACAGCTGAATCAGAAGAATACGAGATTAGTAGACATGTCCAGAACGAATGGGTCCATGACAAGACGCGCCAAGAAGTAAAACACGACCCCAAGAGAGATGGAGATCGGCAGAGCAGGCAGTGCTCGTTGCCAGACAGCCAGCAATATTAGCGTCGCCCCTAGACCTGCAACTATGGCGAGGTAGCAAGCATACACAGTCATCAGGTCATACATGGCCGCCCGCCCCACCAACACGCTATAGAAGACGAAGTCCCCCAGCCCCAGCTTAATTGCTCCAGAGAGCCCCAGCCCATGAACCTCATCGTCCTCTTCTGAAGGTTGAGAATCTCCATTCATTGCTCGAGGTTCATGCTCTGTTTCCAACCTGTCTGGAGTTGCTGAAGAGCTCTGGGTTTGCCGTTGTACCAAAGGAGCCCTATCATCGTCAACATGAGAATCGGGATTCTCATTTCTCATGGTAGAGAAGGCATGTAACGCGCCTGCGTCGCCAGTTGAAGAAAGTAACCGAGAACCGATGATTCCGACTTCAGGCTCAGTAGGAGGACCGGTGATAAGAGACTCCCCCACGTTTGGATTCAGAGAACTGTCACGCATGGGACTTTCTCCAAGATCTATACCCGGAGATGCATTAGATCCATTTGAGGTTCGCGACGATCTTGAGCGTCTCCATCGTCTCACCCGTGGTCTCTCTGCATCCATTTGAGCTTGTGGAGGTGGCATCCGCATCGTGGCTGCTGGAACATTAGGTCGAGCTTCGTATATAAGAGCTGGAATCTCTTCGTCTCGCTCAATTGCGAGCTCCACAAGCAAATTAAGAGGACCCCTGGGTGTCAACACAGCCACAACATCATACGCTGCCATGGCCAGAAGCAGAACCCATGTCGTCCACTCCGGGAGCTTCGTGAACCAGAAAGCCACGAGCATACCAATGACGATCAGATACCCTTGAGTGACCATAATCGGCATTCGACAGAAGAAAACAGCTGCGACGCCCACACTCGCGAAATTAATGGTACAAATCAAGAACGTAATCACGTCGATAGGAATCGAGTATTTCTTGATGATTTGTAAGGCGACAATTCCGCCCATCCAGGCTAGTACTGTAAACGCCGAAAAGCCCATGTAGATGCGAAGACATCGAGTGCACCGGTAGTAGAACAAGACAACCAGCATGAATGTCACCAGCGTGACGATGACCACGAACACAAGCGCGTTCAGCAATGCTCCCCCGAGCTTCTCAGAAAAGGAGTCGGAGGCTTGCTCGTTGTACACCATCATTGCTATGTTTGAAATCGGCGAATCATCTCCGTGAGGATCCAAGATGTGAACGAGAGAAACCACCAAAAACATGCATATCGACACGGGCGTCACTATGCCAACAATCTCACCCCCCACAACGTCAAGAATACCCTTCTCCATGACTCCAGCGATCAATTGACCGTAAAATCTTCTTCCCAATCAGAGTCCGTATGTGAAAATGGAGGAAACCCTAATACCTCTGCCCTTCATACTCACTCGATCGATCGGCAAATACTCAATGAACCTGTACAGAGCTTCGGCATTGACCAAACCATTTCTATCTCCCTGATGTCTCTCTGACTCCGTAGCTGACTGATGCTTGCGGTTCGAGTTCTTGTGCGGGAAATTGTGCACTGGGAACCCTAACTCTTCAACGAAATGATTTGCATCGCAGAGCACAGAATCGCAACAGATAATTGTCGGAAATGTTTGAAAATTCTGCTACTCCATCCGCAGCGAGCTCAAGCAATCGAGCTGCAAGTCTCGAAGAATCCCAAACCCTAATCACCAGGCTCTGTCGCGATGTGCTTTGCGAACTCTCGCCCACCACTAACTTCCACTGTGGCGACTTCGGTCTGTGTCCCATTGATGGGGTGCAGACCCTCAGCACTAAGTTAAGTCCCAGGGTGAACCAGGGTTTCGCCTGTCTGCCCGCCTGGGCAAATTTTTGCCCCCCACCCGACTCGCCACAAGCTTGAATAAATATATATATATTATAGGAGGCATAGTATTTGCTCTTGAGCGCCAAATGAAATAACAATTATATGTTTTGTGAAAATGAAAAGTTTTATTATACTAATAAAAAAATTTGAATGTTATTTACCCTTTCATGTAATTTACTTTTATTCTCACTTAGTTGACAATTAATGTTTATGTTTAATACTAACTTAGTGCAAGGTGAACCATCTTGGTTTTAATATAGTTTTTTACGTGGGAATTTAATTAAAAATTAGTGTTCATGTTGGCATTCAATGTTATTAACATTACCAAAATAGTTTCCATTTAGCGGTTTAGTTCATAATTAGTGATGCAAATACTAAATTTTGTTAATAGTGCCATTTCACACTACACCCCAAGTCTCAAGGTTCCATTGAATTCTCAAAATCTGATTGGTAGAGAGTTTGAATTAGGACTTGGGCTTCACACTACTTTCAAAATCTCACATCATTCCACAATGCCTACATGGCAACAATTTTGGAACTTTTGGTGCCAAAGAAGTAGGACTTAGAAGTCAAATTGGGTCTAGCCAAAATTAGGGCCAAAATCAAAATCTAATTTGGCCTCTAAATTTCAATATATTTTTTGGATATTAAAGGAAGAGAAAAATACCATAAAAGGTTTTCTAGTGGTTTGAAATTTTCTCCAAATCTATCCAATGCAAAATTGATTCTATTGTAAAAGTGTTCAAAAAATGGAGTTTTGATTTTTTGATCCATTTTTTGGGCACTAAATTGCTGTAAAATATATTATTTCAGAGACAAGTTGGGATGAAGAGTTGGGACTTTGGCCTTCACACTATGAATCCCAAATCCCACATTTTTTTTTCACCTTCTCTAACCATACAAAATTGGGATTTGACCTTGAGTAGGACTTCGAAAGTTGGAACTTTGGATGGAGTGTGAAATGCTTCTTTGTGTAGTGACAAGGCCTAATGGTCAAGTCACTTGACTTACTCATACAAATAAGCTTTGATGGAGCCAAAATGTCAATAAAGTCCTAGAACCAAATGGTACTTGAAAACGATCAAGAATGCACTTCACTACATTGTTTATCAATGAGGCAAGTGCCCCTTTTGCATCCATGAAAATTAACAAGACCTTTTTGTAAACAAAATTGTCTTATACAAACTCCTTAGCCAACACCAATCCTTGAATTTATCCCTTTAGGAATTGTTTAGGTCAAAAAGGCCTATGGTTTGGAATAGAAGTTGATTTTAAGGTTTTTAAGGCAGCTAGACTATATATTTACAAAATCTTGATTTAATAACTCTATCTGCGAAGGTGGGAACTAAATTACTATAGAAAAAAAATAAAAATTGAGTAAAGGTAAAAAAATTGTGCCCATAAGAAGTACACATTTATATATTATGGCCAAGACTTAGCTTGTATATGTATTATGATTAGGGAGTTTTGTATGCATACTAGCTATTATGTTCATTAATCCAACTAGTTTAGAGTTTCAACTAAGTTGTCATGGTATTACAATAGGCTTGCACAATAGTAATAGGGGTTCTTATATATGCACAAGTAGGATTCAAGATGACGACTTGAGTATAGTCCCTTCAAATTCAGTTGGCTAGAATTTGTCTACAGATGACTATATTTTGGGATTTTAGCTTTAAAGGTCCCTTCCACTTAAAATGTTACAAATTGCAACATTGTTGGCAATATCACAAACAAACGTGCTATCTATTGAAATTGAAAACAACTATTCTAATTTTGACATTCCATTTTAAAAAGTGTTTGTGTTATCACTAATATTAGTGGGTGACCTTTTGATATCAATTATTGGTGCTCTACTTGAAATGAACTCTAGAAGTCAAAAATGTCTAGAATAAATATGTTTCTTTGCAAAGTTTAATGATTCATTTCAACATAAAAGTGGATTTTTTAATAAGGTAAATTAGGTAATGGAAACTCGAAGGAGAAAAAAACTTCATGGTCTCATATCTAGTCACATATCTACTTTTACTACATCCTCAGTTCATCCAATTTAAACCCAACGATACTTTTTGAGGATGTTGTGAACCACCATATTGGTTCACCTTTTAGAAAATGAAAATTATAAACAATGTGGGTGAATTTATAATTCCAAAAGTATTAGTATTTTGGATTAAACTACAACTACCAATTAGAGAGTTCTCTATTAGATAGAAATGGAAACTTTGGGAGTGAAAACAAAGGTGAAAATCTAGCAAATGCAATTAGGAAAAGATAAAGGAAAAAATTCTAGATAAACAACAGGGATTTTAAGCTAAAAAGACTTTCAGTAAGATTTGGTGAGTAACCAAATTAGGCAAACAATCAAATGGTAATAAAATGAAATAGAAATACAACTAGGTAGGAAAATGAATTTCGAATCAAATACGAAACCAAAAAGATAACAAACACAAAAATACAAAACCAAAATGAAAACAAAATACTACACATAGGAATTGTGTTCAATGTAGAGCTTTAGACCTAATTTTGGCATAAACCAATGTGTTGAAACTATCCATACAAAGATGTGCCCTTTGTTGTACTAAAGGAATTCACCCATTTTCGACTAGCCTTTGATTCTCACAAGCTAGGTTGTTGTATTTCTAATCAATTGTAGTGTAGGTGACATCTCATGTAGAGTAGGACCAATGGAAACAACATAAATGTCCGGAAGGTATACATTGAATGCACACAATAATGACAACATGTGCACTGAAAGACAATGATCACTTACATCGATTTGTAACCAACCCATGGTTGGAAACATGTTTGCCTATATATCAAGAATGGGACAAATAGAATCTTCATGAAAAAATTCATGGTATTTTTGTTTATGAGGAAAAAAAAATTAAAAACTAGGAAATGCTTTCGAAATCTCTATTTCTCCACTTTGAGGAAATTTTTCCCTCAACCTTCTCCATGTCTCAGATAGGCTAATTTGCTTAAGTGGTCTGAAATGGGTGATAATCTTGATAATTTAAGTGAGCTCAATAAGAGTTGATTGCTTTACTTAATGTACTATACACTACTCTTTCATTTTCTACGTTTGTGAGTTCGTCAATGTAGACCAACAATCCCAAAACTGGCTAAATTTTGCTTTGTTGCTACTTAATTTTTCATGCCCTCAGTGTTCAATTCAAAAAAAATCTTCCATATATGAACATTTGGCTAATTTCCCTAAACCCATTCTGGGATCGCTGATGCAGACTTGCCCACTGCTTGTGATTCTACTCTTTCCTGACCAGTGATCCCAGAGGGAAATTAGCCACATGTTCAATTTGGGAAGATTTTTTTGCATTGAACACTGTGAGGGCATGAAGAAATTAAGTAGCAACTGAGTGAAATTTAACCAGTTTTGGGATCGTTGTTCCTGATGCTGCCGTCATGATAAGCATGGCCACTCCTCGTCTTCATCTCATCAAGCAGTGTTGGCGACAATGCATGCCTGCAATGTAATTTCCACTCTAAAGGCTTAAGCACTAGGAGAAGCACATGAGTTGTTGCCAATAATCAATGTGGGTATCATCAACAACCAAGTCCTTTTGCGCTGTCTAACTAATGGTATGTTTGCATTTGGTGTTAGAGAGTGTTGTTACTGAGGGTCTTCGAAACGAATTCAAGTTGCAAACATCACCCCTAATACCAAGTGTGAACATACCATTAGCACTTATGAAGTATCAGAACATTCTGAGGGAAACAACCATTGAAAGAATCAAGTACAATTATTGAGTAACAAATTAAAGTCTGGATTTCCAAGTGTAGAAATCATCAAAAATACATCAAACCAGGACACAGAGGTAGACTTTAGTTCCAGACACTTGAACTCCAAGACTCTTGTCCATTTATACCTTGACCCTTGAAGGGCTTGAAAGCCCTTTGCGGCCATATAATATAATATGAATTTGGTGGAATTTGATCATAAAAACATTGACTGAATACTTTTTAGTACAAAGTTAATTAATGATCATGATAGAGAGTATGTAAATAACAATGTATCACAATTTATACAATAAACCACAATTGAAGAGTTATAAGGCTAAATACAAGTTGTAAAGAGGGACCCCAAGGGCCCTTCAAGAGTTAACTTAGGCTTTTGTTTTTTTTGTTATGGTGAGATCTCTTGGACCTTGCATCTCCTTTTCGTATTTTTGATACCGTCATAAAGTTCTTCGTGAGGAGGGGTGCATGGGCTTTGTTTCTTGGCCTTTGGACCTACGGTGTGAAAGTTATTGAATTTCGAAGATTTCATGAGTTAACAAATAAACATATTACTTTTACATTTATTTTAATTGTGGCAATGGCACATGGCATGCTAGTCATAACTCAGTTTGCCCTTGCTTCCCAAAGAGTTTGCTCTTGCGACCCTTTCCAAAAAAATTCTAAGTGCATCCTCAATAAGACCAATATAAATGTCTAATTTTTCACCACCCGGTTTATAATTAGAGCTTGCAATTTCTATCATTGGAAATGCATTCAAAAGTACTTTGAATAGGTACAAGAAACCTCAAATTTGAGACATTGAACAATGAAAATAAATTGCTTCAAAAGCAAGCTAAAAAATAAAAATTATAGAAGCTTTTGTAAATCATGCTTACCAAAGCAAAATTTGGTTAATTTCACAATATTATGTGGTCAATATTCTATTATTCATATATCACAATCTCATAAAACAAAAAGGATGACTTTAGATTTAGGTTATGAAATAAAGAAAGAATGTAGAGGATGACACTACATAACATTGTTTACCAATGAGTTGGAGGGCTTTTGCATCCTTCAAAAGAGAACCCCTATTACAATGAACAAAATTGTCTTGTAAAGCTCCTGAACCACCCCCAATCCTTTCACAAATTGATAATCCCTCATAGGCATTTAGGGAGGCATAATACTTTCCCAACACGGGGGAGACTATGGCTTAGTTATATAATGTTATTTATAAGGTAGTAATTACAATTAAGTATACTTACTTATGGAAGTTTTTGTATTTATTTTTCAGAAATGTTTTCACATGTCTTCTATAAATCATGAAAATTTAAGATTTTTCTTTTAACAATTTGATTTATTTTGATTGATTAGTTAAAAAATATAACAATTATAATTTATTACAAAATTGGTGGAGATTTTCACATTGATAGATAACACATAGTTTCATGCAACAAAAATATATCATTAAATTCAAGTATGACTTAAAAAGGCTAAATTGAGCTCTTAAACAAAGTTTGACTACATGACAATCAAACTAAGGTGGACTAATACCTAATTGCACAAAACTTTCTGTTCTCCAACCCCTCAAAAATGGCCTTAAATGAACACTGAGAATCACCACAACTTTCTAGAAGCAACCAATGAGAGATTGAAAAGTGAGGATTTTTTCTGAGCAACCAATGAAAGTTGAAACTTCTTGTGCTTTAACCCCTCATGCCTAAGGCTTGAAGAAGTTTAGAACAACATTCCTTTTCAAGTGTTGTAGATATAATTTTCACTGAGTTATAGAGATTTTAACCTGGTACAATCTTATAGTGCACTTGTTGTAGATCACATGCTTCAAATTTGGTGTCATTTGGCCATATAGATTGCAAGATTGTAAAATTTTAGTGTTGAAAGAACATGTTGAAATTTTCCTAAAAACACATTTGGAGGCAAAATTCGGTTTCTAAATCTACTCAAATGAAGAAACTTTGAATTGCAAAGTGATTCAAAATTAGCATACAAACACATTGATGAAAAAAAATTATCATTCAATTGACTTATTGTGTCTACAAAATGGCTTTGAAATGTCAAAAAGTAGCAAAAATAGTTGCAAAAAACAAATAAAAATCTAAACATCCTTTTACTAAAGTGCTTCTTAGTCACTCATTACTTCTTTGATTGATATGAAATTTTACATACACAAACTATACTAGTACATGCAACTTTTCTAGGAACAAAAATTGGAAATGAATATTGTATGAAGAAGAAACAAGATGATGAAGTTTATTGTAATCCAAAAATGTTGAGATTTTGTACTTTGAATTGCCCCTAGAGATTCAAATCAACTTGGATGGACCTGAAAATTCTACTACATTAACTAGACTTCAAGGGGAACATAACTCAAAAAAGTTTTATTGAAAAAAAACTTTGGATGAAGGAGATAAAAGCCCCCGAAGTTGTAGCCATCAAATGTAGTTTGGTGAACTCAAATTGAACTTGTGAACTTCGATTGGTTTCCAAAAATTCAACACATCTTGTATTGATCTGAAAATTTTCCCACACAAACTAGAAGAGAGAGTGCAAATTTTCCAATAAGTTTTATTGAATTCGGACATCGGATGCAAAAGTTACAACACTTTGAATTTGACTTAAGGACACTTTTATCCCCTTTCGCGGTTAAGGGTATCCATTCAAGTGTTAAGTACAAGGTCTATCCTATGTTTTCAACTTAAAAAAATTTGTAAATATTACTAAAGTGTCACAAAATTATGAAGTCACTTGGGGTTGCATTTCGCTTGAGTTTGCTAATAACCTAATCAAAAGTTTTTGGTCATTTACCATTTGAGGTACTGGGCATAGAAAAAATTGCTTCTTTTAGGTGATGCTACATCATTCTAGTATTAAGTTGTCTGTAATCTTGTTGAGTCTTATGGACAATTGAAAAAAACCTCAAGGTTCCATTTGCATGATTATGCTTTTGAAAAATGTGTAAATATCATAATCTATGAACTTCAAAAATTAATTTAAAATAATAGATGTACCCAAACTGCCAGGCAGTACACTAAATCTTGCAAACGAAGTGGGCTCCGTAGGGGCATTTTGAGTTTTATTCGGGGATAAAAGTAAAAACTGCCCCCTATTTTGAGCCGTGTCTAGGGTATGTTCTAGTCCTCTCCTAGCTAATTTGGGGTCTCTGAATGCAAATATGAATTCGGGAATTTGCAAAAAGAATAATGTGCAAAAAATAAAAAATTCCTGTGTTTTCCCCATGATAAATCTGCCCCTGCTGGGGCCTACTTCGTTTGCAGGATTTAGCGTCCTCCAACTGCCAGTGCTCAAGGCTCTCATGTTCAGGTGGACAAGCGTACATTTTAGGTAAGAATCTATGAGTTTCATTATCAAAGTTGGAACGACGTACTAGTCATTTGGTGAACTTGCCACAAATGCACTCATATATTCGGGAAGAACCGGGCACTAGTTCAAAGGTAATTGGGAAAGAAACTAATGCCAATTTGGAGACCTCAGTCGGCACAAGAAACTGGTGAAAAAAAATCTAAAATTTCTAATTTGAGTAAATAATAGAGAAAAGAACCAGACTTTGTACTTGGAAAATCAATTCAATTTGGGAATTGAAGGAAAATAGCTCCTAGTAAAACTCACCAAACTTTCCAAATGTTGATGTCCTCGTAGAGCCAAAATGTCCACAATGGATATTTTGTTAACCCTTAAAGGACGGACTAGTGACCATGGAAATCAACCCTTTTGGACCCGTATAACATCATCTACTTAAAAAGTCAAAAATACTCATTGGAGGTCAAAGTACTATAGAAGATCTCCCCTTCCAAAGATGAATAGTTGTAGTTCTATCATACATAGAGAGATTCTTTGTCATCCATTGGACACTAAACATCAGTGTCAACGTTTATGGGTTAAAGTGGTGGTATTCCACAAACTTAGGCACCATGCGGTTGGAAACCTATACCTGTCCTAGAAAATGAATGGAAAAATGGCATGTGAATACCGCCATTTTAACGAAATATCTGTTCCACACTGTAAGCGTATTGGAATCCAGCACTCAAGATGCCACGGGTACCGAACGAGACTAGTGGAAACAACCAGTTGCCTTGGCATCCACTGCAGTTTCAATTCAGGTACAACTTCATGCTACTGCAGACTCGTCGACGTCAAGTCGGTATATATGAATCTCAACTCAATCCTCTCGTACATCCACCCCCTCCCACTAGTTCACAAACTGCCCAAATTAAAGCAGTTAGAGCAATCGACAGTCTGAGTACGTGCGCACTGTTCACATTTTCCCCAGGACTGTGGCAATTGTTGATCGATTGCTGTGATTAATTTGCACTTGTTGCTGAGCATTCAAGGCGCAGAGATGGCGAAAGTGCTGGTTGTGAAGCTGGGGTCTCAGGGACTGGAGGTTTCTGCGCAAGGCTTGGGGTGCATGGGCATGACCCAAGCTTACGGGACCTCCAAGACGCAAGAGGAAGTGACGGAGCTCATTCACCATGCGGTGGAGCAAGGCGTCACGTTCTTCGACACCGCAAACATGTATGGGCCACGAGTGAACGAGATTCTTGTTGGAAAGGTGAGCTCTCTGGAACGTCGGATGTGTTTCCATGGCGAAGTATGGAATCTTTAGTGTTAGCTATGGCCAATTAATGTAGCACGTTGAATTGAGTGACATAGCAAGTTGCGATGGAGCTCGTTTGAGTGCTGATCATTGCTCTGGATCATTTTTCTTTCCAGGCTTTGAAGGGGATTAGCGATAATGTGCAGATCGCCACAAAATTCGCGAATTACTGGGATGGGCAGCTATTGAAAGTGCGAGGGGATCCGGAGTATGTGCGAGAGCAGTTTGAAAAGGCTGGGGGTGGACTGCATCGACCTTTACTATCAGCATCGGGTGGATGACAAAGTCCCCATCGAAATCAAGGTAAGCGATTGCATGCAAGCGATAGATTCCTCAATCCTTGCTTGGAGAATTATTTTGAATGCATCGATAGAAGGTGTTTGCAATCTACTGGTCTACAAGGTGTCAGTGTCCAGCCGTTCAATTCGTGCATTGTCATCCGAATGTTTCTAACTCGATGATCGCAAACGTCGGAGTTACTGATCGAAGAATACTTAGGCACCTGTTGATCGTGAATGTGAACCTGATGTGACGAAACAAGTCCTACCACACTGATACTGTAATGCGCTCGAGGAGATCATGAAAATGTCAATTGAAAGGGTTCCAGACATGCGCGATCTGATTGCATCCAATTGCGATAATGGCTGATACGTGGGCACATTGAATGACAGATCGGCGCAATGAAGGAATTGGTGGAAGCCGGAAAGGTGAAGTATTTGGGGTTGTCTGAAGCTTCTGCTGCGGACATTCGACGCGCACTCGCCGTGCATCCCATTTCGGCGGTGCAATGCGAATACTCCCTTTGGACCCGCGACGTCGAAGAAGATATCATTCCCATTTGCAGCTAAGGGAAGCCGAGTCGACTTATATCAGCTTCGCGAGGAGCTCGCATTATTGCACTACCAATTCTAGAAACAGAGTATTTCATCTCTGCCGTCTTCTTGTAAATTTTTCTTTTTGAATCTGAAGCCGAGCCTGGGCAATTGGTTGCAGGGAACTGGGGATTGGAATCGTACCTTACAGTCCTCTGGGACGAGGATTTCTGGCGGGGTTTAAGGTGGGGCGACCTCGGACGGATCCGGGGGATATAATTTCCGCGCAATGCTGCCGAGATTCCAGGGCGAGAATCTGGCAAAGAATGAGGGGCTCCTTGCTCGAGTTGAAGCCATTGCGAAAGCCAAGAAGTGCACGCTGAACCAGCTTGCACTGACGTGGGTGCATCACAAAGGCGCCGACATGGTTCCCATTCCAGGTAACCATCAATGCAGTCCCTGAGTTGGTCTCTGTAGACGAATTCAATCGATCCCAAGTTACATTCAACCTTAGGGTTTTCCTTCTCAGTAATTATAACATTAGTAAGGAAACCATCAATTATTTAGTTAATGGCCTGCACTAAATGATTTCATGGTCTTTCTGAATCTTCAGGGACGACGAAGATCGTCAACTTGAACTCGAACATCGGTGCGCTGGGAGTTTCGTTGTCAAAAGAAGACATGGAAGAGCTGGAAGCAGCTCATGTCCATGAGATTGCTGGGGATCGATATAACGAAGCCTTCATGGAGAGAACCTTCCGATTTAACAGCAGTACTCCTCTGGAGTCTTGGAAGCGAACCTCGGAGTAGGGCAAGCTAGAGTTGTTGGAGATCATTAATTTTCTTGTTTCTTGCCCATGGCACCATCTTTTATGCTCATCTGGAAATGTACGCGCGTATGTATTCATTCTCATTGACATGACGCAAGCCTGAGATTCTCTCTGTACGTAAAGTTAAGCAAGATAATGTAGTACTGGAGTAGTGTTAGAGAGGCGGCCTTGAAGCTGGATTGTGACGGTTGTTCTTGAACTTATCAATAGAGACTTGGCCCGAGAAACGGTTGTACCACTAAAGACCATAGAGAATTCGACAGAAAAG
Organism: Straminergon stramineum; assembly: GCA_963920665.1. Taxonomy (NCBI): domain Eukaryota; kingdom Viridiplantae; phylum Streptophyta; class Bryopsida; order Hypnales; family Calliergonaceae; genus Straminergon; species Straminergon stramineum. The sequence continues at coordinate 1,689,992 of OY987263.1, forward strand.
TCCAGCTGAAGGGGGTTACGTGTCGAACACTTGAGGACAGATCTTGCATAAAGCCGACTTGATCTCCCACCCACCCACACCCGTAACTTAGAACTAACTAGTCACATAGACCGGTGATTAAACACTTTGAGCCTTGGTTACGTAAACAGGAGAGACGAGTCTTAGAATTAAGAATGCATCAAGCCACCCACGAACAGCTTATCAGTATGTAGCTTAATATGTAATTTAGTTTTGACATAATTATGGACTTAAAAAATGCAGAATTACGTTACGCAGGATTCTCGGTCTGGAGACGCATATTGCTTACGGATCAAGCTAAATAAAATACTTCGAACCATTAACATTTGATGATCAGGTTCGGTGCCTGGCGGCAACTGATCCCACGCACGGTAGGCCGAGCTACAGGCACCTTCGACGTCACGCAGCCAATCGGAGCAGACATTGCCGAGGAGGGTCTCCAATAACAAAAGATAAAGTGAAGTGCAATGCAAGTAACTGCCGATTCAGTAGTCCCCCGTCCCCTCCCTTCCAGGTATAAAAGGCGAGGACCTTCACCTCTTCTCCTCTTTGCTCTTCTTCTCTTCTCCTGTCTGCTCTCCTGCTCATCCTCTCTTCCTCTCTTCCTAAATTTTAGTCCGCCACCTCCTGCAGCCCTCCAAGCTTCGCTTCCTCTTTTTTTCCTTTCAAAAGACTACCTTCCATTCTATACACGATGGTGAAGAACTGCACGCGTTGCTACCACTGCGGCTGCGAATCCGTTGACAACAAATTCAAGTATTATAACAACGGAAAGCGATCCCAACCGCGGTACCAATGCAGCAACTGCCAAAAATTATTCACCAAGGGCTCCCAGGGCTATCCTCAGGGCAGGTCCTATGCCAAGAAGCGGAACGTGGACCCCCCAGAACTGAAGGGCTTGCCGCGAGAGTGTCGCTGTTGCGGCGTGGCTGACAATGCACCCTTCAAATACTATAACAACAAGAATCTCTCGCAGCCGCGCTTCAAGTGCTTGAGCTGCGGGCAACAATTCCAAATGCGCTTGATGGGGACTGGCGAGGAAAGGCGTCTGGTGCACACCTCGTCGTACCAAAGGCCACCCAGCCACCCGAAGTTGGGCCTGGCAGCAAACTCTAAGTACGCATCCAGCTCTGCTAACGAAATTTGCGCGCAGACGACTGTGGATCCCCGGATGCTTGTCCTTGAGGAGGTGAAGGATTTTCCGTTTTTGAGTGTTGAAGATTCTCGGTATTTGGATTTAATCGAGTCTGGTTTGAAAGACGAGAGTGAGGCTCCCCCACCAGCGGCGGTGTTGAGGCTCCAATTGTGGGCCTCGAAGCTGCCTCGACATGTTGCCGCTAGAGGATGCCATTTGAAGCACCATCATGCTCGTTCGCACTAGCCTAGAGTCAGTCTCGCTGCAGTTAGCAGCCAAAAGTAATGTCAGGTGTTCCAAATCATGCCACGTGAAGTGGAAAAATATATAGCTCCCATGGACGTTTATGCTTGACTCTGTTCACGTGTCGTAATCTCCTATTTATTCATGTACTGTACATATCCATGAATTGGAATTATCATATTTAAGTCTCCTTTTGACTGCATACCACCCTATGTACGTACCTGTTTGTGGCTGATGATCATTGTCCACTGGAATCAGTAATCATGCTGAGAACTTCTTTGTTGTTTGATTGAAATTGCTGCACACTGAGTTGTTGGAATCTTGTCCTCAATTGCTTCATCACGAATTGCATGTCGTAGAATGAATGTTCCGCCAGTTTCGGCAACCCTACTTGGTATCAATTCAACAAAATCTGGTCTATTGTCAGATGTTTGAGTGAGTGAGTAAAAATGTTTACCCAAGTTTGAATCCTTGCACGAAAAATTTCAGGTCTACCAGGTGTAATTGATAGGCTTACCTTGGCAGTGAATGCATGCATTTCATTTGGTTTCTTTCACATGTAGTTGCTTGCACTGATTCATTCTACCAAAAGCTATTTTCAGTAGTTGCACATATATCCCAGCTCACAATTCTGCAATCAATCTTGCGTATTCTTTATTGAGGTCAGAGTAACTAAGTATGTCTCTTTACAAAGAATGCTCGATCTTCAGTCTTTCATTACTCTTACTAGCTTATCCAAGTAATCATATTGTTTACTATGAGCATGAATGTGTACATTGTACAAACATTGAAGAATCATCATGTGTAACGGTGTTTCGTTATAACACCTACACCTAAGAGCGCACGAATAAACTCTATGGCATGATCTGTATGCTCTAGAAAATGAACAACAATTTTTGCTCATTAGTAAAGGACTATGAATCAATATACAAGTGGTTCCATAATTTGTGGACATATTGTGAATTAGTTACAAATTTTCAGAGATGCAAAGTGTTGGGTGCTAAAAGTGTCATGTAGGTGATACCAAAATGCATTTGTTGCACATCAAGAAATCACACTAGTAGTATTGAAATAGGACATAAGAGAGAAGTTAAAATAATCTAGAAGTTAACCAAAAATCGTTCACTTGTGAGGTTGCCACCTCCATGGTGCTATAAGTAGAGTTGCACACTTTTCAAAATGGCCCTTAACTACACCTTACAATTGTCTTCATAATGAACACCATTTTCAATACCCTCCTGTTGTGTTTCTATTCAAAAAGAGGGGTTGATTTTGAGGAGTGCTCCATTTTAGATGTAATTACCTTAGTGAGTCTCATCTTCAATTCAATTCGAACTTGCCTAAAATTCATGATTTAAAATAAGCAATTCAAGATAGGAAATTAAATTTTGCCTTATTATCCAACTAATATGTTGTTGAAGCACTATCAAAGGTTGTTACATTTTAAAAATCTAGCAAAATCTACCCTGCTTTGAAACTAATGGATCAATATGACTTCATTTTGGCAAATCTAATTTTGAAGTAAAGTCAATGCAATTTGGTGACTTTACATACTTGCACATTTGTAATTTTAGAAAAATATGTATTCTAGTAACACCAAATCCAACCCTTAGATAGGACAACAACAATTTGATAACTTCTCTCCATAAATTAGAATAACTTTCATCTAAGTAGTTAGGAGGATGAAACTTAAGTTTCAATTTGTTTATCATGCTAAAAGTGGACGTCGGAGTGCTTGGGATTTAAACTATATATTTAGCTTCTCAAAGCCTCTTCGTAGCCCCCTAGGATTTCTTAGTGCCTCCTAATGGCTCTTTGTTTTTTTTAAGAAACTTCTAGACATTGTAATTGTATACATTGAAGGCAAGATGAGGGAAACATCAATCTTGCCACTATAGGTCTTGAAAATCTCCATTGGAACCTTGTTTGCATTAGAAAAATTTTAGACTCTCTAGAGGGCTGCCAATATTTGACACGCTAGTAAATTTTTGGAGCCTACTAAGCTACTTAGAGGAGGGAATTTTTGACAAATCAAAGATTCACCTTATGTGAATATCGGGAGTTCTAAGAAGTATATTTTAGTTTTTTATTCCGCAATTGTCAGAGAAAGGTGCTTTGGGGGTGCTTTCAAATATAAAAACAACACTTGTCACAACCCTAACTAATAGTACTTGAGAATGAATGCTTTGACATTTGGGAGTGACAAAGTGTAGAAATAGGGGAAAAGTTCCTCAGACAAAATAAATATAATGCACTAAGGGGCCCTCTCAGCACTTCCTGGTAGCCATATGGAGAGTCCACAATTTCTATAATGATATTCTTTTTGAATCCCTAAATGTCCAAGGTCTTCTTTGGGCTTCATGGGATTTGCTTCGAATTAAACAAATTGCCAACATTTTGATAAGTTTCATCAATTTTTTTGGAAATTGTAATTGCACAATTTCAATGTAGACCTAATAAGGATTACATAGGAAAAGAACATATAAAAATACCACTTCTAATGTGTGTTTTTCTCAAAGATCCAATGTGTTTAAGGCTCATTTCCAAGAGCACTCAACACTAGAAAATCAAGATTTGCATGAATTCTTGAATAGAATCATTATAAACATTCATTTTAAAAGTTTTAATTTTTTATGCTAAAACTAAACTTCAAGAGGTATTTGCTCAAAACTAAAATACTAAATATAGTAATTTTGAAGAATTTATTTCATTTTAATGTTTTTTGACACCAAAATATAGTGCCTTAAGCATTTAGGGATTCATACAAATGTATCAGGAAACATTTTCATTTCTCTCAATTTATATCTTAATTAGTTTAAGTCAGTCAAAATAATTGGCCTAGGTTTACAAAGTTCTCTATCAATTCCTTGTTTACTTCAAACCTAAGTAGATCTCACCTCCACACTTCCACACTCTTTGTTGATACCTTGTTTTGTTTCATCTCTTGCTTACCTTCACACTTTGTTAGTCCTTATTGATACCTTGCTTCACATGATCTTTAGTCATATCTTACCTCATATTCCAATAGTCCCTTCTAATTCCTTGCTTTTCTACTATTTGATTTATTTGTCATTGATAATTCAATAAATTCAAAATTTTACATGAGAAACAAAATGAAATTTATCTGAAAAAAATATTTTATTTTTTACACTCAACACTTTTCACAATGACCTCCAAGTCAACTAAATGCTATCAAGCTAAATTTAACATTTACATAATTCATTCATAATTTTGTTTAGTTTTACATGTATGAAACTTTCTTTTTTCTGTAGACCTTGTAGACCTTTTTTTCACATTTTTTGGTAGAAAAAACAGATTACTTTGATTTTGTAAAACATATTGTGTGAAGAAAAATGAATCAATTCTACTGATATCTATTGTAAACATATAATCTCATATTTTTACCAATACTGAAGGTTGAAATTAAATATTCTCATTTCTGATTTTAATTTGAAAATATTTTGAAAGTAGACAATATGAATGAAAACATACAATAATATGCAATTTGGATTTCAACACATGGGGCTTGCAATTACAACAATTTATTGAATTTTTGGAAATTTATATTTTACAAATGGAGAAGAAACTCAACTTGTTGAACTTCATTTTCTTAATTTAAGACACATGAAAAAAGTGAATATTTTGAAAGTATTGACAATTGAGTTTAACCAATGTGCGTCTAGTTCTTGGATGCAAAGAAGTTCACCTAAAGAAAATCTTAACTACTTCTATCGGTCACATATTTCTAAGAAATACCACAATTTTCTAAAATACTTGATAACAACAAAACTTCTGAACCCAAAGCAGGTGTTACGCCTAAAATTGTGCTAATTCTCATGATACATACATATGACTGAAGGCTCTCCTAAAATGAGACACAAGCTGGTCTTCTCAATGACACAAATATTGTAAACGAGTTTGGTAGTAGTCTTTGCTTAACCCTATAAGGACGCGCCCCCCATGACCAAGGTAGTGTCCAAAATTCTCCTATTATCGGACCAATAGGGTTAAAAGAGTGCTCAAAAGTGTTATTCTTAACCACCACAAAATTATGACTTGATACCACCTTGGATGTCAGACCCCCTCACCTGATGTCTTTCATCACTTCATCATTGCAGTCTGCTAAAGTTATTATTCACTTCACACCTCTATCTAAAAAAATATCGGTTACATGTAAGGCACCCATTCAAGTCAAATAGTTATTAAGCTTTACTCATTAATCACCTTTCTGTTTTAACCAAGGACATCAGCTTGGCAATTGGTGGGCGATCCATCAAGAATTTCTTTCCAACTTCAGGGGCAAATTCAATCGAGAACGCAGGTCCAAACAGCCAAGCTACAGCAGCTCCCCCAAGCAGTCCTCCAACCTACACGCCCAATCCAAGTGCATTGGCAACTGTCATTAACGATCCAGAATACAGGTACAATGAACCGATGCTAAATGCAGATTCTACTGAAACATTCTGAACGAGGTAGTCACTGAGTCCAAAACCATATGGACTTTCCATCAACTTGAGTTGAGATGTATCATCTATAGGGTTAGGTTTCAAAAGATATACTTACGTGGCCCCAATTATCAATTCTACTGTATAGCAAGCCAAATCCCTGCCACAAGGAGCCCACGTCAACACATAAATTCTCTTTTCATAATCCTGAACAACTCCCATGGAACTAGTTGAAATTTTGCAGAATGGTAATTCAAAACCAACTGGAATCGCTATAGACAGACGATACAGACTGCACCCCCCTTAAGTTATTACCAAATTGATAGCAATGATGCGCCCCACTTGAGCTAGGCTTTGATCGCCACCAGGCATAAGAGATTTATGCCGTGCTAGGAATACAGCCAATGCTCCAACCTGACAATAACCATAATTCAGTGACAAATTTCTCAACCTCCAACATTAAAACTAGTAATCGTGCTATAATTAAGAAGGTGAAAAGTAAAAACACATACATTTGGGACTTCCACAGAGGTGACTTCTTGTGAAGAGCTAGAATAACACAAACATGTTTCTGACAAAGACGAAATAGGCAATCCAATTTCGATCATTAGAAGATACCAATGGCCACAGAACTCCAGGTCATATGGGTGAATCAAAATACTTACAAGACCGAATATTGCTCCTGATGCACCTACTGAAGGCGCTGTGCAAAACGTGTAACTCAACCCACTACCTGCCACTTGCATCATCTGCTCAGTACCAAGATCAAACCCAAGTTCCCATTGCAAGATTCCACACGTAAAATACAAAGACAAAATGAAACTGACAAAATAAGTAACATAACTACTATTTCTAGTTGAGGTGGCGGATGAATTACTTGCGAGAGCAGAAAAACCATAAACTGCAAGAAATCGCTTTCCTCCACTCAGTGATTCCACTGTTGGACCAACGGAGTTTAACGAATAAGAATTCACCTGCATCAGTGTATGCCACATACTTCAACAACTTGACTAAACAACACGGATCATAATTCCTCAGATTTGATGTAAGAACAATATGCCGAAAACAAATAAGAATCACAAAATATCATCAGCTTTTGAACTCTGCGATTAATAAAGGAATGCTTTGGGAAACAGTGGTGAATACCAGAAGATGCAAAATGTCGGCATGAAGCAACGAATATGTGACAAGCCTCCACCATTGACCTTTATCTATCAAGCTGTTCACCTGCTTGAAAACAACAGGTACAGATTGATAGAACTGTAGAAAATTTCTCCAGATCTTGAATAGATTTGTCTAGCTGTATCCTCAAACCAAGGCTCTTGGCTGGCACACCACTAATATTCTCCATCGATTCTGTAAATAGCACCAGAAATGAACAGTAATCACCTTGGCTCCTAGTAAAAGCAGTTCGCCATGTGACGCTATTTGAGCCCCGAACACTCTGCAAGCAACTTTTGATCATCAACATTCGATGAAGTGAATTTCTCCCGTAGGAAGAAAAAGTAGCCAAACGATATCAAATCTACAGTTTCCATCGTCCATTAATTGAGAAAGCAATTACAGACTTGACTGCTTGGAGGTTCACTTCACGCCATAAATGCAGATGTACGAAGTAGCAACTGTGCTTGGCAAGGCAAAATTCCACCAAGAATTCTAGTCACAAAGTCTGTCGAAATATAAACACATCGAACCAGATCCAATTTCTTTCCCACGATAGCAGCCTTGTAAGTCGGGACGTGGAGTTCCTTACACAAGATTCACACCAAGAATGATATTGGTCCACATGCGGCTTCTGGAGCCAATACCGAAGCCCGAACTCCTAGGAACAGAAGATGACCTGTCTTCGCCACCCGTTGATGCTGCCGTAGCAACGGAATTCCTGCGTCCACTCTTTTTCCTCCCTTCGATGAACCTGATTATGGAATTCCACGGCAAGGAAATGCCTGAAACCAAAACTTGAGCCCCGGTCTCAGTAAGTCTCAGATAACCTGCATTCACCTCCAGAGGCACTTGCAAACAGCTCTCCCCAATTGCTCCGGACACCTGCTGCTGCTGTGGTAGACTTCGACTACCAAGCTCCTGCAAAACCACGAGACGCAGCCCTTCAATCCTGTTCTAACGAACTCAAAAGAAGTGACACAACCTGGCCAAATAACTCTCGACACACATGAGCCATTTTCCAGACAATGTAAAGGAACCTGTCATCTGAATGCAAACCTAATCTAAGTGACGCTGACATGAGGTGAACTCGACTGGATCCTCTTGTACGTGCAGGATTACATAGCCTGACCCAAGATATGGAGGATTATGAATTCGGTGTGGAGATGTGAGGATTGCATGATCCACATCGCGAAATACTAACTACTGTCAAAAAGTAATCGCCCCAGACGATATGCCACTGATGAAGGTCATGGCAGAAAGTAGTGTGCCTTTAAGGAAGAGCGTCTGGCACCGCATGCAAATCCATACCAACAGGCTCAGGACAGACAGAGGAACTACAGAACAGCAAAGTCAAGTCAAGTCAAGCCCTCCGACATAGAAAGAGAACCCTAACCCACTTGGAAGGGCTGGAGAATACTGGATAAAGCCCAGTGGCGGAGCTGCAAGGCGCCGGCAATCAGAAATCCGGAATTGGAGACGGATACCGCCAGGGCTCCGGAGGTCATGTTAGCTGGGAAGCGCGCACTGGCGCTAGAGCTCCGCAGCCTTGCCTGGCCGCACATCTGGCCGCCTAATGCTGCCATCCAGTCGGGACTCCTGCCCATGCCCATCGCCCCGCTGCCCATGGCCATGGCCACACGGTCACCGCCACTCTGTGCTCGTGTCTGAACCCTAAACCCAATTCAATTCGACCGCATCAATCTCGACCACCGCACCATCGCCAGGAACAACAACCCCTGCAGCAGCAACATCTCCATCTCTAAGTTCATAATTTTACCGTCCTGACTTCCACATGGAGAAACCTGTCAGGGCGCTGTGCGGACAATGGCGGTGTGTCGGCGCAAGAACAAATTTATAGCGCAGCAATGTGAAATTAAGCCCGGCAGAGTAGTAGCGGCAAACTGCACCTGGTTGAAATTGCGAATTACTTGCGAAAAAACTAGTCAAGAAATAGTCTGTGGCACGGATATTATTACATTCGATGTAGCGAGTGCTTGCGTGGCTTACTAATTGTCTATGTGGAGTTATCACCCATTTATGTTGCCCCGGTCCTCTGGAGCTGTAGGTTGAACTGGCACTGTTTTGCTTGTGGTGCAGTGTGATGAAAACGTAGAGTCTATTTTCAAATTATGTAATATTTATACATTGAAACCATAAGAATATGCATCAATTTGGATTTTGTTTGCTTTAAAAATCGGTCACTATCAGTCATTGCTCACGTGACATAGAGATCGAGTTACCTTCAGAAAAACAGAAGGTGGTCAAATTGATATCCCCGCCCGAGCTTCTAGCTGCTTGACCTCCACGCAACCCCGCCTCTCACACGCGATTCCGCTTCCTGCTAACCCCTCGACCTGCTGACAATCCACAACCCACAATTTAAACTCTTCCGAATCACAAGGTCAGTACTTTTCGAGAACTTCACAAATTGAAGCGTCCGTCTTCGTTTTCAGCAGCACTACAGGCCATATAACGAACTCGCAAACAACCATCCGGAGCAGTTTCGAAAATTTCCAAAACTTTAGTACATTGATCAAAATTCAGGCACGTTGAGGAGATGATTCAGGCTCATAGTTACCTGCACGAATCACGAGCGCGCTAAAAGCAGTCGATGATGCGGACGCGCATGGAGACGCGCTGTAATCGAATTCTAAAGAGTAAGAGCTTGAGGCGTGTTTGATCAAGGAGCCATCCAAATCCTCTAGAAGTCCAAGATGAATAGATTGGCCGGGGACGGATGCTTCGTTTTGCCATTCATCCATTTTTCTGATGGGTTCATTCATCCATTTTTCATTCACCCTTTAGTGCAAGTCTCAGTGGATTCAGTAGGGATGGTATTTTATGAAGGTGCGTTTTCCTCACCAGTACATCTAGAACCTCCCTTAGTGCATGGTGCCAGGACTATGCACTAAAAGAAGTTTATGCATTTATAGAGGTCGTAGGACCATAGTGTCTTTTCATCTTGAATCATGCGCATGAACCACCTATTCTCTACACGCTCTCAATGCATAAATGCACTAAAGGAAGGTGCACTAAGGGAGGTTCTACCTATATTAGGATTTACACAAAATATAGGCTCTCCTTTGTAAAGAGGATTTACACAAATTTTTCCGATTGGTCAAATATAGAGGGTTGCAAATGCGATTTGCCAAGGCCTCTGTTATTTTTATTTTGTCTTGGATGGGGTTTATTTTGATGTTCCAATGTCTAAATTTGAGTTTTATTGGGTCTATTCAAAGTACTTTTGGATATGCTTCCAATGATAGGAACTTCTAGTTCTAATTGTAAAGTAGTAAAAAAGTTAGAGATATATTTGGCAAGCTTGCATGTTGGTTCCGTTAATTATGCCCTACCATGAACATATTCTTGTTATAGTGCAACTATAGAAAGACCACTTTGCCCTCCCATTCAAGAATATTGGAGAGTGTCTCAAGTGGATAACATCCATGCCTTTCCAAAAATAGTATGCTTGCTACTCCTTTTGTCTCTAAATAAATCCAGGGTTTCCATATATACTTGTCCCAAATGAAATTTGTTGTGGTGCAAGAAATTGGCCCGACACTACTTGATTAACAACAACTTAAGTTAGACGGCACAACTTGAAGCAAAAGGATCTAAAGATAACACTATATAACAATTTGATCCTTGCATGGGCACTTGAAATGCAACCTCTAACCAAACAAAGGCAAAGAATTCAACCGGCAAATGTATAAAAACCACTACTAACAAATCTCTTGTTCAGAATCTCCTAGAGTTGAATCATGAGACATTGTTAGAATCGAATATAGAAAACATCAATAGATGTTATTGCACCAATGTTGCTTGGAAAATGATCAAAATTAATACCACTAGAGTAGTTTCCCAAAGGGAAAAATTTGTCACTTTTGATGCTTGTTTTCAATATGCACCGTTCCACTATTTACTTTCACTCTTTCACACCTAATGGAGTTTATTAGAAGCTACATTAACTATGCGATCCCTTGAAAATAGGAACAACTTACATGTTAATCTAGCCATTTCCCCGTAACCCCAAATTTATTTCGGGACAAAGAGAGTATATCATCCAACCATGGATTATTAGAAACTATTTATAGAAATAAATCATTGTGAACTATTTGCATTTGATCTTGAATTGGGCATGGATAATGTGTAGCTATGGTAGAACTGCCCATTACCAGATAGAAGCCATGGTCAATACATAGGTAATGGAAAATTCAACAGAGAGATGACTGATAGGTAACCATTAAGTTTTCGGTTTCCCACCATCTTGTAGCCATCACAGGAATGACACATGTGCTTCGTTTTTAGAGCCCAATTAGTCTTTAGATGAGCAATGATGGCAGAATCTACATATGGGGGATGGGAGCAGGCCAACTTTGGGCTTCTGAAATTCATAACAATTTTAATTTAAGGAAAAAAATTACGAAACTTTGGCAATGCTGATGATTTCTATCTGTCCACAGGGCTATAAATTAAAATTGCCTTCTACAACTCCAGACCATGCACAGATTCCTTAAGTGGTTGGTCATGGGCGGTTCTACTATAGCTAGGAAGTATTCAAACTGCCCATGTCACCAATAAAGAAACAAGACATGAATTTGAGGCATTAAGGTCAGAAATTCAAAACCAAAGCAAGAAAACTTCAACAAAAGGCTTGTGTCCATATCATGGCATGGAGACATAGTATCTAGGGAGTTGTAACAGATGAAGCATCAAGGTTGAGGTACTTGCAAATTGAGTTTAAATTACCTAGCACCCCACTAGAGAATGGATTGCCTTCATTCCATACTGAGGCAATTCAACAATTGATCACCTCAGTACTGCTGCTATAGTCCAGGGTTGATCGCCACAATTCATTTCCACAAATTGAAAATTTTCAAGATGCCACTATGAAACCTCCAACCTACATCTGTTCCAGTTGTCTTAGCAATGTGCCCTTGCCAATACATCTGTGGAAGACAATCCTGATACGGGTGAATACAATACATGGATACTGATGAGCCTACATAGTAAGACTAGCACAATTAAGTTGATGCCAATTTTGGACACTTGACCCGAAGTGGAAGAGCGCAGATGCATCGGCTTCTTTCTTATGTGTGTCATTGACGATCAAATTCAATATGATCCCGGGGTCTGCAATTACTAACGGTATCAACCGCGGAATTCATTTCTGCATCCACAATGCAATTCAAGAAGCCTAAACCCCAAACACATACGACACTTTGGAAAAATTTGAAGGATGTAGGACTCTGAAATCAATCATTGAGATAGAATCTAGGCCATGGTGCCAGTATAATCGCAATTGCACCAGAGATCAAACGGTCCAGAACCCATATTTGAGGTGCGATGGAGTATCAACCTCGGTATTGACAAATTCAGGTTGTGCCCGCCAGGTTTGGTGCCGACCCACGCCCAACAAGCCATATCCACCACAGCCCACGCACAGACCGGGACATCGGAGCAGTCATTGCTCACCACCACTATTTGCCCTGCGTCATAAAGTCACAGAAAGTTCAAACACTGCTAGTTTTAAGTTTTAGTAAACTTGCCCATCACCACACAGACAAAATTCAAATCCTTCTCCACATAAATATAGATATAATTTGCATGTTTTGAAATTTGGCATGATTATTAACCCTTGAACTCCGGGCTAGTGACCATGGAAATCAGGCATTTTGGAACCATGTTACATCATTCACTTTAAGAAAATAAAAAATACTCTTTGGGAGTCAAACTAGTGTAGATGATCTCCCCTTTCCACCCCTAATTTTGAGGATGAATAGTTTCACTTCTATCCTACAGAGAAGAATTCCTTGATGTTCATCAGACAAAAACCGGCCGTCGCGTTGTTTAGGGGTTAAATGTCACGTTAACATTCACCTTCAAAAAACAAAATGCAAAAAGATTTATTTCAACAAATTTTATTGCAATTGAAAGGCGATGAAGCTAAAATCTAGTTGAGGGAATTCTTCTCTATCTTTTGGTTGTCCAATTGAAGCAAACATCACCCAATTCAATGCCCCCTTGCATAGACGTTGCTGAAGAGGGTATTGATTTCCCAATGAAAATATCCATACCTCAAGTTAAGTTGTTTGTTTGTTTGTTTGTTATGTTGAGATCTCATGGACTGCACGTCCCCTCTTGCATGCTTGATACCATCAGAAAAAACTCCTCAAGGAGGGGTGCACAGACTTGGTTTTGCGGCATTTGCACCTACTACGTGAAACATATTGAATTTCGAAGTTTTTATGAATTACAAAATTACAAAAATTAACTTTTACTTTGGTTTTAGCTCTGGCAACGGCAGAGGGCCCACTAGTATTAAGTGAAGTGCAATGCAAGTAACTGCCGGTTCAGAGGTCCCCCGTCCCCTCCCAGGTATAAAAGGCGAGGACCTTCAGGGCTCTAGGCTATTCTTCACCTCTTCTAGGCTTCTGCTCTTCTCCTCTCTGCTCATCTGCTCATCCGCTCTTCTTCTGTTCCTGAACTTGAGTCCGCTACCTCCTGCAGCCATCCTGTGGATTAGCTTCCTCATTTTTTCCTTTTAAAAGACTACCTTGCTTGCTATACACGATGGTGAAGAACTGCACGCGTTGCTACCACTGCGGCTGCGAATCCGTTGACAACAAATTCAAGTATTATAACAACGGAAAGCGATCCCAACCGCGGTACCAATGCAGCAACTGCCAAAAATTATTCACCAAGGGCTCCCAGGGCTATCCTCAGGGCAGGTCCTATGCCAAGAAGCGGAACGTGGACCCCCCAGAATTGAAGGGCTTGCCGCGAGAGTGTCGCTGTTGCGGTGTGGCTGACAATGCACCCTTCAAATACTATAACAACAAGAATCTCTCGCAGCCGCGCTTCAAGTGCTTGAGCTGCGGGCAACAATTCCAAATGCGCTTGATGGGGACTGGCGAGGAAAGGCGTCTGGTGCACACCTCGTCGTACCAAAGGCCACCCAGCCACCCGAAGTTGGGCCTGGCAGCAAACTCTAAGTACGCATCCAGCTCTGCTAACGAAATTTGCGCGCAGACGACTGTGGATCCCCGGATGCTTGTCCTTGAGGAGGTGAAGGATTTTCCATTTTTGAGTGTCGAAGATTCTCGGTATTTGGATTTAATCGAGTCTGGTTTGAAGGACGAGAGTGAGGCTCCCCCACCAGCGGCGGTGTTGAGGCTGCAATTGTGGGCCTCGAAGCTACCTCGCCGCTGCCGCTAGAAGCTGCTACTGAAGCAATTATGTAGTCGTTGAAGCTAGTTTGTGATGGCTTTGCCATAACTACGACATGCCGCAATGCAATTCCTAATTTTTAAGCTGGCATGATATTATAGTTATATGTTACAGACAGAAGAAAAAGTAAACTTGTCATCCAACATTTGCAATAAATCTGTGACCGCCCTGAATTACTTGCGCTTCTCTCTCCAATTAGTTGGTAGCCAACTATCGGTTCATTCCCCACGAACACTCCACCTCTCACCGACGGGTCGATCATACAGTATTAGCACCCGCGCGCACATGATCACTCAGGCAACTTCATTGTTTATATTAACTGTATCTGAGGATTCTGAGCTCAAAGTTTACCAGATCTAGAGGATTCCTGATTATGCCAGACCACGGACAGTTACTCACGTAACGCTCTATGAAGAAACAATCGAAAGTTAACATCCAAGCTTCGATCCAGGCCAGCCAAGCTAGCTTGAAAATAAGTCTAAAATTTCTTCGTGATCACGGGTTGTACTGAACACTGACCGCCTATGAGGATTAAATTATGTCTGTACACATTAATCCTTCAGAATGAACATGGCCAAAAATGAAATTATGTCGCTTTAGTTCGAGCAAACTTCAAATTATAAACAGAAGCTAGTTACTGGCACTTGGTTTAACCCCTAAAGATCTTTCAAATCCAAATCCAGAACAGTTTTAGTTTTGGTGACCTTAAGTGAAGTAGCAAAAGTTGGTGTTTTGCATGCATAGATCTTACGCACGCACTCCCTTGAAGACCTTAATTGTTTATGTCATGAATATTGTAATACAAGTCAAGAATGAAAACCTACAAAATTGGAATTTCTTCCAAATGCAGGAAATTTTATTTGCAACTCTTTTTGTCCAAAGTGTTGTTTTTGTGCAATTTTGAGAGTATTTTCTTAATATTTTTGAGCCAAGGAAATTCAGTGGTTAAGATATGTCGATCAAGCAACAATACGTATTGGAACAAAATAATGTAGAATCTAACCATGTCAATAAATCTTTATCATGATTTTTACAATTTAAATCTGGACTGTGGAGCTGATATATGCTGGAAACTTTCTTGCATGGCAAAGCTATGAAGCATAAGCATGTATCTGATGACGCCAAGGCAAACTAGTTTGTCCGTTTTCCGATTAAAGCCATAATTTTAAAAAGTCAATGAAAAACAAATTAATTCATGTACTCCACTAAAATTGAAGAAAATTCAAAATACCTTACTTATCATTACCTCTTCAACTCATCCTACCAGGTCCCTAGCTAGCCTTTTCATTGAAGAGGCATGGAAGGTTAGGTACAAGCAATTCCTTTTCTATTGTGGACGGGGAGTACTTATTATTTTCAGCTTGCTTGTAATGGAGTTTATTTTTGTAGTCCAAATTCCAAATTCGACTTTTCTTGGCCTATTTTAAGTGTTGTTGATCTGCCTCCAATGATACTACTCATAAGTTCTAATTCCACATCAATCAAATGATAGAAACACTTTCGCTGGATTGTTTTAGAAGGTGCATAGTAGACACTCTTAGGGCAAACTTCCAATCACACAAAATCAACCAAACCTTGGCATCAAGACAAGAACTTCTGAAATTCTACATAGAAGTGTGCAAACTACTGCTAGAGAAGACATGAAATTTCTGTCCATTAAATTTTTTGGGAGAAACTTTTGGGAGAAAAACATGGAGGCAAGTTTTGGATTTCAAAAAAAATTATTTTTTAACATTGGACTTGGACTTGGACTTTATGGTTGCTTTTAATTTGACAAGGCAAAGCTACTCCTAAAATGTAATTTCTCCCTAATCACATACACGTGAATGCATCTTGGAACTTGGAACTCGATGAAGGCAATTCCAATTTTTGAGGAACTAGAAAATTCATTTCGTATTCCAACAAAGCATGGAAGTTCGCCCTTAGTCACCATCAGTCTTCTCAGTACAAAATTCCTCAAACGAAGAGATAAGTATTACTCTGCAGAATAGTACTCAAAAAAAGATGATTCACATTAGAATCCACCATTCCATTCCTAAGAAAATACAAGTTGAGGAATGGTTGAAATCTTACAGACATAATCTTCATCTCCCACTGCTAATTTATGCTAAGCTTAATATGTAGGCCACTTATCAAAATTAGCGAAGAATGCATTCTGATCTAGAGCTATCTGGAACCCCCATCTTTGCAAAGCTACTCAGCACGAGCTCATTTCAAGTTTATTACAATCGGTCAATTACTGAAGAAACTCACAATGAATGGGATAAGGTGATGGGGCACTGTAGAAGGAAGGGGAATGTGTGTCAGTATCACTCACTTCGTTAAATCTTACAAATTGGAACATGCGCATCTGGCAAAACCACGAAGACAATAGAGAGAGGTGCAACTGAGATAGGGGAAGAATTATCCTTCACAGTTGGATCCATCTTGGGGAGATCTCCAGAAAATGTTACCTCGAGAGGTGTTCCATTTAGCAAAGCAGTTTGGCTATGAAGATCTTGGTTAGGAGCAGATAAATGATACTCAAATCTCGTCCTTGAGGGTTTCGAAGCCTTGAATTTTTTTGGTATAAGTTGGCGTTTCAATTCCTTGTCGCTGTCTGACATTGGTTCGTCCTTTAAATAACATAAAAGGTTAGCAGCCACATTGACAGTGGAATTTGATAGGTTGATCAGCAGCAACGTAAGACCGCCCTGCAGAAACATGTGCCCTCAGAGCGTATTCTATCGACAAAGAGAGGAAATTTTACTCGAGAAGAAAGAATCTCACAAAGGGTTCAAAGATTAAAGATATTCACATCGCTTTGGGTGGCGTGAAAATCTTAAGTTCATCTGAGCAGGTGATTAAGTTGGAGCTAGTTTTCTATGCTTAACACGTACTTGAAGGATTAGCATCTTGTTTGCTGGCATCATCTACAACCTAAGTGGATGTGTGGCTCACATATCATGCCAAAAGCTTTCATAAATCACATCGAGTGTTTCCCATACCGTAATTGTGCCTTGTTGGCAATGCGCGTATGTTCTCAGTTGCGGGTATCCTTCTAGTGTTGTTGCTAACACTCTCGTCCCCATGAGATTCTTCCATAGAAGAGCACTGCAATCATTTCCCCTAAGTCTGTTAGAACCTGGTCAGAACATAAATGCTTAGGCTACAAATACTCATAGCATAAGGACTGTCAATAAGTGATCAATCACTAATATGCTGCAATGTTCGTAGAATCTTCGATGGTGGTTACCCTCTGCCTAAGGAGATGTTACGCAGCTACGAGGGCAGCAACTAATCAGAAGCTCGCTATGTTGTTTTGGGACAGGGAGAACATTTTCCAAGAGCCAGTCACTCGGAGAGAAGATACATTACTCACCTGTACATATCTGGATTCGGGTGGAAAGTAGTGGTGTTGAGCAGGCCATAGTTTCCGCCGATTAGAGTCTGACGACAGTAAACCTTGTTATTGAAGGATGCAGCCATACCTAATTGATCCAAATACCTGCTCAGCACAATCCATATTATTAGTACGTGTGAGTGAAGCCCTCATCAAGCCCTGAAGGAATTCGTCAGCAAGATTCGTGAAAAAAAGACTAATCCCAAATCCTGTTTTGTAGACATTAGTGTCACCTGCCAGGATTGAAATGATAATAGACAGAAAAATCGATTGGAAGTTTCTACCAGAGTGCATGCTTTGTACAATCTTGTTTGCTAGGCCACTCCAGAAAGGAAACTCAACAGGTGGTTGGAGGTTGAACTGACCAGAAACTGAAAACAAAAGCATCAGTTACAAGATGATGGCCACTGTTGTATGCTCCACCTGCTTCACCTATCCAAGCTGATGTTGACGGAGCAGAGCTTTGAAGAATGTCCTGAACTGCACGAAAGGTAACTAATTGGTTGTCCAAGTAGAGGGGATTGAGAATCTTCTCCACCAAATCAGTGCTGGACCCTGCGTTTAGAGGGTAGAGTTAAATTGACATGTCCAACTTGAAAAAGGCGAACTAATAATTCAGAGCCATAAGTAACCTCGATATAATCTGAGGCTCTCAGAATAAGACTGAAGCCATTTAAATTACTATGTTCACAAGTGCAAGAAAACATTCAAAGCAGATCAACCTTATCTCAAGGAGCTACACTATATATTCTATGTAGAGTGGTCCACATAATTGGGAGCAATCTAAATTGTTTGAAAGCATCTTTACTCACCGTGCCACTTCAACTAATAGACCCACATTATTTAAGCTACCCACACTATTTTACATATTACATAAACCATACCATTGCAGGTCCACCAAGATCAAATGAAAGAGCATGAACCCACATAAATTGAAAAAGCATATATTATACTGTAGATTTGAAATATAATTATTGCGGGCTTCTCTAATGAGCATCACATTATTTGATAATCCACACCACGTAGAATTAAAGTGTACTGGTATATGCAGCCTTGGCAAGAGAGCAGACCTGGTCCAAGATTATAAACATGGCTCGTCACTACATCCAAAACACCGGGGCCAGAAGCGTTAATGAATGTGGAAATCCATTGACGATCGAAGAATCCATCAGGTGCAATTAGCAACGGCAGCCGAGTAGAACCTTCGTAAACAGTGTCGATTATCAAGCGAAGCTCACTCATATCTTGGGCATACTGCTGAGCTGAAACGGAAGTCCCAACACCACTTCCACTCAGCTCGTTCCCTGCAATTACAACTTCATTTGTTAAATGTCTGTCTATCATCCCTCTTGGCATTTCGCTTACGAAGTCCGTAGCAACTTGCTCATGTCAGAACCTAATGTCTCTAAAAGTATCGCTATTCAAATCTCCTAGCTCCTTTGGTGAAAAACACATGTGCACGTCAACTGATACGCAAACGGGATGTTTCACAACGTAGTGGTTTACCCAGTTCCCATGCGTCTATTTGGATGCCTTGCTGGACTGTAAAATCGATGAGGGACCGTGCATTAGAAGAATCCCAAGGACCCCAGGCATTGCTTACTTGTTGGCGATTGTATAAAGCATTCAGTCCAAAAGCGACTAGAGTTCTGCAAAAGAGTCATAACCAAATAAGAAATTCTTCCTCAGAAAAACGATCAAAGAGAAAGAGCGAAACGGCAATCTAGCTTCCAAGCATGAAATCAGGATGCCATTTTCAATCTGGACAAAGTCAGTACAGCCAAATCACTCAGAGCAACAGCTACAACCCCCGAATTTGAGACCAACTTATACTGCAGATGCTTTACCAGTCCACGATCAATCCATCAACCAGAGACTATCAGAAATGCATCTGTAACATCATACTTTTCTAGAATACTGCAAATCACGGAGGCTCCTAGTCTCCAAAATAATTAAACGTTCGCATACCCAGTCTTTGCGAACAATGCATTGACAGCAATCCATCGTTCCATGGATAAACACCCTTCCCGAAATCCAAACATGTACGTCGGGTCTTTGATTATGGGCAGGCACGTCTGCTCAGGAAGTAGTCCAACGTCGTAAACAATGTGGTCTTCCAGAGTTCCTCCAAGCCGGATCCGGAAGGGATACAAGGCTGAATACTCAAGCCATCAGAACAAGACCACCAACGCAAGTTAGCAAATTCGAAAACCCTCCATCGTCCTAGAGACGAAAACAGATGTAAGTTTACCAAAATAATGTACTTGAAATAGAGTTTGCACAACCAGAAAAAAATCATGCAATGGAGACCAAAGGCGGGAGATGCCACACCTGCGAGAGATTTCTCAAGCAACGGATTGGCGAGATCCTGCACAACCATGAGGACAAAAATATATTTATAATAAGAAGTCCGCAATCTGACGATACAACATGCATGTTTAGTGCTTAACATATATTTCGCAAATCTCAATACTCGGCTTGCAAACACAAATCGTTCATAGCTGCTAACCCTATTATCTTGATGTAAAATAAAGCAAGGTCATGAATGATACGAGACTGGTCATTCTGATCTGAAGGTCTTGAGATTCATGGATACGTGGACGAAGTAGAGGAAGATGGTGACACCAACTACCTATCCTATATTGCCTTCAAGATAACCTTGCTGGACTCCTTGTGAGCGACATAAGACAGCTGAGGTTGAGGAGACACAGAGTGAAGGCCACGAAGGATATGACAAGACTTTTTCTCTCCAAAGACTGGCGTCAGTATTGAGGGAGAGAGGAAGCAACGTCTCTGAGGATATTAACGATACTG
Source organism: Straminergon stramineum (assembly GCA_963920665.1). Taxonomy (NCBI): domain Eukaryota; kingdom Viridiplantae; phylum Streptophyta; class Bryopsida; order Hypnales; family Calliergonaceae; genus Straminergon; species Straminergon stramineum. The sequence goes on from OY987263.1 coordinate 1,710,423, forward strand.
CCAAAGCTGAATATCTGTAGAGGAAGACACATGCTCGCATTGTTGATAGTGTTATGCGAGGACAACAATGCATCCCGCAGTTTTGGTGCATCGTTCTAAGACCTGAACAAGGTGCTACTGAATCGATTCATTCAATTTATTCATTTATTTCTCCTGCAATGGTAAGAACCCTACATGAACTCTTCACATGTTTTCCCATTACAGGTACTTTTAAGTGAACTATTACAGTGATTTGGGGTTGTCAAGACGCAAAACTATCATGATCTGCGTACTACTCTGTAAAATAGTTTCAGTCAATGCCACTCCATTCATCTAACGACCTGAAAATACCTAATTAAGGCATTTGCAGATAACGCGTTGGCACAAAGGAACTTCATCTCACAAAAATGCAGGAGCAAACTTGATACAAATAGCAGGAGCAGCAGGAGCGTATACAGGATTAGGCAATACAGGACCATGGCTAACAAGCGAGGAGAGCTGAGAAAGTGAACTTTGAATTCTGACTTACGAGGTTAAGAATTGAAGCTTGACCCCAGGCACAAGTTCCATAGTCGCATTTGTCAGGAGGCCACCAGTCCAAAGTTGCACACAAAAACGCCTCGTCCGTGATAGCCAGGACAGCGCTGGCGTCCACTTCAACGACCAGTACATCATCAGCGACTGTCGCACACAAATTCGTAGTATTAGAGCAACTGCACAGTGCGGATGCAGACAGGAGCATGGACGTGAACAGCAGCCATAGCAACAACAGTCCCGCCATAGACGCGGACTTCAACATCTTCACTTAAGCCACGCGTGCTCGTGACCACACCAATACACTGCTTATTGCGCCGAAGCACAATCAACCCTGGCGATCATCGTCCCCGCTCTCCCTTGTCCTTATCCTCCAACTGGAACTCAGCAACAATTTCTCCGCCGTGTAAACTTTCTCGTCATGAACAATGCGTCACGAGATGTTTACTACCGAGTAGATTGAAATCGTCGCTATTCAAGTACCGGTGTCCCTCGAGTATTCACCCCGCAGAACGGCTCACAAACAGCAACGGAGTGCACTGAGCTTCAATCCTCAAATTTGTACCGGACTAGTTAAGGAAGCTCACAGAAACCTGTCGACCAAAAAAATCAGAAGAATTCGAATTGCGTTCTTTGGAAACCGACGAAGCTCTCTGCGAGGGGTTCGTAGCACACACGTGCACATGAAACCATGCCGATATGGAAATTGCAAGTCGCAGAATCCGACTGCAAAAACAGAGGAACTGAACAGACGCACGTAAGAAAGGGAGCCCATGGCCGTAAGAAGAAAGCACGGGGTTAGGATTTGGGGTTGTGTGACCGTGAAGGGATGAGCGGAATACTTTGCCTATCTGGCAAGTCACTTTCAATCACAGGAACTGTGATGGTCTCGCTTGCAGTATGCTCTACTCTCATTTTGAATTAGGGTACACACCTGTAATCGTGGCTACTTACAACTGAGTAGAGATACTATTATTAAACATAAATTATTTTTATTGGTTTTATTTGTAATTGATAGAGGATTCCAATGCACTTTGCATGCATTGTTTGGACTCTGTATGAATAAGTTATGAATTTTTGAAGTGCTACTCTAGGTGTACCAAAAATCAACATCAAATTTCTTAAACTCCCCCATTTTAGTTGTATACATATTGTGTAATCAATATACATTTAAGTTATTATGATGCTTTTGGTTAAACTTTAAGTGTTACATTTGGGGCAATGTTGATTAGGGATGTACATATATATATATATATATATATATCTTTGAGGTGCTGGAGTTGGTGGATGGATCTTTGGATTCTATGAAAAAAGATAGATGTGATCTTATTGTTCCACTTTTCCATTTTCCAATGAATATTAATATTCGCTAAGCAAAAACAAAACATTGTTAAATACAGCATATGGTCTCCAAAACAATGCAGAAGGAATCACTCGAAAAGAACAATGTGACAATCAACAAAAACTAGTTGATGTTATCTGAAAATTGTTTTACAATGAATGCAATTTTTTTGAAATTGTGTTGCAGTTATCATAAGTTTTCTATTTGCTGTCACAAAAAATTGAAAAATGTTAGCTAGTTTTTGTCAGTTGTAATACAATTTTCTACTAGTGAATACTAACTCAAAACAAGAAAATTATTCTCAATGTGCCTCTAGGAAGATTAGCCACCTTAAGACATTCTTTCTTAGATACTTGCCTCTTTCTTCAAGTTTAAGGGAGTCGAGATTATTGGTGAGCAATATTATGCTCTTTTAAATTAATGTCCATAAAAATATCATAGATTTGAGTCATGCGAGTATTGACTAAAAATAGAAGAAAGAAAATACAATTATTTTTCCAATCTCATATTTACTTTGTTGTAAATTACCAAAGACGCTACCAATATAACAAAAATATTATGTAAAATTCACCAAAATTAGTAGTCTCAACCAAACTTAGGGAGTCATCAAATGAAAACACTAGAAGAAACCCTTGTTTTAGGTGATGAATTTTAGGTGACATCCAATACAACAATTCCTATTTTTATGTCAACAATATTGTCCAACATAACACATGGATGTTATGTTGGATGTTATTGTTAACATAAAAACAAAGGTTGTTAGATTGGTTGTCACTTAAAACATGGGTTTCTTCTAATGAAAATGAATAAGGAAGTTTGGAACCGGACTAAGAGATTGCTTTGAGGATTGCTTTTGAATGTAATAAAGCACCTTTGATCTATATTCAATTGGATAAATTGTTGTTGATACCTATTGCATGCTTACTTTAAATCACAAAATCCTCATTTTATAGAAACCTTGTATATAATAAGTTACCAATTAACCCCTAAATGTATTTGACTATGTTTTCACCAAAAACGCTCCAAAACTGCCATTTCTAGCACAAGTACCAAATTTTAGAAAAACAACATTTTTTGACAAATGTAACCATAGGATCTTATATTACTTTGGTTTGGTAAGATGCGGAAAAAATTTCAGGAATTTCCACCGTATGGATTGTAATATTTAAGCATTTGAAGTGACAAAAAGCCTTTTTAGGCCCTGCAAAAACCCGGGCAGCAGCACTTCACAAGGTCAGATCATTATGAAAAAATGTCCGAAATGGTTGTAACTCATTGGATTCATTCTTCAAGTCATGTTGGCTACATGCTTGAAAAATAGTAGATCATTTGGAATTGCACAAAATATAGGAAAAAATTAGTAAGTAGAAAGAAGTAGAGAATGAATCAAAATACTAAATTGTTAATAATTCATTTATGGAATTGAAAAATGCCAACCTCAATGGTGATAATGTTGTAATAAACAATCTACATCTCATGCTTTTATTTTTATCCAAAATATTGAAAATTGAGTTAAATAAAGGTCTTCAAAGTTTATTTTAGAGTAGAGATTCCATTACTACCTACAAACTATCCACAATTAAAACTCTTCATAACTTTCATCTCATAAATCAAAATGGAATGATTCAAAGCATATCATGTATATATAAATCGGAAAAACCAATTTCAAAATTTTATTTTAAAAAAAAGGGATTTTTCAAGAAGTTTTTTTACTACTCGAGCTGCCCGCCGAGCAATGAAAACTATGTATCATACAAAAGCTTTTTAACCATGTATTCAAAAGTTATGAAAATTGTTGAGCCGTAAAGCTACACTTTGGGCACATGTTGTGTGAAAATTTCAAAGAAAAAAAATATTCCATTTGTAGTGAGCTACCCTAAATTGCTATGTTGCCAAAAACTACCATTTGGTACTTTAGGGGTTAACAAATTATCTCAATCTCAAATGCAAAAGGTTGGGGTAGACCCTTACTCACTCCGATTCACTCTTAGAATTTTCTTGGAAAAATTTGAATTATGTCATTTTTAATTTTTAACAATTTATATATATATATATATATATATATATATATATATATATATTGTGTGTGTGTGTGTTATCAAGATTTTTATTTGTGAGTAATCAAAAAAGTTAAAATATAAAATAATATAGCATGATATAAAAAGACATTGGAACCTAATGGTGAGGGTAGCAACGACGCTAGCATGTGAGCCTAGAAATGAAAGCCTATGAGCCTTGAGCCTAGGTGTAGGTAGATATTCTACAACTATTGAAGATGTTTATAACATACATACTTATAATATGAGTATCCTATAACCGTGTAAGGTGCTTATAATATAGGCACTTATTATATAAACATCCTATAACCATGAAAGCTGCCTATAATATAAGGTACTTAAAGTATAGACATCCTTAATATAATTAGGCACTTATTATATAAACATCTTATAACCATGGAAGGTGCTTATAACATAGGTACTTACAACATAGAGACCTATAATATGAACATCCTATACTATAGAAGGTGCTTATACTAGAGGTACATATAAAATATACACCTATAATTATAAACATCATATAACTATCGAAGGTACTTCTTCGCGAGTTGGCGAGAGTTGGATTACTACCCAAGGCCTTAACAAAACGCATAATGTCATCAGGTTTGAGATGCGAAGCTCCACACATCGAAGAATTCTAATAGGGTACTTCTCTCCCCCCTAGTAAATATAAGTACCACTAATATAGAAGCCTAGGCTCTTAAGCTTATGGGCTCAAGATCCTAGGCTCATAGGCTAGCAACAGTGCTTATAATTCCAATTAATACAATCCAAATTGCATCCATCAAGAACTACAACAATGCCACACAAAATCGTAATAATTGACCATCTGATTGGAAAACTTATAATGCATATTGCCATGAAATAAGAAAATGGAAGATCATTGACTTTAACTCCTATAAGTATTTGACTATGTTTTCACCAAAAATGCTCCCAAACTACCATTTCTAGTATAAGTACCAAATTTTAGAAAAAAAAACATTTTTTGGCACATAGAACCATAGGATCTTGTAATACATTGGTTTGAAAGAGATGTAAAAAAAAATTCAGAAATTTCCACCATGTAGATTGCAAGCTATTAGTGTTGGAATGGACAAAATTCCTTTTTTTGGCCCGATGAAAAAACGAGTAGCTGTACTTCACAAGGTTACATTTTTATGAAATAAATCCCAAAATGGTGGTGCTTATTTGGATTCATTTTTCTAAGCAAATTGGCTACATGCTTGAAAAAATTCAGATCATTTGGAATTGTACAACATATTGGAAAAAAATAGTAAGTAGAAAGAACTAGAGAAAGATTCCAATTACTAAATTGTTAAGAATTTAATCATGGAATTGAAAAATGCCAATCCTAGTGGTTGTAATGTTGTAATTAACAATCTACATCCTATGATTTTAATTATTTCAAATTTTTTGAAAATTGAGTTAAATAAAGGACTTCAAAGTTTATTTTAGAATATAGAATCCATAATTGCTTGCAAGCTAAAACTCATCATAAGTTTCATCTCATGAATCAAAATGGAATGATTCAAAGCTTTCCACATATACAAAAATCTAGAAAACCAATGTCAAATTTTTATTTCTTAGAAAAGTGATTTTTTAAGAACTTTTTTGGGGTTGCCCAGTCTACCCGACAATCAATGAAAATAACATATCATACAATAACTTTTGAACCATGTAATCGGGTGATTGCAAGAAACACTTCTCCTATTTTTTTGTCCCCTTGCCCTTGGACATGTGGTTTTTGGTCATAACTTTTGCATCATAAGTCCGTTTGTCTTGAAATTTGAAATGAAGGTACATATAAAAGTTTCACACATTCTGTATTTTTTGGGGGGGTTTTAAAATTACTTTACTATTTTTAAAGTGCCCCTGATTGGATGTCTATCTTGGCCATTTTGGGGTTTTTTGAGCCGAAGTTGTACCCAAAAATGCGAATTCGAAGCCACAAATTCGAGAAGTTGGAGGTGTACTTGCATTCCAATGAGAAACAAAGATTTTTTTGCATAAAAACTTTGCATGAGGAGTCTACATGGGGCCAAAGTGACCGTTGTTTGTGTGCATTTTGGGGGCAAGAGAAAATTTTCTTTGAAGAAATTTTTGGTGCAATGTGAGAGTAGGCTTGTCTACAAAATTTGCTTTTTTTCTAGGAATTTTTTGAATTTTTTTTGAATTACTAAAAATGAAAAAGTCCATAGACCCTTTTTTTGCTATTTTTTGCTCCCAATGGCTTCTATAGTACTAGATCAATGGGTAAGATCTATAGGTGCCTAAAATCGACAGTTGAGATTTGCAAGCGCAATCTGACGGGCGAAATTGATAGTAGTCCGTAGTACTACTAGTCCAACGGCCAGAAATCAAGTTTTTGAGTCAAAAGCGTGAAGTGTTTCTTGCAATCACCCAATCAAAAGTTATGAAAATTGTTGGGCCTTAAAGTACTCCTCGGGCACATGTTGGGTGAATATTTCAAAGAAAAAGAGTAAAAACTCCATTCATAGTGAGCTACCTAAAATCATTGTGTTGCCAAAAAACATAGTTTGGGCATTTAGAGGTTAAGCAACAAACTTTTGATTAGCCACAACAACAACACTCCTTGCCTTGGAAACCTAAAAAAAACTGAAGCAAGGAACAAATGTCATTTACTAAACACTAAAGGAATTATTAACCATGGCATTATATGCAATTTACAAAAACCTACATCATTGTGAAAATACTAGAACACCCTACAATTCACTTAAATAGCTTCATGGCAAAAACCAAACCAAAGAACAAATGGGCAATCATGCAACTTGTATACGAACGCACAACCTATTTACTAAACCCTACATGGATGCCATCAACCATTACCTCAAATTAGCGAATTATATGAACAAATTGGTGAATAAACCTGAGTTGGAACTTGACAAATTCTCTTTGGCGACTCTACTCTGCTCTATTGTACACAATTCAAGCTCTTCATCTAAATTTCTCTCAAGGTACAAGCCTAATAAAATTCTACTTTGTTTCTGTGTAGACAATTCAAACTCTAAATCAAAATTTCTATCGAGGAACAGGGTTGATAGAAGTGTGTTGTACTGTAGAACCCTACTCTTGTGACCATTCTCAATAGTAATCTTAATCTCTGATCTACAGCTATATTTTCTAGCTCTACACTCATCAATGGCTTTGGTTTTTCATGTTGATGACCAGAGGTACTAGGGGTTTTGAATTTTATTTCCACCATCAACGACTTGGGTTGTACAACAACTTGTTTTTTTGTAAAATTGAGATGGACGACAAGGGAGGGGGGAGCAATTTTTTCCCAAATAAATCAACGACTATTGATTTTTCTATCAAGAGAGATCCAAGGTAGGGTTGTCTTTCACTTTTGGAGGGGTAGTATCATTTTGATAATGTATACAAAAGTCATGAAGGTTCAAAATCTATTTGTTAGATTGTCCAAAATTGTTTCTTCAATACTGGATATAATTTCATGTAAGAAATGTACTCATTAAGACCATTGGATCAAGTAGTGCTTTTAGGTATTTAAGGTAGTTTGAGTATCTAAATGTAACACTTATTTGAGATCTACAAATCTTGAGGGTCTCTACAAAATATAATGGGGTGTGGTTGTTAGGAAATGGGTACAAATGCTAATAAAATTGGTTTTGTAATTTTTCGAATCTCTATGAATAAAGTAGGAACTTTTTGAAAGTGCCCCATAGATGCACCTACTCGGGATAGTAGACCCTCATTGAAAAGCATATGGATAACAAAAAAAGTAACATTCATGAGATTGTATTATACATGGGATTTTACAAAAATAAATGCATGTACTCTCTATTAGTTGTAGACTGTGTTCCCACCATGTTCCCATTAAAAATACCACCCCTACGATTGTGCCAACTTCACATAACCACACTTGTCTACTTTGCCTCCACATGTGCCTCGTTTTATGGCATATTTTAGATGTCTTCAAACAATTGTTGTTACTTTTAAGTACTCCTACCTTAGTTCTCATAGGCATCTCTACCTTACTTAAACATTCAAAGATCTAATTGTAGAATTGATCTTTTGGCTTTTGAATCATAATGCTGAATTGATTAGATAATATAAAAAGTTAAAGTTCTAGTTGGGCAAGAGGGAGAGGGTTCTATCTAACAATTTCAATTTCAATTTCAACATAACCCCTAAGGAAGCCCTAAACACACTCTTGTGACTTCCAATTTAAAATTATAACTTATTATTTATTAAGGTAGAGGGCTACCTTGCAGATATATTTCAATTGTGAATATCTATATATTGTAAAATTCTAATTCAATTATGCATTTGTATACAAGATGATCTTCTACCATAATTAAATATATATATAAAAAATTCCCTTTTCACATTGCATACAAATCAAAAAAATAGGATGGATTATTTCAACCATCCCATAACAAGAACAAACTACTAATTGTTCTTCAATGGGGCCTTTTTCATTATAAACCAATGTAGTCAATGTGAATCCTTTTAACCCCTAAATGTTTCAAACTATGTTTTCTCCAAAAATGCTCTAAAACTATCATTTCTAGTACAAGCACCGAATTTTAGGAAAAAAACATTTCTGGACACATGTAACCATAAGATCTTGTAAGGGAGCTGACTTCTTTCTGACCACTTAATCAAGGGAGGTTTCAACAGTGGGGAAATTTTTCCCATGAGCAGAAATAGAGTTCATAAGGTTTCCATAATTTTTCAGATTTTTTTTCCTCACAAACTAATTACTACGAATTTTTAAGCTAAAGATTCTGTTCTATCGATATTGGCCATATAGATCTTCCTCTTTTCGACCAAGGGTTGGTTGCAAAATCCAAGAAGGGCTGGGTCCAAATTTGAGAGTCTTGTAGCCAATTGTAATGCACCACGAACTGCCCGGGAACTATACCAGCATTAATTGTTGCTAATCTGTTGTTGATTGGAATTACTCCACCCTACGTTGCCAGATAGGGTCTGTGATTAGTAAGGGGTCAGCTCCCTTAGTACATTGATTTAGAAGATGTGGAAAAAATTCAGAAATTTCCACTATGTAGATTGTAAGATATTAGCATTTGAATGAACTAAAAATCCCTTTTTTGGCCCTATGAAAAAACAGGTAGTTGTACTTCACAAGGCCACATTTATATGAAAGAAATTCCAAAAAGGTGGTTACTCTTTGTATTAATTCTTGTAAGCAAGTTGCCTACATGCTTGAAAAAATTCAGATCATTTGGAATTGTACAACATATAGGAAAAAACTAGTAAGTAGAAAAAAATAGAGAATTATTCAAAATACTAAATTGTTACGGATTTTGTTATGGAATTGAAAAATGCCAATCCCAAAGTTTGTAATGTTGTAATAAACAATCTACATCTTATGATTTTGTTTTTTTCCAAAAAATTGAAAATTGAGTTATATAAAGGACTTCAAAGTTTATTTTAAAGTAGAGAATCCGAAATTGCCTTGCAAACTGAAACTCCTCATAACTTTCATCTCATGAATGAGATTGGAATGATTCAAAGCTTTCCATATATATATATATAAATCTAGAAAACCAATTTCACATTTTTATTTCTTGAAAAAATATTTTCTTAAGAATTTTTTGGGTTGCCTAAAGATCAATGAAAATTACATATCATGCCATAACTTTCTAACCATGTAGTCAAAATTTATGAAAATTGTTGAGCCTTAAAGCTACTCCTCGGGCACATGTTGTTTGACAATTTCAAAGAAAAAAAAGAAAATCTCCATTCATAATGAGTTGGCCCAAATTGCTATGTTGCCAAAAAATACAATTTGGTCTTTTAGGGGTTAACCCCTAAATGCCCAAGCCTTTCTACATGTGTTTTGACTATTAAAAAAACTCATGGGCTTATAGTTAAACCCAATGAAAATAATGTTTAAAAAAAAAGTCAAACCGTATGGATGTCTCAAGAGCTTATTTATTAGTATACACACCAATTTTGAATGCAAAATTGCATAGAAGTTGTGAGATTATGACAAGAGTAATGTATATTTTTCTATTTTTAGTATATTGCCCCTCCCCACAATGTTTCAGAAATTTGTACATAAGATTTTTTGGGGATTGGAGGTTACATGACCAACTAAAAATTGTGTTAACACACTAAAATGCACTTCCAAAAACCATAATCATGCACAATCCAAAAACCATGCACATTAACCCTTGAATGTCGAGTTGGTGACCATGGAAAACAAGCATTTTGGAATCATGTGACATCATCTACTTTAAAAAAATCAAAAATACCCATTGGGAGTCAAACTACTGTTGAAGATCTTCCCTTTTCACCCCTAATTCCGAGGATGAATAGTTTCACTTCTGTCTTATATATGAGAATTCTTTGTCATTCATCGGATGAAAAACGTCCACCTTGGTGTTTAGGAGTTAAGTTCAAATGACAAGCTATCAAACTCATTATATAATCTACCTTGCAATTGTTGAAATAAATTTCTTTTCATAAGTAGTAATTGCAATAACTCCAAATCAACATATGCATGTGTAAAATCTCAATGGTGAAAATCATGAAAACACTTTATTCTTTCTATTGGAACTATTTTCAAAGTGAAAAGATAAGCTCAATTTTTTAGATCGCAAATCAATGTGAAATTGGCAAGCTTTGTTCAAAGCTAAGAAATCAAGTAAAATCTGCAAGCTTTACTCTTTCACTAAGATACATATATGCCTTTGAGGACCTTTCAAAAATCAAGTATATACCTTTTTTAGTAAAAAATAAAAAATTTCAGTGGTTAACTTTTGAAACTAATTGTAAATATTTTTCAACGAGTCACAAAAATTTGATTGCCCATCCCAAAATGAGCCTGAAATTTCAGATCAACCACATATGGGCAATTGGGTAATTAGAGGTTAATCAACCCGAAAGAAAATTACTCATTGAAAAATCTAATAAAGCATATGAACAAGGTTCCTAAATTGTATTGACTTCTATAAAGTTTTAGAAGCAACTAAAAAAAATTCCAAATTCTCTTAGTATGATTTCTTTTTGGTATATCTACACTATAAACTCTTAAATTTTTAAAGCACCAGTTTTTAATATATCCAAAATTGACCCTTCACTCTCATATTCAAGAAGTGTACATTTTAGATTAACTTGGTACAAGTTACTTTTGCAACATGATTACAATTACATGTGACTACCTTCCACGTTGGATGTTCTTGATTCAAGAACACAACTTAGGATAGACTTAAATGTAAGTCTGGTGGGCAAGAAAAAGTACTAAAGATAGGAGTTCCACCAATATCAATGCATTTCCACATTGTAGAAGGAACATAAAAAAACATTCTCTACTATGGTATTGGTGGAACACACACACACCAATACATGTAAGGAGACTCCTAGTAGCAATAATTTTGTCCAATAACCCTCTCAAACCCTCCCTACTTCTGGTTATCTACTGTAGTCCATTTCCAAGACCTGCAGCATGAACACCCGTTCCGTAATAATTTTGAATCCCTGATGACAAAGAATTAACGTCCAATTGTGGGTTTAACGCCTTCAAAAATCATGCAAAAATTCAGCACAGCTCAGTCATGTGCTTCACCACACAAAAGATGAATATTAAGTTAAGCAATCATGGACTACATAAGTTATGCCTGCTTCAGGTAAACGTCTACCAAAATATTTCTTTCAGATTGATGATTGTCCGTGAATTCAGGCTACCCTAAAATTCCCACTCACCTGAAACAGACACCCTAAACTCGAAGACAAGTTGAAAAGGATAAAACCACTTAAACCTCAATCTGAGCGTTGATTTGAAGTCATCATTCAATATATAAAAGTATGAATCTTTTGTAACTTTTGAAAATCCAAATAGCACATGTTTTCGGTTGAGATTCTCTTTCACTTGCTAACAAGGACATGCAAAAAAGATGTCTATGTTAATCCTTTCAACAACCACATCCCAATTCAAAAGTTGTGTGCATTTCTACTTAGTGATATATCTCTGTACAAATATAAAATTAACCTCAATTCTATCAAATTGATCATAAAGGACCTTGGTTAAAACATTACCTTGAAGTTACTTGGACAAAGCATCACCTTGAATCACTTTGAGCATCATCTAGAATATGGACTTGAGAGTGGATAGGGATTAACTTCTAAGTACTCAAACTAAATATAGTAAGATTAGTTTTTTTAAACTCACAAGTAATGATAGAAATTTCTTCAAAATATCTATTATTATATGTGAGGGTCAATTTTAACAAGTGCAGAAATTGAATTCCCACATCTGATTTCAAGAGGTCCATGTCCCTTTAAACCGATCAAAAGAAGACATGTGGCACTTTATGACAAAATTGACATTGTTTCAGCTCAATTTGACCCTCCAGTAGGATGATATTGATTCATGTGGAGCATTCCTTCTTCTTTCCATTTGATATTAATATCTAACTATATATTACACCATTCTTTTCAAGCTTCCTCAATGAATATTAATTGGATAAAGTGCAGCTTTCAAAACATTCCTCATCCACCCGGGGGATGGGTGAGTATTTCGGGGTTTAAGACGACCTGGCTATGCTCCGCGCCCGCCGTGGCGCTAGAATTGGGGTACTAAGTTAAGTCCCTTCCTTTCCCTTTTGCTTTTGCCATCACCAATTGAGATTCATTACCTTCGGCATGAATGCAATGCTACACAGGGTTGAAACTCTCGGCGCCCTTGTGATTGTGCTCCTCGCCCGCCGCGACATAGCCGTTCGCCATCGCCGGAGGATCCTCTTGCTGCGCAGTCATGTTGTTGTTTCGGATACTGTCATGGTCGCCCTCCAGCGACGTCAAGGCCGCCAAAGCTTTCATCTCTTTCTCGCTGCTGGCCAGTCGCTCGGAGGCCATCTTGAAGTGGAAGACGCTCGTCTGCAGTCTCTTGAGCTGGAACTGCCGCTGCGCAGCCAAATGCTGCGCATTCGCCAAGGATTCCTCCAATTTCTGCGACTTCGTTTTGAGCGCCGCGATAGTCACGTCCGCCTTCTCCACCACTCCCTTCAGACTGGCCACTTTCTCCTCGAGGCCGCGCCAGTCCTCTCTCGCCTTGGCGAGCTCCTCCTTCAAGCGCTGCACTTGCTCCTCTTCCACGTCCGTGGCGATCCGAGAGCTGAGTTTGGTGGTGGCCGTCAGAGCTTTGTGCACGGACTCCTCTTTCCGTTGTTGGTGGCCGTCGGAGCTTTGCGGGGAGAGCGAGCTCCGGCCGCTGCGCGAGCGTTCCTTGGGCTCGGGGGATTGGTACCTCCCTGCGCTCCCGTTCAGGCTGCCGCCTCGGGCAGGAGGACTGCTGCAGCGCCCCGTCGGGCTCCCTCTGAACGGCGTCTGCGACCGGCTTCGTTGCGGGGGCGGGGAGCGCGTGCGATGGTGGAGGCGCTCACGCGAGGGCGGCGAGCCGCGTCGTCGAATGCGCTCGCGCATGTCGCGACCCCTGAAGTCGCGGTCGCGGTCGCGGAACCCTAATCCTTTCAAGTTTTTTCGGACTTCATTGACGCGGATGGTGCGGCCCTCGATTTGGCCGCCGTCCATGTCGCGGATCGCCATCATCGCTGACCGGGGATTGGTGAAGGTGACGAAGCCGAAGCCGCGAGACTCGCCGCTCTCGCGGTCGTATACAATCTTGACAGACACAACCTCCCCGAACTCCATGAAGGCCTTTTTCACCGTGTCTTCGCTGCTTTCGTAGGACAAGCCCCCCACGTACACGGAATTCACGTCGTCCATGGCGGGAGGATAGATCTCGAGCTATCGCAAGGTCGTTTTTTGCAAAATTGTCGAGGAACGGGACAATGGATCTCACGAAGGAAAATCTCTGCATGCTTAAGAGCAAGGTGAGCAATCAACCATGGAATCATAATTTCGACTACTGCAATAACTATTTAAACAAAATATGACCGCACGCTTCGACACCAACAACCAAACGGCAATACGGTTTCAGTTTGGGATGGATCGGAAAAGGGCGGGTTGTTTTCCAGCCAGCCAAAGGGTTTTACTGACATCGGCACATCTAAAGACTTCAGGGCTCGCTCTCAAACCAGACCTAGCAACGCATGCCAATAGTTTTACTGCTAGCTGTGATGACGACGCACTTTACAAAATTGCTCGATTTGCGATCACTGACAGTAATCTGCCATTTACATATTATTCATCCTGCTGGCTCCGCCTCAGTCCAATTTTTGCCAAGAATTCGTTACATGCTAGTAAGAAACATGGCAGAGCTAGCACTATTCCAACACATGCGCGTTGTTTGACCGATCTGGAGTGAGTAGGAATTCTCGCCTGAATATGATCTCCATCGTCATTAATTCCCTCGCCGAAGCACCCACACGATCGAAGGAAATCCAATTGAGCTCCAACTCGCGTAAGTTGGTTTCTGATACCCCAAGACCAAAGCAGAAATGGCAACGCTCCTATTCTCGCGCTTCTTCACGTCATTCGATCTGCTCTATCAAAAACAAGGAAATCCAGCATTTCCTCAAAACTTCAGGAACAAAACAGGCAGCCAATAACACCCCCACCAAACTCTTCTCTGCAAAAACTAAAAGACCATATAAAAACTCAAACTCCGTACATATTTGAGCACAGTCTCACGGTCACATACAAACGAGGAAAGAAAAATCTTTCAATGCTAAGAAGTTACACCTTCACGAACTGCCGCTGGCACCCTGGAGCACCTTACTTACCGACAAAGCCCACAGCGCACGCACGTCAAGGAAATGTCATAAGTACGCAAAGAAGGGTCCCAAGGTTAAGATTGCGCGATCACGGAAAGAAACCCATTTAACCAATTCTACCAGGTGCACTTTCTTGCTGGAACTCACGGGTGCGCACGTGACTTGGCAGAAGAGAAGACCGAAAGAGACAATCATATCAGGAATGCTCGTGGACAAAATCGAAATCACTCAAAGAAGGGAATACTCGAGAATATACATCAATGCAGCGCCGGCGGCACAGACCTGCAAATATGGAAAAACAGAACGCTGCAACCACATGCGTCGTTCTTCGCAACCAACGCTGGTGCTGCGTGCTGCACTACTGATGGGCGAGATCACCGGCTAGCACGGTTGAATTGGACAGCCTGGGCCGGTGGGCTTCACCGTTACCCTTCCCAGGCTGCTGAAGCCGGATATCCGTCGCTCTAGCTCACCGACGACCGCCGGACGGACGGACGGAACGGACGGAACGGAACGTCCGACGGACGGAATCTCCCAAGTGGACCGAAAAAATAGAAATCGGTGACGGGTTTGGAATCTACGACACGGACATACCCGCCTCCAATCCGGGCTTCAATCCGGGCACTTCCCAAAATTCAAAAAGGCAAACTGCCTCAGTGGAATAAAATGCCCGCTGGTTTGGAAAAAAAAAGGAAAGTGCAAGTGCACTCTCTCATCTCCGACTGAGAGCTTTTACCACCAGTTCGCAATGTCTGTATCTGAAAATCTGGTTTGCAATAAAACTAAAGCGAACCTGAAGCTGAGTGCAGTAAACCAATGCAAATTGTAAGTAAACAATTTCAAGAAGACGATTTAGTTGTTAGCAAACTAATCTAAATACAAGCATTTGTAAAATTGTGGAAATCTCTTTCTAAAATGAGGCAATCTCTGAGTTCAGTGACAACTTTTCAACCAACCATGCTTGATTCATTCACAAATGCGGCAATTGCAGATTATGCCCTAAGAAGACATTACCTAATGTGTGACCCGTCCCTAAAATCAACCTTTTAATAGATTCTTGCCTTAAAAGTACACATTTTGAGAACACCTCTGATTGATACATTGAAAATTTGTAGTTCTTATGAAGTCTTCAAAAGAAAAAATGCTTAGGAATCACCTTCCGATTGCCTATAAGACGCAACAAAAATACAGGAAGCGATAGCAATCACCCTAACCAACAGCGTGGAGGCATATTACTGTCTAATACATGTAGTCTCACCGATACCCACTACCGTAAGATTCCAAAAGAGTAAAACGAGTAAAACAACTTCTCTACAATTGCAAATCCGGGGCTACAAGGCTACACACATCGCTATACGATAACCCCTCCCTCTATGTAATAAGGCTTTATAGACACTGATAATGTGAAATTCGGGAATCCAGGTCGTCTACAAACAAAGATCCGACAACAGACAGAGCTATGCATACAGACCCTAAAGAAACGCAGCTGGCAATCCCATTACCGACAAACCGAAATGAGAAAGAAATCGACATACCCACACTACGAAGTGACAACCATTCCAAGCTTCAAGATTCTCTTAAACGAAACGCACATAATACTCAACCGTCCTATTTGGGAATCTCCCCAGCATACGTCGAAAACCTAGCCCCCCTCTCAAACTACCTTGTGACGGTTACCCTGCGCTCTCAAACGACCTTGCCACAATCCCGTGAGCTACCCCAACATACCATTCCGAAGACCAAACACAAATTCACCCCAAACAAGCTCCAATCCTTCACTGCTTCCACCCAAAAAAGGAACAGTAACAACGGAGAGAGGTCGTATTGTGAACCTACCCCTGAAAAAAGGAGCTGCTGAGTCCACCAGTGATCCACGCAGCATCAATCCCACCAAAGAGATGGAGAACGGCACGAGGATCAGAGAGCTCCAAGATGAACATCGCCTCCGCCGTCGTCGGTTGTCGCAAAAACCCCGTTGCGAAAGAAACCATCGACGACGCTACCGACTAGCGCCATGGGGTGCAAGGCGGCAAAAGAGAGAGAAGGTCACCGGCAGAGACGGTCACTACAAGACTTCCAGGTGGCGAGGAACTGGTTGTGGACGGTGATAATTCCGCAGCGCCTTCTAGTACGGTTCTGTCCATCTCAGCCTTTTTGCTTTCAGGGTTATCAAGGACGCGGCCCCCCATGACCAAGCCGTAGTCACCAAAATTCTCCGATTGCTAGACCAATAGGTGTATTCTCTTTTTCTATTTTGAAGACACAATGAAATGAGCCAATTGAATGATATTTTTTTTACAAATGATTTTGAGTATTGGTTTTGAATCATTTTCTAGTTTAAAGTTTTTTCATTTGAGTAGGTTTAGAAATCAAATTTTACCTCCAAATGTATTTCTTGGTAAAATTCTGCATTTTTTTCTACACCAAATCATTATATTCTTACAATTTATGTGTCCAAATGACTCCAAACTTGTTTCACATCATTTACAATACATACAGTACAAGATTGTAAAGTTGAGATCTCTATAACTAAGTGACCTTTAGATCTATATGACTTCTATTAGTTTATACACACACAGAGATTTATATGGAGTATATATGTGTATCTCAGCAATGAAGTCATCCATCAGTTCATTCTAGTCTAGAGCACCCTTATAGGGTTAGGGTAGAAACTTAGAAATACCTAAAAGCAACACTTTTTATGGTCCCACTATTCCAAATATCAAGTGATCCAGAAATAAAATGATGAGATTATTAGCAAACTCAAGAGAAATGCAATCCAAGTGATTTTATACTTTTCCAATGCTCTATAAATATTTCACAAATTTTCAAAGTTGAGAATATAGGGTAGCCTATGCATAATACTAATCTCACCTACAATGAACACTCTAAATGTACAAATTATCTCAACTTTCATTGGTTACTTCAAAAAACTCTTCATCTCTCATGGGTTGCTTTTGAGAAGATATGGTGGTTTTAAGTTATAGGAGTGTTCATTCAAGGCTATTTTTTAGGTGTTGGAAAACAAAAAATTTTGCAATTAGGTGTTTCTACCTTATTTATGTTAGAACCTCTTGGGGGTGGACTTTTAGTTCATCTTGAGTCGGAATCAAAAAAGAATTTTTTAGTTTGTACAAGTACAAATTGCCTTTGTCAAGTTTCATGATGCTTTCACTTTTATGTGATCAATGAGAAACTAGATTTTAGAAGTAGCTCTACAATGTTATTAAACAAAATGTATCTAAAAATATTCCAAGCCATTGTTAAAAATAATTTTGGAGAAATCAAAAATAAGTTGTCTTCTTTAATTTTCATGCAACACTTCCTATAATTTTCCTAGACAACATTTTTTATTCTCCTCTTGCAAATATTACGCAGTATACACTTTGATGTAGAATTCCAAACTCCCTTTTGTCTTTTCTATAAAGTTGGGACAATTTTTGTAAATAAAAGTTTGCTCTCATTTTTCTTCTAGGAATAGATTTCTATGTACAAAAATTGTGCAAACTTTGCAAAAAGAAGACAAAATAAATTTTGGAATTCTACATGGAAGTAAGTAACATTTGTAAGGAAAGAATTGGAATTGTCAACCTTTTAAATTTTATAGATAGGCTTATAAAAATCAAGGGAGGCAACTTTTTGGCTTTCAAAAAATTATTTTTAATAATGGACTTCAAGTATTGGATTGTTTTTAGTTTCACAACAAGACTGAGCTACATTGATTAAATTGTCCTACTTGTTCGGGGAGAAATGAGCATCAATTAGAAAGTGAGTGTTACATCCCAATTTTGATTCAATGGATTGAATTCATGCAATAAAGTAATATTTGAATCTGTGCTAATTCAAAGTAATGTGACTTTGGTGAATAAGGATAAATGCATGCATGCACACATGATTTGGTTTACACACTATAAAGACAAAGCCATGTACAATATAATTATAGTTTTCCCTAATTACATAGAAATGAAAACATCATGGAACTCAAAGAAGACAATTCTAACTTTGTAAAACTCATACATCAATATTCAACTCTAACAAAATGAAAATTTATCCTAACTTTTACTATAGTATTAGGTGTTCTTCACACAAATGCATATTGTTGAGTTATAGCACCTCACCTTTGATGGGATCTTTGCAAATTGGTTAAGCATATTGGTTGAGTTTTTTCTTTTTATCCCTAGATTTGTTGTTATTCCATAAAGGAACTTAAATATTGTTGTAATACATACCAATACGCATTTGTCCATCCTCAAATCAAATGCTTATATGAAAAGGTTGGATTAACTCCAACCATTTTGAAGGTTGTGATAAATTAAGGCCTTCTTTATTAGGATCTCAAGGTCAATCTCAAGTGTGCAACTAAATGACATCAAAATTATTTACCTATGATAAAGAGACTCTATATTGTGTAGAGTAATTGCAAGAATTCAAATACATGTACTATTTTTTGTCACATCCTACGTGCTAATTTGTTTTTTGGCCATAACTTTTGCATTTTGTCTCCAAATGACTCAAAATCTTTAGGTAAGTTACTCATGACTATTATATACCTTGTGTAATCTTTTGGATTTTTCAAAGA
This sequence comes from Straminergon stramineum, assembly GCA_963920665.1. Lineage (NCBI taxonomy): Eukaryota > Viridiplantae > Streptophyta > Bryopsida > Hypnales > Calliergonaceae > Straminergon > Straminergon stramineum. Next base: position 1,729,599 of record OY987263.1, read on the forward strand.
TGTTTTATTATCCAAAAATATCCCCAAATTTTTGTCATATTTGCCAATTGGGAGGATTTTATACTATTTCGTATCGAAAAAAATTTTAGAGGGGATGGTCTTCTAATAGACTTGAAGCTAAGATCTATAAGAATTCTAAAAATAGTTAATTGTATGTTGTATGGAAGTCTACAAAATAGGTTAATTTTTGCTACATTTTTGAAACATATAAAATATTCAATTTTTGGTGGTTCTTTTGGTGAATGCCATCTCCGAAGAATTGTTACAAGTGGATTATTTTTTTTAGAAAAATTTAGTCTTTTAGTTTTTTTTACAAATGAAAACATCAAAAATATCTATTTTCTTCAAATTTTGTATTTTTTCATTTCATACTTAGAGAATTTTTCTATGCTTTATCTTCTTAGTATGCAATCTTCTTAAAGGTGTATGCATGGGCTATATTTTTAAATTAAAATCATTTTTCTAATTTTAAAGTTTTCCTAAAACTAAGCATAATTACTATAAAATGCAACAAAATCATAGGTGTTTCTTACAATCACTTTGTTAGTAGCTTTATTACTATATTGTTATATTAATAGTAGTTTGGGTTGTGAAGTGCCTTTAGGATACTTGAAAGTGGATATTTATATGAATTGTGTTTTAATATTTGTATGATTGGTATTAGTATACACGTGTAGGGATTTTTATAGTACATTTACAGTGTGTTAGTATAATATTTAGAGATTGATATGCCATATTATATTTGTTCGAGAAGTTGTAGTAATATATATAAGATGGTTTTGTGATAATGTGGTGAGTTGGCCATTTCCAAAGTATTGTTTGTGTAGAAGTTTGGATGTTCACATGTTTGAATTCATTAATGACCAAAAAAATTACAGATGTTGTAATAACAAGAGTTTTAAGGAAATTTACAATTTTTATAAAAAAAAACTAAGACAAATCATTGTCATAGTCATTGTTTAGTTCGGGGGGGGGGTAGTGAGCTGTTGGAGTAGCAACATACATGCAAACAAATGATGGGGTATCTTAAAAAAATGGGGGCTAAAAATTATAAATGTGTTTAAAGTAATATAGGGTATCAAAAATGGCATTAGATGTCTTTAAAGTATTATAGGGTATGGAATAATAGGTCCCATTAGAAAGTTACATAATGATAACATGTGAAAAATAAATAAATAAATAAATCCATATACCTCCTATAAAATAGTGGTTGTTTGCACCTATATCCTTATTTTTTTAACACACTGACCCACTTCCGAGGTTCAATTGAGTATCGCAATGTGAGTAGGCTCTTAGTGGATCCTTTTATAGTAGCACTTACTACAAACACTATGTGGAGTGTGTATTTAGAGGGAGGGGGGGAGATTTGCAGCTTTGCTCTAAAAAAATTTTCCAACAAAAAAAACTTGAATCTATTGTTTACCACAAATGATTTTACTAGGATTTTTGTGATTTTTTAGAAATCCAAAGAATTTTTAGCCATTTTTTAACCTTTAGACATAAAATTGAAATCAAAGTTGAACAAATGTTTAAATACAATATGTAAAAATTAAAAAAGAAGTAAAAGCGAAAACCTTGCTCTAATTTCGAATGTCTTCATATTGAATATGGTACAATAAACATCTCTTTATTATATAGAACTTCCAAGGCACATTTTTGGGAACATATTAAGTTTTGAGTGATCCTACCTCACTGTTATATAAAAAATAAATTCATTAATTCAATCAAATTTGAGCCATTCATGCAAATAACATGTTTTCTCGATGTTCACTTTCATTCAAGCATAATTATAATGATGTGTGAGATGCTTCTCATAAGTAGATAGAGAAGATAAAACAATCAATCCGGATGAAGGTAGGACAATTCAAAATGATCTAATCCTGAGTCCAGTTTAAGACCCCTACAATTGAATCGAATTTCACTCTAGCTACTAGATCCTTATGTAGTGAAGATTGTACTCAATTCATGTTGAAACATTTTAAATCTCAAATAGGATTAAAAAGATGCAACAATGAATATGATTTTATAAGTTCTATGGATGGATCATGAGGTTATTACTCTTAAAACATGTAGCAAAGAATCAATATCATTCATTTTTCACAAAATCTAGAGAGAAGTTTTTAAATTATCATTGAAATGAAGTTGGAAATTCAAAGAGCCACATTAGCATTGAAATAGACAATATAATTCTCTATATAATTCACTATAGTCCTTAGGGAGCTAAATCCTATAAGTCTAAATATGTAATATGTGCAACCACTAGAAGAAATTTGCATTTGCATCAACAAAATCTACATGACATGTTCATTGAGGCAAACACAAAATCTATATTTTTCTTCATTTTTCAATGCAAATTTTGCATTTTGCCTCAACAAACACGTCATGTAGATTTTGTTGAGGCAAATACAAATTTCTTCTAGTGAACAACCAATGGGATGACAATGGGTTAACAACATTGGATCAAATTATTTTGTTTTTCTCAGTTGAGAACATCTAGATATGTACTTCTTGCTTGATTTAACCCCTAAAGTTCCATCATCCTCTATGGGGATAAAATGGTTTCTGGCCAGGTTCCTATATCATCAATTTTGGGTGGAACTTTTTTTTTAAATTTCATAAGATAGAAAAGCTTCATGAGAATTAAATTTTTATTTCAATTGGTGTTTAGGAGAAAACATCATCCCACAAAAAGCCTAGAATTGAACTCAACGAGCAACACAAAAAAATTTTAAAAAATAAAAATAAATTGAATTTTTTTTTCTTCAAATTTTATATTTTCTCTACATGTGAAGCTTTGATTCATTCTATTTAGACTAGAAATGAGAAAGTTATGGAGAATCTTATTTTGGGGCAATGCATAAATCTTTTTGAAAAAATAACTAATAAGACTCATTTCCGAATGCAATTTTTCCAATTTTTCAAAATTTTTTTGACAAGGTTAAGATTGTTTTGCTAGAATGATCTCATTGTTGGAATTATTCCATTTCAATTCCATCTTGGAATTATTAACAATTTAGTTTTTCTTTCAATTTTGGACCTTCTTATACTTAACAATTTTTTAAAGAATGAAACTCAAGTGATTTTTGTTTGAAATTTTTTTTCATAGACTTTCAACTCAAATCTTCATCACAAAAAAATTTCAATTCAAAGTTTGTAGTGCTCACAAATGGTGGCCAAAGTCATCTGAAATTGAAAGCTGACATTCAACAAAACTTTTTTTCCAACTTTGAATGCCTTTGGACTTTAGGGGTTATGGCCCTTGAATGAGGAGAAGGACTATAATCTAGACTAATAAAGACGAGAGCAAAACAATTACCTTAACATTGCACTAGCCATTATAAGCTCAATTAGCACACTCATGAGTCATGAATGTTCACAACTTGTTACTCTTGCAATGAAAAAAAAATGTTCACAACTTGACTTGACCAATAAATTGCGTGCACACCAATACTGGTTCGAAGGGTACACAGAGAATATGCAATTACAGAGTATCATTAAAGAGGTTTGAGTGTAGCAACTTATTCCGAATGGATTCTGTCGTCCGCCAGAATCCTGAACAGAGCTCCAAACGGAGCTTCTGTACTCTGTAGCTCATCAGTTCGAGATTACAAATACAAAGCATCCTGACAAGTCAGTCATTATATACGTCCAGACAATTTGAAGTATGTCATATCGTCATAACCGAATTCCTGCTTCACATGATCACACTCACTTCAAGAATAACTAATAGATGTATATCTAGACCTGATCTGTGACTCATCGCCATTAAAAGATCATGGTCGTCACTAGAAGCTCCAGAGACAATGCTCATATGTAGAATTATTCACCCCGTCATCGCCATCCAGAATGTGGCCATGAGGAGTGGTTGGAGCTTGCACACACAGGCCATCGACAAAAAAGCCTGACAGATTGTTGAACATCATGTCCTCTTCCAGGAACTGCATTCCCCTTTCTATGCACAATATCGCACTTGCAGTCGCAGGTTGCAGCTGCAGCTTCCCGTCTGCGGAGAAGATCAATCTCTCATCTAGGAACCAGCTGTCCAGCATCTCTGGACATGACAATGATCTCGACCTCTCAAATTCGTCATTGTCACTGGTTGCAGCTGCACGCAGATTATCGTCAGCTGACGTTTCTTCCAGCTTGTGGGGATGCTCTTGGGGTGCAGCTGCAGCAGCTCCATACGAGGAGACTGCATGATTTGTAGGTTGGCAACTGGGTTGAAACATCCGCAGTGGGTGTTCTCTTGCAACATATGATGTAAGTGCAGGCTTAAGTGGTAGCGCGAATCTGTGTTGATTGTTGAAGTACTCACCTGAATTTTCAAACTCAACTTTGCATGGTGTCTCTACTGGTCTACTGGGAACCAGGCTGCTGGAGGTGCTGGCCCGCAGCTTGCAGAGTGATTGAGAAGCTAGGTGAGATGCAATCTTTGGCATGGACGAATTCAGCCTGAAGAGGCGTCGTTGAGACTTGAGTTCACGGGAAAACTCCTTCGCTGCTTCGTTGGACGCTGCTTGAATGCACTTGTCTGAGAGATCCAGCGGACGAGGAAGGGAGCTTGCCAATTTGGGGAAGTTGAGAAGTGCTCCTGGTCCTCGAAGACACAGCGCTGCTGCAAAAGTTAACAGCTCAAGAGGAGTTCATAGAATGAACTGGTTGATTCAACTGCTAACTAGCCGGTCATACAGGTACTTGACGTACTGCCATGAGATTGCATGTGGGAACGTTTACGAGACTGAGGTAAGAGCATGAGTAAGCTAGCCTGAGTGCGAATCGGTACCCGTATCATAAGCCCTGGCAGCCATTTCGGCAGTTTCGAAAGACCCCAACCAAATGCGAGACTTCTTCTTCGGCCTTCGTATTTCGGTAACCCATATGCCCCAGGGCCGCCTCCTCACACCTCTAACAATATTACACCAAATTCGTTAAAAGTGACTTTTGAAAAGTGCGCATTAAGCGTAAATTCTTATATAGCATCTTTCGCAAAAAGATGATCACTACAGACGGTGTGAAAGAAGGTGAAAAGACGTCTATTTCCTCTAGCTTGTATGTTAGAAGCATGAAAATGGTGTAAGATTGAGAGTTGTAAGCTTGGAATGGGTCATAAGGCAGAAAAGTTAATGTGCACAAGACTTTTGGGCAATTTAAATGAAGTCGACTACCTGTAGATCGGATGGCGAGAATCGCTTCCTACTCCAAGCTTCACCTTCTTCGTCGACATTGAATCTGTTGCAGCAGCCATCTCTGCAGGGCATCTAACGCTCCTCCTCATCTGGTGCTGATGATGGTCGGCCGGGATTCAATAGTTTTCAGAATCCTTGCCGCTACTTGCACAATGGACCTTTTGGTCCAGCATCATGAACGCCAGCCTGGGTCTCAGACGCTAATTAGACGAAGCGGAGAAGGGACTGCTAGCTTTCTCTTTCTATAGTTGCCTTACCCCCTATCTGAATAATTTCAGGGTATCCCACTCGACGTTTTCTGTAGCAGATGATCTCGGTCTCACGAGAAAATACGAGCAGTAATTTGTTCCAGACAATGTCGCAATGGCAAAAGTACATTTGGCTAGCGACAGTATACCGACTGCGATACTAAACTACTGTTGCAGCTTTTCCTTGACTTGGCATTTTCTGCCCCCTTTCTATTTCGCATTGAAGGAACCATTTTCATGCTTAATTGCCCAACAGCCACCAACAATCAATTGCAATTTGGAAACTGAAGTTTCTACTCTCACAGATAAGGTTGTCAGACTATCTACATGTCAATTCTCAACACACGGAATCCAAGCTTCATGTTGCATGAAAATTACCTCACTAAGCTTGAATTGGCGATCAGCTGAAGGAAATTCAACATGCATAAAACTCGATCAGCAATGGTAAGTGAATGAAATTCCCTAACGCATTTTAGATGAACTTACTGCTTGCAGCTACGAACGCTGAACTACTGAAGCTCTGCATGGTCACTTCAGATTTAAACAACAATGTCGACGAGAGCCAACAATTCGTCCTAGGGTAGCTAATGGAGCCGGTCAGTAGCTGGAATTCAGTGATCTGTCCTGAAGGCCATATCCTAATTTCAGGTGAGGTATCGGCCACTCAATACGTTTTGATCAGGGGATGGCATACGGTCGCGTAGCACAGGTACGCTACTGGTGCCTAAACAGAGGCAGCTTTCCCTGCTAAGTGGTCCCTTTCGGTTAAAATCTCTCCACTTCACACAGCTCCCACAATGATACGGTGGGTCGCTCGTCTTCGTCCTCCGTAAGGCGCATATAAATTTGTCTTACTCCCTCCAACTCCTCTCCCTCTCTTCCAAATTTGGGTGGGCCTCCCTCCCCACGAGTCTAGTACTCTGGAGCTACTATTCTTCGGAACAAACTACGAGCCACTCATATACTCGAGCTAGCAAGTAGCCTCCCGCTCCAGTGAGGACTCGACGTGTCAAACCAGCTACAAGCACGCATTGATTTGCCCTCAATGAGCTTCCAAGCCATCGAGCACTTATCCGCATCTCATGATTAAGCCTCATGAATAACTTTCATAATACGCCAGCTCCAATATGAAGACCCCCGATGGAGTACTACTCTAATGTCTGAAGGTTGCAGGGCTCCATCAGACATTATGGCTCAAATAGAGATACTGTGGGTTTTAGTAGGGGTTAACAAATGGCAAGCGAAGTAGAGACATGGAATTGAAAGGGCCGCCTCGACAGCTCTTGAATGGGCTTGACAGCTACTCGCCCTTGCAAGGAGCCTTAACACGTTATGTCGTGTTGGATTACGTAGGGCGACATGTATTTATATCGTTGGTCAGGTGAGTGAGCTCATCGGCCCTTGCAATTCACGGACTATTCTTATCAGCATGGCAAAATGAAAGCCTGGTTAGACGCACACATACCTCGCCTGCAATTGATAGTGAGCAGGGAAGACAAGCATGGGGTACGGCGGAGGCTGACCCTTGTTTATTTTATTTCCGTTGAAAGGTGATACCCCTGCTGCCAAAAGCTTGATCTGGGGTATATTTCTCTCGACTACGTGATTGTTTGATGATATTTTATGGGACAAATTACAGACTCCAGCATTCAGTCCTTTGTACCACTTGAACCGAAAGCATATTTTGTGTGTACCTGCGAGCTGTGAGAGAATGACAGAAAAATAGTCTAAGAAAGCCAGGCACACAGTACGTGATAGTTCTAGACGGCGGTTTTCAAGGTATTCGCTTCCTTGCAGAGATCACTTAAGTGGTTGCAAGTTCAGCACCACCCCTATTAAGGACATCATAACCAAGAACAACTATTCTCAGCATACGTGTCGAATACCCACACCTTAAAATCGCATTTGGAGATCTTCTAGAGTCCAAGCTTCGAATTTTTCAAAGAAACGCAGACATTCAGATTAGTATAGGTATGTGTATTTTAAGGTTAGCGAAGAGAGTGAATTTTTAAGAAATTCCTTTCTTTGAATTACACTATGACGATTTAGAATCCAGACCTGATGAGTTGTCTGATTGCCCGTGCACTTCAGTCTAGGCAGAAATGGCAACTGAGACTGCAAAATCCTGCATCAGTGATTCATCCCCGACAACATTTAAAAGCACACCACATTTCAGATTCTTAAACCGTGTTGATCACTTTACATCAGGTAGCTAGAAAAAATTAATACAGGAACAGTGATCAATCTGTCTCCTCTGCACTTGATGGTTTGCCCAATCGCAATCATCCCTCAAACTAGACTGACTCACAGTCTAGAGTGCCGTTGTTGGTATGTCTCTGTAACGTATGATGGAATTATATAACATTTAAAATAGATACAGAATTGTCTAGAGAATCATACTGGGCATTCGTTTTCGCTGTCATCGGCCGTGGTCCTTCTCTAATAAAGAAGTACAACTATTTAGTAGAAATATTGAATGCTTTCCTTGAGGACCCAAAATGATAAACGAGAGAGCGTTTCACGTTACCAGTTCTCTACTTGGTTTGAAGGGCCAAAGTCATAATAATTAAAGCCATCTACACAATTCATTCGCACAGGCTGCAGAATTAAAGAGGGATCAGTTCATTAATCTGACCAGGTGTCCTCCATGTTCGAATTATTCAAGATGCAGGCTTTAGAAATCAGGTTTAACCCAGCTTGTCATCTTCGCCAAAAATTCCATAGGACATTCTTCAACAGTCCGTGTCAGGCCTGCGGATGGTGAATCTTGATACTATCCTCCTGCAAGTAAAATCGGAGATTCTACCCACCGATGGAGCCTTTGAGAAATCATAAGTTTTTTCGAAGATTGCACTCATACCTGCCCTAATCCGATCCTCTCCAGATTTGATTGCTAGGCCTCAGTTGTGATGAGCATCGTTGTTCCTGTGCACGTAATTATCTCTCTTGCAATCACGTACTCTGCCAGTACCATGTTCGAAATCTCTATGATGGTGTACAGGAAGTCCGAACGATTGACGAAGTGTATGTAATCGAACAGTCCACATGTGCCCAGAGACAGATTTATGAGGAACTATATTGAGAATGTTCTCCAGGCCGGTGATTCTCAGACTCTAACCTGCTCTCGAAATCCAAACGACGAGCTCACATGTGGAAGGAGTAAGTAACTAGTTCGCGAAGAATCTGAAGTAGTACATGTCTACGAGAACATGGCTCTTCCGGTGTGACACACAGGAGGTCCTTACTACTGTAACTGAAGGCAGTGGACTCTCAGCAGGACGAAGATCAGATGCACTGGACGAATATCTGCGACAAGTTTTCCTGGACTTTGAAATCACATGTGGAATACAAGAGGCAGCATTTACAAAAATCACGTTGTGAACAATAATGAAGAGTTTATGACGCATAATTTACTTGTTGATTCTCAGGAATGTCCTGAAAACTCCAGCACTATTGATCTTATGAGAGGTTGTCACTGGCAGAGCCGCGTTAGAGGCTACCTGAACCATAAATCATCACATTTTAAAATCCGAGGGTAGAAAACGAAGAAATATTCCGAAGCAAGAAATACACAGCTGCTGGAATTTTTCTTTAAACAGGAAATGAAAGTAGCCCAACATAAATGAGGGGAGTCCCTAATTCTTCGTGTTTTACAAGGACAATGTATAAACTGACTATTGTAACTAGAACCTAGCTATTTCCACGCTCCGCAAGGTATGTACCGACCAGTCCATCCTCAATGTGTTAACTTGCCAAGAATTTGGAAGCCAGCATCTAAAAACACTGTCTACTCCAATACTGCAGTATCTGAGTAACAGTTCAGCTATCTTTATAAATCAGCGATAATTAATAGCCTCTCATCAGGCCATTAAGTCACTCAGCAAGGGAGATCACGACCGCTACACCCATGCCAAGCACCAAGGGCACAAGTTGAGAAAGAGTAGACATGAAGGAGGACCCCTGCTCATGCATGCTGGGCATGACTCCACCTACCGACATATAGATGAACCCGCCTGCTATGAAACCCTGCAAAACCAGATTATAACCAAAACATTGAGAATGTAGCTCTCCAAGGTACTGGAAACATTGCAATTTATTTGGATTTTATCTGAATTTAAAGAACACATAAATCCATGTCCTTTTTCAGAGTGGGAAACTAATCGAAGCAGTCGAGCACTTGAAGAGAGATGTAAAGACCAATGAGTACGGCAGATTATATTACAGATACACAATCGACAGTATGGAACCAACTTAAAGCTCAAATGCTTACTTCAATCAGAGATGAATGGCCCGAACTTGCACCAAAAATCAGGGCCTGCCGCAAATTTTGTAAAAAAGTCAAAATGGTAGGCACGATTCAGTGTTTCAATGTTCACATTTGGGTTGTTAGGTTACACTAACACGTACCACAAATTAGATGGACAAGGCTACTTGACGAAATCTTCAAAGAACGGTTGTTTTCTCTAATCAAACTAGTTTCCAGCTCAATACCAATTGTTGATATTCAACACGCTTAGGCCAATGTTAAGGAGGTACATACCACAGCAGTTCCAGCTAAGGCAACCAATGCCGACAGGAAGTTGAATGCAAGGGCCTCAAACACACTAAAGCCAGATTTCACTAAAATTCCAAAGTCTCCAACCTGATCCCCCAAACAGGAACAGTTAGTTCTCAATATGCGATGAAATTCCACAACGAATTTCTAGGAAATAACTCGCTCAGATGAGAATGACACTGAATATTGAACAAGCAATTTATCCTCAAGAAGTCATCAGCTTGTAACCAAAACCTGTTTTCAGGATACATTTTCCGGAATGGAAACAACTCGGATACATAAAGAGAACATCATGCTAGCAAGACAAAGAGAAGCAAAACTGTGGAAACTAGAAATTGCTGGAACGCTGGAATACCAACCAAAGTTTACAAGTGTTGATGGTAGGTTAATTCCCGGCTCCTCTAGGAACATGTGCAAATTGCGAACTCGAATACTCTTAAGCAAGTCCTCAGAATTAGGAAATTCATGACACAACCTAAAGTAAGAGAGAAGGAGCAAACCTCCTGAGGAAGCTCATGCGCAAGGAGAAACAAAGTTCGTGACCAGCCACCCACTGTGCCATGGAGCAAGAAAGCACTCCCAAGGGCCATGCCATCTGTGAAGTTATGCTGTAACATGGATCCCAAACAAAATAAGAAGAATTAGAAACACAGCGAAGACAAATCCACAAGTATACATAATAGACTCAAGCCTGGTTCAGCGTGCATCTCGTAACCTTCACCCTGTAACATGTAACTCCTTGTCCAAAGTGAGACTAAGATTAATCAAAATACATTCAATTCAGTGTAGAATGAATCTTGCATTGAAATCTCATACCAAGCTGAAAGCAAGAAAATAGCAATGGGTAGAAAATAATAAAAAAAGCCGATATAATTGCAATGTGAGTAAAAGTGAGCCGACAAAATGACAACTCAGTACTAGCAGAAAATGAGACATTTCTATTCATTAAGGAACCTAGGGACATTATCAGCGAGAAAGATACACTTTACGCACCACTGCATCAGAGAAGAGGTTCAGGTAGCCAATGACGAATCCACCACCAGCTTCCACCTGTTGAGGTGACTGTGTAGGCGCGGATGGCGTTTCATTTTCCAGTGCAGCTATATCTTTCTTCTTACCGCCTTTCCTCTGTTTCGTAGTTTGACAAGTAGCAATAACTTATTATCGTCGTAACAAACATAAGAAATAGAGCTCCAGAGGACGATACATTAAAGAGGTACAAAATTTGCTGTGGAACATGCTGCTGCTTTCAAGAAAGCTATTACAACACTATGTAAGGTAGTGCAAGACCAGCATCAAAAGCGGTATGCCTTTGAGCATTATCTCACTCAGACTAGCTATTGATCCTCTTCAAGACCCAAAAACAAAAGATTCAAGGCATTTGCGTTACAGCAAATTTCATCAGGTCAATAACCAGTGAAGTAGTGATCACGTACAGCATCTGTCCATGTTCGGTCAGTATTATTTATTAGTTTTAATTCTGGGCAACCAGACAATACCTTTTTTAAATCAGAATTTTTGCTTTCTAAGGAGTTTGACTCCCTCTCTTCAAGTGCTGTCACGTTCCCAATCGCTGCATTCTTCTCGGGAACCTCCAATTTATTTACTCTTTCCTTTCTCTTTTGATGGTGATGGTGAGTATGACCTAGTGCACGTTGGCCGCCACGACTGGACAGCTCTTCATATCGTCTTACAATCTTCTCAACGATAAAGAAGAGGAGGATTCCACCTGAAGTCCATGAAAGCGTCAATTCAACATAGACGTTTCATAAGCAGCAACAATTCATTATGAATGAGTAACATGATGTCTTAACAAACGATTGAACCTATCACGATGAAACGCAGTCAAACAACAAAGCGGAATAATATCACGTTTTTAACATATTGTAATACCTACACCTAAAAACTCAAAACTCGGTAAGTTACTTTTACAAACAGGACGACATAAAGGCTCCAAACATAAGAGATTAAAAAGCGTTAGAGTAAGTAAGAAACTAGGCTACAAGGGAATACTTACCAAGCACCGCAAGGCCAATCGATAAATCTTCTAGAGAGTGTGCATGACCTTGGCCCGTAGCAGCAGAGTGATCATGATTATGGTTATGGGAATGGGAATGACCGTGATCATGATGATGCTGGTGTGGATCATGTGAATGAGGAGACTCGGAGTTCCCTGAAGCAACGACGAAGAACCAAATGACAACAAGGATGTCAGAATTATAGATGAACATCTGTGGACATCTGTGGACACAACTAAATCACAGCAAAGGAGCAACAACTCTACTTGTATCATTTGAACCTTTAAGTCATTACTACGTAAGAGCTGACTATTTTTTCACACCATCCCCAATTTAACAATAAAAAAGAACCAAGGCATTTCCAGAGTCTACACCAGGTCTTGATTCAAAAAAATTTATGGCACTTCAGCGAGAAGTTACCAAATGCGTGTGGCAGTTGATGAAGGAAAGCATCTCCCAACATGGCGCCAGCCTGAGTGATGCACCCACAATATCAGCGCGACCCTGGTATCTTTGTTCCCAATTACATATGCTTCCGTACCGACTGTGGTATACTCTATTGCTTGCATTGCTCATTACATGATACTGCGCCTAAACCGTCATCAATTGTCAGCAGCAAGAACGAAGCCATGGTGCAGACAGCGGCAAACATCAAAAATGCACAGCGTACCCCAAAAGCAGCCAGGGCATTGACTACCCTCTCTGACGGCTTGCCATTTGCTGCATCAGGTACAAGTATAAGCATTTCTTCAGAATGAGCTCCTTAGAGCAGTGGAAGAACAATACGTGTCGGAATTGCTCAAAACAACTTGCGCGAACAAAAAAATAAGATCCAGGTAGCAATTGGAACTGCTTCTTAGACAACGTTAAAGACTGGCAACCAGTTACATCTTGCTAAGAAGTAAAACAGCAGTAGAAATTTAAGGACTCTGAGAAAGACTTACAGACAATGCAAGGGAGAATCATGAGGCAGATGAGAGAGGCCAGGCTCACCAGCAGTGAACAACCCATTGCTCGCAACCAGACGCCTTCTCACATGCATGAACATGAACGCGATATCATCAAATATTGAAAGATGCGCAGTACATCTTTTCTTTCCTAAAATAAGCACTACCAGAGCAGTCCGATTCTTATGCATTTAACAAACAATAATCGAAGTATGATCACATGTTAACACACATTTTTTAGATCCAAACCAAATACACAACAAGATGAATGCAAAATCATTTAGCGTAAACCCTAAAGCTCGATTCTTGGAACAAACTTTGAGCCAGGTCGCATGGCTTTAAATAGTCATATCAGTGCTGCGACTTTGCTCGCGGTTCATTAAGGAATACATGATCACTCGACACTGTGGCATCGTCTGACATTCATAATTTCCCAGTAGGAATCTGTGAACCTCCAAAATCTCAAGTGAAAGCTTGCTGCACCCTTCCCTAGAAGTATCCATTGTTGAACGATGGCCAGACAAAGAATGACATGCACATAAATCTGGAAAGGTAAAAGAAATGAACGAACCTGTGTCCGGACCTCTCAATCGCCTAGGTTGTTCAACATTCGAGTATACTTCGCCATCAAAACCATACTGTAGCAAATCCTCTTCCTCCGCAATCTCCTCTGGCAGCACAAATTTCTTCTTCTGGATTCTCTCCCCATGGTCATGTCCGTGTCTGTGACCACTGTGATCATGGTTGTGGGAAGGAGCGTCGCTTGCTCTGGAAAAGCCTACATTGGCGTGTGCATCTCCACGGCCATGATCATGGTCGTGGTGATGTCCATGTCCGTGACCATGATCGTGGTCATGGTCATGTTGGTGCCGACGTCCGTGTCCGTGTCTGTGATCATGTTCATGTAATTGCAAGTGATCCTCATGGTCTTTGCCGTGCCCCGGGTCAATTTCGACAGCAGCCTCGTGACTTTGATAATCCTCCGGCAGACCTACTCCATCCGGATAAAGCTTTTGATGCATCTCCTGCGCATACTTATGCAAAAGATTAATAACATCGTCTCCCTTGGCCCCATCCGCACTCAACTGCATCGTATGCTGGCCAAGCTCCTCCTGGTTATCCACCACGTTGTCAGTCAAACTTTTCAACATTGTCTCCAGCTGCTCAACCTTGTCCTGCACTAACGGATCCGACACTTCATCCTGCTCAACCTCTTTCTCTTTCTCTTCCTCCTCCTCCCCCTCCTCTCCGTCAGTCACCTCCTCATTCGCATTCGCCTCATTCGTCTCGAGCGCCTTCCGCTGCACCGCATAAATGTGCGCCATCAAGTTCGAGGTGGCGTCATCTCCTAACTTCATTTCCTCTGAATCCTCACCCGCCTCTACAGATCCCGCAGGCGCCTCCACAGATCCCACAACCGCCCCGGTTGGCGATGCAACCACATCCTGCGGCCCCTTGGCGTTGAATTTCTCAAGCTCCGAATTGCTAAGCTGCTGAATTTCTCGAATGTGAGCGAACAAAGCGTCCAGAGGGGCCTGCTCCTCCGCGACGGAAGCACAGGGGAGGAGCAACAGCAGCCCGAGCAGAATTAGGGCATTCAGAGCCATTGGGAAGCCAGGCGCCATAGTCAACCGAAGGAAAGCTCCAATTTCACAAAACATGAAGCAGACACAAAAACGCAAAAACGCAAAAACCTATCGTTCCTTTCACTTTTTCGATTGATCGACTTTTTCTTTCCTTTTTTTCACTACTGTACAGTAATATGGTAACCACGTGGTCAAAATTGGCCGTTTCCATGCCTATGGAAGTTCAAATAAATCATTTGGGAATTTCAAGGTAGGCAAAAAATCTTACTGATAAAATGAAGAAATGATATCCTATATCATGGCTATAGTTACAAAAATACATTGAAAGAATGTATAGACTTGTAAATATTTCTAATAGACTTGTAATCTTTTATAATCTTAAGCACATAGGTCCAATTACCATTTCATCTTAAGAAGGTGATTGGATTCTCACATTGCTTTTATATAGTAAATCTAAGTAAAATCAAATCATTTTATCTCATTGGTTCTTAATCATAGCAACAATTCATTGAAGTGTACAAAGAAGAAGACCCAAAAGAATCTTTTCCATATAGATTAAAAAAATTCTAGTATCCTAGTACAAAAAATTACCAAAGTCAAATTAAATAAAAGTACAATATGTCAATTGTGCATTGGTCAAAAAAACAATGAAAATTTCTCTAGTTTCTTTGTTTCCATATTTGATGCTCATTTCTCTTCATTGGTTCAACCTCTGGCTTGGTTGTCCTTCTCTGGGTTTTTTCATACAATAGGTTTCCATTTGTTTAAAAAAACCCAATAAAAACAAGAACATGTCATAAACTAAGTACAAAGATTTCATTTCTTGATAGAAAATTTAATTTGGGTCATTTTTTATAAAAAATATATTTTTAAAATCTCATATATACTTCTTGTGCATTTCAATTTTTACTGGATCAAGGAGATTTTTCAGTGCACTTCAATTGGATTACCTTCTATTCAACCTAATCTTTAACCCCTTATAGATCCCAGGCCTTGTGTTTAGCAAAAAAGAGTCAAAAGTGTCATTTCTATTTCAAAAAGCAAAAAAGTATTTAAATTTTCTTTCTCCATGTATATCCGTAGGATATTGCATTAAAATATTATAAAAATGTGTGGAAGAAATTTCCAAAACTTTGACTCAAAAGATTGAAAGGTATTTGCAATTAACCCCTAAAGGACCAAGGCATATTTTGGGCAGAAATTATCAAAAACTGACACTTTTTAGGGCAGCAAGAAAAAAATTTTAATAAAAAAAAAAATTTCAAAATTCAACCACACAAATTTGAACTAGACTTCTTCGGGAATATGTGGAAAATTTCTTAGAAACTTTGACCGCACGGATTGAAAGATTATAACGTTTGAAGTTAGGTGAAAAAGTTTTTTTCCAACCTTGCCTGACATGGCTTGCAAACTTTAACTCCTTCTAGAATGAGATTCTTACATTGAATAGGGGTATTTTTTTTTACATTTTCAATTTGGATCATGTAAGCTACACACCCGCCAAATTTCAAAATCATAGGAAGAGTTTTGCACATGCTGCCCGAAGCTGCCCGAGCTGCCCGCAAAGTTCAAGGCAGCGTAACTTTTGATCCAGGCACCCCATCTGAAAAAAAATAGATTTTCAAGAAGGGGATACATAGATACACTACATATCCAAATTTTATGAACATCTGACTACAAATGACTTTATAGGAGCCTACCCGAGATTTCTTGCTTACATTGAACAGACACTTGGTCCTTTAGGGGTTAAAAGAGAAGAAAACATTAGATGTTTATTAGGGGGTCTGGAAGGCCATTTTAGGCCTATTCCCGACGCTATTCTTCCAGCAATCTGGGAACGGCCATTGTCAAATTTTTATTTTTTTTAATTTAAAAATTAAAAAAATAGTATAAATTATTTTGAAATTATTTTTTTGAAAATTTTTTGAAAAAAATGATGTGGCAGTTGTTTTACCTTGTCAAGCAGCTATTGTGGGGCACTGCGGGGCAATTCGCATGGTCTAAAACCTAGGGGAACACGCAACCCTCCAAGGGCCCAGAAAAACATCTAATGCTAGTTATTTTGCACCTTGCTTAACTAGATTTTTTAACCTTTGAATCTTCTTAACTTGAAATTTTTGCACTATTGCTTCTGACTTTTTCATTTTTTATATTGACGAATTGAATTGAAAGTCTAAGAAATTTTTTTTAAAAACACTTAATTTTCACTCATTAGAAAATTATTAAGTAGAAGTAGGTTCAAGATTGAACGAAAAATGAAATCTTTAATAGGTCAAAGACAAAATTGAAATACAATAGTCACAATAGAATTATCATTCTAGCAAGGAAATTTAACCTTTCCTAATAAATATTTTTTTAAAGTTATAAAAAATGCATTCAATAATGAATTTTGTAAGTTATTTTGTCATAAAGATGCTTGGATTGCCCCCAAAACAAGATTATCTATAACTTTCTCATTACCAATCCAAATAGAATGAATCAAAGCTTCACATGTAGAAAAAAAAATAGAATCTTTGAGAGAAAATCTTTAAAAAAAATTGTGATTTTTTGGTATTGCCCCTCAAAGTAATTTTTAGTCTTAGGATGGCATAACTTTCAGTGCTCCTAGGCACCAATTGAAATAAAAAATTTATAGAGAGAAATCTAGAGTGATTTCCTATCATGAAAAATAGATTTAGAAAATCACATCAAAAATTGAGCTCACAAAAGCCTACTTGAAATCACAAAACAATTTTTTTAACTTTGGGACTTTAAAGGTTAACACATCATTGTCAATAGTATGAAAAGAAAGTGGCCCTAGCTCAAGTGAAAATGTAATACTTTGATGCTATATAATACAAAAAAATTGGATACAAAATGTTCAAGAATCACTAATAAAAGCCACTAGAGTTATTCTTTGCAAAATATCAAATAATTTGATTGATTTAAACAATCACATTTTCAAGATGGTATCATAGTTCATTCAAATCTCATGTTTGCCTTATGAATGTTGATAAATCACAAATTTGAAACTACTTACATATTAACTAATTTAGTAAAAATGAAAAAAATGATTGCTACCCTTTAATGCATTAGTGCATATAATCTCCTATTCTACAAAGTATTTGATTTTACAGTTTAAACTTAAACAAAGGGTCATTCTTTCATACGATAGTATATGTAATGCAATATAAGGGATGTATCTTATACTCTTAAAGACATTATATTCACTTCATGAAAATAAAAT
Source organism: Straminergon stramineum (assembly GCA_963920665.1). Taxonomy (NCBI): domain Eukaryota; kingdom Viridiplantae; phylum Streptophyta; class Bryopsida; order Hypnales; family Calliergonaceae; genus Straminergon; species Straminergon stramineum. The sequence continues at coordinate 1,747,365 of OY987263.1, forward strand.
CTTCTAAATAAACCCAATTATAAGAGAAATTACTTGAAAAGAGGATGAATAAAGAATTTGAGAAAATTGAAGCTATTGCCCTTAGAATGTAAATCAATTAATGACCTTCAAGATAGAGTTGGCTTATGCCTTGAATTTTATAGAGGCTTAATTCAAATTTTAAGCAGACATAGAATCTTTTTATTCTAAGGTATTTAACATGCTACAGGGCTATACAACTCACACCCTAGAAGCCAAATTGAGTTGTCTTACCTCTTTTTATTATAGCACCATGTCATCTACCACTTCTTATCATGTATCTTTCTTATCCAAGGTGTATTTTGAACTAGCCATTAGAACTCCAACATCTAGATAAGAACTTTTTGAAATGTCAGAAAATACCACTACAAGAGAAAGGGGTGTTTTAAGTGTAGCCCTAGACATATAGTCCTATAAGTAATGACCTTAAAGGAGTGCTTTCAGTAAAAATTTACTAAACACACATGTATTTCTAGTAAATTTTTATTGAAAACACTCCTTTAAGGGCTTTACTTGCAGCACTATATGTCTAGGACTATACTTAAAACACCCCTTTCTCTTGTAGTGTCCAAACCCCAAATTCCACAATCAATAATCATTGGTAGCATGAATAGTAGTAGAATCATGATTAGTAGGTATAACTTTAATTCATTTACAATGAGCAAATTTTTCACTACCATGTCCTAATCAAGGACCCTATATTACTCAAATCTAATATATATTTTATGATATATAAATTTTAAAATACAATAACTATCCAAAATCTACAACAATCTTCAAGGGGTTAGCCTTGAAGAGAGGCCAGTAGGAGTTCTTGTTGGATGCATGGTTACATAGAAGTGTCGTGTATGTCATAATTATCTCAAATAGTTTAGTGAAAAGTCCTATAATTATTTACATATTTTGCACATTTTCAATTTTTCTAAGACTAGTTTCACCCTTACCCACCCAATCTAACACACCAAAGTCCAAAAGTTCCGTATGATACCACATCCACAACATGAAAACGTACTACGTTGGATTTTAGGTGCTACTAATGTGCCTTGTGCGGTTGCCCCAATTGAAATAAAAATAAAAGTAATGTTTTCATTTTTTAATTCATAAAAACTTCAAAATTCTATAACTTCTACATTATAGGTCCAAACACCACGAAACAAAACCTATGCACCATCCTCATAAAGAGCTTTTCTATGCTATGAAGGACATGAGTAGAGACAAATGCACAGTCCTAGAGATCTCACTATAACTAACAAACAAACAAACAAACTTGTTTAAGTCATAGATTTATAATAGGTTTTCTTATTACATTTGACCAAACTATTGCAATAGACTCTTCATTTGCTTTGGTCCTTGATAAGAGTTAAATAACCCTTCTTCTACGTTGCTTTGGTCTCATGATTGGGCTTGTATTTCCACTTTCAAAAAACAAGATGAATTTCAGTTGAGTGGGAACACAAGGGCCCCTCTTTGGAACATTTTTTAGCCCTATATGGTTTACTTCTCTCGCCAAGGTTTGATTTTGCAGGTTCAATGTGATGTTTTGTTCTCAGTGAAATAAAAGTGTCCGCTTGTTTTGTTTTTTCAAATCTAAAAACTAGAAAACATGATGAATTTATATTCTCAGGTCCTCTGTTCGGATTCAAAACTTTCACTTTGGGATGAAAGCCCTTCAAAATAATCTGCATGACAGGTGAAGCAGTAAGCTTAACTTCAGTTGCACGTAAAAAGGACTGCACATGCCAAATCTTAAGAGAAAACGTATCAAGGCATCACATCCTCTATTCAGTTGATTTAGGATTCAAAAGTTGGGATGTAAATTGTAATCTGTGAGGTACTAAGCAAAATAGGGACTTTAGGTTGACCGGTACTAATTTTTGAAATTTTTGACACTTGACCCTAATATTTAAATATTTACTGTTATTCTACAAGAATATGCTCCTTTTGAATTAGGTATTGTTGTACAGGGCTTTTTTTTTTGGCTTTTTGGTGCCAGATTGCACCATAAAAAATAATCTGGCTAAGAAATGCCAAAAAAAATGTCAAAAAACTTGGATGAAATCGCCAAACAACTTTGAATGTCAAAAAAATCTTAGATGAAATTGCCAGATTGTGGATGAAAACCATAGTATACATCCAATATATGGATGAATGTTGTAATTTGGAGCACTACTATAACATTTAATATCGCCACTTTGGCACTTCGTAAAAAATGAAAAAAAAAAATGTTGTTGTATAGTAAATGGGACCAGGGATTTTTTTTGGCTTTCTGGTCTCAAATTGCACTAGAGAAAAATAATTTGGCTTGAAATTGTCCACTGATCATGAAGTTTTTCACTAGAAAAACTTGAATTATAAAAAAAATCTTAAATGAAATCAAAACTGTGGATGAAAGCAAAATTATGAGCATATATTGTTTGCTAATGTGATACTTTCTACCTGGTATACTATGTGGATGAATGTTGAAATTTGGAGCACTACTATAACATTTTATATCTCCACTTTGGCACTTCATAAAACATTAGAAAGGAAAAAAAATTAATTGGGACTCATCAACCTCCATGTGTACAAATGGAAATATTTGTAAATACCTACACAAAGGTTAATATTAACCCTTCATTGCCAAAGGAGACGAAAAGTGTCCTCACATAGTTTCAAGTTCAATTCAAAGTACTATAACTTTTGCATCCAATGTCCGAATTCAATAAAACTTGTTGGAAAATATGAGCTTTTTCTTCTAGTTTGTGTGGTAAAATTTCAAAATCAATCCAAGATGTATTGGATTTTTGGAAGCCAATCAAAGTTCACCTGTTCAATTTGAGTTCCCCAAATTGCATTTGATGGTTGCAACTTTGGGGGCTTGTATCTCCTTCATCCAATGTTTTTTTTCAATCAAATTTGTTGGGTTCTGTTCCCCTTGAAGTCTAGTTATTGTAGAAAAAATTTCATGTCAATCCAAGTTGTTTTGAATGTTTGGAAGCAATTCAAAGTTCAAAATCTGACCATTTTTGGATTATGGTGAACTTCAGCAACTTGTTTCTTCTTCATACAGCATTTGTATCCTAAATTTTTTTGGAAAAGTTGTGCATACTAGTCTGGTTTGTGTGGCTAGAATTTCATATTAGTACAAGAAGTTATGAGTGACTGAGAAGCATTTTAGTAGAAGGAGGTTCAAGTTTTGATGTGTATTTTGCAACTTTTCTTGCTATTTTTTGACATTTCAAAGCCATTTTGAAGACACAATGAGTCAATTGAATGATATTTTTTTCTCCAATGTATTTGTATGCTAGTTTGGAATCACTTCATAGTTTAAAGTTTTTTCATTTGAGTAGGTTTAGAAATCGAATTTCCCCCCCAAATGTGTTTCTAGGAAAATTTCACCATCCTTTTTCAACACTAAAATATTATAATATTGCAATCTATGTAGGCAAATGCCTCCAAATTTGATGAACGTCATTTACATCATGTACACTACAAGATCATATGATTGAGATCCCTAAAACTCAATAACATTTAAATCTATGACACTTCAAAAGCAATGTTGTGTTTGAACCTATTCAGGCTTTAGGCAATGAGGGGTTAATATTCACCCCTTTCACCTTCATGATAAGGACTACAAGGGATTTATATATCCAATTATAGAGGAATACAACACTAGTGTCACTCCAAAATTAGAACAAGTGACAATTTTATAAAGCAATTTATTTTATTTTGTGAAATTAACCCCTAAAGGACCAAGTGGTCAATAAATGACCAATTGAAAATCTGGATAGGTTCCTACAATGTCCATATTGGATGGATCTTTCATGAAAGGTGAATACATATATATTCCCTAAGTAGGGGTATAATTTTTTTTCCAATCAAAAGTGATGTTGCCCCCCAAAATTGGGTAGTTAGAATATCTTTTGCTAACCATCACATATACCTCTGAAATTTGGTAGATATGAAATTCATATAATAGAGGATGCAACTTTTTTTTAAATGTGTAGTACAAAAATCTAACTTCAAGAGGAGTTACAATATTTTGATTATGTAAGGCAGGATTAGGAAAAAAACCTTCTAACTTCAAACACTACAGTCTTTCAATCTTGCGTAGTCATAGTTTTTGAGTATTTTCCCCAAGCTTCCATTGGTAGTTTGGTACAAATTTGTATACTTAAACTTCACAGAAAAATTATTTTTTTTCATTGACTTAAAAAGTAATTGTTTTTAACAGTTTATGTTCGAAATGTGTTCCGATCCTTTAGCGTTAAACTAAAAAAGAGGATATTGATGCGTCAAACACTAGTAACTTATTGATGGAGGCCAACTTTGAAAAGTAGAGCTGCTATTGATTTTTCAAATAATATTTTTGTTTCTGTTTTGTAGAAATGAATGTACAATATTAATAATACAATAAATATTTCATGTTGCACTAATCTAAATACATTATGAATAGTGTGTCTCTTTGCTTTGACACTACTAAAATTGAAGGAAAATTCAACATTCTTTGTCTATTAATTATTTATTTTGCTGAATTTTTTTTAAAAATTGGTCAATATTTTGAAATATTATTTTTTACTCAATAAAAAAAATTGTAAAATACATTTTCAAAAATTTTGGCATCCTTTTTTAGAATTGTTTTTGCCAACCATGCCATCTAAATTGAAATAGTGTAGTCATTTTCATCTTGAAGATCCTCACTAGAATATTAATCTAGTGAGGATCGAAGCTAATAAATGACTATTCTTATTTTTTATAAAGAACCATTTCAATTTCTACAATGACCATGTTAGGAAGCTTGACTAATTTTGGATTCAAGTACTTCTATTGAATGAGAATAATTTTATTTTTGCTTATTTCTTCAACTTGAGCATCTTCACAACTTTTAAATGTGTGCCCATAGAGGCAAACAGATGAAGTTAAGAGAGAAAGATCCAATCAAATTGAGACTACCAAAAATGCAACAAAACTCTAGAGACAATGCATGAGGGCAAGGAAGGAGACTAACTCTTAGGAAGCCAAGCATGGGGTGCTAATACTTGAGCCTAGGATCATAAGTACATGAATTTAGGAGTTTGGAAACCTATGTTATATATGTACATATTATAAAACTATTCATAATTAGAAGGTTCTTATATTATAGGTATTTATGTTATATACACCTTCTATAGTTGTAAAGTATCTACTTATACCTAAACTCAAGGCTCATATGCTCGCATTTCCATGCTTCCATGCTAGCATCATTATAAGCCAAGCCAAGGAAAACACCAAATATAGATGGTTAAAGAGGATAGACAAGCCCCCTCATCTTGATGTAGACTTGTAAAAAGAAAAATACAACACACACTTAAAGACTGAGAGTGAGTAAAATCAAATTGTAGGGTCCTAAATGGCCATTGAAGAAAAGAAAGTGACAAGCTTAAGGAATGTGGGCGCCCTCATAAATGAAAGCAAAATTCTAAGTAATTGAATAAGAAATTAACCATTGAAGATGAGGTCTTCATTCACCCATTGGAAAAGATATTATCAAGGTTGAAATCTATTTCTATTGGTAAAGTTGTTCCTAGTTGTGTGTAACACAAAATGAATGAAAAATGTGGTATCAAGACTATGAAATTATTTATTTTTGAAAGGACAATTCTAAGACTGTGACAAGCTAAAAACTCATTTCGGTGTTTAGGCCACAATAGCCATGAAAATTGATTTTAAATAGATGAAAAATAGAATGTGTATCTTATTATTTAATCTTTGAGAATCTCATACAAAAAGAAGATTTAGATTTGAAGATTTTTAGACAAAATAAATTATCATCAACAAATAATTTAGAAAAAATAACTTCAAACTTGCACAATTATCTTTTCTCTCCATTCCTATCAATAAACTAATTCAAAACCTTGTACAATTGTTAAAAAGAAAGAAGTTTTTATACTTGTCACATGGTTCACGAACAAAACAAAATTTCTTTTAAATATACTTTGATGTACTTCAATTTTGCAAAATGCTCTTGAAAGTCTTATAATCCTCCCAATAGACACCATAATTTTTAGAGGTCAAACCCTAAAGTCCTAGTGTCCCCTCATGGGACACATGAAAGTTTGGGCAAGTTCCCTAATTTCAATTTGAAGTGCAATTTTTAAAAACTTTTTGTGAAGATAAGAAAAATCTATACTGTTAGGAAACATTGTTTCTATTTCAATCAATGCTCAAAAACAAAAGTTATGCCATTTGAAGCCCAAATTTTAGGTCATGGAACAATAAAAGAAACCTACAAAAACTTGAAATCAATAAAAAATTCACATAGATTGAATTTGTGTCTTCATGGAAACTTCTAATCCATTCCATTTGAATTAGTGATGCAAAATTTATGGACCATCTTGTTATGTAGACAATCATAAAAAATACTTGAGAAAATAATGTATCAGATTTGCCATTATGAATTCAATTGTCAAGAATGAGAAGTTATTTTAGTTTTGGTATGCTCAATAGAACAATCTTCCTATTTGGGTTAGCATGATTCAATTCCATCTTAGAGCTATTAATGAGTTATTCTTTCCTTCAATCTCGCACCTACTTCTAATTATCAATTTTTCAAAAAATCAAAAATCAAGTCATTTAAATAAAATAAAATACTTTTAGATTGTGAAATCAATTCTTCAACATAATTTAGTTTTAATTCAGAATCCATGGTGCAAATTTTAAAGCTAAGACGATTCTAAGTCTTATAATCCAATAGCTAGGTGCAAAAAAATTCATTTTCTTCACTTTAAATGTTACTACAGTATCTAGCAATCTATGAGGTCAAAGTTCATGAAATTTCTTCCACACATTCTTATACTAGTCAAGTACAAAATACTACAATTTGATATGCAAGAAAAACAATATTTAAAGTTGTTTGTTCTTTGCAATAGAATTACAATTTTGAGTGGTTTTTGATGGAAAAAAGACCATGGGACCTTAAGGGTTCAAAAACACAAGGGGGGACAAAGCACTTGAAGTTAATTATAGTGCTCAAGTAAACACAACCTTTCTACCATGGATTTCAGAAAAATCATTATGTAGAATCTATGGAAATATTAGCTCAAAATGAAACATAAAGTTCGATTTTAATGTTCAGGATGGTTATTCATACCCCAAATGGGTAATTGATGCCACTGGATTTTTCAAATTCTTAGTTAACAACCATCGTTTGTGCTAATGTAGCCTAGTTTTCAAGGTCAAACACTCGAACAAAATTTATAACTTGTTTAATTCAAAGGTCAAAAACTGCTTCAAAATACTAGTCTCCAAATGAAGGCTAAAATCTTCATCTAAATTTATTTTTTAACAAATTCAACAATAGGATACTTTAGATAACTTATTAGAGTACACTCTCATAAAATTTCAAAATAAAACCCCTTACCAATGACAATATCATGATACTTGCATTTCAAAAAAATATATTTTCAACTCTTCAAAATGGTTAGATTTCATCTTTCAAACATTTTGCCCCCAAATGTGTAGATCTTACAACTTGGAAATCTTTACAATATGTTGAAGAAATAAGTTGGAAATACATTTTTAAAAATTCAACAAAAAAATTTCATATTCAAGCTTGAATAAAATAATAAGTAGAAAGAAGTAGAGTATGATTTAAAATATTGAATTGTTAAGAATTTAGTTATGGAATTAAAAAATGCCAATCTCAATGGTTGCAATGTTGGAATAAACAATCTACATCCTAAGATTTAATTTAATTTTAAAAGATATTCAAAATTGAATTCAATAAAGGACTTCAAAGTTTATTTTAGAGTAGAGATTCCAAAATTGCCATTAGACAAAAACTCCTCATAAATTTCATCTCATTGTTCGAAATGGAATGATTCAAATCTTTTCACATAAATATAAATTTAGAAAACCAAGTTCAAACTTTTGTTTCTTGAAAAATTGATTTTTTGAGTTGCCTAGGTTGCCTAAGTTGAGGAAAAAAAATACATATCATACAATAGCTTTTTAAGTATGTAGTTTGGTTATAAAATTTGTTGCGCCTTAAAGCTACTTGTCGACCACATCTTGTGTGAAAGCTTCAAATGAAGAAAATAAAAATTCCATTCTTAGTGAGTTGCTCAAAATTTCAATTGTTACCAAAAAAAATGCAGTTTGGTCCTTTAGAGGTTAACCCTAAATTCCCAAGGTACATTTGGAGCTTCTTGAAATTTGATCTAAATTGAACAAAAAGTCAACATTTTCATAAGTTTTACCAATTTCTTTTGAATTGTAATTGTACAAATTCAAACTAGACATGTTAGTGATCACATAGGAAAAGAAAACATAACAATATCACTTACAGATTGAAAGATTATAATGTTTGATCATGAGGGTGTTAAAAGTATGAAAATTTTTCAATTCTCTTTTTGTATTTAACTCTAAGAATTTGGTCACTAAAAAAATATGAGGTTATAGGGCTAGCATGCACAACAACAATCAATTTATGGTTCTTCAAAATCTATTCTATGATTTTTTTAAATGAAATTTCTAATGTGATTTTTCCTCCAAGATTTACTGTATTTGAGGCTCATTTTCAAGAGCCCTCAACACTACGGGAGGTCAAGATTGCAATGGGCATCCTTGCAGAAAATATTGACTAGAAAAATCATAATCCTTCATTTTTAAGATCGGCTTCTTGATCCTAAAACTAGACTTCAAAAAGAGTTCTCCAAAAATATAAACTACTAATAGTAGAAATTTGGTTGGGTTTTACTTAACCTGAAAGTTTTTGAAACACCAGAATCTGGTGCCTTGGGCATTTAGGGGTTAAGCTTGTATTCAAAGACAAGAAAAAAATATTGAAGAAATGTTTGAATATATTTTCACATTTTGCTAGTACAATTTTGGCATCCTCACATGCAGCTTGTAAACCTCAAAACAAGGTTGGGTCATCCATCAGGTCTATCAAACAAAGAAAAATCTCCATTCCAACACATAAGTTATTAGACTTTGGAGCTTTTGCTGGAATGTGGAATCCCTCTCTAACTTACTAGTATTTTCAGAAACTTTACCAACCTTACACCTCCTGCTAGCATGTAAGGTACTGCATCACGCGATCGGTTATAACCCAGTGACTGTAAACTTAGATCTCGATAAAAAGTTTCATACTCCAGAGATTTTTTCTTAGTTTCTTAACCCCTCATCACCCAAAGTTTGAACATGTGTAAAAACATCCTTGCTTTTCAAGTGCTATAAGTCTAAATTTTAATGAAGTATGAAAATCTCAACCGTACAATCTTGTAGTGTGCATGTTGCAGATGGTGTGAAATAAATTTGGGGTCTCCAAAAAAATAAAAAATAAAAAATTTGAGGTCATTTGACCATATAGATTGAATGATTGTAATGCAATGTTTGGTCTTGAAAAAAAATGCTGAAATTTTCTTAAAAACACATTTGGAGGTGAAATTCGATTTCTAAATCTACTCAAATGAAAAAAAATTTAACTACAAAGTGATTCAAAACCAAAAGACAAACACTTTGGTGATAAAATATATCATTCCATTGACTCATTGTGTCTGCAAAGTTGTTTTGAAATGTCAAAAAACAGTGCAAAAAGTAGCAAAAAATCACATCTATGGTTGAACCTCCCTCTACTAAAATGCTTCTCAATCACTCATTGCCTCTTGGATTGAAATGAAATTTTAACCACACAAACTAGACTAGTGTGTGAAACTTTTCCAACAAAAATGATAGAAAATGGACCACATATGAAGAAGCTATAAGCCACGAAAGTTCATTGTAGTGCCAAAAATTTTGAACTTCAAATTGCTCCCAAACACTCGAAACAACTTGGATTGACATGAAAATTTTACCACAATAACTAGACCTTAAGAGGAACAAAACCTCACCAATTTTATTTAAAACAAACATTTTATGAAAAAGTTACAAGCCCCCAAAGTTGCAGCCATTAGAATGCAATGTGGTGAACTCAAATTGAACCTATGAAGTTCGAAGGGCTCTCAAAAACTCAGTACATCTTAGATTGATCTGAAAATTTTACCAGTGAAACTAGACTAATATGCGCAGTTTTTCCAACAAGTTTGATTGAATTTGGACATTGTATGCAAAACTAATAGCACTTTTGAGTTTGACCACCAGAAAATGTGAGGACACTTTTCGTCCCCCTGGGCGATGAGGGGTTAATTGCCCCTCAAGTTCATGCGAGGATGCAAACAAAGCCTCTTATTATATCAGTTATTAGGGAGGGTGTTAATTCAACTACTTAATTATTCATGGATTCCCATCAGTAAATTGTGGTATCAATACGACAAGTTTTCACACTCTAGATGACTGCACCAGGAAGTTTTGGCTACTAACACCCTTTGAATTTTGTTGCTTTGATTATTGCAGTTCTGCAATTTAGGTTGCCAATGTTTTATAAGCTTACCACAGTCCACTTTTCCTGAAGGTAGGCAAGTGACCAACTTGACCCAAATTAAGTTAATAACAGCAGGCCGTTTTGAGACCTCTCACTGAACCACAACCTGGTCAGCAATATGTTGGCCTCCACTCAGATACCAAGTTTGCAGTACCGACCTTAGTGTTTTCAATGGATGAAATCAATCCATAAATTGATAAATAAAACTTCACAACAATTATATGCACATCTGCATGATTGAATGAGGGGAATTACATTTACACCTAGCATCATGTGTCATCCATGTCCATGAATGCAAATTATAGCTTATCACTCTCCATTCAAGATCAATGCCCATAAGTTATATAATAAGTTTAACAAAATAAAAACAATTGCAGCCACGGAACCCTCTTCTTCTTGTTCTCCTAAATGAGTTGACCACATCCATTCGTCCATCCATCCATCCACAGGTGTTACTTATGGCCGAGTACAATCAATCATCTCATCTCCTTCCAGGCCCAGTCCAATTTATTTCACACTAACTTAATTCATCCAACCCCCATTGCGTGAATGAACCGTGTCTGTGTCGGAATGTGTGATGATTGTGAAGGCACACATTCATTGTACGTGTGACCTCAACGTTGATAGTTTGACAGGTTATGACTTCTGAGAAAAAAGAGGTCCGTCGATGTCAACTGCTGCAATGGATTGATTTCCTGAAATCTTTCATCTGAGATCAGTTGTTCTTCTTCATGCAATTTATTGTCAGGATGGGCAATTCGAATAGCCGGGAACTTCGGGTGCACGGTACTAAGTTAAGGTGGGTACATCTAGAACTGCCATTTTTTTGCTACTGTGCTTTGTTATTATTATTGGATTGGTAAAATTTTCATGTGTTCTCGTTGTTAAATGAAAGGAGGTTATAGTGCACCAAAGAACGGGACATTTGGATTCCATATGCAAAAGTTAGGAAGGGTTGAAGTTTTAGGGGGTACTAGGGGTTCTAGCATTGTTTCTTTCACATAGGCACATATTGATTGGGAAGATGTAAACAAAGTGATGATGGCCAGAATTGTCAACATTTTCATATTCTCTTGTCGGCAAACGAAAGGAGGTTCTAATGCACTAAAGAGCGGAACATTAGGATACCATATGCAAAAGTTAGAAAGGGTTAAAGTTGGGTTTTCTGAATAGAGGTTCTGCAATTGTTTCTTTCACATAGGCACATATGGACTTTGAGTTTTAAAATTGAAGGTCTTTTTTTGGCAAGACTTTTTTTGTGTGTTTTTATTTTGAAGAGTTCTATTGGTTTTACATTTGTTGGAGAATGAATGGAATACATGAAATATTAATGGTTATTCATTTTCATTTTTTTAATATTCATGATATAGTGGGGTGTTTTTTGGGGGGTGAACAGACTTGCTTGAATAGTACAACAATATGATAAGAGATCAGAAGTTTGTCATGGTCTCTTATCACTGATGACTTTTTCCTGGTACCTTACCACCTTGAGTTCACCCACGTTGAAGAAACCTCCTGAAAATGCCGCGGAGGACTTGTCCTCTGGTTCTGTGTACGTTTCCCCCTCATCAATGGAAATTGTCCATATGTTTCAAAAAAAAAAAAAAGAAACCTCCTGAAAATCAAATCACTGCTGAGCACTGAATATTCAGTCCTTGTCAAATGTTCAAGTGGAACTTGGCCAAGGACGAGTCCAATGGCTTGGGATGAAGCTGGTGGCATCTCACCTTCAACATTCACTTGAATGTATCCATTGTTAAATCCTTGCGCTTTATGGGATTAAGGTCTCAATTCATTACAAAAAATATGGACCCTGAAAGAGTCCGTGAGTTTGCTGCCGCAGTGGTGCAATTAGGGAAAAGAATATTAAAAAATTAAAATTAAAAAAAAAAAAATTCCTGAAATGATGGGGCACTAGTGCGACCTTGTCACATATGGCAATTTTCAAAAATAAAAAATAATTTTTTTTCAGTATCTTTTTTTTACATTCGAAAAATAATTTTTGTATTGGCACCGCATTGTGATGCGAAACGGCCTCTTTTAGGGTCTAGATTTTTTATAATGTTGAGCATTTGGATATTCAATTAATTCATTTTTTAAATGGACACGTTGCTTTGATAGTTTAGTCTCCTAAGAAAATTCATCACCTCAAGTTCAAAATGTATTTATCACAAGCATTTTTCAAGTTTATCAAAACCTTGCAGGATTTGCATAGCTATATTATGATTGAGCAAAAAAATTGTTCCATATCGAAGGCTTGTCTAGTGAAGTGTGAACCAAATCCTTGACCACTCTTCTTGATTTAATGTTTAGAGTGCAATATTAGAAAATTACATACATAGCAAGGTTAGAATCAAGTGCAAAAAAGGCAAAGGTGAATATTAAAATACTCGCATGTTGGCCTATGTGGGGAACATTGCCAATTGGTATTATATTCAATGAGATTTAATAAAATAAAAATCTCAAAAGGCTTATTAATTTTTAAAGCAATTCAATGATATAAGGTTGAAAAGTGCTTCAAAGTACCCAAACCCAATGCAAGGCTAAAATCTTCATCTATATTCATTCATGATATATTTCCAATTACAAGTAATGCATTGTAACAATGCAATAAATTGTAAAGTAATGCATTGCAATGATGCGCTACATTGTATATTAATGTGCGAACCCATGAAACAACGATGACCACATTGTAATTGTTGACAAACCGTAGGTTTTAAACTTTGTGATGAACTTACTTCTTCAACATATTATGGAGAGATTTAAAATACAAAATTGTTAAGAATTGAGTTATGGAATTGAAAAATGTCAATCCCAATGGTTGTAATGTTGTTATTATCAATCTACATCCAAATATTTTATCTTTTTTCAAAAATATTAAAAATTGAGTTAAATAAAGGACTTCAAAGTTTGTTTTAGAGTGGAAAATCTATAACTATCCACAAACTAAAACTCCTCATAACTTTCATTTTGTCAATCAAAATTCAAGATTCAAAGTTATCCACATATATACAAATCTAAGAAATCAAGTTCAAATTTTTGTTTCTTAGAAAAGTAATTTTTTTTAACCACTTGAGCATCAACATAAACTACATATCATACATTAACTTTCAAATCATGTAGTCAAAAGTTATCAAAATTGTTGAATCTTAAAGCTACTCCTCGACCACATACTGTATTGCTAAGTATATGAAGAGAGCCATCAGTTCACATTACATCTCAACTTCAAAGTCCCACATCACCGCTCTTGGACACCTACATGGCAGCACTTGTGGGAGACCAACTTGGCATCCAAGTCCCAAGTCCCAACTATCATTTTGAATACAAAATTAGAAGAAAAACACCATGCCAACCACCTTCATTAGTCGAAATTTTGTTGAAATTTATTCACAACAAATTTGATGCTTGAAAAGTGCTAAAAAAAAAAAGGTGTTGATTTTTTGATCCATTTGTGAGGCACTTACTTGCAATAAAATATTATACAAGAGACTTGTCATGACTCCGAGTTGGGACTTTAGCCTTCACACTCAGAAGTCCCAAGTCCCACATATGATAATTTTTTTTATTCATCTTTTTTTTTCCAAAAGAACGGTGTGAATTGAAAAATCTCCGAAGGGGAAAAAAACCTAGAGATTAAGCTGGCATGTCTGTACCATTCCACCTAGGTGGCAGGTTAAGAGAGAGGTGCCATTCAGGCTTGTGGAGAGTACCAGAGCAAAACACATTGTTTTTGCACCAGGTGTTAATGAAGTCCTGGCTAATAATGAGTTTCCTATCCTCACTGCAATGGTCGAGGATGGTTTTTATTCATCTTCTAAAACCCAAGGAAGTTGGGATTTGACCTTGAATCAGGATTTAGAAACTTGAAACTTGGGACATAGTGTGAAACCTGTTGTAACTCACTCTTTCTTTCCAATGAAATGTTCTCATCATTTGCACCCAAAAGAAAACTATAAAATAAGTATTGTCATTCAAATGGTCTGCAAGGCAAATTCTTGAGGACCAAGATGCCACTGTCAACCAATCAATAGCGTTATGGCGTGTCCAAGGAATTGCAATCCCCCTGGTCTCCCTGCAGGCATCATTTTTTTCCACCAAGTTAAGATAATTCAGTACTTGGGGTCAGGCCCTCCCTCGGCAGGCTTCACACTTGTGATTCCGACCCTTAAATGGCCATTGCTGCTGGAACGGAACAGTCAGTGCAGTAGCCTCCAACCATATCTGCAGGACCTGACGATTGTGATGTCATCACTTCCTCTGTTGTGGATATTGCTATCTTGGCAGATTGCAATTAAGTACCTGTATTCGAAATTAAATGGTTTAATAATAATAAGCAAAGGTGGAAGAAAGTGTAAGTAACTACGTAGTACGTACTAAGTTACTCGGCAGCCAGGTCCAGGCGCGCAGACAGACTTCAAATTCATACTGTATTCGGGTGATCGAAAGCTTCAGGATCGTAGTATCCAACTGTGAAGGTTTGAAGACAGTTAACTTACTTGACAATTATCAACAAGACAGGCCGGGAGGCAGCTTATGATCAAGAATTTGTTTCGAATAGTCTTCATCGAAGTCTTTGTTTCATGAGCTCTCATTATATATACACTTGACGCTGCTACTATAGAATGACTGATGTCATGACACCAAAGCCGTCTTAAAAAAGCAACTGGACATGATTGGTGTCGCTAAAATGTCTGAGGAATCAACGAGTCTTGTTGGCAATTGAAAGAAAATTTCAGATTTTTGTAGCATGCATTTTTTTGTATGCCATTTGAAAAAGTTATGAGGTTTCGAAGTTCAGCTGAAAATTGTAACGTACGATCGACTTCGGGACTCCCGTGTTAATGTTAAGAAGGTGTCTGTTCATGCTAGGGAAGAATCTGGAAGGGTCTGTTGTGCAATCCGGCTGCAATTTGGTGCAGTCAAGTCACTAGTTGTGAATACTGTACATGTCTTATTATTTTATATTTTCTTATTGTCTAATGAACAAAAGAATGTGACATTTGGAAACCCTATGCAAAGGTTGTAAAGGGTCAAAGTTTTTTTTGATAGATGTTATAAAATCATTTTTTCAACAAGAGGTACACATGGACATAGAAGATGTACATATAGTAAGGATCTCTTGAAGTGGCATGTTTAGATACTAACATTGCAATTTTTTTATGTACCCACCTTAACCTTGTAAAAATGTTGGAGCCCAAAAATGACATAATGTGGATACAAATATTTTTTTAAATGAAGAATGCACTCGTTGGTTCAGAAATCAAATCATTTTTGGCTAAGGACTTTGGAGATAGGTCTCGTCCTTCCAATGTTCAAGGATCCCTTCCCAAACTTGATCAACTAAGGTAGAAGTACCTAAATGTGACACTTATTGTTGATCCATTGATTTCGAGGGTGCATACACAAATAGATGATGTGTGCTTGATAGGAATTGGGTTAGTAAACCAACAAAATTGGTTTTGTATTTTTTCAACATTGCATGAATATAATACAAATTTCTTTAGAGAAATGCGTAGATGCTCCTATTGTGGACCATGTATTAACACAGAAGTGGTTACAGAAACATGTGCAAGAAATTGGCCAATGCAAAACCTGCCCCATGACCGTGACTTCTTTAGAGAACATTGGCATGTCTCCTTTGCCCACATCCTTGTTGCCTCGTTTGAGGTCATTTTCGTAGGGCGTTTTTCTAAGGGCGTCCAGAAACGACTCGTGTTACATTAAGGTATCTCTACCATATAGGAAATGGAGGGGATAATTGCAAGTGACGGAGGCTTATTACAACACTCCCGGAACTTGAACGCACAGAGGGGAAGCCGGAAGCAGGCGGCAGAGGCCGACAATGCGCGGAAGCTGCAGGAGCCGCAGCAGAGAAGGCGAGAAGGTGGCACATACCCAGGATACCCGTACGCCTGTAGCTGCGCTCTGGTCTGCTCCCGGTCGTCGCTCTTACATTCCGCGAGTTTCAATTCCACGGGTCCCAGCCAATCACGGCTCCCCCCACCCGCAATCAACGTGGCGCCCGGTCCCGTCGCCTACACACAACGTGCTTGCTCCCGCCTCTACTCTACTCTACGCCACCAACAGTACGTACATTCATACCCCATACAACATACTAGTAACTCATTTCCACCCAGTGGAATACGGAGATCGTGTACAGTGGGTCCCATTGAGGCGATGGGATAGGAACCCGGCAAGTTTTCTGCTGGGGAGCGAAGAACGGTAGAGATTGATGATGATCTTTCCCCCCTCTACGTGCAGTACAGTACAGACATAGATACCAGTACCGGTACAAGTAGAGGAGTATAGAAACAACCATAACTAACTAATAATCGAGCGAAATACGGGGAAACTATACGGTGGGGTCCATTAGGTTTCCGGGGACCAGGCCCCGCGTGTCGCCGGCTGGAACGACTCGGAAGAGCGAGCCGCAAGCGAGCGACTCGGACTCGGTGTGTTCCCTTTTTTTCCTTTTCTTTTATTCACATTTGGTGGCAGGTCCATATTTGTGTCTGGACCCGACCCCTGCTGGAGTCTGGATGCACGGAGCCGGCGCTGATCACACTTGCCTCGCCCAGTCGACGTCTCTGCTGCTGCTGCTGCTGCCGCTTGCGTAGAACAGCACCATCATGTCAAGCAGTTTTGACCCTGTGGCTTCGTCGGAATGAGCGGGCCGGAGGCAGGGTTTTGATTGTTAGCGAAGCAAAGGCTAGGAACGTACGCGCGGAGGCCGGACGTCGTCGTCGTGGTTTCCTTATTTACTGTTGGTTGACGGGGGCGCTTAATTTCGGGCGGAGGATCGGGGAGGTTGTCGTGGGAGGCGTGCAGGTGGGGTAGCGAGTGGATGCTGACGAGTTCGCAGGGAATTCAGGGCAGGCGTGGGAGAGGAGAGACCCGACCCGAGGAGAGAGACATCGAACGTACTCGGGAGGAAGGTGAGGAGCGGGGCTGGTGAATTGTGGCGGGGGCGGAATTTTGTTTCGAGACTGGAGGAGACTGGAGGAGCAGACTCTGGTGGTGCGTTTCGGACGTCAGGGTCGAGTCCAGGTGACGACGACGACGACGACGTGTGGTTTCGAAGTATATTTTAAGCTGGCGGTGGTCGGGAGTTCTTCAAGAATTCGGCAATTGGTGGACGTGCGGGGAGATTGAGTTGGCAAGCACACCCGGGGGTGGTGCCGGTGGAGCAAGGTTGGCGAGTTAGGAGAAATGGCGGTAGTCGCTCAGCCCGCAGAACGTATCCTTCCATGTTTTTTCCATTAACGTGCAGTGAGTCCAGAATTATCTTTGTCGGTGATCGTGCGCTCCGCGATGTCCGTCTTAGCCAGGAAACTCGCCGGGGACTATATATTTCTTGGAATGGCCGGAGGAAAATGGTAGCGTGCCGGGCGACTAACACGTTGTACGGCAATGCGGTGTTGTCATTCGCGAATATGAACCTGTGGTTCTTAGTACGTGTGTCTTGGAATATCATTTCCGGTGTGAGGTTGGAAAGAACTTTAGGCTCGTTCCTCCAAGAATGCTGTTGTAGCGTTTTCATTATGAGATGAACGGGTGGTTCAAAGAACGGACGCGCAGTACGCTACGAAACCGTTGGTGGTGACCTGGCAGGAGTCCTGGTAGTGAACACTGCTGAGGGATCGCTTTATATTCCCGGCTCTCTCGATATATACGTACTATGCGATTGAATTTTGAGGATCGTCTTCGCATTGACGGAGAAGTGACAAGGTTAAGCTTTACGATTTCACAAAAGTTTAACAGTGATCCCGGCAGAAGCTACACGCAGTGTAGGAATTTGTGGCATGCTTCAAGAAACTGGTGAGTGGTGAGCTGCGAGCGATCGAACACGCAGACTTCGATCTGAAGATCTTCCGATTTCATTCCTCCGGCACGAGTCCGTAAAATTGCTGTCGTTAAAAATATTGTCTGTGCCGTTTGGACGTTTCGGAGTAGATATAGGGATTCTTCTTACACCAGCACGGACCCAGTCCTTTGACCTGTGCTGGTGCGTCGAAAGATGTATATTACTAGTCGCGTAAGTCACGTTCTTGTGAGAAGAAACGTAGAGCGATCGTCAGTAATTATTTGACGCCGGAGTTTATGAAGACTTGTGTGCATTCTATAGCGTCAGAGACTTGGTTTGATGTTTCGCATCAGCCTGACGAGAAATTACTACGCCGCCTTGGTAATAATGTCTTTCAGGCCTTTGAAGTTCAGTTACGATTGATTGTTTCACAGGCGAAATCCTCACTTTAAAGAAACCTTGTACATCTCTCCTGGTCAGGTCTCGGGTATAACACTTGCAGATTATGTACTGTGTCGCTTCGTAGTTCTAGGGTGTGTACCGTACTCCTTACCAGTTGTGAAGGACTCGTTGCTTCGGTACAGACGGCAGCTCTTTACGATGTCGTCCAGACTTTAATCACTCTGTAGCAGGAGCTTAAAAGAACGCTGCCGAGTACGGCTGAAGATCACTGAACAGATTCCTGAGCTTAAATTCCCTAAATGAGTAGAAATATCGGAATGGGGAGAAGAGGGTGCATTAATTTCACTTCGAAAATCCCAATTATGGTTTTCGTTTGTTCGTTCTACTCTCTTGGTATAGGTTATAATTAAAGATAACATCTCTGTTAGTTGATGTCGAGCATTGCAAGTACTAACGCGGTATTGGATCTTTACGTGTATCGTTGAGAATGTGCTCCCAATTCACAATTTTAAAAGCTGTGCATTGCTTAACTTGATCTATTCACCAGAAGTGAGCGAACTCCTGCAAAACCTGAAAGCTGACAAACCGAAGCAAGCGAAAGACGTCACTGAAGAGGTAAGATACGTGACAAAATTACAAAAAGTTGAGATGTATAATTCGCTAGCAGAGAATCGCAAATAATTTTCTTGCTGGGGGTTGTGTTTTAGCTATATTAGAAAAAATTCTCCGATTTCAGTGAAGACATGAGAACCTTGGGACCCTAGTCCTACAGACCACAATCGACGTCTTACTTTGAGACTTTTCACCAGTGTCATGTGTATGCAGGTGCCTCCGACGATCGACGAAGAGTCCTCTGCTGCAAGTGGTGACGCCTCTGCATCGATTGGAACTGGCGATGCAGCGAGTACAAACGGCATACACGAGGGATCTGCTGGAGGAATGTATGTCGGTGGCATGAATGGCTATGCCACCCATGGATATGTCTATGATTATCCCCAAGGAGGTTTGTGTTGACTTCGCCCAATTTCCACATGTTTCGAACGCGGCGTCTTAGCTTTATGTAGACTTAGGCAGTAAATGGATGACATGACCAGTTGCAATTGGTAGTGCATGAGCCTTGTGGCGATGAATTTCAGTAATTCCTTAACAACATTCAATTGATCATGTACTTGTCGTTTTGCAACATGTTCGCAGGATTTGAACCTCCAGCTGGAGGTGAATGGGACGACTACTCCAGATACGTGGTAGATGGAGTAGAGCTTCCATCTCCAGTAAGTGGTTGCAAGCATTTTAATCCTAGTTGGATCGAGGTGTTCATTGTTGTGGAAAATTATTATTCGAAATATTGTTCGAAGCTGAAGGCGCATGTGCAACCGTCACGACTAGTTGCATCCATAGCAATCATTGTCAACAATTGAACTGCGCATTTTGCGTTCTGCTGTAGCGAGGCACGACATCAGCCGGGTAGTGCGGTGTCTGATGCAGTTTTCCAATGTGTGCAGGGTGTGTATGGCGATAGTAGTGGCTCCGTGTATATGCATACCACTAGCTTCGGCTATGCTTCTCAGCCGTCTTATAGTCCATACACTCCAGGGACGCCTGTGCCAACTATGGGTGCGGATGGGCAGCTATACGGGCCTCAGGCTTTCCAGTACCCCAGTCACCTCTACCAACAGCCAATATCCCCAGGTGCGCAGTACATGGGATCGCGTCCTCCTTCGATAAATGGTGGGGATGGAGCAACGTCAGCAAATGGCGAACCCACCCCTCCAGGAGTCGATGGCAAGAACGGGGGTCCCAGGCCGGGCTACCCAGCCATGGCACTTATCCCCCCACACGGCCCTTATTCCAGAGGTGTGCTCCCGCTGACAATCCATGGTCCGGGATCTCAGGACGTCCGATACGAGGGTCTGAGGGCCGGCGCACCGTCATGGGCGGATGCCACAAAAGTATCAGAAGGTCAGCAGAGACCCGGACTCCCAGCAGGGATGCACTCGATGGCTTCACAACAGTTCTCGGCGCCGGGAGTCCCTGCACAGCCATTGAGACGAATGACTACCTTGCAGGTAGGCTCTTAATCCGTGTAATGTTGCACCTAATTGAGAATAAACGAAAGAACTCGAGGTTGGGAATATTTTTCTCTGTTTCAGGACGCTGATTATTGTGTTGGAGTGACGATTTTCATGCCTAGGGATAGAGAAAGGTGAGTAGTTTGTTTGTGACACAGTAGTGTACGTCGAATGCTCCCTTGCCGAAATTATGTATTGATGTTCCTAGATATTTTGATCGCCTTCCAGGTACACGTACAAGCATCTCAGCAGTTGAGGAATCCATCCGGATTGACGTCACCCAATCTTGGTCCTGGGGCACTAGCCAGGGGTTATCCTCCGCTTTCTGGAGTGGTTAACGGGCCAAATGGGCCAGTGAGAGGTCGTGGCATGGGAAACGCATCGGTGGACTTAAGGTCGAACGGACGGGGGGTCTGGGTCGGTATGGACAAGGGAAAGCAGAGAGGTCGAGGAGGCGGACCTATGGGTAGCAGCAATGGCGTTCTGGATCCTTTGAACGAGCAGAACAGAGGACCCCGGACGATAAGAACCAGGAGCCAGCGTGCCATTCCAGGTGTTGTGAGACACACTCGAGGACAAGGTGCAAGCTCGTCGGGGAACGGTGATGTGGCGAGTCCGTTTGCGAACAAGGAACAATACAATAAGGCCGAGTTCGTGACCAACTACGAGCACGCCAAGTTTTTTGTGATCAAGTCTTACAGCGAAGATGATGTGCATAAGAGTATCAAGTACAATGTGTGGGCCAGCACTCCAGTAGGAAATAAAAGGCTAGATGCCGCATACCAGGAGGCTTCGACGAAGTGCAACGAGGAAGGCAAGAGCTGCCCAGTGTTTCTGTTCTTCTCGGTAAGATCGCGGTCTCAGCTGAACGGCGTGGCTTCGCGAGGTCCAGCTCTGTTTGAGATTCTGTGCATCTGGGTCGGTGGTCCCTTTTGGGGGGTAACGTACTGTCTGGGGTCGTGTTGGTAGCATGGATTGTACGAGAAATTGTGGATCCGTTTTTTTGAGAATAGGAATAGTGTGCACAGCAGGAGAAGTCGTCGGGGTCATACTTATGAAGGACATTCCTTGATTGTGAAAAGACATGAGTATAGGTGATGGTTAAATTGTCTAATGGGAGCTTCGTTCTGGTATGGCTGTTGGATGATCTTTCAGGTGAATGCGAGTGGACAGTTTTGCGGTGTGGCTGAGATGACAGGTCCCGTGGATTTTTCGAAGAGCGTGGACTACTGGCAGCAGGACAAGTGGAATGGCCGATTCCCTGTGACATGGCACATAATAAAGGACATCCCTAACTGCCAGTTCCGTCACATTATTTTGGAAAACAATGACAACAAGCCCGTGACGAACAGCAGGGACACCCAGAAGGTAATTAGTTAACCCAGTCTGACTATAGTTGTGTAGATAAGAGGCTTCTACATTCCTCGTCCAGTTTTATGCAGGACGCCACTGCTGCTCGGTGACCAGATGGTGAGTCGTTGTGGGGATGAGCAAGGCAGCTCAGGAATTGCTGTCGAGGAGGACTATTAATGTCGATTTCTGTTTTCCTGAGGATTAGAATGTGGACATTGATCTTGTAACACGACGGATTGTGCCTCCAAGTTAATAAGAAAGTCGAACAAAGATGCCGTGCGTGATCCATGTTGATGTTGATGCGAGGATCTCTTGGGCTGTTTTGAGAATGATGTAACTGGTTATCATATTTACAGACGCGGAGTTGCCGACCTGGTTGTCTTGCTGTATGCAGGTGAAGTTTGAACAGGGCATTGGGATGCTGAATATTTTTAAGACCTTCGCTTCTAAAACATCGATATTGGACGATTTCCAGTTCTACGAGAATCGACAACGAGCCCTGTCGGAGAAACGAGCAAGGCAGCAGAGCCAGCAGCAGCAGAGCCAGGTATGCCGTGTGATTTGCTGTGTTTGCTGCTTGTGAGGGACTTGATTCGAAATGTGTATCTGTTGTAAGTGGTAAGGGATACTTTTCAACGTAGCTTGAGTTGTTAGGCGGGGCTTTTGGAGCGATGTTTTGCTCCCTTTGGAGTAATTTGTGTATGTCCTTTGATGGAAACCTCGAGATCTTTGCAAGATAACTTTTCTTAAGAGTGAAGTGCTGGGTGCTTATATTTCGCTTCGTTGTTCAATGACATGAAAATGCGACGATGGTTTTTTTCTGCAAATGGATGCTATTCTGCAGATTGAATCGCCACTCAGTTGTATTTTGAATTGCAGGGAGACGGACGGACTGGGGGTATTGAGTTTGATTCCGTTCCCAGGGAGGGAGTCTCACCTCTATCAAAGCATGATGAGGTTGTGGAAGGCTTAGGAGATGGGAAACCTGTAGAGATGGATAAATCCGAGAATGTGGATGGCCCTCTCATTTCGAGCCTGCTTGACAGTGGACACGATGATTCTGGCGACAGTCGTCCGGCGGTTAGATCCTCGGCCGATGAGCTACTCTCAGGCGTTGCAGAAATGAACATCAAGGACGGGGCAATGGAACCCCCTGCTGAGAAAACACAGCAGGTTTCACCAGGACCCGGACCCGAGCAGGGAGCAGCTCTACTGGAGGGAAGGAATATTCTATCCAGTGTAGAGAAAGATAACGTGGCGGTGGTTGAGTAGCAGTGATTGGGCTGCGGGGAAGGACAATCGAGGGGAATGCGGCAGGTGATGTTCGGTAGAGTAGTTGATTGCTGATAGTGGTGTGATGTACCAGGAATCGAAGGTATGAATGGATGCATCACGTCACTGGCCGCTGTCGGCATGAGGCCACTAAAACTGTGTGATTCCGCACAAAAGTGGTGAACGTACTCTGCTGGTCAGCTGAGTGTATAGCAAATTTCATTGAAAATAGTGTGCAGGCACAGGCTGAAGAGGATAGATCATCCAGATTAGGGAGCGACGGTACGGTTTCCCGGGACAGATTACGGTGTTCCTTTTCCAATTTGGGGGAACAAGGATGCACGCCAGAAAGAGAGGGTGAGGTAGGCAGTGAAGTCGTCGACTGGTAGAGTTGAGTCACAGATTTTCGTGGGATTGCGTGACTGTTCTTTCCCAATCCTGGTTACAGGTTATTTCAACTGCGGAGAATATAGTTCAGTAGTAATGATGTGTAGGTCATGTTAGTGAGGTAAAGCTAAGAGGTCGATCGAACGTGCTCTCTTCTCAGGAGATCTCTTGGTGCTCTGTAAAATTAAACATGCCACAGTCGGGATTGTTGCGGGAGAGCTGGACCATAGTTGCGAAAGAGAAGTACGTCCAGCTTTTTCCCGACCCCAGATACAAGATTGAGTCGTCCTCCAGTCTCTATGGTAGGCCATTGGGGCCTTCTTCCTCGGAAGTTTTTTTGAAAGTTCCCTGCCTCATGGTCTGGATGTAATAAGTAGTCCACTTCCCCATTTTGCATTTCCTCTTGCTCCTCCAGGGTGTCATCATTCTTTTCCACCTCTTCTTTCTCTCGTAATTTTCCAACTTTCAATTTACTGCACTTGTTAGGGATGAGAATTAGATTCTTTTGCCAAATGATATAACATATTTTGCTTCCTAGTGCGACGAAGTTAATATGGATTGTTAGTTAAGCTTTTCGCTCATGCTCAGTCATACTCTCAACCCTCTTTAGTCCATCAAACCAAATTGGGTCCCCGACTATTTCACCACATAGTGAATTAGTGTGGATGTGTGTACAAAATGTACAAGTTTTTCAAGAGAAAGCCATTCCAGATGCCATAATGAAGAATTTTTGTGTATTCAAAGAAATTGTATTGATACTACCTGTGTAGTACTGGCATGTAATTTATACCTCCTACCCTCTTCAGGTGTTGGATGAGAGTACGACTATCATTTAATATTGACCACTTTAATTGATGATATTGTGGAAAGTATAACATGAATGGAGAACATCTTTTATATCATTAGCCTAAGTGAAGAACATTGCAAGTGTTTGGGTTAGAAAAATAATTGTTTGAATAAACATATATCCCCATATAAACTTTTCATAAATCACTAGTTCCAATTTGGACTCACAATAGGCATGTATGCATATAGTATCTACTTTAATTTTAGTGTTCATCGTAGGTACTTGACAAATTCTTCCAATCCTTGTAGATATAGACCTCAAGTCCTTGATTGTATTATGTCTAATGTCTCTCTAGTGTAGAATGTTTTTGACAATATTTGACAATTGGAGAATGTATTGTTTTTAAATTTTATTAAAGGTAGCCTTGTGCATTTTGAAATAACATCATACAAAAATTTCTTTTGCAATTCCAATTTGTAAAGATCAATGGCATCTTTCTAAGCCATACTTATATCTCTTGCTAATATATCCAACCAAGTGTCTAAATAAAATAGATGAGTTATTGTTGTAATAAGTGTTATATATAAAATAGAATTAGGTCTATAACAATTTCAATATATAAAGGGAGTACATACCAAATTTTAGAGTAGAGAAGCTTCCATTAATGCACTATCTTAAAATTCATCAAACAAAACAGCGATTGTTCAATCCAACCAAAGAAATATGTTCAAAGTCTATTAAGTATTCCATAATCTAAATATATATTCTTTACCTTCTTACAAACTTTCAAATTGCTCATTCTGGGCATCTTTATCAAATTATGTACATGTTTCATTGAACAACTCCAAGTATATAGTTGAATATAAATCAATGTTTCTAGCAAACTTGCACTCTCCAGACAATGAAATTAAACTTGGATAGGATTTGTTTTATTTCTTCAATTGTTTAGTTTTGTTTGGTAATTATGTCAATGCCTTCTTAACCTCTAAAGTCCCAAAGCCTTTTTCCCATTAAGACCACTCAAAATAGCCATTTCTATTGCAAAGAGCAAAAAAATCTAAACTATTACTAGCTCTAAGATCAGATTGAAACACAATAATTCCAATAGTGAGATTGTTGTAGCAAGCAAACTTAACCTTGTCTAGCATTTTTTTTAAAGTTGTAAGAATTGCATTCAAAAATGAATTTCATAAGAAATCTTTTCAAGAAGATGCTTAGATTGCCTAAAAAACAAGAGTGTCTATAATTTTCTCATTTCTAGTCCAAATAGAATTAATCAAAGCTTTAGATGTAGACAAAAATATAATCTTTAAGAAAAAAATGAAAATTTTGGACTAAGTTTTTGGACTAATCCTTGAGCTACTTTTTGGACTTAGGGTTGCATAACTTTTTCTCCCAAGCCCCTATTGAATATAATCTTTAAAAAATGATTTTTAAATAATTTTTAAAAATTCAAATTTAGTGATTATTTTGGGTTGCATCTTGATCTTCTTTTTGGACTTAGGGTGGAGTAACTTTTCATCCTTAGAACCAATTGAAATAAAAATCATATTCCCCAAAAGCTAATTTTCCATCTTACAAAAAAGTTTCAAAAAATGAAATTGCACAAGCCTACTTGAAATATAAGGAGTCTCTATAGGAATTTTGGAACTTTAGGGGTTAAATGTGATAGTAACAATAGACTTCTTTAATCCCTTAAAGACTAGGGATAGTTTGGATCTCCAAAATAATAAAGATGTATTATAAAATACGACCTAAAAGAATAATTCAATCATGACTAAAACAACTATAAAATATGAATCATAGATCACATCCATAGGGTTAGATCAGCTCGTGCACAAATCAATATTTTTCAGATAAAATTTGTAGCTACCAATGAAAATTCCTTCCAAAATTGATTGTAGATTTAATAATTGTGATTTTTACAAGAGTTTTTTTTTAGTTAAAAATATAAATAAGTTCTAATTATAGATTAAAAAATTAATTAATTAAAATTTTAAAAAATAATTAAAATAAAACAATTTTTTAATTAAAATAAAAAAAATTTAATTAAAATAAAACAATTTTTTTATTAAAATAAAAAGATTTTTTTATTAAAATAGAATTTTTTTTATTAAATTTTTTTATTTTTTATTAAAATAGAATTTTTTTTTTATTAAAATAAAATAATTTTTAAAAGCCATCTTTTGAACTAAAAAAATCACTTTGGGGGGGGGACAAACCCATTATTCTTTGAATAGTAGAATATTTGCAAAGCAAAAGCCTTCAAAATATGTACCATGCAAATGTTATAGAATTGACATAAGAATCTTTAAAAACTTGATAGGTGGAAAGAAACATTTTTGTATACTAGGAATGTATTTTGGCTCACCTCTTGTTTGAAGTTTCAATGTCTTGTTCATTAGAGATTAAATGACAAGTGCACCGAGGTAGAGACAAGATAATTGATCCTTGTCCTAATTGGAAGAATTCAAGTTCATTCCCCAAAAAAATTCTTTCCAACATCCTTAGTAAAAGGCCCTCCTTTAGAATAAATCCAACTATGTATTTTGAGGTGATAGTACCATACTCCCTTTGTCCCATAATACTAGTTCCTTTTTTTTCATTTATCTTGAATTATTCACCCCCCTTACTTTAGACTTGATTTTAGGATTGAATATTAAATCTTTTGTTTTGATATTACTAATGGAATGAAGTACAAGAAATCTAGTATATTACTCCATATTCTCATTATACAATTGAAGAAAATCAAATTTATTTTGAAGAAAAGTTAATGCTTTTTAATGACTCATATGTTGAATTGCCAACTGCCAAGGACAAGCCAAAAGACATCCCTTGTGATTATGCTCTTCAAAAGATGGCAATCATCTTTCCAATCTCTCCAACGGCTCTAAAAAGAGTTATTGGACAATTACTATGTACATTGGCCATCAGTTAGGGCCAATTTATACAAAAATTGTACCAAGTCACCTCTTGAATTTTTAGAGTAGTAATTGGTTGAAAAGTAGACAATGGTCCATGTTGAGTTGACACTTTGGCCAAAACCCATGCCACTTTTCATGGATGAAAAATCCACTTGAAATCTTACATGGCCAAAGTAGATAATGCTATGCTAGTTTCAATGAGCTTTTTTCTTGCCCAACTCTTTGAGGTAGGCCTAACAAAATTCTAAGAAACCATGAAGGTCTAAAATCTCACAACCATAGATTTTATTTATTTAAATGATCTTCAAGTTTGCAAAGTCAAATTTAATAATAAATAAATATAATCTAGTTATGTTTTTTATGTAATTTATATCAAGGCAATGCACACTATTTTTTTCTTGGGCTCCCACCTTCCATAGTCACATCTAAAAGGTAGGATACCCTTTAGTGTTTATGGCCCCTTGGTCCATCCATAGTGTAAACTAGACTTAAGTGTACTCCAAAAAATAAGAAATTCAACCTCTAGATTATATAAGGTAAAACAACCCAGTATGAACCAAATAGAGGGTTTGCCCTTTTGTCATTTCTGAAATTTTCTACTTTTTTCCAGAGAAAGTCAAATGATAGAAATGGCAAGAGCATTTGAAACTATATTCTTCTAACAAAGTGTAAATTTGTTATAAATTTTTAAAGTGTTCAATCCATCACAATTGTAGACTACCCCCAAACCAACAAAAACTGATTCTTAACACTCATCTTACTCACCTATTGCAGTCACAATATTTTCTAACACAAAATACCTTAAAAAGGTACTTCATGTAATAAACTAACACTAAAAAACTAAAAGTTTCTATTGCAGTAATTAATTACTCCATTCTAGTTAATTAAGTCATTGAATGTTGTCGTGGCCCTAGTAACACCTTCCAACTCTAAACAAACTTCAAGAGCCCTTCACAGCTTTCAAGGCTCACCACGCTCCAATTCCAGTATCACTTAGGCCAGAACTAACTAACATTATACATGTCATGCACTCACGACATTAGTTCTCATTTCCAACTCACATTATTAAATCCCAATCCCTGGGACTACTCGTATGCAATCCACTCGTGGAACTTGGTATGTCACTTGGTGACATGGAGCAGAACTTCCATCTTACTATGCTAGGACTCATTGTGGCACTACTCACCATGGTCCTAACCGCCCTTGGTTGTCACTCCACTTCATACTAGGCCCGTTATGTATTTGCTACTCTCACACCAACACTAATCGGGACTCACAATTCGGGGCACATGCCAAAGGCCTAGCAAGGAGTGGGACTCCAACCAACCGGTGCCCCGAGACACCCACACAAGTGTCCCATGGAGCCTTGAAGTTGATATTGAAGTTGCATCATCAATCATGAGTCACTAGGACTCACCAAGGCTCCAAGAGGAAGGGAGGAGGGAGACCAACCCCTACTATAGTACTTTCTATGGCATTCGGTAGACTCCCCTCCTTTGTGGGTCAAAGGGATTTGATAAACCCCCTTGGGTTTCAAAAGACCATGTGTTTCCAACCAAAATCCCCAAGTTATAACTCCATTGGACTTCCGAACTTCCAAATGGCGTAACTTTGATTTTAGGTCTCCAAATCCCATGTGCGAGATCATTTTGGATATCTTCACGACGATTAGATGCCGATGGACTACTCACTTGTCCCATTTGAATAAGTTCTCACAAAGTTATGGCCCTCCAAAGATTCGGGTCCACCAAGAGCAGCATCATGCCTACACCACGGCCCTTCTCTTGGCCATAACTTTTGGCTCATGTCTTAGAACCTCATAATTCTTGTCATTCTATCTTCCTTGTCTTTGTAGCTTTTCAATGATATGTTACATGTCATATTTTGTTGAGGATTCTTTAGGAACCCCTCACACCTAGCATTTGAGTGTCCCGATGCCACCGGGACCCCCCCAACTTTGAACGGCCATAACTTCTAGCCTACTAGTCCAAATCATGCATTCTTTGGATAGATAAACGCATCTTCTCAAGAGCTTTCTAAGCATGTATGACATGCTATTATGCTCTTCTTATCCAAGGCGCTATTGTGTCATGTTTACTCGAGAGTCTTACATTTCTCCCTTCTTAGCCTATTGCAAGGCTTGGAAAGTCACCTCGAAGATCCCCCTTGCTCACTAAGGCACTTCAAGCACCCCAAGGAGATAGGGGCGTGACTAATGTCACCCAAATCTCAAAAACTAAAAGAAAATTGTAATGGACTCATTGTTAGGAGTTTGTAATGGGTTGTTTTACCTTAAGTATATTTGAGAAACCTCTAAATCAGTTCATTGTTTTGGTTTATGGGGTTGCCTATTTTTTTCTTGAAACATAAATAATAAAATTGGACTTTCAAGATTATTTTGAAAATTATTTTTTTTTTAAGAAATCTTAGATTTTGAACTAAAACACACTTTCTAAACGCAAATTATCTACATCCAAAACCTATTAACTAAATATATGAGCATGATTCATGTTCCTAAATTTATTTGTTTTCTATTGATCTTATTAAAATTTAAAAAAAATTATAGAGTCCTTTAACATGTATTATTTAGATGCAATATAAATAATCTCTAATTTTTTTTTTAATTTCTAATAATATATATATTTTAAACCACAAGTTCCATAGTGTAAACTTGTCTCATATTTTGTAGTTTCATATGCCTTGTGTTTTAGGTAGCATCTCCATTTATATTCCAAAATACATGTAAGAAATTCAATTTAAAATTTAGCTTGATTATCAATGTTCTACTACATGACACTTGATCTCCTCTAATTGCATTTCTCTTGTCAGATTCACTAGACTTGTAAATACATTTTTACATATCTTTTGCACATTTACATACAAAAGTTTTTTTAATAATATTTGTGTAAGATGTGAAAGATTTATTGTATATATAAGGAATGTGTAATTATAGAGATTTACATATTCTATAAGCTAGTGTATTGTGTATCCAATTGCACTTGTTTTTTGTTTGTTCCTACTGTTAAACAAAATGTTCCTTTCCAACATCCACATTAGTACAATAAACATCCAACATTTCCAATTTGGAGGAAAAAAAAGTGTGTAAGTAATGATGGGATTCATCATTGAATCGTCTTCGCTCCTTCAAATAAGAAATTATCAACAAGG
The DNA here is from genome assembly GCA_963920665.1 of Straminergon stramineum. NCBI lineage: Eukaryota > Viridiplantae > Streptophyta > Bryopsida > Hypnales > Calliergonaceae > Straminergon > Straminergon stramineum. The sequence goes on from OY987263.1 coordinate 1,777,930, forward strand.
TTGATAACTTGTCCAAACATTTGTTTTTCCTCTACAATTAGCAAGTCCTAACAATTTATTTTCTTGTACACATTCAAAGCCTTACAATTGGTTGAAAATTAGTATACGAAGTTATATGGATGGATTTTTTTTTTAAATGACCTCTAAATGAACGCTTCTAATTTCAATACTTAAACAATTGACATTGATGAAATTATCTTGCCCTAATTGACTAAAAATTTATGAAGTAGTTTCGTATATATTCATGAAATAGCTGTAAGGTACCCATTTTTTACATTTTTGAGAAGGTATCAAAATAACTATCACATAACATTGTTAACCCCTAAAGGCCGAGGCACATTTTGGACACAAACTGTGAAAAACTGCCACTTCTTAGAACAGTAAGAAAAACATGAACAAAAAATGTTTTTTTTCAAAATTTAACCGTACAAATTTGTACTAGACTACTATGGGAATATGTGGAAAAAATTTCAGAAACTTTGACCGCACGGATTGAAAGATTATAACGTTCGAAGTTAGAAGAATTTTTTTTTTGACCCTGCCTGACAGGGCCAGCAGACTTTAACTCCTGTAAAAATGAGATTTTTACACTATACATGATTATTTTTTTTACATTTGTCTCTGAAATCATGTAAATTACATACCTGTAAAATTTCAGAAGTAAAGGAGGATTTTTGCAAAATCTGCCCGATTAAAAAAAAAGTTCGGGGCAGCATAACTTTTGATCCGGGCATCTGATCGAAAAAAAAATTATATTCCCACTTAGGGGGGACATGCATACACCTTGTATCAAAAATTTGTAAACATCCAACCAAAATTGACTTCATAGGAACCTACCCGGGTTTCGATTGTCCTTTAGGGGTTAACTAGCCTAAAACCTTTCCCCTTGGAGTAAGGACAATGCCTCCATACATGCCCAGGAGAAGAACCTAGTTATAATTTATAGAGAATCATTGGTTGCATGGAAAGTTGCAATCGTAATGCCATTCGATGAGTCGGAAGTTACAAGAGTGTCATTGGCTACCTAGGAAGTTGCTATGTTGGAGGCTCCTACTTTATGTGAAAACAAAAGGGCCCTCTCTAGTGTTGATTATCAATGTTATGTCACTTATATTTGGGTAAAACAAACTACATAGACTACTTCTTCATGCATCCATCTTTGAAAAAAGAATCCCTTTTCTAGTTACTTCACCGCCTTTTTCATCCCCAATTGACGATATCATCCATATTTTTTTAAGGAAATGAACACAATTTGTCTCCTTATTGAGCGCCCAAAGTACTTCCGGTAATGAATGTTTTGGTAATGGTGGACTTGGGCTCCATGGTGCCAATTAAAAGAGCTGGTAAAGACTTGGAGTTCCCAACAGGGGCCCATATCTCGATTAACTTCTAATTAAAGCCCATCAATGCAAATGCATGATCGGAAGCAGTTGACTGATCTCTCTTCCTACACGAGGAATTGAAACCGCCATGACCCTCTTCTGCAATTAAGTTGACCTCCCCAGAAGTTATTTATGGAAACACATTCTACAAGTAAGTAACTTAACGTACCTTCACTGGCTTTGGCAGGGATGTGCAGGGCGTCATTGTGTTAAGTTAGGGCAACGTCCTCAAGTTTTGTAGCGGTTGAATAACAATATGATCCTCCACATTTACTCCTCAGATTGCCTCGTTAATGGGTATGAGATAAGTAGAGACAGACAGCGCTGCTTCAAAATGGGTACACTGCCAGCGTTCGATGGGGCAATTTTCGGAGCTGCAGCACTGGTAATTTGCCTCCTCCGTTTTGTAGAAGGAGACGGTTTTTTTATTCCGAGGACGCCGGTCACGTTTCCTACTTATCGAAGTCTCCCGGCCAATTCATTTCCTCTCGTTTCAAACTCTCACCGGTCCCGTCCCTTTAACTTCAAATTTGTAAAGGCTACAATCCTCCTCTGTCAATGAATGATATGCCAATTATGAAACTCAACTCTAAAGACGTACGACAAACAGGGGCTAGCCACCACAACAAACCCTAAGGTGATATCCCACCACCTTATCCGAGCACTCTCAGCCCCTCAACGGTCAACCCAAAAGTGATACCTGCCTTGTCCAAGAATATACATGCCTTCAACAACTTGGATATTAGCCTTGGATTTGAAATGGAAAGGGTCTACATATTCACCTCGGTTTTATTTTTACACAATGGTTGGTTGTTGCTCCTACCGATTTCTTTGTCTAATTTTAGATCCTCCCTTTTCACACTCCAATTAGTTTAATTCTTTTGACCACATTTTTGTGCAAGCCTACTACGTGCACAATAAGCTTCTTTTGCAATTTCCAACTACAATATTTAGAATGTGGGGGCATGAAATATATTGTTGGAAGGGTCTTTTCAATACCTTTCCAAGGTATATTGCATGCCCCAAAATTCTAAAAATTGTAGTTGGATATTGCAAAAGAAGTTGGTTTAGGGTATAGTGTGCCTACATAAAAATGTAATCAAAAGAACCGCATTCAAATTTGAGTTAGCAACTTTTTTACCATGTTTTGTTATAGTATATGTTCTTTATTGTTGACAATATTACATACAAACATAGTTTAGGTCTTCATTTATTTTGGACAATACAATCTAAAGTGATCATTATAATATTGTTCGTTGATGAGGCAACCCATTGCCTAGTTACACAATGTTATGATCGTGAATCTATTTAAGGCCATGGACATCAATGAAATGAAATATGCCCCAAATATGGATGGAACTTGTTCAAACATCTAGAAGAGTAATATCATCCTAGGATTTTATACCAAGAAAGAAAAACGTTATGCCAAATAATCTTTGGATTCTTCATGGGTGCCCTCTTCAAAACCATAATCCATGATTTTACATTCATAATATTTTCTAAAAAATTGGCACGAAATGTACATATAAATTGGTTCAATCTTCGAGTTGTAAATATTTAAACCACAAAATTCAACATATCAAATTGTGAGCATATGTTAAGTGTGTTTTATTATGGATTTGTGACTCTAATCTATTAGAGCCATTTATCGATGTTTGTTCATAGAGAAATACAAATTTGAAGCTTGGATGAAATTTGATATTATGAGCAAAATTCCATTTTACACTAGTAGGAACCTATGTTTTTTTGGACATTAGTAAAAAAACAAGCTTCTTTCAAAAAACAAATCACAAAGATGGGATTGTGGCCATGGGAGGAAGAATTGAATTGGATGTTTTAGAAAATGTTTGGATGTCAAAGGAAGAATAAGTTTATGCCTTGTGAAACATAGATGTTCTAATAGACGTCCACAAAAACATAGGCTCTTTTTTTACAACGTCTACAAAAACACAAATTTGCCACATCATCAAGGCCTTTCATTTTGGGTGCAAGTAAGTTAGTGGAAGTTATTGTTGGGTGAAGTAAGAGTCTGCCCACATGTGGAAAAACCAGAAGATGGGCAACTCCTTGCGAATTTGGCATCCTTTCAAAAAAGTGTTGCATGGATGGATGCTGAAGGTTTGCCTTGGCAATTTTTTTTTCTGAAATTTCAATGTAGTATTAATTGCATTAAAAAGTTGCAAATTATGAGTGTAATGCGTTTAACCATGTCTAATTTCTAGAAATATGTGTTTCCATTGTATTCACTTTCTTGTCCTATTTTGAAGATTTATTTTTCAACTATGTTTGGAATTGAATTCATTTTTCATTGTAGGTTTTTTTTCTCTTAGCTTTTGGAAATAGAAAGAAATATGGAGAATATGGCTATGAATTTGCATTTGGCTTCATTGTATTAACAAGTCCTAAGAAATTAGTCTCATGCATTCTACATTATCTAATTTCCATAAATATGTATATTTTAGAATTGAACATAAATGGTTCTCAATTTTCAAAGATCATTTTTCCAACAATGTATGAAATTCAATCCATCCTATTCTCGTTGAAGTTCTTGTATTTACCTTCTTGTAAACAACAAGACATATAGGATTTTTGAAAAATATTTTTGTTTTTTGTTGTAGTCTGTATCGAAGTAATTTCATTCCTCCTTGACATGGCATCCAACAAGGATGAAGTGGCATGCCACATCAGCACACTTTGACCCCATTTGAAAATTTGAACAATATTTTTATAGACATCCATTGAGATATCAACCAAGACATCAACTTAAACTTCCAAATGCTTTTTGGAATATCAACTAAGATGTCAACTCAGACGTCAAGATTTTTTTGTGATGTCAACTTCAACAACTTTGTATAATTCAAAAAAATTCAAATATCCCATATCGTTTGTCTTTCCTCATACCACCCACTTGTATAAATAGATTGTTCTTTTGTGTCAATATACTCACAATAGATGGCTTTTCATTGCTATATAAATACCAAATATGATGTACAATGTATGGCATACTATATATGGTGTACGATGTATAATTTACAATGTTTGGTTTATTGTATATGGCCTAATTTGTATGGTGTATTGTGTATGTTGTACGTCAAAGTTGATGTCATAAAATGTTTCAAAACATGTCTTTGATGTCAAATCTTATGTCTCAAAAAACATCTTGACATCAAAGTTGATGTCACTAAAAACAATATCAAAATTTTTCTTGATGTCTAAGTTGACATTCTTCAAAACATTGTTAATTTTCTTAAACAACATGACGTTAGGTGCTACATCAATTGCCACATCATCTCCGGGTTGGGTGAAAAAAATCCCATGTGGCATTGTCTGCCCACATGGCGCTTATGTGGAGGTAACGTGGCTATCACATGGTGCACTTTTGGCCCCTTTTCTTAGCATTTTTTTGTGTTGTTCCTCCCAAAACAAGGCATGTTTTTCCAAATTTTCAAGTGTTTTTGCCATGTCAATCTTGACGAATTTTTCTAGACATCTACGGTACACGTGCTTCATGTTTAAATAAACATTTGGCCACGTTTTCGGACTTGTCAAAAAAATCGCGAGATCCTTCTAGTAATAAGAAATGAGAAGAATAGCCACATTAGATGAAATTTGAGGGCATCAAGAAGCCGCACATTATTTTGAGTTCCCAAGCTGTGGGAACTAGCCACATCAACAATATGACATGGTACAATCACTACCATGTTAGAAAATAATAATATTTTCAATTATTATTTTTTCATTTTTTCATTCATTTTTTCATTTATTAGAAGTTCTTAGAAAATTCAGGGAAAATTTTAAAATAATTCCAAAAATTCGGAAATTTAGCCTAATATGGGTTGGTTCCCAATTTTTGGCAGCACAAGGAACAATGCAGGGAATGGCCCTAAAACAAGCTCTTGAAGCCCTCAATTGTCCTCTAATGAAGGAAATTAAACAAAATACAATTATCTTGAATCCAAATATTATTTAATATTTGAAATATCATTATAGATAGAGTATTATATTTGAAGTGCCATTACAAACCATTGAATTTTGAATTTTCTTAATCTATCTTTCTAATATGGCCTAACAATTTTCTTTAATCCCTAAAGGACTGAGATGCATTTTGGGCAGAAATTGTCAAAAACTGTCACTTTCTAGGGCAGTAAGAAAAAAACGAAAGAATTTTTTTTTTTTTGAAAATTCAACCATACAATTTGTACTATACTTCTTTGGAAACATATAGAAAAAATTTAGAAAACTTGCCTGCATGGATTGAAAGATTATAATGTTTGAAGTTAGGTGAAATTTTTTTTTTCCAACCTTGCTTGATGGGGCCTACAAACTTTAGTTCCTTCTAGAATTAAATTTTTACACTAAACATGGTTATTTTTTTGACATTTGCATCTTATATCATATAAACTACATACATGCCAAATTTCAAAATCATAGGAAGAGTTTTGCTCATGCTACCCAAAGCTGCCCATAAAGTTCAAGGTAACATAACTTTTGATCCAAGCACCCGATCGGAAAAAAAGATTTTCAGGTCGAGAGTACATAGTTACACATTATATCCAAATTTCATGAACAACTAACCAAAAATGACTTAGTAGGAACCTCTCTGAGATTTCTTGCCTACATTGAATGGACACTTCGTCTTTAAGGGGCTAATGAATATAGAAAGATATTTGACTTGTCTAATATAGGGTTGCTCTTCAATATGATCCTTCATGACCAATCAATAGCCCTATTTAAGAGCAAAAGGGAGCCATATAGTTGATTTGTGTGTTTTTGTGATGGGGTAAACAATTAGGCCTAAGAGTCAAGAATGTTTTAGGCTACTGGAACAAAAAATTTCATATATATCACTTCTTCCCTCCTCACTTTGTATATAAGAAATAAATCAAAATCTTCATTCTTTAAGGTGACAATATTGAATTGTAATCCCTTTCTAAAATTGACCCCTATAGATTCCTACATAAAGTATATTGTCTCTATTTATGAGAATACAAAGGTGTGTTGGAATACTCCTATTTTGAGTATTTTTAAAATTCAGAGTTTATTCATACATTGTTCAAAAATTGCATCCTAAGAGGATCTAGAATCCCCTCTCGACTACCAACAAGACCCTTCAAAACTTTTTTCAATATAATAATAGAAACTATGTTAGATTGCTTATTTGGACACATTCAAGTGTAGTTACCTTACTTTCATACCAAATTGTGGAACTCCTCATATTGCATCCTAAACTAATTCTAATTCTATTCTAATTTCAACAATAAGGTTTACATAGAAGAGTAATTTCTAATTCCCTTCAAATCAAATGTAACTTGGTGCAAGATGACCCTAAACTTCCAGATGAGGGAGGTGAGGTACCCAAACCCAATGGCGTGGTTGTGTGGTTTGATACCTGGCGGTGACAGGTTCTTTACCTTGTGTGAAATCAGCCCCTGACGGAAAACCCTTGCAGTGTGTTTCCTGAACACGCTCGTTCCAAGAAAAAAAACTGTAACCACAGTACAGTATAAGTCTTAAGTTAGTCCTTGTGTATGATACATTGCACTGAGTTACAATCCGTTGAGAGTAAAAAATAAGCTACAGAAAACGGGCAAAAACTGAAACAAATGCCAGTGTCACCCACAGTAATGATACATTTTAGTGGAGATGTTAAGCTTACCAACCTGGACTTTAACTACTTGCATAAACTGAGTGCTGCAGGCAATGAATGTCCCGTTTGAACAAAGTATTAAACCGATTAGTCAAGAAACTGAGCTTCCGGCGGCCATTGATGGGACCTTCAACAGTCCAACTGATTTAGCAAGCTAGCTGGCTTCGGTGATCGCCGTTGGAACTTCCAGAAGTTCGTTGTTGTCGCTATCACAAAATCGAGTGGAAACCTTGGTAGAGATCGGAGGCAAATTCTGCGGGATCGGTAGAGCAGCTGTGACACTAACCCAGTTGTTATGCATCGTCCTCGGAGCTAAATTGATGCTTACCTTGACATAATTAGTATCAACAGACAGGATTCTTGGACCTGCTGAACCAATCACGATTGTCAGCTAGTGCCCAGGTGATCAAGAGTGGGAATTTGAATTTCTCTTTTCTTGTGTTCCGATTCTTTGAGGTTGAGAGGGAGGCGCTGAGAGAGGAAGAGAGATAGCCGAAAATTCGGACTCTGTAGCCACAGGGGTGATCCGGTTAGTACGCTACTGGCGTGATGAATACGGTGAATGCTTCGGCAGCAAAGCTCTTCAATTAGGTCAAACTGAGATTTTCTGATGAAACGTTTTTGAGCTCGATCACGTGCCGATGTTCGGAGGCTAGATTCTCGTCTGTGAAGCTGTGTAGCTGTGTTTTACAAGCTCTTTTGCGTCCAGAATGGGCAGAAGTCGAGACCTCGGAATGACGGGACTTGACGAAGGCAAGAAGCAGCTCCCTCCTCGCCACACTCGCAGCCAGGTGAGTTCTCGCCCTCTTGGTAAGTTTTCTCTTGAGTAGTGCTGGATTTGTTGCAGTTGGGAACTGAACGTCGTGTTCGGGCCATGGAAACCGTGTAATCAGTTCAGGAGCATTTTGGAAATTGTTACTGGCGGACGCGCTGTCCGGAGATTTCTCAGAGCGTTTTCTTTTTCTTTTTCTCGTGGCAGTCTATGCAGGAACTTGATCACGATGCCCCGGCGAACGCGAAAGTGTGGGCAACAAACCAGTTGTATTCTCCAGCGGTCTCCACTTCACACAAAGTACCCCAAGTTGCAATCGGCAGCCCTGTACTTCGTGGTTAGTCTACGAAGCTTTCATCATTTGAATCCGAGGGACAGTCCGAGATTTGCATTCTGCAAGTTCCGACCAATTGTGTGTATAGTGGAGTTTACAGCTTCTGAATTTGATGTCATTTGAACAGGTAAGATTCGAAGAATGGGTAGCGCTTCCCTTCAGTTCGACAGTGGCGACGCAATTCACGAAGTCTGCAGCAACTCCGGTCGGTGTCGACCGCTTGGAGTATTTTCAGGGCTCTTCTCCGATTTCTTTTCATGTATGGTGCCTCGATCTAGCTCGGAATCCAGCGGATGGTCGAAAAGCAGGGCGAAAGCCCTTCTTGATCTTAGCAGAAGACAGCAATCAGCGCTCGTTGATAAGCAAGACGCTATTGATCTACTTGAATGGAAGCTCCGGAAGCTCAAGGCCATGGATGCCAAGGGGCAATCGGAGGAATCTAACAACTCAGGCGCCATCAACCTCGACGACGCATTCTCGGAAAGCTCACAGGGATCCCCCTCGTCGTCGGAGACTGAAAGCAGCGGAATCTCACTGTTGACTTGCGCAGAGCCTACTTTGGCGGAGCTCTGCCGAAACGCGAAGAAGAGCTTCTCCGAGGACTCGTGGAAAGTTGATGAGAAGTGGGACACCCTAAACCTGCCGGATGGATTGAAAGATATGAAGATGACCGACAAAGTTCCGTTGTTTGGGATGGCGTCCACCCGCGCACGAGTCGCGGTGCGATACTTCTGCAAAGTGTTTGAGAAGCAGATGGAGTATTCCGGATACTCGGTGTGCAGAACGCTCGCTGCTATTGACCCCTCGGCGAAGTTCATGAAGCGCGAGCATACTTCATTTGTACTAGAGGCAAACATCAACAAGGTACGATCCATAGTCTCCTTGTTTGAATCTCTTCTTGGAGCCTAACTGGCGAAGCTGGCTACCATAGAAAGAACATATATAGTGTAATTTGGCAGATTTTAGCGATAATTTACAAAAGGTCTAAAAATTCAACTGAACGCGAATCAACATCCTGTCGATTCTATGGTGTAATGGTCGCAGTCCTCTTTCTATGTATTCTTCACGGCACTGCTTGAAACCTAAAATGAAGCAATTTGCAGAAGGCATCGGTTGTAATTGTTTTTGCAACGTTCTTCAAGGTCTACCAGAGATTTACTATTAATTTTGCAATGGTTGAGGACATGATTATGCAATGTATGTGCAACCACTTTAAATTGCAGTAGATTTACGTAGACGTGCATGGGTTCCGTGCTCAAGAGTTTTGCAACAAGTTTGCAGCTCTTTTGCAATGGTTGCAATAGACCATGATTTTAAAGCAAAGTACGGAACCACTACAAAATCATCGCAAAGTAATTGATGAGGTGTTGTACCGCTACTGCTGGTTGTTTTGCTACTCACGGAGTTCTTGAACATTGTAGGCCTTATACCACTGCTTCGAGAACGACAGCTTCGACGATACAGGCTTAACCCTAATCATCGATCCTAAGGAGCGATCCGCAGCTCGTTTCGAGGAGTTCCAGCGATTAAGATTAGTGGATTCCGTGGACGCGGCGAACACCGGACACGACGATTTCGAACCAAAGTTTTTAGATTTCTGCGAACAGAAGATGCGCGAAATTTGGTTTCTATTTCCATGGAACATCGTCTTTAAGGACACGGAGGAGCGTAAACTCTTCACCGGCGCCTTCCTCGATGCTGCCAAGTGCATATGGCTGTTGCATCGTCTCGCCTCGTCCCTGTATCCAGCCGCTACCATCCTTCGAGTCGGCAAAGGCATGGAGATCAACAATCAGTACGTGGAGAGAATGTCGTCTTCCGACTCTCTGTGCTCGAAGTGCAAGTCGGCCAAGGTGCAGTTCATGATCGCACCAGGGTTCCAAGTGCACCAGAATGTGATCAAATGCCAAGTTTATGAACACTTGCTCTGTGACTGAGGAAGCTCCTTGCAAGGTTTCTTCTACAATCCTTGCAAATTACAAGTGCCCACTTGAGAACTTTGCGGCAATGGCCTTGCAACGAATTTGTATATGCGCCATAACAAGTAGATATAATCCTTGGGATCATGTTAGCATCACCTTAGCATTAGCATCTTTGACATTGCATGCTTTCTCTTGTGAAAGCCTTCATTAAAAGCAGAATGGACCAGGAATCACAACAAGACTTTAATCGGAGAGAGCTCCTTCGATTGGAGCTTGACAAGATGAGGTCCAGTCTCGTCGAAATTTGCCGACACATAGCTTATAACTTGCCAGTATGTTGTTGAAAACTCTAGGATATGATAGAAAGCCCCCTGTATGTAGACTTATTAGTAATTGATACCATTCAATCTCCCATTGTCCAAGTAAATCTGGGTCTAGACTCTTGGTGAGATGGCGATCGATATGAGTATCTTTTTGATCGTAAATCGAAGTCCACCAAGTTGTTTGTGACTATTAAACTTTGTGTCTCAATGCAGACGATGCATGCTGTGAAAGGCAAACGTGGTTATACTGTAGATCTGCAGTATGTGTGGTCGTAGAGTTGGTGGAATTGAAGCTTGACTGCGGTGAAAACCCTCCAGCCTATTGGATTTATTTAACCCTTAAAAGGACATTTCATGTCCGGGCTTGGTCAAACTTCTACTTTAAACCTTAAACGTCGACACGGCCATTTTATGGCCGATGGATGATAAGGAATCTTTCTATTTAGGACAGAACTGCAACTATTCATCCTTTGATTCTTGTGCGGAAAGGGAAGATCTGCAACAGTTCTTTGACCTCCAATGTGTATTTTTTATTTTATTTTAAAGTAGATGATGTCACTCGGTTCCGAAAGCCATGATTTCCATGGTCACTAGTCGGTCCTTTAAGGATAAACCCCTTAGCGTTCAGATGTTCATTTTCTGGACGACGAATAGATTGAAATTCGAGTATCATCGTCCTTACTGCTTGGATGAAAGATATTGTAATTTGTGGAGATATGTTATCAAGTTGTTGTCCCATCCAAGGGTTGGATTTGGTGTTACTACAGGACATCTGTTTTTCTAAAATGACAAGTGTGCATGTATGTCAAGTCGTCAAATTGCATTGACTCTAGTTCAAACTTTGATTTGCAAAAATGAGGTCATAGATTTTAAGAACACAAAAACTTCAAAAAATCACCATTTGAAGAAAGCCTCATTTGAAATCCATTCCAACAAGTTTTAATCATGAAAAGATAACATTTTGCTTGTAATTGAATTTGGAAGGAAATTTGGAATTTCTCTTTCAAAATTTATTAAAGAAAAAGATTGGTGATAACATTGGTGAATCTAACTGTATAGATTGAATCTATAAATCAAAATTCAAAACTTTTATTTGAATATCAATTCCAAAATATGCTTCCAAATAGCACTTTATAATGATTGTTTTCAAATCATCAATTTTGGAGCTGAATCTAGATGTTTAGGGGTTAAAACACACATTTCAAAATTATGAAATTTATTGTATATAGAAATATACATTTCAAACTAAAAACATCAAATTAAAATTTATATGATTTTTTAAAAGAAATTATCTTACAAAAATCATAGTAATTACATAAACGCTTAATATCGTTTGAAAATTTTAAGTAAAATGGAAATAGTGGTGAAAAACATCATGATTTAATTGACGTACTCCTTGAACTCACACCAAGAGAAATTGAATAGAATTTGTTTTTAAAATGGTACATTTTGAGCTTCAAAGATGCTATCTTCAAATTGTCAAAAAAATTAGAATTCTAACAATTTTGAAAAAAATTCCAATGGAATAAAAAGTAGATTATTGAAGCTAAATTTTCTCAATTAAGGTGCATAACATTTATAATCAAGAACTACATAAAAATTTAGGTTTTGACTTTTAAAATGCTTATGGGGCTTGCAATGTTTTTTAGGTATTAACACCTAATTGCCTAATCGACCATATATGGTTGATCTAAAATTTCAGGCTTGTTTTGGGATGGGCAATCAATAAATTCATGTGACCGTTTTAAAATTTTTAAAGAATAGTTTCAAATTTTTTTATTTTTCATTGAAAAAGGTAAATACTTAATTTTTGAGAGGTCCTCAAAGGCATATATGTATCTTAGTAGAAGAGCAAAGCTTGCCAATTTCACTTCATTTGAGATCTAAAAAATTGTACTTACCCATTTGCTTTGAAAATGGTCCCTATGGAAAGATTAAAGTGTTTTCCTAATTTTCACCATTGAGAATTTAAACATGAAAATGTTGATTTGGAGTTAATTTCAATTTCTTCTTATAAAAAAAATTGCATTTCAACAATTGCAAGGTGGTTGTATAATGAGTTTGATAGCTCTTCATTTGAACTTAAGGTTTTTGAAAGTGCATTTGAGTGCGCTAACACAATTCTTAGTTGGTCATGTCACCTCCAATCCCAAAAAACTCTTATGTGCAAATTTTTGAAACATTGTAGGGAGGGGCAACATACTGAAAAGAAAAAAATGTACATTTCTCTTGTTATAATTTCACAACTCCTATACAATTTCACTCTCAAAATTGGTGTGCATACTAAGAAGCAAGTTCTTTAGACATCCATACGGTTAGATTTTGAAAAATAAAATATTTTTTTCATTGGAGATAACTATAAGTCCATGCTCTTTTTTTGTAGTCAAAACACACTTGGAAAGGCTTGGGCATTTAGGGGTTAAAGTAACTCATGTATTCAAAAGTGACCTAATATTCTCATGAATAGAGGTAAGATTTTTTAGACAAGTATAAGTAGAGATAAGATTTTGAAAGGGATTAGAATTAGGTTTTGTCATCTAAATCTTGTGGATCCCATGCTTGTTTTTCAAGGAATGGGAATATTGGGAGATTGATTTGGAAATTTTTATATTTTTAGTTACTAATGTATTTGACTAAATATGTCTTTTAATCATAGACAATCAAATGGAATATGATTTGAATGTTGTGGAACCTAAAGGTATAAATTTATAAAGACCAAGGTTTCAAATTTCAAACAATGCAAACACTTCCTATCTACAAATTTCTTTTTTCATTAATCTATAGAATCGAACTTTTGTTTGAAAGCCTTCAAAAAAAATTATTATTCTAAGTTTTAATTTATATCTACAATTACACATTTTTGGAAATTTGGTCTAACCTTGGACCTTAAAGAGTTCAAGGATTGCACATTCAAATTTTGAACGTGGAATGGATTCTAATATGATGTACCTAATTCAAATAGGAATTTGTTCTTCATTCATTCAAATGTTTGCAAATTCTTGTGCTAGTTTTTCTTGATCATTTTTGAGAAGGAGGTTTGTGTTATAAAAACAACTCTCAATAAATAATCTATACAGAAAAGAGCACTTGCAAGTTTCATCACAAGTACTAAATTTTGTAGTTTAAAAAAAGGTTGGCTGTGAATAAACAACTATAAAATAAAGTAAGGTAAAAATCTTGAAATATTACTTCAAATTCTGTACTTATTGAAAAATGATCTTGTAAAAGTCATTGATATCTCATTGACAATCAATTCTAGAAGGATTTTGATTTTTTGATTTAAATATTATAGGCATAATAAAAGTGTTACCAATAAGATTAAAAATTGTCATGGTAGATACAAATCACATATGATGCTCTATGGTTGTAAAGTAATATAGCCTTTCATATATGATTTTGAGTCTTTTTGTAAATGAATCAATAATATTCCTACATGACACTAAAGAGACACCTTCAAGTTCCAATATTAAAATTGTCAATGAAATTACAAAAATTCTCTAGTATATGTAAAAATTTATGATTTATGTGTACATAATAGTTACTTCTAGCTAGATGGATGGTTTGTCCAAATTCTTGTTCATTGGAATCAAAACTTGTCTCAGAGACAAACTCCACATTATATTTATGAAGGTTTTGGAAAATTGTGCTATCTCCAAATTATGATGTTGCTCATACTTTATTCTTGGATATGGTTGTTTCCATCTTTATCCACCAAATCAAATCAATGTCTGGTGTCTTTGCAACACAATTTTCCCTACAATACTTTGTTTCACTTGAATTTTAAGTTAATCTTTTGTTGCAGTTATCTTTGAAGTTTGAGAAGGAATAATATGCAGACAGGGTTTTTGTATGTTAATTTTTGAGTTGTACTTTCTACTAGATCTATTGATGATTGGGAGGGCATTGACAATTTGGTAGAGGATGGTTTAGGGATTAAGATTTTGAATTTTTGATTTCAAGTTGGTAGGAAAATAGTTGCTTACAATTAAGGAAATCAACACTTCAAGGGTTTGTGAAACATAATCAACTTTATAGGTTATGTCTATGATTGAAATCCTTCTTTTGTTTGTGTGGGAATCCCTTAAATAAAGTTTTTACTAACTAGTAGAAGTCATCCTCAAAGAATTCAACTTTTCTACTACTAGAAATGGTGTCAATCTTCTCAATTACGTGAGTAAGTTCAATATTCAATGTTCTACTTCCAAATTCCAAATTTTCTTGTCCTAGTAGCAAGTAGAATCTCTTAAAATCTCCAATTAGATTTGTTCCAAAACAAGGAGGATTCCAAAATCCAAAATCCAAATGGAATAATCTAGAATAGGTGACAATGAAGCTCCAAACTTTCTGGATCAAAGGCACAATAATGACATCAAGGGTTTGCACGTGTCTCCAGAATTCTTGTGTTCTAAGACTTTTCTATGAAGTTTGAATTACTCAAAATACACTTATTGTTGCCCAAAATAGTGTTTGATATGTTTTAGGGTGTAAAGTAACATGCTAATATCTATGGCCAATAGAGGTTCCTATGCTTGATTGAGTTTGGAGCACCATGCATGTTGATACCTTAGTAGCCTCATGATCGACATAACAATACACGGCCTCATGAATCTCTAATGTAAAGTGCTTACAATGCAAGACCAAAGAATTGTCGAGGAGACTATGACACATTTATGAATAACAAGGGTCAAAAGATTTCCTCTACCCTATAAAAGCTCAACATGACAAAATACTTCTTGAAGGTTTTGCATGTTGCTACTTTATTTTATGATTGAGAGATGGTCAACATGAAGTCATAGTTGATCACACAACGACGCTAGCGTGCGAACTTGGAGCCATGAGCCTATGAGCTATGAGCATGGAGCTTGTGAGCCTAGAGTCCCCAAAACTTTTTTGGGGCAACTTTTTGCCTCCAAATTTATTTTTTTCATTTTTTCCCCCAAAATAGAGGAAAACTTCCTATTTTCAGTAAATATTGTAATCTATGACTGTGTCCCCTAAAACCGTGGAGTATAGAATGAGTTGTTTTTTATTCTTCTCAAATTGTTAATTATTATGGGAAAAGACTGTCTAATTTTATTGAAAAGTTTCACAACTTAGTTCAATGATTACAATGGGAGATATGCTAGATGTTATGAGTATTATAGAGAGATGTCATTTGGGCACATCTCAATTGCATTGTTTAGACTATCTAATTTGAATACATAGGATTTAGGGTTCTGAATATCCCGTCATGATTGGGATTTTCACGTGCTCTTGTAGAAGTGCACATGGGTAGGATGAGTAGACAATCTAAAGGTTTGGATGAGATGACGACCACTAGCCATGGTGGATTTGTGGTAGACATTTCCCCCTAATCTTAAGGTTTCTTACTTCATTTAATTTTGAATAATAAATTCATTTCTCTTCATAATTGTTAGTACTGTCAAATGTTGTAGAAAATGGGGAAAGAAAAAGAAATGGCCAAAAAAATGAATGGGAAAACCTAGAAACTGGGAAACCAAGAAAATGTAGAAATGAAAAAAATGGGGAAAGAAACAAAAAGGTGAAAGAAAACAAAATGGGAAAGAAAACAAAATGGGGAAAGAAAAAAAAAGGTGAAAGAAAAAAAATGGGAAAGAAATAGAAATGGGGAAAGGAAAAAAATGGGGAAAGGAAAACTAAATAGAAAAGTAAATGGAACGAATACTTGGAAATGTAGCAAGAGAATCCAATTTAATATTCAAAGATGCCTTATTGAAATAGTGTGTACATTTGTACATTATAGTTTTTTTATATGAATTCACAACAAAACAATTGGCTTATGAAAAATGCTTCTATATTTCATGAATGCATTCACATTTACCCTCTATAGGCTCCAAATCATTTCAATCACAATATAGGGAAATAAATACTATATGACTAAAGTACATAGATAAATGTAGCCAGGCCTATTCTGAAATTGTAATGATTCCTGCTCAAACTAGAAGTACCTTCACTTCACTGAAGCTATAACTCAGTGCATGAATGAATTTGTCTTTGTGAATATCCATCTTGTAGAAGTACCTATACAAGTAGTATAGGTGTTTGCAATTCACGTATTGCTATCGACCTCCAATAGCAGAAACATACATATTCACAAAGTTTGGGCATGTGCACATAGGAAACATATCCACTGTAATTTGATAGATGTTTTTGGTAGGGTTTGTCCTTGTCTCAAGCGCCACTATTGTACCAAGGCTCGGAAAAGGGAGCAGGTCACTCCCACAATTTGCCCTCTAACATTTCCTGCACTATCCCACTTGTTCATTGTTCACTAGTTGGTGCATTGACTATCCTCCGAATGGTTCGATTGTTCCTAACCGTTGGGTATGCATCCAAGTTCTTTGGCATTGGTTGGTCATACAAGACGGTCTGGAAAACCTTTGACATATTGAAGAGATGTTGTGGTGACAATATCGGGTGTTTTTGGAGGCGGAAGCCTACAAGCTACAATAGAAGAGTCTCCTCTTGATTGAGGTTGGTCCCACTTAGAACGGGCCAAACCTCCGGCACCTCAAGCCAATCAATGATCCACTTTCTTTTCGTTCCTCTCACACATCGTTCAATGTCATCCCTACAAAACCAGAAGTCAACCACTACCTCCTGCTTACTCCCATAATCTTCTTTTCTACCCAGGTAGGTTGGAGCTGGTGTATCTTTCCTTCCCCTTGCACTTGATATCGGACGTCCGTTGTTGAGCTTGACATCTTGCGTTGGATTTGTGGCTAATTCTAGCAATGTGCCATTTAGACGTATTGCAGTCGCTTTTGAATGTTGTAACATGTCAAGAAACATTAGCCTCTGGTTGTTCACTTGGGTCCTCCAAAGAGTGAAGGGAAGCCATGGTGGATCTCATTTGCACCCAAGGTTGAGAGAGGTTGATTTTGTTTGGTCTATGTGAGTCTCTTGCATCACCAATGGGTATGTCCAACTTTCTCTTTGTGCTCCCAAATATTTCTTCTCCTTCTAAGTGTGGTACTCTTGTACCCACACCCTCAACTCTAGGCAATGTGTTCAACGCCTCCGCGATTTTCTTGGGATCGTTACTTCTTTTTGCAGCTCTCAACTTCAACTCCTCCTTGGATGGGGCTAGATCTCGATGCATGGCCTCTAAGGTATGCCCGATTATTTGTCATTTGCATCCAAGCTCGGATACTATCGTCACAAGTGGCATCAAACAAGTTATTCCCTCACTTTCCAAACATTTGCAGCCACTTATTATGCATTGTTTTAGATAAATTGTAGGACGGCAAGTCCATCATCTCCTTTGAATCCAATTTCTAGGAATCCAGGGAAGATGAAGAAAAAGTTAGCCCTCCTTCAATTTAGATTTAATGTATTGCACTATTTAAAAGCGTCTATGTAAACAGAGGTTCCAATGAAGGACTAAAGACTAGGGGTACCTAGAGACACCCCATAGGCATTAGTTGGATTCGACTGATGCTAATGGGTCGTGCACAGCTACCCCTCTTCCAATAAAGGACCAGAAAATAGGGGTAGTTGAAGACACTTCATAGGCATTAGTCGGATCCGACTAATGCCTATATGGAATCCGCAACTACCCCTATTTTTTGGTCTTCTGTTGAAAAATTCTCATAATTCTACAAAATGAGGCAAGGCCATCGACAGTCTCAAATTTCATATTCGGAAGTGAAACCTACTAACATACATACAATTAGGCACAACATTCTGTCGCAATACACACCTCATGAAATCTAAGATGTGGCTATGCATTCCAATGACAAGTAAACTCACCACGTCCATTATCCTCCTTATTGTCGATATTGAAAATGACAAAATGCCAACCAATGGTCTAAGTGAGGAAGTGCTTCTTCATTCGCTACTCTTGAAAATAACCATCATGCTCGAATTGCGAGGTACCATGTCTTTGCTTCAGCCATATTCTTGCAATTTTTATATTGTTTATATTGAGTAATGTGTTGCCCTTGGAAAGCCTCCTTCATGTGCTTCTATGTGTGTTTATGAAGAGAACTAGTATAATGCAGCAAACACGTCCTTTCCCAATTCTCCATTTTCTCATTTGTAGAACTACTACCAAAGACAATGCGAACCGCATTCCAATTGGCCATTGTGTTGTCAGCCATGAAGCCCTTGAAGTTTGTATTAGGCACTCCGTTTCTTTCCATGACAACGTTCAAGCTCCTCTAAAACTATACTTGGACCTCGGTATCATTAGATTGCATGTCGGCATGGCAATGGTCATGAACTTTTTGTATTGTGCATCATTCACATGGCACGCTATTGTGCTCCACTTGTCCACATTCATGTGGTCAAACATCAACCATGCATTTTGTAAATCCAGCCCTTGTTGCGTATGTTTGACCATGTCCACTCCACTCTTGGGTCCTTCAGTGAGCATCTTGAAATTATGGACCTTTTCCTTTCCCTCTCCTAGAGAAACGTTGTCATGTATGAATTCAAACTTTTAGTGCTTCTTAATGGTCATGATGTTGTCAATGACACTTGCTTGATTGTTTGTGCAAGATGAAGTTATCATGTTCCAAATGTTTGAGTTGCTCAGAATTTGGAAATGATCCATGACCTCTTCCAATTCTTCTTCCTTTAGCATCTCCTCTTGCCTGTCTTTGTTGTGGAAGAGGTAGTTCGTATGGAAGTCTTTACTTGTAGAGAAAGCTATTGTGGAGTCAGTGGACATAGAAGTCTTGGCAACTTGCTTTGCAATGAGCCTACTAATTTTCTATATAAGCCTTTTATTACAAGGTGAGCATGCACTACAAAATAAATGGTAGCCCTATTCATTTTGGGATTCTCACTAGAGTAGTAGTAGATCTTGACCTCACAAGTGTTGAGGCAAGTAGATGCCTTTAATGGTAGGGTAGGATCCAAAAACTGTAGCTAGAAACTACCAAAAAAAAATGATAGAACCACTTAAGGGTCCCACTTTGAGGAGGTGGTGCTTGTACCAATAGGAGGCTAGTTGGATCCGACTGACCTCCCTCTAGTACCAGCTCGACCCCCTCAAATTAGGACTCTAGATGGATTGAATCGTTTCTCGCAATTTCGCACTACAATTTTTGGATTCATGGGGTGTGTAATATATCATTGAATAGGTATTTGTGAGACCTTTCCAATGATATATTGCACGCCCCATGAATCCAAAAATTGCAAATAGAAATTGCGAAAAACAAATGAACCACTCGAAGGTCCCAATTTGAGGGGGTCATGTTGGTGCCAATGGGAGGTCAATTGGATCCGACTAGCCTTCCACTGGTACCAGCATGACCCCTCAAATTAGGACCCTAGTGGGACTAGATCGTTTTTTGTAGTTTCTATTTCTAGTTTTTGGATTCATAGGGCATGTAATATATAATTGGAAAGGTCTTGTGAATACCTATCTATTGATATATTACACGCCCCACGAATCCAAAACTTGCAAACAAAAACTACGAAAAACAAACAAACCACTCAAGGGTTCCAATTTGAGGGGTCGTGTCAATGCCCTCCAAGGGTTAGTTGGATCCGATTGACCCTAAGGGCGTGCTAGCTTGACCCCCTCAATAGTTGTGAGTGTGCTTTGGTGTAATGGAGACGGCCACACGACCAATTGAGAGTTGTGGCACGGGAGCAAGTGGGCATGTGGCATGCCACCCCATCACGACTTCACTTCCTATTCTTTTTTACTTGTCACATCTGGCTCTATTGAAGTTGGTCTCCTACCTTTGTTGGAGCTCGTGCACGTGGTGAGAGGGTATTCCAAGATTGTAAGTGGTTGTGTAATTTCTTCAAGTTTCAAAGTTTGAAAAAAAAAAGGGCCCGATTTAAGGGGGTCATGCTGACCCCCTTTGAAGGTTAGTCAAATCCGACTGACCCCAACAACATGTCAGCTTGACCCCCTCAAATCGAGCCCCTTGATAGTCATGAGTGCACAATGGAGTAGCGGAGACGAACGCGTGACCAATCGAGGGTCGCGACATGGGGGCAAGTGGGCATGCAGCGTGGCATTGCGTCACGACTTCACTTCCTACTCTTTTTTATTTGTCACATCTGGCTCTATTGAAGTTGGTCTTCCGCCTTTGTTGGAGCCCGTGCACATGGTGAGAGGGTGTTCCAAGATTGTAAGTGGTTGTGTAATTTCTTCAAGTTTCAAAGTTTGAAAAAAAAAGGGCCCGATTTAAGGGGGTCATGCTGACCCCCATTGAAGGTTAGTCAAATCTAATTGACTCCAACGGCCTGTCAACTCAACCCCCTCAAATCGGGCCCTTTAATAGTCTTGAGTGCACAATGGAGTAGTGGATACATGCGCAGGGCGAATCGAGGGTCACGACATGGCGGCAAGTAGGCATGCGGTGCACCATTGTGTTGTGCCATCACTTCCTATTTCTTTCTATTGGCATGTTTGGCTTTATTGAGGTTGGTCTTCCGCCTTTGTTGGAGCCCGTGTGCGTGGTAAGAGGGTCTTCTATAATTGTAAGTGGTTGTGTAATTTCTTTAAGTTTCAAAGTTTGAAGAAGAAGGGGCCCAATTTGAGGGGTCGTGTTGACATCCTTTGAAGGTCAATCGGTTCCGATTGGTCCCCAAGGGCCTCCAGCTCGATCCCTTTAAATGCCATGAGTGCTCACTCAAGTAGCGGAGACGGGCGCATGGCCAATCGAGGGTAGGCACGCAGCATACTACTTCGTTGCAACTTTACTTCCTATTTTTTTTATTAAATTTTTTGATTTTTGATTTTTGATTTTTCTATCATCATCATCGGCACTAGGGGTGAAGCTAGAATGCAACTTCAAGTTGTGCCGTTGTGGTTGTGGTTTTTTCTTACAATTGGAAAATTCTTCAATGTTTATAATTCAGGGCTTAGAGGGACTGAGCAGTTTCCCTTGGAGCTCGGCTGAGCTAGGCGGGCCTAGCTTGGGTGAAGATGTTGAGGAGAAATCTAAGCTAAAGACTCTTGTAGATGCAAATGATGACATATGAAGTGACTCTGAGGACAAGGACGATGATGAAGAGGACTTGGTAGGGGTCAAAGACATTAGAAGTGCCGCTTTTTGTGGCATAGATGCAATGATGGATTGCAAGCTTAGCTACAATACCAATTGGCTTGGTCACCTCATTGTAGGACATTCTCTCAAGTGAAAGCAACCAGAGTTTTCCTCCGAGAATTTCGATTGCGCGTATAGCTCAGAGCCATAGATGTCCATATCCATTGTTAGTCTTTGGTTTGAAGAGCTGAGTGAGTCTGATGCTTGGTTTGATGCTAGTGCTAGCATGGAGTGGCTTGGAGAGGACATCATTCTTTTGAGCTCGGACTTAGAGAGTGATGTTGAGATTCTTGAGGGTTGAGTGGACATCATTTTATTTTATAGTTTCCATATATGCTATATGCTTGATGGCGAGATGTGACTATTGAATGCACTAGATTTTGGACATCTATCAAAATTTTAAATATAAGTGTTGATGGACTATGAATTTGAAGTAAAGTGTCTTTTTTATGGCTATTCAATTCAAATTCCGTATATGTCACATTGTTCATTGAGTTTGATGTCAAGTTGTTCATCTTTATTTATGGTTGCCTTCATAGATGGATGTGTCACCAAGAACTCAAGAACTTGAAGTTCTTCGTCTGAGATGGCAACCACCAACGACTAGCCTAGATGAATGTCATCTCCAGGATGTATTCCACGAAATCTGATTGGCACTATGCAGTGGATTGCATTCTTCTAGACACCAAAGGGATAATCAAGATTGTCATGCAAGTCATATATGACATCAACAAGTAAGTTCACAAATCCCACTGTCCTTACATGTTTGGTATTGAAATTGAATTTCAACTTAGGTTGCACTTGGGAAATGAAGTACTCAAAGCAATTCTTTTTGCCCACTATGCAGGTCTATGGAGGACTTGCACATGAAGATGAACCTGATACATACCTTATACTGGGTCCAAAAGTATGACTTGCTATTGATGGAAAGATTCAACAATATGTTGAGGCCATTGGGGTGGTTTAGGGAGGTGTTTCTTTGCCAAAGAGAAAGACATGGGACTCCATGCTGGTGGAGGTTTTCACCTCATTTCTCTTCAAGGTGAGAGACACATTTCATGTATGTGTCATGTCTATTCATTTTCGTTTCTTGAGTGTTCATTTTGCTTCTATATTATTCACCCTATTCCCTCAGGATTCTACAACAAGAAATTGCGCAAGCAATAGGTGCTGCACTTCGAAAATATCATGAGATCTCACCGACAAATGAAAAGATTGTGGAAGGGGTGGCTCATGCCATGAGGCTAGGGGCCAAGGAGAAGAACATGAAGCTGTATGTGAAGATGATCAAGTTGCTAATTGTAGCCAATCCCACTCATGGATTTTCCTATTTTCTTTGTTAGAATTCTATGTCCCAAAATATATCATGGAAAATACATACTTTGACGTTTTAATTTGTAGAAAATAGGAAAAACAATTTTCAAGAAAACTAAAAATTGGCCATTTGGGAGGACTTTTTGATGATGAGATTTGAGCAAAAAAACGAGTTCAAAACTATTTCTATTGTTTAGAATTGCACTCGCAAGAGAGGCCTATTTGCATGAATGTGGAGGATATAAAATAATGAATTTTTAGATTTCCTTTGGTAGGCACATGTATTCCTACTAAACTAATATACCATAGAAATTTCAGCTGAAAATCACTAATTTAAACCACTCAATAGTATAAAAAACCCCTAAATGTCAAAGTGTGACAAATTATCAAAATTGACTTTTAAATATAAAATGATTTTTAAAAATTTCTGAAAAATAAGGATTACAATAACAAGAGAGATATCTAGAAATAGTTTTTTTGGTTTTGGAATCGGATTCATAATTCAAAAGTTATAGCACTCCAAAAAAGAAACGCAACGAAATTGGCGGTGTTTCTTGCAATCACCCATCTACGTGCTTTTGGAAATTCTTTCCTCTACCTCTTTCTTTGCCATAGTCCAACAAGAAAGTACTAGAACAATTCAATACCCAATTGGGCAATTTCTCTCTTATCTACTCCAATATCGGTTCTTAAGTCTATTGCATTTGCATATACTTGGCTAATGGTATTGGTTAGTGGTCCTTGTCTTCTTGCCTTGGGTCTTTTTCCTTGTCTTGGGTTGAATTCTATTGATTTCATTTTAATAGAATGAAGTCTTTCCTCTTTTGTTCAAAGCAAAATAAAACTCAAATGGAATATTCAGAGACTCAATGAGTTGTAGATATATTTTTGTCAAGTTTATCTGTTTATACCTCAATTTTGGGATGAAGTGTACTATTGTTATCTTTGGGCTGATTTCTTGCTATTACCTTTAGGGGGGTCAAGTTATGTAGTAAATGCCATAATTGTTTACCGTATTGACCTCCTCATCTCTATAGTCTTGGCTTTGGAAGTCCTATTTTGTGTTGTTTTTTTAATCATTTTGGAGATGTAGCCAACTATTTCTTCAATACCCATGTAATAATTGGGTGATAATTCGTGATATCTATATTAAAACTAGGTGATACCTAGGTAAAATTTAGCTACTGTTCTTAACCTCTAAGTGTCCAACCGACCATATATGGTCAATCTAAAATTTTAGGCTCGTTTTGGTATGGGTAGTGAAATTCGTTTGACCAATTTTAATTTTTTTACGGGCAATTTTGAAGGTTAACTATCATATTGAAAACTCTTATTCTTCACTAAAAAAGGTGAATATTTGATTTTTGAGAGGTCTTCAAAGACATAAATGTACCATAAGTGAAGAGTAAAACTTGATAATTATACTTCATTTCTCACTAGAAGAAAAACGTGTCTACCACAACCAATTGAAATGCGACTAAGTGTCCTATACAACTACCTTGTGATTGTAGCCGTTTCTATTTGCACCAAATTCTTACATCATTGTTTGACGTCATTTTATACATCAAAAGTACAATGTTTAGTTGCAAAGTTGTTGTAGAATGAAGTGAATACATTGTTTTAGTTGCATAGCAGTCATAGAATGAAGAGTAGGATTATGAGAGTTGTAATAGAGTTCAAATTTAGAATGAATGTGAATTATTCTTCATCTAATATTCATCTAGTTGTTGATGTGGACAAGTCTATACTAGGTGGAATCCATTGTGTCAATCTACTATAGCAAAAAATGACTCAAAAACAACTAGAAAGCAACTGCAATTGTAAAATGAGTCTAGTTGTTTCCTAGTCAATTTCTAATTGCTTTTTAGTCAATTCCTAGTCATTTTTTAGTTGTATCGGGGTTGTTTATTAGTCATTTTTTAGTCGTTTCCGATTGTCTTATATATCAATTGTGAAGAGTACCACTAGATTGGACATATAAGACATGTAAGTTGTTGTATTCTAATGTAATAAATTCTGTCAATAGAATTCAAAGATTTCTACAATGTGTAGATTTCAACAATTTTTAGATTTTCCATTCTATAGAAATCTAAAAATATTTAAAATCCAATTTTTTTTAAAACTTGTGAAATTATAGAGTTTTCGAAACTAGTGAAATCTAGTAAATACCAATATTATATTTCTGAAATTAAAAAATTATAGATCTGAAATCTACAAATCTATAAATCATTGAGATTAAAATTTTAAAATTTTAAAATCTATTAGTCTTAGACAAGTTGCAAATGAGTCATAGGCAAGTCGCAATGAAGTCACAAATGAGTCGCAAATAAGTCATACATTAATCACAAATGAGTTGGCAATAAGTTGCACACTCTCCAATAGAGTGACTGATTTCACGTGGCAGCAAATACCACATAAGCAACCACGTCAGAAAAGTTTATCAATGAAGTTCCAAATAGGCTGCAGCAACTTGCAACTATAATCCCATGTGCAACTTGTCCACTGCAATTGGGGGCTCCAAATTAACAACAATCGCAAAATGTCCTATACAACTCAAAACCAGTTGCTTTTTGCAGTTGCAAAAACCCTCGTTTTCTTCTAGTGTCTTGGCTTTGAGCAAAGTTTGCCAATTTCACTTGATTTTAGATCTAAAAAATTATACATATCCACTTGCTTTGAAAATGGTCCCTATGGAAAGTGTAAACTACTTTCATAATTTTCATTGTTGAAATTTTAAATATGGAAGTGTTGATTTGGAGTTATTTTCAATTTTTACTTACAAAAAAAATTACATTTCAACAATTTCAAGGTGGATTGTATAATGAGTTTGATAGCTCTTCATTTGAACTTAAGGTTTTGGGAAGTGCATTTTAGTGTGCTAACACAATTTTTAGTTGCTCATGTCAACTCTAATTCCAAAAAACTTTTATATGCAAATTTCAAAAACATTGTAGAGAGGTGCAACATAATAAAAATAGAAAACTTACATTTCTCTTGTTATAATCTCACAATGCCTAAGCAATTTTGCATTCAAAATTGGTACAAATACTGATAAGCAAGCTCTTTAAACATGTATACGGTTAAATATTGAAAACAACAATAATTTGCTTAAGTGGGGATAACCATAAGCCCATGTTCTATTTTCATAGTCAAAACACACTTAGAAAGGCTTTGGCATTTAGGGGTTATAATCAGCAATAATCTGTCCGAAAAAAATGAAAATTTCCTTTGCAAAAATTAGCCAACGTCCTTTGGTTGTAGCCAACTTCCGAAAACTCGTGCATAAAAATAACACTGATCCCGCTCTCCCTTTCTAGCATTTCCCCTGCACCTGAAGGTTATGGAGACCGTTGCTGGTGCGGGTGCAGAGCCTCATAGCTTCCGAGTCAGCCCCTCTAACCCCGTTTCTGCATTTTTTCCCCCAGCTTCAGTCATGGTCGCACCGTCGTCAGCGAGGTCGAGTTGGGGCCATGGTGAAGCCGAATTGGGCACCCCATCACACCGTTTCTAAGGCGCTGCAACTGGCGGCTCATCAACGGTAGCGGCCTTTGGTGGGGGCTGGGGGAATTGTGCGGGGGGACGAACGTGGATCCGATTTTCCTTAATCAAGGTACAAAGAGGTCTCTGTTGCTCTGTGTGTCGAGTTTGCAAGGATCCTTTCTTCGTCTTCGTCTTCGTCTTCGTCCTTTTCCATCGCCATCGCCATCGCCATCCAAGTGTGTGTGCATCGGAATCTTCCGAGTATTGTTTTTTCTTATTTTCTGGTAGAGATTTGCCTTCTTTTGGGAATAAATATTCCATTTTCGCTGACGCTTTTGCTGTTGCTGATGCGATTTGTGAGCAGATTCGAATCTGAGCGACTTGTGACTCAAAGAAGTGTTTGGGAAGAGATGCTGGGTCTCAACACATCAGATGCTGCACATGCCAAGATTCGCTCGATGCTGACCACTTTGGGAGACCCCTTCACTCGGATTGTCAGCCCTCAGGTTGGTTCCGTCGCGCGAATATCTGGTTTGTCTTTGTGGCACTTATCTCTGAAGGTCGAGAGGCAGCGAGAGGGCGATAATCAATCTTTTCTTGGTCTCTAATTGTTTTTGAATAGCTTGGAAAGGTAATGTAATGTAGATGGGCTTGTTTTTACTGTCAATTTCTGAGCCGCACTGTCTACTGGATCTGGTGATGGCTGGGCCAGGGCATTGCCCATTTGGCCGGGGGGAAGTTTAGGGTTCAGGGTTTAGGGTCTGGTACTCTTTTTTTAGGGTTGGAGGGTCGATCTCACGGTGATCAATCTTTTGACGGTCTGAAATTGTTTAGAGTATTTCAGAGATGTGATGTTCTACGTAATGCTTCGACCTCGGTTTTTTGTATTGCTGGCATTTTATGAGTGATGGATTGGGTTATACAGGCAGAGCGTTGCCAATTTGTGAGGGCGGTGGAATTATCGGTTCCTAGGAACGACTTCATGGTCCGTGTTGAATCGCAATTGCGTGCTGCTGGGTTGAGTGATGGGGCTCCTGAAGGCTCTGGAGAGGTCTGGTGTGGCCTTTGCGGAGATCGTCGCGGTTGGTGTACATGCGGCAGGTGCTTGGGAGAGGGCGGCTTTCCTACCCGACCTGGATTAGCTGGTGTGAAAGGGAAAGTGGGCTGGGCAAGATGTAAGACTTGCTTTGGACAAAAGGTGGTTCCCTGCCTGTTTTGTGGAATTTCCGAAGCACCCAAGTTGAAGCTTTGGCGAGAAGATGCCAAGCGACATCCCCATCGAAGTCACAAGCAGTGGAAGACCTAAGTTTTGGTGCCCAATTGGTGCACGACGGATATTCTCCCGAGACAATTGAGCACCAAAACGGAGATTCTCCCGAGACCAAAACTTAGACGTGACGACGGAGATTCTCCCGAGAAGGTGACACGTGAAGATTATAGGGTTCGTTCGTGAATGTCGAGGGGGCGCTTGATTACTCCGAGGATCTTTCTCAGCTCAGCTTGGTGTCCGTAGTTACGAATGCGGCATACTCTCTAATAACACTCTCTATAGTTGCACATTCCCTGTATTTCCTGAGAATGTGTCATCATGAGAACTGTGTACACATCCGATTTGAAAACGTCCACATGTCAAGTTGTGAACACATGTGAGTGGTTAGAGACTTATTTGTCCTCCGAGGCGGTGTCATTAGAGAGGGTTGAGTTTACTACAGGCAGCTGCTTCAGGTAGCTTGTCTATTTTCAGGAAGCTAGGATATGTCATCTGCCCTTGAATTGCGGACTGGATATAAGTGGAGCATTTATTTGAAGTGAAGGGAGTAACAGGGATTCCACTGATGCTCGAGAAGTGAAGGTACGTCACATCTTGAACTAAGTGCAACTACCTAGTAGTACAATTCAATTGTTTTGTTTACTTGTATGACCTCAGTGATATCGATGTAGGAATATTTGGAGCACTCGAGTGGGGTGTCTTTCTAAGATGAAAGCTTACCCCTGATGCCGCTCCATAGAGGAATATGTTGGCTTCTGGTGACTGCACTGCGCAAGCTCTGCTTTGCAGACAGATACGGGTCACAAATTTGTTATAACCTTAGAGCCTTGTGAATATATTTACCTTTCAATTTGACTGGAATGCTCGGTTAGAGTTAGTTTTCTTGAGGCATTTGCCATACTGTGAACGTTTTGGTTTCTATTGGAGACTTCCTCAGTAATGCTTCGAAGCTTCTGTAATTCTTGTTTGCAGGATCAATATTCCTCACAAACAAGACATATTTCGAGTGAAGCAGCTACACTGAATGGTGCATTTATTCAGAAAAGTCAGGGGTTAATTGACCAGTATGGCTTTATTTAACCCTGGAACGCCCATGGGTGCCACAAAGAGTCACTTAGATGATTTCATCTGAACAATACTGGATTTTTTCATCCAATTTTGTTTTTGAGAGTTCTTTGAATGTGTTGTAGCAGCTCATAGTCGTCATTGAGGTATCCCCAACTCTTCTCCAGAAGAAGATGCTTCAGAGGGGTCACAACATATGTCTCTTGAGGGAATGCTAGCAAATCTTGCTTTTGCATCAGGTCTGAGTTTTAATCATATAAATAAATAAAACTTCGAATTTGAGACCAACCAATGAACTGAAGTTTATGAAGTCCCTTTCGTAGTCCATTTTGGAAAATTCTAAAACTCTAATATTAAATATTTTTTTACTGTTTGTACTTAAGATCTATGACTGCAATCTACTAATTGTAGAATGATGTGGAATTTGGTATTGAGTATGATAAACTACAATTAAACATATACCTATGCTGCAATTTTCAGATTATTTCAAGCGTAATTTGATTGGTTTACTTTTTCTTCTGCATAAGCATATGATAGTCTGCCCTAATTCCGCCCCTGTTCTTCAGACCGTCCCTAGCCAGGGCCTGAAATGGACATTAATATGTTGTAAAATGGATCTGTGTGAAGCATTGAATGTCTTGTCAATGATGTCAGAGCGGTTTAACATTTGTCAAATAGTCCTTTATACTTTGCTAGTGGATGTAATAAGAGCTAAGGTAGGTCCATTTCTGAAATGTTTACCTATATTCAAAAAAACTTTTCCCTCACAACTTTGAATGCTAATATTTTTCAATTTATATGGTCAAACTTGTTAAAAATATACCACATGATCTCATAAAAGTATAGTACAAGATCCTATGGTTAGATTTTTTAATTTTAATTTCTTTCTTTCTTGAATGCAGCAAAAAGGCAATTTCGATTGATTTTTGTCAGAAAATAGGCCTTGGCCCTTTAGAGATTTAGTTTAGTAAAGGTCGCATTTTGGAACCCTGTCTTTTACTTTCTAAATGCTGCAGTGCTTGTTTTCGGTGACTATGTATGTGTGGGTTTTGTAAGGCCTACGATTAAGAAATAGATACTTACGGCAGAATTCTTCAAAAATTCATAAGTAATTCAGAAATGCTCTGGAAAATATGAAAGCACTTCGGTTAAATTCCACATCAATTTTTCTTCAAGTGAATAATAAGGAAAAATAATTTCGTGCATCTAAAAACCATCGAAAAGACCGACCAGCCCTTAAACGGGCGCTTTACGAGCAGACTACCATAGTCTTTTGTAACATTTCACGTCCTCTGCGTATTCTTTTGCATATTCTTTTGTTTTGGTTGTGTTCATGAATGACATGTCCAAGTCAATACTCAGTTGCATTATTAGCGAGAGTTGTGTCATGTGAGGTGATACCAAGGATGGGTTTTGTGAGCGAGGTCTTCGACGAAACCAAGTTGAAGAAGTTGGCCGGCTCGACTGCCATTTGTCACGTTCGATATGCAACTGCCGGGGCCTCTGTTTTCAAGAATTTGGTGCCATTTGTAGCCGGGTACCGGTTTCGCTCATTGGCGGTGGTCCATGCCAGGAATTTGGCGAATTACTTGGAGCCAAGGACAAAGCTGATCATTTGTAAAAGTCGACCATTTCTGGGTAGCAGTCTGTCGTTTGTGGTAGAACCACCCATTACCAGCCAGGCCCCATGGACAATATATAGGTAATGTGAATATAACAGAGAGATAACTGATATCTAACCATTAGTTTCTTGGTTTCCAATCATCTTTTAGCTATCACTGTTATTATGACACATGTGCTTTGTTTTGAGAGCCAAATTAGTCTTTAGATGAACAATGATGGAAGAATCTATGTGATGAGGATGGGAGCAGGCCAACTTTTGGCTTCTAAAATTCATAACAATTTGAATTTAAGGAAAAAAATTATGAAAATTTGATAACGCCCATCATTTCTATATCTCTACAGGGCCAAAAATATACAACGCCTTCTACTACTCCAGATCATGCACAGAATGCTTAAGTGGTTGGTAATGGGTGGTTCTACTATATCTGGCATGTATAGTTACATGCTCAAGCATGTGTCAGCTGTCGTGGCATTGTGCAAAATCTGATATTCCAAATCAGACTATGCGAAGTTTGATACTGATCGCGTTATCTGTGTTGAGATCTCTGGCTTACCGACGTGTAGAAGCGCATGCTTAGCACCACGAGCTAATCTGGCTGCTTAGGCAAATTAGTGGTGAATTCTGGCGATATGACCTAAGACTAAAGCGAGAAGCAGGCGCTGAAACCTATTGATGAAAGAATCGTCACTGAGAATACAATGTCAAATATGCATAGAAGTACTGCCACGTTAATTCAAAAAAACAGAAACTGAAGTCACTGTGTAGACCTTGAAAATGGAGTGGAAAAGATTAATTTAGTAGGATTAGTACTGAAGTATTAGTAGTGAAAATCCAAGCACTAAAACTGCTTGGTCTTCGATCATTCATCCTGTCCTGTAT
The DNA here is from genome assembly GCA_963920665.1 of Straminergon stramineum. NCBI lineage: Eukaryota > Viridiplantae > Streptophyta > Bryopsida > Hypnales > Calliergonaceae > Straminergon > Straminergon stramineum. The sequence continues at coordinate 1,808,978 of OY987263.1, forward strand.
TAGACAGCAGCACATTGGAAAGTAAAAACCTGTAATATTGGACAGAATTACGTATTATCCTGTCTAGCTTATCTTATTCCACATTAGAATTCCGAGAATTTTACTTAATTGAACAGAATGCTAGCTTGACACCTTACAACCCCTGGAGAGCTTAGCAAAGCACCGTACCGAAAATTCATTTGGCGTTTAAAATGTAACTACCAAAGAAACAGCCCGACTCGTCGGACTCCCCAGCGGAATCAGAACCCTGCAACCAAGCAATTCAATTAATTCAGCAGGAGAGATTCTAACGACGAGTAAGGATATGGATGGTTGTATTTATGCAGGATATAACAGGCACAACACATGACGCAGCTGATTAACCCCTGAAATACTAAGGGACCCAAATTGGGTTTATTGTTTTGAGTACGTCATGTTGGATTATCTTTTGATCAATTTCTATTTAATCTTTGACCGGCACATGCCATTTTCCATACTGATTTGGTGGTGAATATTCTGGCCCCATCTGAACTATATTAATTCTTCACAATGATCTAATTGGATTTTTGAAAATCATGAATGCTTTGTCCTGAAGGAGCTAAGTAATACTAAACAAAGATGCACACATCAACCAATTGCCTGCCAATAGTCATCCTCGTGAAGTCTTATCGGCTCCAAATACGTGCCAGCGCCAACCATTTGTTTACTAATGCGGGTTTGCCGGAGCTTTGAACCGTGAACTTTGAACTTTAACTTTGATTGTTTCTTTGAAGCTGCGAATTTCACTGCTACGGATTTCGTAACCATCTCCATCAAGCTCTTGATACTCTGCAATGGTTAATTGACACACAACCCTCTTAAACGCACGAAACGGGATGAATCTCGTCCATGAAAGTCGATATTACGCATATTCTACGTACATGCGAGATCCTGTTCAGCCTCAAATGACAAGATATTTCGAAATATTATTGTATTCAATCCATCTCCAATTCTCGGCCGCACTACGACGGAGTACAACAAGAGCGCTCTAGCTAGAGCATCACTCCAGAGAAACAATGCAATGCGCATTACTTAGGAAATTTAACTGATTCATAATGTGAAAGATCTGACTGAATTACCTCATTGCATACTAGAACTGCTTCAATGACACTGTCAAGATCATCCCACGCGTTCACGGGAGGCGCTGGTACAACTGCTGCTGGAGCGTTCACCACTTTGACGTCGCGGGTGAATCCGGTGACCACATTGATTTGCTTCATGGTGCTCAAGTCCACCACGTACTCGGCCCCACGGGGATGCTTGGAACTTCCCAGAGGTCCAAGCTCCACCCGATTTGAACGTTCGGTGAGGCCTTGCAGGATGGCGGCAGCCATGGAGGCGTCATATTGCTTCCATTCTGCATCGTCCCTCCACCAAATCCCCCGGGAGGTGGGGTCCTCGCAAGCTCTTGTGATGCACATCTCGCAAATTCAGAAATCGATCAATGGAGCTCTCAATTATCCAAAGTAACTTGACAATACGATTACTCAGAGAACTCAATTGCAAGTATTAAACGAAATGTCCAAAACAGATCGAAGACCAAGTTCCTCAACACTCAGCTCCGTCCACCTCTACCATTGATCGATCTAGAAGCGCAAGCGAAGTTAAAACAACAGGGACTCCCTTCAAATAAACACTGAGATTGCTGGTAAACTTTTGCAGCGACACTGTCAGAACTTGACATGCAATCATACGCTTGTTACTTTCAAGGTGGAAGGATTGCATTTACTCATGAACAGTAGAGTATATATATGTACTACACAGGGAGAAGGCACGCACTCTCAGTTAACTGTCTGTCACGGAAGGCAGAAAAGTGGCATAGATCGAAGTATTCCTAATAAACTGCCAGTATTACCGAAGATGGCTCGTGACATGTGGTCCTTTCGGTGATGCAGCAGGTTTGCTTCTAAATTCCAATAGGCACTTGGGATCTCGGATATACATGCGTGTATGGCTTTGTTGAGAGCGCCATAATTTGAGATAAATTACTATGAGATGTGCTGGTAAACTGATCATAATTGCAGTTGTATGTTTGTTTGTTTTGTTTGTTACGTTGAGATCTCCCGGACCATGTATCCCCAGTCAAGTTCTTTGGTACCGTTGGAAAGCCCTAGGCTAGGAGGGGTGCTATGGAATTTCGAAGTTTTTATGAGTAAAAAAATTAGAAAAATACTTTTACTTTTATTTGAGTGTGGCAACGGCACAGGGCACACTAGTTGCAGTTGTAATTAACCATGTTATGTTAGCCCGTATGTGAGCCAGTTGGTGATTAACTTAAGCTTAGCAATGCGAAGTGGAGCATCCAATTCAGTGAATGCACCACTCTTGATTGGTCCTTGATGGCCTCCGTCAATACGCGTCATTCATTACCGCTCCGTCTGCAAAATAGCTGCAGTGCTGCACTATCAGTAGTGAGTTTGCATGCGGTACGCCGGCGCAAATATGAAGTAAGTTACAATAAGCCTTTCGGCTGGAACTTATTGAGTGCCTTGAAACGATTATTTATTAACACGGCATATCGATTATGCTACGTAGAGTTTCTAATTACACCAAAATTTATAATTGCAAAAAGAGAGAAAAAAATATATTTACTATGAGACCAACGATGCCCGGAAGAGGTGGTGGAGGATTTGAAGGACCGAAAAGATCTAAAAAAACACCAAACTCCACATCATCACAAAGTCGGTTTGGGTTTGGGTGGAAGACACATTGAAGATGAAGATGGTCGAACATGGATGAACTTGAGACAGAATGATTCTTTTCTGCAAAGGTTGTCTCTCCGCTCATATGCTTTTGCCAAATTATGCATCAAGTTTTCCATGGAGCACATGCATAATTTCAAAATAATTGGATTGTATTCATTATATAAGTGAGTGCAATTTTATTTTTTGTTATGAAAATATAACAATGGCAACCTATCATGAAATTAAAAAAGATTTTTCACATCAATTGATAGACAATACATAATCTCATGTAGTAAAAAGTAAAAAGTAAGATGAAAACTCAAACACACTTGAAAAGTTTAAGTTTAGCTTAAAAATATTGATTAAGGATGTTTGCAAGAAACACTAGATTTTATTTATGTCACATACATAGAAAGTGACAAAGTTGTCCTCTGCTATAACTTTTGAAGCATGAATCCAATGAATTAAAAAAAATTTTAGTAGAGATGGATGTCTCAATTGTTATTGTATCCTTTATTTTTGAAAATAAAATAAAAATCACTTTAAATTTAAAAGTCAATTTTGTTAATTTGTCACACTTTCAGATTTTTAGGGTTTTAAGTACTATCAAGTATCCAAAATTAATGATCTGAAGCTAAATTTTATGTGATTTTCTCCCACAAGAGACAGATATGTTCCATATGAAGGACATGTAGTATATGTAATATATTATTTTATGACCTCCACAACTGTGCAAATAGGGCTCTCTAATACGTGCATTTTTATCATTAAAGATGGTTTCAACTTCATTCTTTGGTTAAATCTAATCACCATCAAGTCCTTACAAATGGATTTTTCAAGTTTTTTCCACTATGGTTGATTTACTATAAATGAAAACCCTCACATATCCATTTGTAGTAAAAAACTAGGACACAGTCTTGGACATAGTATTGTGGGTACAACAAAATACTATGTAGCACTCAAAAAAGACACATGTTGATAGTACAATAGATCTATGATATGATCAATGGCCCAAAATCAACTACAAAGCTTTCCCTTCTAGTACTTATAGTACTCAATGTAAAGACACCCGTTTTTGCCAAAGTCAAATAAAATCAACCTCTCATTCTTGCAACAACCCCTTATCATTTGTTTTTTAATCCATAATTCACTCATACTTTTTACAATTGGAAGAAGTGTCATATAATGCATAACAAAAAAAAATTCATAGACTTCTAATAAAATGTGCTTTAAGTCAAGTATTTTGACATGTGCATCAAGGACTCATATGATTGTACAAAGTAGACCATTCACATGACCCCTAATGATCCAAGTGACCATTTTGGGTCACTTCAACTCTTTTTTGAGCCACTTGTACTCTAACTTTGATTTCTTATTTATTAAAAAATTATTTTTAGAAAATAGATTGCGTTTCAAATCTAATGGAGGTAGTTTCATCGCATTTTGAGTTACACTCTACCTTGTGAAATTTTTAGAAATTGAGTGGTGTAGTGCAATTCACAATTCAATCATGCTTTGGGGTTCAATTTGGGAATGGACATAAAAATCAGCCAACCACCATAACTTTTATGAAGAATGAGAAGTTGTGGAGTGAAAAGAAGAACCAATAGGGAACCCTTTCCCATGAAGGTGTAACCCCCTTTTGTATCATGTGAAGAATGGATTCACCTACAATTCAAGATGCAGTTATTTTTCTGCATCTATTTCCTAATCAGACAATCAACACAATGATCATGGCATGCAGGCTGCAGTGATCCACATTTGAATTCAATGGAAAACCCATTTCAAATCTGAAACAAGCGATGGAGTTCCTTTAGAAAGCAGTGAAGAAAATCAAATGTAAAAAATTCAGTCAATTTTGATGTACACAGTACTGCAAGGGAACTGTAGGGGAGCTTATAGTTGTATGACGAGCTTCTTGTGGAGGTCCAGTCAAGGGTGAATGTAAAAAAAAGCCCCCTATTTTGTGCTGTAATAACTTAAATCTTAACACCTGCCCTAGCTAATTTGGGGTCTCTCATTGCAAATATGAACTCAAAATTTGCAAAAAAAATTGGGGCAGCAAATAAAAGGTTCCTCTGTTTTCCCCAAGGGTAAAGAACAGGGGCAAAACTGCCTCCGCAAGAGGCTCGTCATACAACTATAAGCTCGACCCATCCCCCCACCCCAACACACATTGTTATTGCACACACCAAACACTTAACTTAGCCTTTGAACACCAGGCTGGTGACTGTGAAAATCAGCCATTTTGGAACTATGTGACATCATCCACTTTAGAAAAAATAAAAATATTCATTGGGAGTCAAACTATTGTAGAAGATCTTTCCTTTCCACCCCTAATTTCAAAGATGAATAGTTGCAATTTTGTCCTATAGAGGAGAATTCCTTGTCATTCATTGGACAAAAAACTTCCGCTGCATTGTTTAGGGGTTAGACAACAAAATGACTTCCTACTTCTGAAAGATGGCTAAACCCTAATCAAATGGCATGGAAATTGCAAGGAGACCTCATCACACCATCACACATGATGGGAAACTAAAACTTTCAAACCTGAATTCACAATTCTCTGGATTGTCCAGTGAAGGATGAAGTCAGCAGCAGGCACTCACGACGGTGAATTCAGCAAGAGAGGGGTGAAACCGTGAAACTATTGAAAAGTTGATGAAAACTGCCCAAGTGAAAAAGTTCTTCGTGCTCATTCTTCGCCTCCAGAAGAGAAGAGTACTCTAATCTTTTACACTCATATTAGAAAACAAACATTGTTAGTAATAGCTATCCGTTTTCACCAACTATTTCAATCCTCATTTCCTAAACCTTTATTTAGGAAGAAGTTAATTCAATTCCAATAGGCTGTATGCAATCATAATTTATTGTCACTCCAAAAAAATACAAATTGAATAAAATGAAAATGCAATCTACAATAAGAAATAAACTAGGGATGAAATGTAGGGTGAAATTTCACAACTTTTAGAATAATTTAGATATGTGATTTTTCTTTGAATAGAAAATAGAAACAATACTTCCTTATTTAGTGGTAAAATGGAGCACACAAATAGAGGAATTATGAAGTTTGATTTGCATGGTCATATACTCAACAATTGCATTTTAAAGTTGCATAGCATTGCAAGTTCAAAACTTGCAGAAATTCGTAAGGCAAGAATAGGGAGATGGACAAAGTAAAAATCACCTAAGTATAAAGTAGTAGTACATTCAAATGGGACACCTTCCACTAGATCTCTCAATACCTAAAAGTAGCCTTGAATGAATAATTTTAAGTCTCATAGTCACGACAATTTTTCAACAAGCTATAGGAGGTGAAGAACTTTTTGAAACAACCAATGAAAATTGAAGCATTTTGTGATTGGATTCTCATTTAATCCCTAAAGGACCATTGTCCCCTCTAGGGACTAATTGGATTTTGGACAAGTACCTATAGTCTCAATTTTTGTCATGATTTATTGAATTTTTTTTTCTAAGATAGAAAAAAAAAATTAGCTTTTGAAGAATGTAAGTTTTTATTTCAATTAGTGCCCAAGAGAAAAAGTTATGCCAAGGAAGCTCTTAACAAGGGAGACTAGGCAGCCAAAAATATCCACAAAAATTTGAATTTTTCTTCATAGATTATATTTTTTCTCTAAATGGAAAGCTTTAATTCCTTACATTTGGTTAAGTGATGTGAAAGTAATAGAGTATCTTATTTTCTAGTTAATCATAGCAACTTTTTAAGAAAATAATGTGTTGAATTCATTTTTTTAGCTCAATTTTCATAACTTTCAAGAAAAAAAGGTTTTTTTGGTTTAGTTTGTTTACTAGAACAATCTCACCATTGAAATTAAGGTAAATCAACCCATGACAGGCCAACTCTCTCATGTAGACACCTACAAAACCATCCATTTTAGTCTTTCATCAATTCATGGTAGACTTTATCTAGAAAATGAAATGAGGACTTCATTAGGTAGGTTAATGACCAAAATCAATGCTTAGAGTGATGGTGATGGAGTTATTAGTAATTGTTTTAGGAACTTCCACCTTTCTAGTGTATATTCATTACAAGAACTAAATTTTTTATTCCTTTATGTCATGCCCATGTTACAAAGTATTGTAGCTATGCTAGAAAATATTGTTACTGCTTTAGGTGGTTTGATGACCATGATGGGTACACTTTTTGATGGTTTTGGAGTAGTCTACAAACTATTTTGGGCTAATTGGTTAGCACACTTCAAAAATTCAGAGAAAATTCATACTTTGTCAAAAAAAAAAAAATTTTAGTTGCTCTCTCCATTTCTCATGTTTGTCTTTATATGGTACAAAATTCAAAATTTTCAAAAATGTGAACAATGCAAACCACTCACTTTGCCTGTCATAGGTTGGTTTAACTTAGTATGTTTCAATTCCATCTTAGAGATATTAACAATTTACATTTTTCTTATACCTTGTACCTATTTCTACTTGATAATTTTTTTAAGAATGAAAATTAATTTTTTTTTTCGTAAATCTTTTTCCTAGACTCTCAACTTAAAGATTTAAGCCTCAAAACTTTGTAGTGCAAAAAAATTAAGTTAAGAAGGTTCATAAGTCAAATAATGTAGTCAAGGTGCCAAAAAACCTTAATTTCTTTACTTTAAATGCAAATATCTTGCAATTTGTGAGGTCAAAATTTTAAAAATTTATCCCACACATTCTCAAACTAGTTAGGTGTAAGATCCCATGGTTAGATGTGCAAAAAAACAAAACAATTTTCAAAGTTTTTTACTCTTTGCAATAGAAATGGCAGTTTTGAGTGTTTAGGGGTTAAGATGGGTATAGTGATATGAATAGGATATTAGGATATCCTATATTCTCAATTCTAAAAACTTGTAAAATATTACTTGTGAGTTGAAAACAACTTTAGTTACAATTCTCTTGAGTTTTGCTAATAATCTCATTTCATAAAATTAAGTTGGATACACCCACAATCACACCTTGTCTAAAACCACCATCATCACCTTTGTGTACATCTCCCAAATCAAATCCCAATATGTACCTATGTTGAAGAAATAATTCCTTAGCATCTACCCAAAAAACAGACCCTTTATAACTTTTGCATCTGGTATCCAAATGTTGCATTCATTTGTGTGTTGAAACCTCCTTTCATTTGCCAGCAAGAAAATCTGAAAATTTGACCAGTCTAGATCCTTTGGGGTGTCTCTAATTTAGTGGGACTAGACAACGTGTCAAGCACTGAGGCCCCCACTCTATGCTGATGATGGTAAGTGTTACTCGCCAATTCAAGCTAGAAGACGCCCAACGTTGTGGACTCGTCAATTCCGGTCAAGGAGAATTTCCCCCCTCATCGCCCCGCAGAAGGGTAATTGTAAAAAATTTCCCCGCGTTTCCTCGTATTTCTTCATCTCTCTTACCTGATTTGGGGTCTCTGATTGCAAGTATGAATTCAACATTTGCAAACTTTATCATGTGTTGCAAATAAAAAATTTCAGTGCTTAAACTGCGGGGCAGTGAGGGGGTTAATCAGTCACTCTGGCCGTCAATTCCCAGGTGAGACAACCAGCAATCGGTGCCGCACTGTACATATTTTGACCCTCCACATCTGGACAGAACCCCCTTGTTCTCAATTACTTTCGGTAGACTGAATCCGAAGAGGTGAATTCTAATTGGGGGTGGAAGACCTGAATCTCCAAAGGATTGGTGATCGCTTGAGCATCGACTTTCATCACTCGGGTTTTGGAGAATTGCGGAATTCGTTTCTAGTTTTCCACCAATTGACATTTGACACTAACGTGATTTTTCTTCTGCCCGGTTTAACGGACTGGGTGCATTGCATAGTCAGGATTGATGATTGATCTCGATCTCGTCTTCCTCTGCGCAAGTTATTAGTTTAGATCTTTCTACTTATGTTTGTCAAATTCTGTCTTAGCCTGATCTGGAGGAAGATTTTGCAGTTACTCCTACTGGGGCATTCATTCAGCGTGGGAGACTTCATTCTATATGCTATGGAGTGGGGAGGATTGAGCATCTCGTAGAACGGGCCAGGTCCTGTGCTTATTCGTTGACACGGGTTCGCCAGTCTGGCGAATACTAAAAAAAGAGATAACATGAGTTGTTCGTGGGGTGGACTTGGAAGCCAAGGATAATGCCGGTGCCAATTGTCACAGATTGCGTCTGCTGCAAGGTGAGGGTTGTAGTTTTAAAGAGACCGCTTAGCTTAGGTGTAAGATAGTTTCGATCTTCAGACAGATCTTCTAAAGCTGGTTGACACTGACGCTCGTGGCGCTTCGTGGAGTGAGCTGTTGCCGTTTCGATTGCTTGATTTTGGCGAAGTAGGACGTTTCCTATCTCTGTAGCTCGACCCTAATTTTCATTCAAATTTGTGCTTCGAACTTTCTACAGAATTTGGATTGATTGTCGTTACTTTTGTGAAGGTCGGTTCGTTCTTCTGCCTTCTACTGTAAGTTAACCAGTCGTTGTCCGTTTTAGGTCCGTTGAACTTCATGTCCGTTTCAGGTTAAGAATTGGAATCGGGAATTGCAAGAGGGTCATCAATTGTAGTTCTCGTGAGAATCTTGTCTTCAGGGTTCGATTGCAGGTTACGCAGCGAGATCTTCTGCAATCTTACGATCGTAAACTGATTGATGTGTGCCAGGAATTGACAGCATTGTTGCACCTTGAGCATTCGCTCGCCTAACTGGGCATTATACGTTTATTTGAAGTAGGCCAATCTTCAATTTGGTAGAATCATACTTCAACATGAGTAAGCTTCGCTACTGCTGCACCGTCGAGGGTTTCACTGCAACCGAAAGTGACAGAGCCCGCGGAAGTTGCCCGCTGCAGCATGTCTCAGTGACGGGCCTCATCCGGGATGCAGTGGCCCAATACACTGTGGTGCAGAGCTTCGCCAATCCGCTCCAGAACGCCGCCATTGAAGCTGCGTACTCGTTCCCCTTATACGAAGGAGCAGCTGTGGTAGGCTTCGAAGCTGAAGTAGATGGCCGGAAGATTGTTGGCAATGTGCGAGAGAAAGCTGCAGCGAAGGAGGACTATGATGAGGCGAAGAAAGCAGGGAAAGTGGCCAGTTTATTGGAACAAGAGACTCCGGATGTTTTCCAAGCATGCATCGGCAACATTCCTCCTTCGAAGAGCGTCTCTATTCGGATCACTATCATCTCCGACCTCAAACAAGACGCCGAGGAGAATCAAGTGCGCTTCGTCGTGCCCACCACCATCGCCCCGAGGTATGGCTGTCGCGAAGGTGCGCCAGAGGATTCCCACGTTGACACCTCGGCCTCCAAGCTCGTTGTCGACATGGGTTGCGAAATGGCCATGGCCATCACCTCCATTCAATCGCCTTCTCACACCATCGCAGTCCAACTTGGCACCACCGCAGACGATCAGACTTCGCTCAACCCTAATCGCGCTCGAGTAAGCCTCACGACGGATGCGCTTCTGGATTCTGACCTTGTCATCATCGTGCAGGCCCTGGGGCTGGATGAACCGCAAGCTCTGGTGGAACTCCACCCTAGAGATAAAACTCACGCAATTTCTCTAACATTTGCGCCTCGCTTCACGGTCAACCCACTTCGCTCATCCGAGCTCATCTTCATTGTCGATCGATCTGGCTCCATGGAAGGCGCGCGAATCAAGCAAGCGGGTGCGGCACTGGAGCTCTTCCTCAGATCCATCCCCTGTGAAGATCACTACTTTAATGTGATCGGATTTGGATTCCACCACAAAGCGCTCTTCCCCAAGTCCGTCGCCTACAACGAAGACTCGTTGAAACGAGCAACTCTTTACGCGCAAACTCTGGAGGCGGACATGGGTGGCACCGAGATTGCAGGAGCTGTTGAAGAGGCTTTCCAACGTCGACGTCGCGATGTGCCATCGCAGCTCTTCGTGCTCACGGATGGAGAGGTTTGGGGTGTTGATACTTTGTGTGCAACTATTAAAGAAGCTGTTGATGAAGGTGAGAGGAGCAACGCCTTTGTGAGAGTATTTTCGTTAGGGATTGGAGACGCGGTGTCGCATGACCTCGTGGAATCGGTGGCGAGAGCTGGAGGTGGCTACGCGCAGCTCGTGTTGGAGGGCGAGCGAATGGAGAAGAAAGTGCTCAACATGCTGAAAGCAGCGCTCGTGCCGCCTGTTACCAATGTGGGAGTCCAATGGTCGGATGAAGCTTGGAAGTCCAAGGAATCTGGAAACCTAATGGAGGGTTTTGTGGTTGTTGAGGCTGAGACTGATGATCCACAACCTGTTGTCGCGGATCCTCCTCCCACCACCGAGAAAGAGCCCATCAACCTATACTCAACCTCCCCAGAACCACCTTCACCGCCATCGTCACCCCTGTCACCCCCACCGGACATCATCGCCCCAATTCAACAGGCTCCGTTCAAGATTCCCATCTTATGCCGTGGCGCGAGGTTCACAATCTACGCTATTCTCGCACCCACTGTTCCAATACCGACAGAGCTCGTGTTGCGAGGCTCATCTCCAGACGGACCCGTGGAGCTCAAGGTCAAAACACACTTGGTTTACGACGCATCCCAGCCGATGGCGACGATGCTTCATTCTTTGGCAGCTCGCGCGTTGGTGCGAGACCTGGAAGATGGCTCATCGTGCATCCACGCTCTTGGCAACAAATCCAGAACAGTCACACAACAGCAGACGTTGGAGAGGCTTGGTGTTCACATGGAGAAAGAAGGGAAGAGGTTCGCAACTACCCTGCCATTACACTCCAATCATGTGACGGAGCTCACCAAAAAGCAGATCCTGGATAATGCAACGCGGTACAGCTTGTCTAGCAAACACACCAGTTGGGTGGCCATTGACGAAGCTACTCAGCAAAACCTTGTTTATGAGGAGATTGAGAATCCCCCCAAGCTCTACTCGTATCAACCGACTCCCAGGTTATACGCGTCATCGAGGAAACTGGCAATACAGCATTCGTATCAAGCGGCCCCCATGTATGATATGGCAAGAGGTTTGTCAATTCCCGTGGCAATGCAGTACTCGACTGATGAGGAAGAAGAAGATGATTGCGGTTTCGACTTGATGGATGATGGCGCTGTCGGTTCGCCATGTTGCGAAGCTACAGCATCTCGTACATCTTCTTCGTTCGTTTCAGATTCGTGCGAGTTGCCAGTTGCAGAGTCGGAGGTCCCAAATGAGGAAGCCACTGAAACCGTTGCAGACACTGATCCTCATGTGCGCTTGCAATCCATTCTGCAACACCAGTCTTTTGATGGCTCCTTTCCACTCACTCCCAAGATCGCAGCTTTCTTCTCGACCACTGTGGAAGAGTTAAATGTGAGATTGGAGGAAGTGCGGAAGCAATCTGTGTTGGCTCTTTCAGGGTCGGAATGGGAGACAGTCTTGGCCACCTGCTTAGCTGTGGTGTTCATGAGGACGCAGCTACCAGAGCTGCAAGACGAGTGGGAGCTGGTTGTGGAGAAAGCTGAAAAGAGAGTGGAAGTGTTGACGAGGAGACAGGATGTGGTGGCAATCAAACAGGCTGCAGCACTAGTTGTTGCTGGAAGTGGTGAACAATTATGTGCAGAGGTTGTGCCCGCAATCAAAGTGGTTGACGGCATTGCTCCCGTTGAAGATGTCAAAGGGGTTCCTGAGCCTGCTGCTGTTGAATTTGAGAAGCCATGAACAAAAGAATTGGTAAAACTGCTGTGGCATATTTTGTTTCATGAAGTCTGAGCTCCGAAGAAATGCAGTGCGCGTGTCCTGTCCAGTCCATGTGCTATGCAGTTGATGTGATATGCAGAGTTTCCTTTTGGGATGGATCATTTCATCTAAACTTTGCACGTTTCAGCAATGCCATGCATGGGTGTAAATTGGTTCACCACTCCAGAGAATCATTGTCTGCGCCGCCCAAAGTAAATGAATTAGAAAAGGAGGAATTGAGGAACTCTACTGTAGAAGAGGAGTGCTGCTTTAGGATAAAAGCATCAAAAGAATTTTGTGCAATACAGTGTATGTAGTGACCGACATAGCTCGGACAATTACGATAAACTCTCACTCTAGCGTAAATTTTTTACTGCAAATTTTGCGAATTGTACAGTATCAAGTGGATTGTGCAAATTTGAAACCCAAAATAAGTTCCCAGAGCTTCAAAGTGGCGACTTCTATAACAATAGGAGTTAGTGAAAAAAAGAAAATTATCTGCAAATTGTATCATGAGGGTTGTGCAAAGTATTAACCCCCAAGTGCCTAGGTGGCCAAAAGTGGTAACTTGCATAGATGTAGATATTGAAATGAAATAAATGTGTAAATGACTTGTTTGACTACTTAACCCATAAAGAATGTTGCAACCAATTTTTGGTTGATGATTAGAATTTTGTGTGAAAAGGGGATGAATTTTCTATAGTAGTTTGACTTCCAATGAGTGCTTTTGCATTTTTTTTATTCCAACAATTCACATGGTATCGAAGCATAGTATGGTCTTGTCCTTTAAGGGTTAATGAAGCTCTTTGTATAAATATTTGATAGATTATTATAAATTTCAACAGTAAAGACCATTCAACTAACCACAAAATTATATCTAAGAACCTTTTATGGATGAAGTTAGAGAAGGGAGATACAAGAATTTTTTACCTCTTATTTTAGTTTAAGAAAATAAAATATAGAGAGCCTATCTTGTAATCTTTACAAAATTTTAGTAGACTCAATAGGAAAAAAAAATAATATGTGTGTTTGGAAAAATCAAGCTCATCAATTGATAGGTTCTGGGGTGTCAATAATGCATTTTTTGCACATTGATTTCCCTTTGCCAAGGCATAGGATTCCTTTATAAAAAAATTCACGAAATTGTTTGAAAATGGCAAGAAGAGATCAAATAAAGACTAAGTTGTTTTCATATTTTTAGAACCTTTATGGAATTTGTTACAAATTTCAAAGTGAACATCATTTTTTGGACAATTTCAATAGACAATTTTTTTGACATCTAATTGACACTCTTTTTGAAAATAATTTTGACATAAATTTGGATACTTTTTTTGACATTTTACTCACCACTCTTTTCAACACTTATTTCATCACTCTTTTGACAATTTCGGATAGTGTAATTTTTGGACACTTTTTTTTAATACTTTAGTGTTAGAAAAAAAATGACCAAAACAATACCCTTTTAGGCAAAGGAAACTTGTGTTAGTAGGAAAGGTGAAGTTTGACATGTGATTAGTTAAGAAAGAAAAGTTATTATAGGTATCAATGGCCATTGTAGGTATCTACAATTGAATTATAAATCTATAATTGGTTGTAACTAATTTTACTTCATACAAAAGTAGCATCGATTTTTGTCTAATTTAGACTTTATAATTGGTGAGAAGAGTGACTTGTTGTTCATATCACCTAGAAAAAGGTAATGTCCCAAATGTAATAGGTAGGTGAAAACTTGAGAAAGAGAACACAAAACCACAAGTATCCTTGGTGATATCAAATAATATATTTATTTGTATTTTGTAGCTAGGCACCCACCATTGAATCATAATTTGTTGCTTCTAATTCTAACCCCTAAGGTCCCACTATCCTCTTGCCATGGGGGACAAAATGGATTTTGGTAGTAGGCTTCTACGGTCTCAATTATTTTCTGCTACAATCTTTTGAATTTTTTTTTGGAAATGCAAAATTCTAAGAGCTTTACTAGCTTGAATATAATCTTCAAGCAAATTGGACTTATGGTTAGAAGTGAGAGCATTTTTTTGCAAAATGGAATAAGAGAGGAAAAATGGGTATAGATTCAATTCTTGACTTCCATGGGAGGACATAAAAAGGGGGCAAGGGAAAGTTCAAGAAGAAGGTAGCAAGTACAGACATTTAAAAGAATGTAAGGCCTTAGCACAAGATCAACATAGAATGTTCAATATTTTCTTTAATTCAACATATATAATATACCATTGGAAAAGTCCTTAAATTGTGCTTCTAGCAATATAAAATATGCCTCCTAATTCAAAACATTGAAAACACATGGAGCCTCCCAAGTCTATAGTATGGATTTGAGGCATTCCAAAAGAAGTAAACTCTAGTCGAGAACTCAAAAGCAACAAGATGGAAACAAAAAGGGAACCTAATTATGCCTAATGTCCTAGGGAGTTGAGTGTCAACATTAACCTACTAATTTGCGTAGAGATCAAAGGGTTTGAGTTCAAATTTTAAAATTTTTAATGCTTGTAAAGAAAGAATAAGTCTTTCATCAACCATTGGGATTAGTTTTTGGTTTTCATAAATTATTTTGTGGGGAAGGTGTTTGCAAAAAATTGTATTGTGAATTTTAAGTAAAATTGATATCTTACAAAAGTAAAAGGAAATTTTACTTTTATTATTAAAACACCTATAAAAGACATCATTGTCTTTTGCAAGTATACTTCAATAGTCACTCTATTTTGAATATATACATTTGTAGAGTTCTATTCTTATAATAGTTAAAAAATTTATATAAACTCAAAACATTGCTCCAAGTTATTATAGTTTAACAAGACAAATAAATAAAAAATCATTAAGTTTCAAAGTTTGTTGCCACCACTAATCTAATCACAAACATCTCTACATCAAACCAAATAGACATGGAAGAAGACAATTTGTATGCTGTGTTGCAATTGGAAGAAAATGGATTACATATTACAAATGCTATTATTCAAAAAGCTTATTATAAGCTTGCTTTAGAAATCCATCCCGACAAGTCTAAAGAAAATCCTTTGGTTGCAAATGAAGAATTTCAAAAATTGAAAAAGGCATATGAAATACTTTGTGATGAAAAGTCCTGTCTTCTTTACGATACATTGCATCAAGAAAAGAAGGAACAAAGGTTGAGGGCCGAACATAAGCGTGCTCTTCAAAAATATAAAAAGTCCAAAAGAGAGAAAAGAAAAAAAGAAAAAATGCATGAACAAAACCAAAGATGTCAATTCAACAATGATTTTATGTATAGAACATTTGAATTTGAAAATGGAGTATTTGTAGGCATGAAGATGCAAAATAGCAATAGATAGACAAAATAAATAGCATTTGGAAAAAATATCCCAAAGAATTTTATTTGTTATTTCTTGTTAAGTTCTTACCATATTAGTGTTAAGGGCTCATAGCCATAATGATTTAGAATTGCCCTAGCCTTCTTAGGGTGGACTTCCATGTTCTAGAATCATCCAATCTTTGTACAATTCACCCTTGATATTTATTACCTTAATAGGTGTTAAAATTGCATGTGTTAAGGAAAATTGTGCTCTTCAAAAAAACCTCCAAAAAATACACTAGTAAGTGTTAATTGTTAAGAGAATTTATACAAATTATGCTCCCCTCTTCAATGAATTCACCTTGATAAATGTTAATTTTTGGATGAAAATGAGGCTATGAAAATTTATAACTTGGATGAAATTGAATTATATACATTATGTAATGTACAAATCATGTTGTAGTTGGCATTAAGAGTACCAAATGTAGCTCACAATATCTTCACAAATCATTCATTCGAAATCAGGTATTGCACTTTATACATCAAGCAAACAATACTGATTGTAATTCCATCAATGTCTTTGGGATTTAAACTTCAAGTTCCCTTGCATCAATCTCTTTATATTGTTGTGACATAAAAGGATTTAGCAATGTTATGATGTTGTGACAAATTTGTGATTTGATGATTTAAAGAAGCTAGAGGTTTAGGTCTACAATGGCAAAGGGTTTTGAATTTACTTTGGTGCAAAAGAATAAGATCCTTCGATATCATTAGAGGTGTGTCCAAGAATCTCATCAAACTAGTCTAGATTTGTTCTTCCATTGCTCTTTGATGTATGATGACATACATATTTTATGTATTTTCATCCTTTATTTTTATAGATGTTATTGTTGTTAATTCCTAAGTCATATAAGTGTTTTTCATGTAAGTATTATGAATTGTCTATGCTACCCCTTGTCAATGTTAAAGTATTAACACCACATAAGTAATACAAGTTTCCTTTCTCCCAAGTGCTAACAAAGATTGAGGGTGGACTATATAAGAGACAAAAAGTTTTCTAGAACTCTACCTAGAAGTTTGCAATATTTGCAAGGCGGGGGGGGGTCATAACAACTTGCTAGGAAGATCATAGAGAGAGATCTATGAAAAGTGGGAGGTAGCAAGTTTTCAATTACCAAAAAACTAATTTGAACTTTGGGTTTGAACTTTTGGGTTGCTTTTAGGGCCTCTTTATACTAGAGACCAAGCTTCTTGATTATATTTGGAATATTGTAATTGCATGAAAAAGAGGGGCCAATCCAAGTTCACTTTATAATATGATAAAATGATATAGAATCCTATATGTTCTAAAATATATAAGGGTCTATAGTCATGGAGATTCTATGGTAAGACAATCTCAAAAGGTTGTTTTGCCAAATTTTTTAAGATCACTAAGCCATCCCAACAAAGCTAATTGGTCTAATTTTGTTAGTCTTTGTTGTTGTTTACCACTAGAAATATTGTTTTAGGGTCATTGCAAGAAACACTAGTCCTATTTTTCGTCACAATGCGAGTGACACTTTTGTTATTCGCTATAACTTTTGAAGCACAAGTCCAATTAACATGAAATTTCTATAGAACATGTCTAATTTGATGTTAATCAGGTCCCTTATTTTTTAGAAATTAAAAGAAAATCATCTTGTATTTAAAAATCATTTTTGTTAATTTGTCACAAAGTGCAATCTAGGGATTTTCACTATGTTAGGAGCCTCCAAATTTTATGATCTAGAGTTGAAACTTTCATGGTCTATTAGTATAGTAGGAAATCAGATATCTACCAAAGAAAATTTGAAAATATATTATTTTATGTACTCTACATGAGTGCAAACATCACTCCCATTGTGCACAATTTTTGAACATTGAAGATGGTTCTAAGATCATTCTTTTATTAAAATCTCATCTTCATCAACTCTTCCCAAATGGCCAATTTTTAATTTAAAAAAAAAAAATTCTATTTATTACAAATAAAAATGTGAAAGTGCCAATTTTCATGAGAATTCGCACTTTTCTAGTTCTCCTACCTAAAGAATTTTTCTACGGTCTTCCTTCCTAGGGTACCTTCTTCTTAAAGATTAATACATCAAAAATATTTTTTCCATTTAAAAAAAAGATTTTTCTGATTATAAAGTACTCCTGGAAAAAACATGAGTATTATGGAAAACGCTACAGAAAATGGATGATGTTTCTTACAATGACCCTTCCCTATTGTTTTATTGCTTTGAATGCATGTTTTTAATATCAGAAGGCAATTTTATTGATGGTGTGCTATTTTTCTTGTTGAATTTTTATTGTATTGTACAAGTTAACTCCTAAAGTTCTATGACTATGTTTTCACTGAAAATGCTTCAAAACTGCCATTTTTAGTACAAGTGCCAAATTTTGGAAAAAAAACTTTTTTTGGAACATTCAACCGTAGGATATTGTAGTATACTGACTTGAGAGCATGTGGAAAAAATTTCAGAAATTTCCACCACATGGATTGCAAGATATAAGCATTTAAATTCACTGAAATCATTTTTTGGGCCCTGCAAAAAACAAGGCATCTACACTTTACAAGCTCACTTTTCTATGAAAAAATGTCCAAAATGGTGATGCTTCTTTGGATTCTTTTTCCTAGACAAGTTTTCCACATGCTTGAAAAATTTTAGATCATTTGGAATTGTACAACATATAGGAAAAAAATAGTAAGTAGATAGTAGTAGAGAATGATTTAAAATACTAAATTGTTAAGAATTTAATTATGGAATTGAAAAATGACAATCCCAATGGTTTCAATGTTATAATAAACAATCTACATCGTATGATTTTATTTTTTTCGAAAAATATTGAAAATTGAGTAAGATAAAGGACTGTGAAGTTTATTTTAGAGTAGAGAATCCATAGCTGCCCGCCAACAAAAAATCCTCATAACTTTTGACTCCTTGATCAAAATGGAATGATTCAAAGCTTACCAAGTACATATATCTTTAGAAAACCAATTTCAAATTTCAGTTTTTGAAAAAAGTGATTTTTTTTAATTTGCTTGGATTGCCCATTTACGAAAAAAAGCAACATATTAGGCCATAACTTTTGACTCGTACTTCCAAATGTCATGAGATTTAGTGCATCTCAGAGATATTCCTCATCCCCACATTCTATTGAAATTTGGGTGAAAAATATGGAAATCTCCAGCCACACATACCTGCCCAAAATTGCTATACAACCAAAAAACGCAGGTTGATCCTTTAGAGGTTAACATGCATTTTTGTTGTAGTTATTGTAGTTTTACTCCAATAACTTAACTTTTATTGAAGTATTTAATATTTTATTTTATTTTATTTTATTATGTTCGATTATTTTTCAATTGCCAATTCCATTGTAAAAACACACTATGATAATGACATGTTCATTTACACAATATTTTCTACTATTAAACTATTTAGTAGAGCTTCAAAAACAAATTTTGTATTTTCTTTGGTTATAAGTATCTTCTTCTGTTTCTTAGCATCCTAATTGTTAAAATTTTACTAGGAGGTGACAAGAAATGAGTGAGGGGGAGATGAGAGAGAAAATGATAAAGAAGATGAGTAAATTATCCTTGCAAAAATATTGGAACAAGGCTCACATGTAGAAAGGCCTTAAACCATGTAATGCTTAATGTGGTTGTGACAAGATAAAATTCACAAGAATCTCAATGTGGCCCTCACCACCCGTTTTTATTTTAGCATCATGGGGCCAAATTGCACCATTTTAAAATAAATGTCTACTTTTCACCAAATAGAAGTAATCTTTTTTTGCCATAAATTTTCAATTTCTATTAAAAATGTAGATGAAGTCACCAAATTTGAATGAAAAAGTGCATGAATATGAGTAGAAAGTTTTTTTTTATCCCCAAAATGGATCATGGATGAATATAGAAATGCAATGCTTTAATAAATTTTAATTGATTGCCATTCTGGCACTTTCTCAAAAAGTAAAAAAAAGGGCTATCCCTCACTAAGAGTATAATGTGAGTGTAATCCTTTGTGTGAAGCAATCCTTAAAATTGAAATGTTGTTTGCTTGTAGGTTCACTTTGAAAAGACAAAGCTTAATATGACCAATTAATAAGCTTAATTTCTTTATCATTATATCCTCTATTTTCCAATGAGAATAGCTAAAAATTTTATTGTTTTCTTTTTTCAGATACAAGACCATATGTTTTCTACAAGTCATGGTTTTTTTTCGTATTTTTTGTAATAATCTGAAATTACCAAGATTTTCCTAAGAAAAAGTAAAGAAATTCATATCAAATACAAAAATTAAGTAAAAAAATGTGAAACTTTCACCTTGAGTGTATATTATATTCTAGTGTGTAAACAAAATTTCTTTGTCATTTTATGAACAAAAATTTAGTAGACCATGGTAATTGGCCCAATGTTCATATCACCAAAAAAAATTCATTTTAAGAATTTTTTCAATTGGAATAGAAATTAGGTTCAATAACCATCATATTTTTTGTTGAGCTTAAATCCCTAGAAGACTATTTGTATGGTTTAAATTTAGATCAAGAGCAATGAGGTTTGAGTTGTCTAAATACACTAAGAAGACATCATTTGTGATTGATAGCAAACACATTTGAATTAATTGAAAAAAAAATGCAAGTCACACATGATATTAACACCTTCTTCATTGTTGCTAAAGAAGATTGAACAAGGACACTATACCAACAAACAAATATGAAAAAAAATTATTTAACATTATCTTGTAGCTTTTTAATTGTCATCCCTAAACTTGATTTGGTCTCCTTAAGTGTTCCAAGATTAATCTTCAAGGTCTAAAAGAAATCATATTTATGAAACTATATGTGCCTCACAAAATAGAAATTATGTTCTAAAAGTTGGTGAGAAATATACCATTAGTTTGATAATTCCACAATTAGCATCTTTCATTTGGATGTTATTCTAATTTCTAAACCTTCTTATACCCAAATTTGGCACCATGCATATAGAAAACATAATCATTTTGTAGCCTCTAAGACATATAGGAGGTGCAATAATGATTCAAATTATGAGTGTTATGTGTCATTGGATCCTAATCAACAGGAATTCAAACTTGGTCACAAAGGTATGTTCACCTACAATAGCCACATATTACAATTCAACATAGTTCTTATTCTTAAACAAACCATGTTTTTTTTGTTGATTCTTATTGGCAATTGAAATAGGATTCAACAAACTATAGCATGCATTATTTGGCCATTGTATGAGTAAGTTATGAATTTCCAAAGTATAGTCTCTAGATATATACCCCAAACCAATACTAAGCTCTCATAGACTCCCTTGTTTTGATTGTGTACATCTCGTGTAATTAATATCTAAGTTTTGTGACACTTTCTTGTCCAAATGTAGGTTTCACATTTTTGTGTGTTGTTGATTATGAGTGTACGTACCTTCTTTTAACCCTTGAATGACGCGACGGACGATTATTGTCCGATGAATGACAAGGAATTCTCTTGTGTAGGACAGAAGTGCAACTATTCATCCTCAGAATTAGGGGTGGAAAGGGAAGATCTTCTATAGTAGTTTGACTCCCAATGAGTATTTTTGGTTTTTCCAAAGTGGATGATGTCACACGGTTCCAAAATGGCTGATTTCCATGGTCACCAGCCCGGCGTTCAAGGGTTAAGTTACACCTTGATTTATGCACTTTCTATGTCAAATCATGTACGTAGTGATCATGAGTGGCAAAAAATAATTCTAAGAATGAATACTGACAAAACAAGAATACAGTGAAATATCAACAGTATATTTCTAGTTTTTGACAGAGTAAATAATTATGCAGCCTGCCTTCCAGATACAGTACACCATGTTGCACATCCAGAATTGGGCTTTCCAGACCTTCAAGGGTTAAGCTTCCTTGAATTAGCGACAACGACCTCGAGTTCTCCGCTGACCCTCCGAAGCTCCCTTTCACTTGCAGCCTGCAGTTTCTTCTCTCTCTCTCTGTTGTTTCGAATTCTCGCTTGCTTATTGAGCTTGAAGCTCCGTGGCGGCATGGCGGGGCCTTGGGAGGTCTGGCTGGACGACGCTCTCCAATCCTTGGAATCGTCCATGCTGCTGCGATCGCTGCGCCCGCTCGTCTTGCCCGAGCCCAACACTTCCTCTGCCCCATTGCCCACTTTCTCAGAACTCGGGCCCTGGGACCGCGCAGGCGTGGCCGTGGAAGCGTCGCAGGCCACGGTCGAGGCCTGGCTGAAAGCTTCCACCAGCACTGGTGAGAGCTGGAGTTTCACCGCTTGATTTCGTGGAGAGTTTCTTAGTCTTTGAGAAGAATTTGTTAGCATCCAATTGATTGGGATTTGAAACAGGGGAGGAGATTCACAATGTGGGGGGTGGTGCGAAAGGGGAAGTGCATCAGCTGTTGCTCTTCTCGGGGAATGATTACCTGGGACTGTCAGTGCATCCTGCTGTTCGGCAAGCCGCCGCCCAG
This sequence comes from Straminergon stramineum, assembly GCA_963920665.1. NCBI lineage: Eukaryota > Viridiplantae > Streptophyta > Bryopsida > Hypnales > Calliergonaceae > Straminergon > Straminergon stramineum. The sequence continues at coordinate 1,831,114 of OY987263.1, forward strand.
GTGCGCAATCCTTGATTTGTGTTTGGTAAACTCCTAATTCTTGGGTGCATTAAACCTGAAAGAAATTCCAATGCGTTATCGAGGAACAAAATTAGTAGTCTAGTAACGTGCTTGTATTTGTGATAGCTATCCTCGTGTCTCTGAATTTCAGTGAATTTCAGTGAAAAATTATAGTGCCGCCCAGGTGCAGTCTGCTTAGTCCTTGATTGTGTTTGTTAAACCCCTAATTCTTGTGTGCACTATACCTGTAATGGAGTGTGCAATTACAATGCAATTGGAAATCGAGTAAGAAGATGTAGTTTAGTATCATGTTTGTATTGTGTTAGCTATCCTCATGTTTCTCAATTACAATGAATGAAGTGAAAGATTATAGTACCGTACTTTAAAAGTGATAGGGGATAATCTCTTGTTGTAATACCATGGCGAAGCATCTTCTAGGGGGTGCAGCGACTTCATGGTCTGCTTGGGTTTAAGAGAAATGGAGACTTAGCTCAATCTGGGGCAGGAGATTGTCGTGAGAGTTTCTCTGAGGTTGGCTGTTTCGTTAGGCTGCAGTGGAGTTTGGGATGGGGCCGAGGGCGTCGCCATTGGTGTGTGGGTACACTTCCCATCACCGCCTGCTTGAATCCGCTCTGGCAGAGTTGAAGGAAACCGAGGTACACACAGAAATCCTAACTTGAATAGTTCGGAAATCACCGTGACGAGTTTTTCGTTGAACTCAGTACAGTCTCCAATTAGGGTAAGTGTTGAGAGTGTATTGGAAGCAAAATGTACCCCTCAAACCCAGGCTCTTGTGGTAACCAGAAAATCACTGTATGGCGCCTATGAAAAAGTGTCACTCATGGGTTTAGGGTTTAGGGAGACCACTGCCAGCATGTCACCAATCAAAAATAGCTGCACAGGCATAGGGTTATGTACTCTGGGTTTAAGGACCAATTTGGGTGATCAAATTATGAAAATTATAGAATTCAGAGTAGGCCAAGTTTTGTATCACCGAATTAGTGAAAAAAAGAAGCATTTGCTGGCCAAAAAGAAAAGGAGAAAATTTGGACAAAAGATAGTTCTTATATATGACCTACTCAAATCTGCTAAAAACATACACGTGAAGATCAATGTGGGGTTCTTGGTCCCTCAGGGGTCCAGGTACTTCGGCAAGAATGATATTGCCTTAGACTCTACGCCTGGATGAATGTTCCTTCACGTGTCTGCTTATTGACTTCACCTCGGTTTGAAAGAAAGGATTAATTATAGTTAAGAGATTAATCATATGCTGCATGTTTTGTCTTGAGTTGCGTCATCGGGTCGGTACTATGAAAATGTATACTGAGAGTAGTGGAATGCGTGTTCGTTGTAACGTTTGTGACAGGAATGTCTGCTGTGTCCTTCTGGTTTTTCTGCAAACATGGCAGTTCTTACAGCAGTCACAAGCGTAGTTCCTGGTAAAAGTGGGGGTACGGAGAGCCCAGTGGCGATATTCTCAGATGCCTTGAATCATGCATCCATCGTGGATGGGGTGCGCGTATCTCAGCGGCAAAGAAACGCCGAAGTTCATGTATACAGGCATAATGATATGATGCATCTACACCAGTTGCTGTAAGTACCCTATTTCACAGGGTGGCTCTTGCGTCTGCGATTATGCATGGAGATACTTTTGATTGCTTGTTGAACTCTATCCTAATGACAGTGGTATCTGCTGTTGGCGTTAACCAGGACCAACTGCAAACGGGAGCGGAAGGTAGTAGTTACAGATAGGTAGGTGGGCATTATCCATCTCCTGCTGCTCCTGGCACGTTGTTGAAGTGACTGGATTGTGGTTATTCATTCCTTTCTTTTGATTTCAGTAGGATCACACAGTGCATTTATGATAATTTAATCTTTCTAATATTTCAATCTGATGCAGTCTCTTCAGCATGGATGGAGATTTTGCACCCTTAAAAGAGTTGGCTGCTTTACGAAAGCATCACGGTTTTCTATTGATCATTGACGAGGTACAAGATGCGCTTGGTCTGACGCACAACAGTGCACAAGAAATTGGAGTTTACTGTAGATGAAGCCAGCATTTTACTAATGATGATGCTAGAGGGTTTTTCATTGAGGTCTTATTGAGTGCATCTCTTTGCAGGCCCATGGGACGTTAGTGTGTGGAGAGAACGGTGGAGGAGTAGCGGAGGCATTTGAAGTACAAGAACATATTGACATTCATGTTGGAACTTTAAGCAAGGCTATAGGCTGCCATGGTGGTTTTATTGCTTCCAGGTATTTCTATCAAATCCTTTATGACATGCCAATCTTATACATGATCTAATCTCAAAGTGCATTGGGTGCCAAGTACTTCAAATTTCATCAACCATAAGCCCTATATCCTAAAGTTTAATGAAAGTTTGGTGAAAGTTTGTTTTTTCATTGCCTCTCGCTTTCTTTCTCAAGATTTCTATTTCATACATAATTTCGCTTCGTTCTCATATACATTCTGACTGCTTTGTGATGATGCAGCCGTAAATGGAAGCAGTGGATTCAATCCACAGGTCGCTCTTTCATCTTCTCGACAGCTCTTCCAGTTCCTGTTGTTGCTGCAGCGTACGGTAACTTGTCCACAGTTGCTCCATTCCTTCTTTAGAAATTCTAGACAGCGATGTGTTACAACTTTGTTCGGATGTTTAGGTTTATCAATAGTTGCACCTTGCAGGTTCTTACCGGTTGTAGTGCTTGTTATATGGTGTGCAGCTGCAATAATGGTGGCCAAAAAGGAGAAATGGCGGCAGCATAATGTGTGGGCTCTTGTTAAACAGTTTTCAGAGGCCACAGGCTTACTTTTTACCAGCCCTATTGCTCCTATATTATTTGGAGATGCTGACGTTGCCTTGGAAGCCAGCAGGTACATGACAGGCACTATTGCTGAGGGTTTATAGCGCATGCTTGTTTTGTTTTGTAACCTGATATTTAGGTTTTAGCCCACTCCTGCAGTGGCACATCCAGTGATACCTCACCTAAGATCTTCAGCTGCTACATCGCTGCGTGATCTTGAAAATTCAGCAGTTACCATTGGATATTATTAGTTTCTTGAATTATGGAGTGTTTTCGTGTTTTGCAGGAAGTTACTGACAATGGGATTCCACGTGCCAGCAATTAGGCCTCCTACTGTTCCTGTTGGTTCTTCTCGGTGAGCATGACCCCCTTTCCCTGAACCTTTTTACACGTAGAAGAGTGCACTTCTAAATATTTGAAAGGAAATTATTCAAGCTCTGTTATGTTTACCGTGCTATTTCTGCCAACTGATTTTCCATTGATTTTTCCTTGGAATATCCTCCATGAAGTCTGGTAACCTTATGTGGTTGCTGATTTGGATCAGGCTTCGAATTACATTCTCAGCTGGACATACGGCTGCTGATGTGGATGCTCTTGTCAAGGTTCTACCTGCTTGGTCCAAAACAAGAGGGCCTTCACTGAATTTCCTTCCTACTCCTGTCAGCTGGTTTCCTTCATCAGTGGCAAATGCTGGAACTCAGGAATTGGTGCATGACAAGCATTTTAAAGTGCAAGATAGGCGAGTCCTTCTGAGTCCAAAGCTGTAGTACATGGCTGTTGAATTCTTCACAAGCCAAATGATGGAACGATTAACCTCTAGAAGGGAACAATCAAGGTAAGCAGGTGGGTGAAAGGTAATACCTGCAAGACAAGGTAGTGTCTTCCAGAGTTGAGAATCCTGAATTTTGCTAGATTTGAATGACAGGAGCAAGCAGGTTCAAACCATCGGTTTCCCGCTTTCAAAAAGAACACACATTTGCTTCACATTCTGAAAGCAAATGGGCTGGTATCTTTAGTTCAGTCGCAGGCCTCTTGAAGATTCGGAATGAATGAAACCACAAAAGTCCCCCACCTTCGTGAATTTTGACTGAATCCTTCAATGTTCTCTACTTTTGATGAAAAAATATTTCACAAAGGATCATTCAGTAGCAAGGTCGTCTACAAGTTTTTCAAATGTCTCTTCTGATCTACTATTGTAGACGCAGACCGGTGGTGAAGAACTGGAGAGACGCTGAATTGCTTTGGGGTGGCTATTTGTACGAATCATTAAGCTTATTGTAGTGAATTGATCCGGGTTTATTCCTTTGAAGACTTTGCTTCCATTGCATTTCAGGTTGTTATTCTGCGCTGCAATGAATTTAGAATGACTAAACTTCGTAAACGGAGAAGACTAAGGCGGGATCACCAATTGCCGAGCCAAGCTTCTCTGAGCCATGATTGTATGTCAATGGGGTTTGACTTTTAAGTCACACCTGAAATGTTACATTCTCACTTGGCGTTTGTGAAATACCTCAACTAACTACGGAATGTTTGTTACAAGAAAAAGGTGATTTGATATTATTTTCGCATGGCATTCTAGGGTGGGGGTGGATTGACCGCCTCGCTCGTTCCCCAAATAGATAAATTAGTGAAGCACAAAATAGGGGCTCTTTTTTTATTACATGCACCCCTGGAATGACTTGGGGGGGACCAGCGAGGGGGTCAATCCACCCCGGCCCATTCTAGTACCCAGAATTTATTATTAACCTAATTTAATTAATTTTTCGGCATGGTATATCTCAGATTTTCTTTCTTATTTTTGGCAATGAAAGGAAGAGCTCATTGTCAGAGAGAGGTACTCAACAGGAACAATCGACACCATTTTGCTCCTTTGTTTTGAATCCATGCGACACATGCACAGAAATTGCACAGATTAGGCACTTGCTGTTTCTTCAGCAGTTAACTTAGTTTGATCCGGCAACTCTTTACAAACTTCCAGTGACGGACATTCAGGTTTCCAAAAGACATGTATCATAATTACAGTTCATCACATAATTTCAGATTTCCAAGAAAATTAGTTTATTACAACAAATTTAATGTGCTTTTACACCTGCTCATTATTTTATTTATTTTAAAGATTTTATAAGCAGGGATTACTTTCAAAACCTAAATGTATAACGTAATTTTACATCAATTTACAAGTTAGTCGAATGAATAAATTGTCAAAGGTACAAATTAAAGTATCAAACTAAATATTCGGTACGATCAGATATTATATAATACATGCAGTGATAAGTCTACAAAGAATTATCATATGCTGAAAATTCCTTGAAAGAAACAAATCAAATCTTATCATATCTTTCAAATTAAAGAATTCATTTTTCAATAAAACAAAAATAATATAAAGTAATCTTCTGTAACCAAACAGTGCTCATTCTACTGTAATTATCATTATCATACGTCTTGAAAAATGTCCACTTCCAAGGTCTGTATCACTGCCAGGTGTTAAAAATGTTATTACAAAGTTATTACACGATTTCAAGTAGTAATTGAACAGCCATTGATGACTTCAAATGGCAAAAAGATATTGCCAAGTGGCACTCGGTCGATCACTTAAAAAAATTGGACCTTGAAACCAAAACTCGAAATAGTTCATAAAAAATGCATTCAAACTGCCAAAAATATTAAAAAATACTCTCCAATTTTAAACCCTGAAGGACCGAGGCGCATTTCAAGCAGAAATTGTGAAAAACTGCCATGTTGGGGGTAGTGAGAAAAAAATTTAATGATTTTGATAAAATTCAACTATACAAATTTGTACTAGACTACTATGGGAATGTGGGAAAAAATTTAAAAAAATTTGACTACATAGGTTGAATGATTCTAATGATTGAATCTAGGGGAAAAAATTCCAACCTTGCTTGCTAGTGTTACAGTGGGTACCCCCAAAATCACCATGTGTCTAAAAGTGCCATCTATAGTAGGTGAACATTCCTAAATTCAGCTATGTACCTATTTGTATAGAGCACTTTTAGAAACAAACTTTGACTGTGGATAACTTTTGCATATAATATCCAAATGATGTGTTCTTTGGTGCATTAGAACCTCCTTTCTCTTGCAAACAAAGAAATATAAAAATCTGATCAGTCCAATAATAGTAACAATGCACAATACCAATTTGTGGCTTTTTTGGGTGTATCTACCTTAGTAGACTTGAACTTCTCTTAGACTGAGATTTTTATGATACATATTGTTGTTACTTTTTAACATTTGCATCTTGTATTATGAATGTAAGTTACACATTTGCCAAATTTTAGAAGTAGAAGAGGATTTTTGCATATGCTCCTTGAAGGTGCCCACAAAAAGTTCAAGATAGCATAACTTTTGATTTGGGACTTGATTGAAATATTTTTATACATTTCACACCTTACATCAAAATTTCATGAACATCGGACCCAAATTGAATTCCTACATAACTACCTTAGATTTCTTGTGTACATAGAATAGTCACTTGGTCTTTTAGGGGCTAAATGGATGAATACCCCCAAATCACCTTATTTTTTCAAAGTAGAATGATGTCTATACATGTAAGATGAATGTACATACATCTGGAAGAATAAATTATATTTAATCTCATAGCTACCTATTTGTGGATGTGAATAGCTTGATTTGTTATTCCAATCAAGATCACATATTACACTACCTAAGAAAAATAAATTCAAAATATAATCATATGATTCTTCTAATTAAGTATGACAAGGTAACAACTCTTAAAATGTCTGAATGAGGATTGAAGCCTTGTTCACATTATTCAATAAGACAATTTTTAATTTGATCTTAGTGGAGGTCAAAAAAAGATTCCTAATTCTTTTAGAAAGGGTGATTGCAAGAATGACTTGTCAATTTTGCCCTATTTAGGTTAGTATTCACTAAACCATGATCTTTAGGAATAAAATATTAAAAAATAAAATAAATTGAGGGTGATTAGTGTAACACTAAAAATAATATATCACCAAAATTTGAGACCTAAAAAAACAAGTCAAAAGTTTATACAAAATAGAGTGACAAATTTTTTGAAGAAAATAGACACTTTTATGTTTTCATTTGTACAAAATAGGAAAAATAATTTACAAGAAACTAGAAATTAGAAATCTGGGAGAACTTCATAGTAAAGGAATTTCACCACTAAAAAGAACAAGCTTGAAACCATCTTTAATATTTAGAAGTGCACATGCAATGCAAGGGAATCCTATTTGCACGAAAGTAGAGGACATAAAATAATATATTTTGAGATTCCCCTTGGTTGGATTATACTTGCCTAGAGTGAGAATAGACCAATAAAAATTCTGCTCTAGATCATTAATTTGAAGTACTCCTAATTCCTCCAAATCCCCTAACTTCAAAGTGTGAAAAATAAACTTTTCAATATTAAATTATTTTTAAAAATTCTAAAACATAAGGAATATGATTACACTCAAGACAAACATTTCTAATAAAAAAATTCCAATTCATGGACAAGTCATGCTTTAAAAGTTATCAAAAAGGAAAGTTCTATCACTCTCAATGTGATATATAATAAGATACCGGTGTTTCTTACAAACATCTTTGCACATTTGGGAAATTGAATGAATGAACTATAAATCCTAAAGCTACTAAAAATAGGTGTATCTAAAATCAATTGTAAGCTCTCATAAGCATATGATGTATCTTTTTGGCAAGAATCAATTTGTATATTGTATTCAACTATCAAAATTGACACATGATGCCAAATACTTAATTAAAGTTGAAAAAGTGGTTTGACCACGATTTCAGAATTAATAAAACTTTCAAATTTTTTTCCTATGAAGTTTAGAATGTATTTGGTGGTCCAATAATCAAAGTATTTTGGTGACTAACTTGGTCATGGGGGACCATGACCTTCGAAGGTTAATGTTTGATTTAAGGAGAGAAGGCAAGTATTTTATAAAAGTGGGGAGGTAAGAAGTACAATAATCTATGTGGGATATGTAAATTAAAACATGAAAGAGATCAACTACTAATAGTCAAGTCAAAATGATGCAATAATTATTTTTTTCAATTAAACTTTAGACTCTTACTATAACTTTCTATGAGAGACTGCAAATCACAAAAGGATTTTGGAAGGTGAAATTTAACTTGATTTCCTAGGGTCATTGCAAGAAACACCTTCCAGTTTTTGCAACATTTCACACACTATTCATGATTTTTTCAAGAGTATTGTATAATTAGAAAAACAATTTTAAAAAAATGTAAAAAATATGTTTAATGTATACACCTTTAAGAAAAAGGTACCCTAAGAAGGAAAAGCATAGAAAATTTCTCTAAGTAGGAGAACTAGAAAAGTGCAAAATCTCATGAAAATAGGTACTTTCACGTTTTAATTTGTAAAAAATAGGAAAAACAATTTTCAAAGAAACTAAAATTTGGCCATTTGGGAAGACTTCATGGTGAAGAGATTTTATAAAGAGAATGATCTTGAAACCATTTTTAATGTTCATAATTGCACACACAAGGGAGCCCTATTTGCATGAATGTAGAGAACATAAAATAATGTTTTTTTAAGTGATCTTTTGTAGGAACATGCTTTCCTAGTGTGGGAATAGACAATAGAAATTTCGTCTCTATATCATTAATTTTGGGTACTCTCTAGTACTAAAAACCACTAAACCACAAAGTGTGACAAATTATCTAAATCAAAATTTAATTATAAATTTATTTTTGAAAATTTATGAAAAATAAGGAATCTAATTACTATCAAGTTAGCCATCTCTAATAAAAATTTCAAATTAATGGGGTTGATACTTCAAAAGTTATAGCACACAACAACTCCGTCATTTGAAGTGTGACGCAAAATAGTATTGGTCTTTCTTGCAACCACCCCCTATATTGTCTTAGTGGAACACATTCTAAATAAAGTTGATTTATGATGCTTAACTCCTAAAGTTCCTTGACTATGTTATCACCCAAAACCCTCAAAAATTGTCATTTCTAATACAAGTACCAAAATTTTGAAAAATATCCTTTGTGGACACATGTAACCATAGGATCTTGTAGTACACTAGATTGAGAAGATGTGGAAAAAATTTCAGAAAATTCCATTCTGTAGATTACAAGATATTAGCATTTGAAGTGACAAAAATCCTTTGGGGGGCCTTCTGAAAAAACGGGCAACTGCACTTTACATGGTCACATTTTTATGAAAAAATGTCCAAAATGGTGGTGCTTCTTTAAATTTGTTCTTCCATGCAAGTTGGCTACACACTTGAAAATTTTTAGATCATTTGGAATTGTGCAACACATAGGAAAAAAATAGTAAGTAGAAAGATGTAGAGAATGATTCAAAATACTAAATTGTTAACAATTTATTAATGGAATTGAAAAATCCCAATACCAATGGTTTTAATGTTATAATAAACAATCTACATCTAATGTTTTTATTTTTTGCAAAAAATATGGAAAATTGAGTTAAATAAAGGACTTCAAAGTTTATTTTAGAGTAGAGAATCCATACTTGCCAGCAAACTAAAACATCTCATAACTTTTGACTCATTGATCAAAATGGAATGATTCAAAGCTTTGTATGTATATATAAGCCTGGAAAACCAATTTCAAATTTTTATTTTTGAAAAAAATGATTTTTTCAGATCTGCCCAGACTGCCCGAGTTGAGAAACAAACTACATATTAGGCTATAACTTTTGACTCATATATCCAAATGCCCTGAAATTTAGTGTACATGAAAGATATTCCTCGTCCACACCTTCTATTAAAATTTGGACCCAAAACATGAAAATCTCTAGTCACACGTACCTACCCCCAAAAGTTATGTTGCCAAAAAAAACACCTTGGTCCTTTAGGGGTTAAATGAGTTCTAAAGTTTTACTATGGTATATAAATACTTTGTTTTTTCTTTGAGGTCAAACTTTGCTTCAAAATTCAAATATCTTGTAAACTTTGAGGATTGATGAAGAATAATGAATTTCACCGAGGTAGTGTGCTCTTAAAGCAACCTTTTAAGAGTTGATTGCATTTAGTGGGAAACTAAACTCTTTGACACAATTTTAAATAAATCTTTGTAGGAAGAAAAATGGAATTGTCATCTAAATGATCTAATCCCATGTTGTTTCATATTTTTTGGAACTTCATGGAATTAGCTATGAATTTTTGTAAGTTGAAACGCATTGGTCACTAAAGGCAACTTTTTCTTGAAATGTACACTATTGGTGCATTGAAGAAAAAAAAATGTATCTCTATCAATTCCAAAGTAGGAGGGCTTATAGGGCACCTGACCTTATAAGGAATTAAGGACCTCTCTACCCTTCCTGCTCATCATATATCAATGAAGCTAGCCATTGATATCACCAAACAAAAGTATATTTATAATTGATGGTGCATGTGATACTTTAATAAAAATTAAACTATAAACATTTAAGACATTAGGTGACTTGAGTTTCACCATTTGACACATTTTCTAATATGTAGGCATGCGACAGCATTAATTAATTTGTTTTCCAACTCGCCAAAGAATAATTTCAGAAAAAATCAACTATTGGTTTTTTATTTAATTATAATGATGCCGACCTCAATAGCCGGGTACAATACAAGAATAGCTCAACTTTAGAAGCATGTGAAAATAGGTGAATGATAGATACTTAGTGCCGCGTATTTTCCCTTGTTGATTTCAAAATGAGAACGATCTCCGGTCCTTTGTCTTGTCCAGGTCGTCCCTGCCAGGCCACTTGTGGCTGGTGGATTTGTACTTTGCTCCTGCAATGAAATTTCTTTTCATTTGTTTCAAGAAAATAAAAATGAGAACGACCTGTACCGATATTAATTTTCATCAATCTCTCCCTCAATACACTTGGTTTCATTTTCAGAAATAAAAAAATGACATCGTCAGACCCACCCACACTAAATAATGGAATGACGTGTATACAAGCCAGAGTGAGAATTTATAATTATTGTGAAACACTGACCCACAGCAGTCCAGTAGTACTACCGAATGAATTTTCTGCTCCGACGGAAGTGATGATGATGATTGTTCATTTAGTTCAGACTTCCAGATCAAGTGACCGTCGTCTCAGTCGAGCAACAGCTAGAAGTCCGACTGGTCAGTACGTTAAGTTCCTTCCTGCACGTAAGGTACACGTACTGGCTGTGTCTGCAGCAGCTGGACTTTCCTTTGAATGACTTGCCCGATAAACGAGGAGATCGATCGATCAGAGAATGTGCTTTCGCAGAGTCTCGGAACAATAATTTTGCTGCTGCAGGGGCGGAGCTTCCACGCAGCTTCTACGAACAATGACGTCGACGTCAGTGGGAGCCTGGGCCAGAAGGAAGTCCGTCGGTGATCGATAATTGCTGAGACCTGAGCTTGGCTCTAGCGGCTGGGCTTATCATGAGCTTCGGCAATAATTCAGTTTTCCAGACATCCAAATGGGGTCACTGATCGACCTGCAGGAGGAGGAGGAGACCGATCCAGACGGGGGACTAGGATGTAAACGCGTTCACTTGGCGTTTAGCTGTCCTCAGGGAGAGAGAAGCTAGTACTGTAATTAATTAATTGCACTCTAAGGGGCCGGGGGTGGAGAAAATTTTAAAAGAGGTTTCTTGTATAATTATTTTGTATTTTGATGGTGCATATCAAAAAGGATTTTGTTTTTTGTTTTTTGGGGCTGCGAATCAAAGGAAAATTTCATTGAAAATTAAAAGGAGAGTACAACCAAGCCCAATGGAAGCCAGGAGTATATAGTATATTGTACGTAGTACGTTCCTCCAAAGGTACTCAGGGAGACTCCAGACCGGAAAGACCACTGAAACGGATCGATTTCACTTCGTTCAATTTATGATCAAACGAGTTCTCGAATGAATCGATCGGAACCAGGCAACCTTCTTAGTAAACTTCAGGATCTAAGTCATTGCACTCGTTTAATGTGGAAAATGATTTGCTTCCGGAACTGGAATAGATCAAGTGGTGTACGTCAAACTCTTAAATGTGGTGCGATCTCGGGTGCGATTCAGAGCACCAAATTGTGACATTGTGACATTCAAGTGCACTAGGTCTAAGATACTTGGATTGGAATCAGTCTTAGTTAATACACAAGTATAATTATTGAGAAATGTCAATTTTGCAAACTTCAGCCAATTCATTAACAGATTTGACGTTGTAAGCATTGAGAGCCGACCCGGTCCGGAGGCTTGAGAAGCTAGGCTATCAGATCGACAACATGCTTGCATGTCAAGTCGTTTTATAGGATTTTACACCGTCCTCATCTTTTTTCTTTTTAGCTGATCAAAGGAACACATAAATTGAACAGAAGGGTCAAGAATTATATCTGACTGGTCACCTAGAGTGACAGTCTGACTTGGCATTGTAAACGTATAGCATACACGCTAGCTTGTAAAGACGCCCTCTTTCCAACTGGACTGGCATCTGCCTGTGGTGTCTAGCTACAAGTGAAGATTAAACTAAGCAGTTATCTTGCGGACTGATAATTATAGAAATTTGCCAGAGTACGGCAAACTCTTCAATCGGATCATCGAAGAAAAATTAAACATATAGATGACTGTCTTCTCCTGCGTCTTTTGTACCTTCATCTTATCCAACAACAAAAGTATAGATTCACAAGACAGCCTGACAAGATGAGTACTTGCAACATTGTCCTTTATTAACTTACAAAGAGCTTATCTGTGCTCAAGTTTGACATGGATAACATTCAGTAAGTTAGCCTTTCATGGCCACTGCTTTTCCTTCATGCACCTTGCTCATTACAGTGAGCCTCCACCTGTTCACTTAGCTACTAATGAAGCACTGTTGAGTGCACCGTCACCATCTAGTGTAGAGCCAAGGCAGTGACAGAGCATACTATCTTACTGAATGTTGTGAGTGAGTGTTATTCAATTCAATCAATTCTTTTCCTTGAACCAGATCTTTTTCCACTAATGTATGGCGATTCTTACAAGTCGTTGCCTTAAGCTTTCCATATGGTACAAACTAGAGAATTATTGATGTAACTATGCTAACAGTTTTCTAGATTATTCTGTGGCGACCTTTGTTGCGTTGTCAGGGAAGCCTCGAGAAGAATATGATAGAAAAAGCACTGATGACTTTGCATTGTCAATCAGAGGCCTATCATTGTTCCGATGAATGTGTACATTACGTTAGTGAGTACATTATGTACTTGAACATAATTGTTGAAAAAACTGATCTTATATTGCGTAACCCGGAGAATGCCAGCCCAGGGTATGGGCAGATAATATCTCCATAAACTAGCTGGAGCACAAACTGGGCAAGGAAGAATAACTTCGAGAAGTTTTTCTATCCGCAAAAATTGAAATAGTGGAGAGCAGCTGGATTTCAGACAATTCGCATTCGTCAGTCATCACTCCAGCAGCATCTTCTGCAGTAGAATTTTCAACACGACATTTATATCATGTATACTTATATCTGCAAAAGAAAGTGAAAAGTGAAAGAAGACAATTAAATCGATTCTAAAGGGATTCCGAATCAGTCAGAGGCAGTTTGTCGTAGTCCATTGACGAAATGTCTACTTGAAAAGAACTTGGGCTGAGCAATTTGTGCCAACAAAACAAAATCAATCAAAAAACCCAAAAGAAAAACTTAAACCCCAATTACTAATTTAAGAAGAAAATGGATATAAAAGCTCCGATTCTCTGACATCGCAAATTCTCTCACATCGCGAGTTGAAAACTGAAAACTTTTGCCTTGAATTCTTATTTCATGTACACCCCAAAATAAGTAACTTAAAAGGCATTGGTAGTTTGGTACTCACTTTCAACTGATTTTGTTTTTTAAACAAATGGAAATCCCTTTCAACTGACTTTTACAAGCATAAATTGCAGGCACTAACGATATTACGATCAACTATAATGCAACTGAACCACATTGTAAAGCCGGTGAGCACTATTTTTGTGGTCCCTGTTGTGGTCGTTCTGGTCCTCTCCCGCCAGGCTACTTGTGGCTTGTATTTTGCCCTTTGCAATGAAATTTGATTTCATTTGTTTCCAAAAAAAAGGATAAGCACATAATGCTCAATTTTTTCAAAAAAAAAGGGTTAAGCACTTATTGTTGATTTTGATTCGGAATGGTATAATGGAGTGCACACAAAATTAAGAGCAATCCAAAGAGTAAAGAGCAATTGTTTGCTTTCAAAATTTTATTTATTTATTTATTTCAGAAACACATAGGCTTTTAAAATATTTTGAAGAACAGAAAGAGAGTCCTCAAGCTTGTAAACTTCGTCCACGAGTTGGACCGGTGGCTTTTCTTCCGGTTACTGTACTGTGTTCTGACCAACGCCTTATTACAGTCTGTAAGAGGCATCCATCAGACTGCTGATGTCAGTCCAAAGCAAACTGCATATGAATTAATGGTTATCAGAAGCAAACTGTTTAACCCGTAAACGTCGACATGGCCATTTTGTGGCGGATGGATGATAAGGAGTCTCTCTATTTAGGACAGAACTGCAACTATTCATCCTTCAAATTTTGTACGGAAAGGGAAGATCTTCTATAGTACTTCGACCTTTAATGTGTATTTTTTATTTTATTTAAAGTAGATGATGTCACACGGTTCCAAAAGCCATGATTTCCACAGTCATTAGTCCATCTTTTAAGAAATAACTGATATCGATTAATCTATTTAAGGTAGGAACACCATAACCATTAGTGTACCCATAGTTTGAGGGTAGAGTTTCCTCAAAGTGTTCCCTAAAGTACCTTGAAACCATCTTCAAAGTCTGTTGAAACCATTTCCATATTTAATTGTAGTTGGTGAACTCTAATTTTTTCAAATTTTGGTGCTAGAATCATGGCAAATTTAGTAGAGTGTGGCTATGGGGTGCCCTAGGGAGATGTACTTTGAAAATTCATAGAAATTAGATGCCTTATCCAATAATTCTACCTTTTTTTTTTAAAATTTATGACTTTCAATAGCTAATATTGAAAAAATATTTTTTCTACAAAAATTTGCCCCCAACTATGTTGAATTGCTTAAATTGATGGTTATTGATGTTCCTACCTTATGAAGTAAATTGATTGAGTGACATGAATATTTGCACAAATGATTATCTTCTGTAATGGAACATTACACTTCAGTTGGTAACAAAGCTAAATCCTCTCTCTTAGTCAATTGATCATGTGTAGTCCCTTCCAAGTAGAACAACTTGGTCACTTGGTCAACAATCAAATTCTTAGGGGAAGGATTTTCATGGGCATTATAGATGCCTGACATAAGAAATTTTCTTTTTTCAATAATGTGTAAAATTCATTTCAAGAGCTGCTTAGAACTATGGTTTTTCTAAAGCTTTATTGGAGTTTGAAAAAAAATTCAAAATTCTATGAGAGCTTAATATTGTCCTTTAGGGGGGTAACTTGCTATTTATGTCCCGTAGACATTGCTAGTAGAAGTACCAAGATTCTTTATTCACTCTAGTCATTAGACTAGAATTAGTCCAAGCCTCACGTAGTTCTTCTTCTCATTGACCATGAATATAACTAGATAGGGGGTAGACTTAAATATTTTTAGAGATGTGTAGATGGGCATCGCTTGCCAAACCCTAGCAAAGAAGGTTCAATTTAGAGCTTCACACTTTAGGCTAGCAATCTCAAGGCTTAACAAAAAATGTACTAAACTTTGTACGGTGATTGCAAGAATACCTATCCTATTTTGTGTCACATGGTGTGTGTTGATTATTTTTTTGCCCATAACTTTTGTGTTTTGGCTCCAAATGACTCAAGATGTATAGGGAAGGTACTCATGATTATCATACACCTTCCCTAATTTTTTCACAATTTCCAAAAATAACTTACTATCCAAAAATAGACCCCAATTCAATGTCACAATTGCCAATTTGGAGGGGGTTCGTACTATTTAGAACCCCCCAAAAATAGATTTTGAGCTGAAATTTGGATGAGATGGTCCTCTAGTAGACTTGTAGCTATTCAAGGAAGGAATTTTAAAAATAGTTAATTTTTTGTGGTGTGGAAGTCTACAAAGTGAGCTTCTTTTTGCTTGCAATTTGTAACATACAAAATATTATTTTGGTGGGTTTTTTGGTGAATGCCCATCTCCATAGAGTTTTTGCAAATGGCCAATTTTTATTTTTTGAATTTACTTATTTTTAATATTTAAAAAAAATTAAAACATCAAGGTATGTATTTTCTTGAGACTTTGGACTTTTCTAGTTCTCCTACTTAGAGAATTTTTCTATGCATTTCCTTTGGTGGTTACCTTCATCTTAAAGGTATACACATTAGTCATATTTTTTTAATTTAAAAATTAATAATTTTCTAATTTTAAATTACTCCCCAAAAAATCAGCAAAATGCAACAAAATTGACATTTGTTTCTGACAATCACCATGTAGTCCTTTTCTACTAGTAAAAAAATATGATAATTTCCAATCATTCTTCTCACAAAAAAGATGAATCTCATTGATAAATTGTCCTACATCATTCCCTCATCTAGTCTCTACATTTTCTTCTTAAGTCTCCCTAATTCATGCCAAAAACAACAATAATCCAAAAGGTGTTCCCAAAACCATTATCATCACACAAAAAAAGAGCTCCTAACCCAAATTTTCATAAACTAATCTCTATTAATGATCTGATTTTCATCACTAATTTCATCTCACAATAATTTATTGTTAGTTTACTAACTTCCTGTAAAATATGCTAGCTAAATTACTATAAAATGCACTAAATTAATGTAAATCTTAGTGAGCTATTATAAGACCACTAATTTACTATCTTTTCTCCAATTTTAGTTGTTTAGAACTATATTAGTGGCCTAGTCTATGTTCTAACATAATTAATTAGATTTTAGTATTTTCGTATTTGCTATTCTTTTAGTTTTCAATTTTGTGTTTTTTCATATTTTCTTCTTTTAAATTCCTAATTTTGTATTTTTTGTATTTACTATTTTTTGGGTTTCCAATTTATCTCTAATGTCATTTCCTACTTGTAGTATTTTGCTTCCATTTTTTGCTAATTTTACCATTTGTTATCTTGTTGAATTTCCCAAATATTACTCAAATTTTTTTTCACTTTAAATTCCTATTTTTTTCCTATAATTTTTTCATCATTTTTCATCCTTTTCTCTTGATTGTATTTTCTAAATTTTGCACGAATTTCCTAAAGTCCTCATTGCTATTTAATGGGAAACTCCTAAATTCATACCTTATGTATTAATCCTTCTATTTAACATTCCAAATTTGTTTAAATTCATCCATTCATCCAATTTGTTTAAATTTTCCACATTCTAAATTGTGAGTCAATGTGGTGGGCTAGTGGCTCACATCACCACTCTCACTAATCAAGCTAGACATTTCTATACTCTCTAACAATGGGGGATATATTTTAAAGATTTTTATGTCTCTGCATTGGTCCTTGGTATAATTAACATGGCCCATGGATAGCTACCACAAGAGTTCTTAGAACATCCTATTGCTGAAGAGCATAGTTCTCCTGTTCCCAGTTCAGATGGAAAGGAGAATCCCTCCAGCCTTGTTTTGCGCCCGATTTAACTAAAGAGTTTCCTCATCTTAAATCCCGCAACAAATATCCAAAGATGACACAGTATGAGTGACACCGTAACTAGAGACATGGTTACCTCCAGTACAAGGCCGGAAAGTTCGAGACTGAGTCTTGCAGCGCAGCGAGACAGCTCTTTTCGTCTTTTTATCCCTGGCAAGCGGTGAGTGCGTCATCGACTGCAATCCCATGATCGATTGATTGTGGACTTCGATGCCAAAAGCATTTCCTTCCAAACCTGAAAGACAGAATTGCAAATGGATCAAAAGGCCGGACTGTAAAGCTTGAATTGAGATTCACTGATCGACAATCTGGGGTCCGTGGAGTCGTGGATCCCACTGCCCAGGCGTACGTAACTTTCGACCGGAAGAAAAAAGCAACTGACGATTCATGATCATGTCGATCCAGGACAACAACTCGATGGATAGATCGATCGACCAGACTTTTTCCTCTCCCCCTAAAGTTGGAGATAGTTTCTTCTGCAGCTCTTTTTCTTTTTCTTTTTGTACTTGTTCTTTTTGAAACAAATGAAACTGAATAATTTCACTGCCAGATCGAGCTCTTTTGCTCTTCATGAATTCCACGGTAAGCGTACTGTATGGTACAATACTCTCTCCTATTATTTTTACATTAGAATTAGAAAGTGGACGGTGATGGACCAAAAGTTAGAGAGGAAAAAGTCTGGAATAAAAACCGCTGGTTCTTAGCTTGCCGGAATCTAAGATTGAGGGAAACCTTGCATCCAGGGTTGTTTGGAGCGATACTAGCTTCGCGGCTCAAAAGTGAGGTACAATTTGAGGAGAGAATAATTATCTGGTGATATGTTCTTCCTTTCTGAACTACTACAAATCTTAGGATAATGTTGTTCTTTTTTAGATGAATGCGCACACTTTGGGATGAATATATTAATGTATGTCCATCCACATCTTGCATGTTACATCCATGTAGATAGATGTAGATTGCTTAAATATCACTTTAGTCAGTCCAGGGAGGATCGCTTTTGGCAATATCTGCAATAAATGGGAAAAAAAAATTGTATGAACCTATTACCATTCTAATTTGCATATTGGGCACCTTGAAGATATTCTTTGGGTGGTACTATTTATCTCTAAAAAAATGTACACTTTTTTCATGAGACAAACTCAAGTAGTTTAATAATTAAAAAAATAAAATTTCTCTAAGTTTTCAATGTGATTAGACCTAAAAATATAAAATGATTTTCTAGAATTTTCAAAAAGAAGGGATATAATTGCAATCAAGATGCACAAAAGCACAAAAATTTTCAAGTTCATTGGAATTATGCTTTAAAAGTTATTGCAAAAGACAAAATCGGTTTGGCAAAATGCTATCAAAAACAACTAGTCTTTCTTGCAATCACCCATTATATACACCTTCTATGGTTATATGTGTCAATATTATAGGTAACTATATTACAAACTCTTTTTCATGTTATATTATACCTATGTTATACTAACACAAGCTTATTAGAATGCAACAATGGTCAATTTCATTAAAATGGCGCTATTCCATTGAAATGGTGGGCCGTTTCGTTACTTTGGCATTTTAAGGTTTAGATCACGTTGTCGTATTGTAAATGTGTTCATTATGTGAAAATGCATAATTGTTTATTAAATTGGAGGGTTTTTTTTGTAGAGTTTCAAGAAACAAATGGGGTTATACTCCACTTGAACTCTTTTTTTTTACCTCTATTAGACAAACCTTTAGTTCTTTGATTTCTATACTAGAAGATATTTTAATATGTTAGTTTGTTAGGTTGAAGTTGTAAAAACAAAAGGTAAAGCTTATTTTACCTTTTTCCTTATTTTTATTTTTATTTTTAATGGATTAGAAATCCACATAGATGATATGTATAAACTTATCGAGAATAAGAAATGGCCCATGTGGGTATTATGGCCCATGTGACATCTGAGTGGCCAAAATCCACTTATTTAAGTGAATGGCATGGAGGTTGAGGTGGCGGATGAGGTGGAGGATCATCTTCTTCCTCCTTCTTGTTTGTTTAGGGAAGCCGTCACTTTGGGATGGAATAGCATTTTGTTCATGGAGTTTTTGGTAATGAATTTTTGAGAGCTTGTGTATCTTGTTTTTGTGTTTCCAAAAAGCTATCACTCATGAAGTTTGAAGTTAGTATGTGTAAGTTATGAGTCTGTGAGTAAAGTGTTGTGAAGCTGCCTCAAACTTTCAAGAGAGTGAGCTTTGAAAAGTTATGAAATGTGGACAGTACTTTTTGTTTGAGTGAAACTTGGGGAGCTTGTAGATATTCATGTTAGCTTTCCAAAATGAGTTTATTTTCTTGATTTGGAGGTAGTATGAGAAAGTTATGGGCTTGAGAGTGAAAGGGTGAAGGGATACTTTCGGGTTTTCAAGTGAGTGAGTTTTGAAAGGCTATGAAATGTGGTTAGTACTTTGTATTTGAGTGAAACTTGAAGAGCTTGTAGATGTTCATGTTAGCTTTCTAAAATGGGTTTATTTTCTTGATTTGGAGGTAGTATGTGAAAGTTATAAGCTTGAAAATGAAGTATAGGTGAACTGCCTTTAAGTTGGGAAGGGTGAACTTTGACCGACCATAAAAGTTGGACAGTATCTTAGTTTTGAGTGAATTTTGGAGAGGTTGTAGAACTTTTTGTTAGCTTTCCAGAGGCATATCACACTCTTAGTTTGGAGTTTTATAGCGAACTTGGCACTCAATCAACTATCAGACACTTGTTCAAGAGGAGTTCATGAAGGATATGACTTTGTTTCCACAATTTTTTACCATACATGGGGTATATTGAGACTCCATGACATCTTTGGAGGGGTATATGGAAGGGTGATAGTATTTTGATTCATATAGCATCATTGGGGGGATTTATTGTTATGTTTGTGACTTTGGCCACGGGATCTTCCATTATTTGAACCACATCTAGTTGCAGCTAAAAGCCCCGTGTTTTCCGAAGGCAAGGCCTCTCTACTCGACAACGTGGTCTAAAATCTAAACCTATCCTAGATGTTAAAAATCTAAATATGTCTTAGATGTTTGAAATCTAGATAGACCATAGATAACTTAGATCGTGTGGTTTAAAATTTATATAATTTTTAGATTTTTGAAATCTATAGGTGTCCTAGATATCCAAAATCTATATCAATCCCAAATGTCCCTTTAACAATTTAGAATGTACGGTCTGAAAAATAGCACACATAATATTGCCATTTTAACAAAATTGACCATAACATTGAATTGCATGAATTAGATAGCCAATTGAAGTTATACAAAACTGGATGAAAAACATTCAAGATGACATGATGAAACATTTTGGATGAAAATGTAACCACATTTGTGACATGAATTGTGACACTTTGTACTTGATATAATAGAAGTACATATATAATAAAAACCTTCAAATTGTTGTAGGTACATACCTACACCTATGTTCAAGGCTCATAGGCTCATGTCTACACATTCACACATTAGCATGGTTGTCACCATATCTAATACATTACTTTCTCAAAAAGATGATTGCTTGCATAATAGGAAACTTCATAACTTTCAAATCACTAATAATGGATAGTTCATTAACATGGTGGTATTCTATAAACTTGGCACTTTGAGATTCAGACATGTGGTCTGAAATGTATACCACTCCTAGATTACAAAGTGTGTCGTCTAAAATATACACTAGTCCTAGAAAATAAATGGAAAATGGTGTATGAATTCTGCCATTTTAACAAAAGATATATTTAATCCAAAGCTTTGCATGTAAACAAAAATTCAATCTATAATAAAATATTTTTAAAACTTTGATTTCAAGGTTTGTAGGATTTTTTTGTTGCCCAATGAGCTCTAGTTTGTAGTGAGGATGATGTAAGCAAATTTCTTGGAGACCAATTGAAAAAAAATTATATTTCTAGAAATTTCTTGTGTTTTTCTATCTTTCAAAAAATTATATCAAAATTTGAGATCATAGAAACTTGCCCAAACTTTCACTTGTCCTTAAGGGGACAATGGGACTTTGGAGGTCAGTAGATCATATATTCTTGCATTCTTGAAAGTCATTCATCAAACACTTTTAGTTCATGGCATCCTTATGGCAAAATGAAGTCCTAGAGTTAGTTGGCAAGAATATAATGATCATTTGCATATCATTGCTATTATATATACATTATTAATTAATCAAGGCTACTAAACATCTTCACTAATTTTATAGAATTATGGGATATTTTCAACTTTTCCTCTCAATTTCATATTCAAGTAGATGTCTTTTTGTCCTAACACCTACTAAATCTGAAAAAGAATTGAAACTGTCAATCATGTTTAAAAAGAAACAAAGTTGCCTACATTTTTTTGCCTCTAAGATTTGGCAAACCCCAAACTTTTGCCTATTTAGATTGCCAAAATGCAATTAAAAAAATTCATTATTATCATCACAAAGGCAAGAGGCAGGATTTTTTTAGCAATATATACCCCCCCTTGTTGCTAGTTGATATTGTTTCATTAGAGATTCTTTTTCTCTAATCGATTTGGTCCTATTTGTTACATTTGGTGCGATGCAATAACTACACTTAATTGTAACTTGTCTATAGAACTATCTCATCTAAATTATTGCCTAAAATATACATCCTCTTAATATGAGAGCATAGAGTTGATTTTGAATACATCTATTTTCAACACTTTGAAATTTCATATTTTAATCATAGTTTATTCATATGTTATTCAAAAATTACATTTGGAGAGAATTTGGAACTTCCTTTTGATTTAGTAAGATCCAACAAAAATTGAGAAAATTTAATGACTGGAACAAATTTCAATTTCTTATTCAAACTATTTTAGGTGTCTAAAATTGTTTCATTATAAAAGTGGAAAATTTTGAAATCTTGGATTTGTGCCCATCCAAAATATTAGAATTATAAGGTGTGAGGATTTTGTTGCCAACTTAAACCCCTTAGTGCACTTGAAAGACATGATTTTCAACACTTGAATGCTCCTTTATCAAAATATTGACTACAAAGTTTAAATTTTTGTATTGTTTGTTTGCCCCTCCAAGCCTTACTTCATCTCGGGTTTCACTGTAGTTTATCCTTGTAATGAGGGTGATTGCAAGAAACACTTGTCATATTTTGTGTCACACATTGCGTATTGATATGATTTTTGGCCATAACTTTTGTGTTTTGACTCTAAATGACTCAAGATTTATAGGGAGGGTACTCATGACTATTATAGACCTTTTTGATATTTTTGTCATTTTCAAAAATATAATTTACTATCCAAAATTAGAGCCCAATTCAATGTCATACTTGCCAGTTTGGAGTTTTTTAGTACTATTTAGTACCCAAATAAACAAATTTTGAGCTGAAATTTGAAGGAGATGGTCTTCAAGTAGACTTATAGCTAATGACCAAAGGAATTTTAAAAATAATGAATTTTATGTGATGTGGAAGTCTACAAAGTGAGCTTCTTTTTGCTTGCATTTTGAAACATATGAAATATTATTTTCATGGTTCTTTTGGTGAATGATCTTCTCCATAGAGTTGTTACAAATATCCAGTTTTTATTTTGTGTATTTTCTTATTTTCCTTATTTTTGAACTAGCTAATTTAAACATCAATGTACCTATTTTCTTGAAATTTGACACTTTTCTAGTTCTCCTACTTAGAGAATCTTTCTATGCATTTCCTTTGGTGGTTACCTTTGTCTTAAAGGTATATACCTTATTCATATTTTTCAATTTAAAAAAAAATTATTTTTCTAATTTTAAAGTACTCCTGAAAAAACCATGAGTACTATTGAAAACACAACAAAATTGACAAGTGTTTCTTGCAATCACTCATGAAAGCAATTTCATTGTATTGTGTTCAATCTATGGGCTATCTGATTTTGAGTCTTCCTCACCCTTGGATTATCCCTTAAGAACGTTGCAAACACTAAGTGTCCAATGAATGACAAAGAAACTTTCTTGACATGGTTTGCATTGTCCCTTCCTTTTTGCAATGAAGTTTCCTTGCATTTGCATCCACAAAGAATTGGATTCATTTATGTCAAAAATAAAATAAAATGAAATAAAAAAAAAAGAAGTTTGAAATTATGGAAACTCCTCTCCATTTTTCCATTTTTCTAAGTGGGAGTTGTGATCAAGTTACAAACATCCCCAATAGAAGAAACTGAAACAATTTAGATCATTCATGGATATCAATGCCTAGAAATCATAATGGTATTTTTTTTCATTTGTATGGATTGAAGTGAGGTGTAGCTCAATTCCAGTGCATCATGTAAGCTTTCTCGTCTCCTTAATATATAATTAATGATGATTTGTGTACTAATAAATCTCATGTCTATCTAACTTATGCCGGTGATGCCGGATCATGCGATATTTGAAACGCTCACTAATACAATGATGTCTGCCACTCATTCTTACAACAGAGGAAGAGATTGAAATCCGTGGGAATGAAATGAAATTCACCGGAGTTGCTGAATTGACACTCGAACTTGCTGTGGAATCTGAAAATGCTTGATTGTAATCTTGCCTGGACAATGCCACTATCCAACCCTATTTTTTTCTTTCTATCTGGAACGTAAAATTTTAATTCATTGACACAAATGAAAAAAATTTCATTGCAGAAGAGAGAATTGAATAAATCAACTATCCATCACTGGTTTGACGTTGTTGTTTGACGTTGTTGTTATGAATGATGCGTGGCATTGTGTCGACTGGTAACTAAGCTAATATACTAGTAATCCAGTCAGCCTGGTGCAACAATGAAGGTCCCTTCATTTGTTTAATTTCATAAAATAAAATAAAAGATAAAAAAGAAACGCGCTTCAACAGTGTTACTTAGTAAGTGAGTCAGACTGAGCTTCATCAACTTGAATGGGTGATCTTACATGCAACTAATTCAATTGCCGGACTGCCGGTCAGGTCTGTGATCAGCATACTGTGCAGTTCTATGCAGCGCTCTCACATTCAATATCTGAAAGCAGTTCAAATTTATACTAACCTGTTAGGGTAGGTGAAATTTTTCCACAATGCAACTGGCGATGGCCTGAGTCTTCAGTTTTGGAGTAAACCAAAGGGGCTACATTTTAAATTTTTCATACGCATACGAGAAGACTACTATCATGATAAATGATTTTGTGAAACAGAAGCGCTACCATTTTCATTTTTTGGTTGATAGTTTGCTAGTGTCAAAAAGATTTTGTATCAAAGAAGTTGCAACTTCTCTAAATTTTTCCTAGTTTCACTAGCGAGAAAAAAATGGAAGTGGCATCTAAGCCAAGTTGTTTAATGTTTTTTGGACCTTCAAGGAATTAGTTTTGAATTTTGAAGTTGGAATCACATATGGCACTAAAAGTGTTCATCTTGGTCCAACATGTTTGTTGTTGGTGCACGCACAATTTGACAAATTATACAATTGGTATATTGAAGAAAGCAATATGTAAGTTAGAGAACACTTTTAGAGCATGAGCTATTATAGGACCTCCTACCATACTTCTAGATCTAGGGTGGGAGAGGGGGATGAAAGCAACACAATAAGGAGGTGAAAGAAATAGAAAGAGGGTTGATTGTTCCAATGTAAAGAATCCAAGAGAATGTCTAAGCTACATAGATAGCCCAGACATTAGAGAAATTTTGGACTCTCCTAAGGGTTGCCAAGAAGTGCCGAGAGGGTCCCTCAATACATTACATTTATTTTGCTTGAGGAATTTTTCCCCTATTTCTGCACTTCGTCACTTCCAAATGTCAAAGCATTCACTCTCAAGTACTATTAGTTAGGGTTGTGACAAGTGTTAGTTTTGATATTTGAAAGCACCCTCGAAGCACCTCCCTCTAACAATTGTGGAATAGAAAACCAAAATATACTTTTGGAACTCCCAATATTCACACAAGGTGAATCTTTGTTTTGTCAGAAAATTCCCTCTTCTGAGTAGCTTCAATAGGCTCCAAAAATAAATTGGCTTGTCAAACCCTTGCATCCCTTCGGAGAGTCTAAAATTTTTCTAATGATTAACTCCTACATGACCATTGTCCCTTCAAGGGACAAATGAGATTTTGAGCAAGTACCTACGCTCTCAATTTTTGTCTTGATTTATTGACACTTTTTGGGAAGATAGAAAAATTTATTAGCTTCATGGGAAATTGGGAATATAATTTTTTTCATTTGGTGAGTGGGGACAAAAGTTATGCCCAAATAAGCTCAAAATAGAGTAAAGGGGGCATGAGAAAAAATTCAAAATTTTTTAATTTAATTTGTTTTAATTTGTTTTCCTCAAAGATTATATTTTTTTTCTACACAGAAAGCTTTGATTCATTCCATTAGAATTTGTTATGAGAAGGTTGTGGACAATCTTGTATTTCAAGCAATTAGAGCATCTTCTTGAAAAATAACTTGAATGCAATTTTTACAATTTAAGAGAAAAGGTCCATATGGTTTAATTTTCTTGCTAGAAGTCTAGAACAATCTCACTATTGGGATTAGTGCATTTTAATTCCATCTTGGAGACACTAATAATATAGATTTTCCTTCTATCTTGTACCTACTTCTACTTAATAATTTTTAAAAGTTTAATAAAAATTCATTTTTGTTGTATTTTCTTTTTTTTCCTAGACTCTCAACTCAATTCTCCACCGTAAAGATTTAAAGCTCAAAACTTTGTAGTGCAAAAAATTAAAGTTAAGAAGGTTAAAAGTCAAATAATCTAGTCTTGCAATGTGTTTGAAAAAATTGTTTCCCTCACTTTAAATACAAATATCTTGCAATGTGAGCAACCAAAATTTCAGAAATTTTTCCACACATTCTTATACTAGTTAGATGGTTAATTTCATTAAAATGGCAATATTATTCTGCCAATTCTGACATATTCCATGCCATTTTAATGGACTCTCATGCAATTTCTAACATATTTTGTGCCATTTTATTGTAATACCACCATTTTAATGAAATTCACTATTTATGTGTAATATCCTATAGTTAGATGTGTAAAATATTACAATTTTCAAATTTTTTACTCTTTGCTATATGAATTGTACTTTTAGGTGTTTTTTTTGCAAAAAGAAGGCCTTGTTCCTCTAGGGGTTAAGCCACCCCAATTCCAAATCCATAGCCCATAATGAAATCTAGCTATTCAACGACCTTGTGGATGGTGGTTGACTTTTTTCCCCATCTATCAAGTTGTTCACACCTTATCTCCCTAGAGTCAATTCAAATGTGGAATGTGACAAAAATGAAGTGATTTTAGCCCTTCAATTACAATGGGCATGTAGTTGTAGGATTTTCCAACTAAAATGTTTTTTGAAATTTAGCAATATTTGTAACCACTACTTTTATGTGTTTGCAAACATCTATCATTTTAAATAAACCTTGTCACACAATTTGTCATGACCCATAACCCATTGTTACAAATATGGTCATGATTTAATCTCCAATATTTCATCCTATCAATAGGATAACTACACCTAAAATTATACAAATAAGCAATTTTGCATGGTTTCCATTTTTATATTGAAAAGCTTTTCATAGGTTTTTGTTGGTAGTCAAAAGGGGATTCTAGATTCTTATAGAATGCTTTTTTTGGACACCATATGAATAAACTACAAATTTTCAAAGTGTTGAAAATAGGTGTTTCTTAAACCAACCATACACTCTCATGAATAGTGGGAGTACATTTTAGGCAAGAATCTAGACTGATTGGTTTTAGAAAGCAGTTGAAATTAAGTGTAGTTCCTTACATATTCTCCTAAGTTCAATGTTACACTGCAACAGGTCTTTACTAGTATTTATTACTTAGTTGAAAATCTGACCTAATTTCTTACTTCACTCAGTCCACGGCACAATGACACATATGATTGCTGTGCAAATTAAGAGTTTATTGATCAAGGTTTAGTTCCACGAATAAATTAAAGTAATTTCAGAAAAGCAGATTATGATCTAAGTTTGTGATTTGGCAGTCAATACTTTCAGCAGTGGTCCATCTCGAAATGCAACTCCTGACATTGGCTTTCCAGTCCAATCATTTGGACAATTGCCAGATGAATGATAGTTTCCTTTGCTGGTTAAGCAGGTCATTGTTGGAAAAATAAGTTGAAAGTCAAAAGAACTGACGTGGGCCACAATAATCACGATGTTGCTGGTTAACTTGTATTCAAATTCTAGAGTCCCGCACCACAGAGTGAACTTCATTACTAGCAAATATTAAGTACGCATTTTTTTCTTGGGCGAAATTTCTCTGAGACTGACGGATGCTGAGTGACCGCTTTGGCTTCGTCCCCTCCAAAAAATGGCACTGCATAAGTTAGGCCAACAGGGGTGACACTGATCTCAAATAAAAACGTTGCCAGCAATTGCAAGAGCTTTAAGAGTTGTAAGCTTTTTGAGTTGGCCACGACTTTTGGAAGTGAGATATTCTTACCCAAAGGCTGCAAACAGGCAGGATCAATGATCCGCTTGTTTTTTCTCTATTAAACAAAATTATGGCTATCGTTTTTTTCTTTTGATAATTTTCTGATTGCTCAACTCTGAAATTTATTTCAGCTTCAAATTTTTGCTCTTGAGATTCCGGCTTGAGATTGTGCCGTGATGCCAACACAACGGCTTAAATTCCTGTTCAGACTGAAAACTCTCTAATTAGTACGTAATGCTCTCCACTCTCTCTAATTACATTCAGCCTCCGTCAAGGACAAAATGGGCTTCTAAAGACTGAGGCACAGACTCCGTCTGGCATGGGAAATGTGTCCACTTACAAGATGGCTACAAATATGACAGACAGATTCTGAGTATTGCAGGGAATGTGCAATTAAAGAGAGACATAATTAGAGAGGGTTGAGTGTACCATACTACCATTCCAAGCAGCAAACACATTCTGACAGGTGGTGGTGCAGAATGGAAATTATGCTTTGCAAAGTTTGACCTGTAAGAACTGGTCTCCCAATGTCAACTTAACTCATCAGCCTGATATTTGACTATACTCGGACTTAGCTGCGCGCAGCAGTCCAGCACTCATCACTAACTCCTCAATCTCTTCTTCTTCCAACTTCCAAGTACCAAGCTAGTGCTTCATATTATTTCCACATGCCGTTTCCAGGTTTTCCACCAGGTTTTCCAGTTGTCCTGGGCCTAACAAATCACAGTCCAACCCCATTCCATCAATGTATCGATCTCGAGTCCACTGCAGCCTAATCATTGGGTTTGAACACCAGCCTAGCTAGCTAATGCTCCCACAGTCCCACCAAGACAAGTGCAGATTTTAACTGATGAAGGCTCTCCACTGGTCTACAGAGACAAATGGAGGTACTAGCTGTACTGTACATGCAAATGAGTTGAATCCCATCAGGGGTCACTAGCTTGAAAAGGAGGCTTCCTGCGTGCTAACACGGATTCAGTGTTATCGTTTGGATTAGTAATTAGTTCTGACGCGACCGCTCAAACCATGCTTAGTGTGTACTTCGAGCTACGAAGCTCAATCATGCTACTAAGTACCACTCAATCATGCTGGATTACATCTAGATATATCACCAGCTGCTTGCGATATTTCCTAGATCTGCCTTTACCCGTCCAGGGAGTCAATCTGTACGCTTCTGAGTGCGGAAAAAAAACATTCCAACTTCTTAAGTTCAAATTGCTTCTTGTCCTGCACTGGTTTCTGCAAGTGGTCTCCTTGACAGACCATCCGTTGGACCAGACAGAGTTTGCAGGCTGGCTGGAGTGTTTTCAGAATAACCAAATCAAACTGGCTTCTTTTTCCTTCTTGAAACAAACCTTGGAATGAAAGTCCAATGTTTAAATGAAAGGGGAGAACAATCCAGCACCAGAAGCCGAAAGTCCTGACAGCCAGAGGATCACTCACCTTCGCCCGGTTGAAAAACCACCAAGCCTGTACCAAGAGGTTTCCAAGGTTTCCGCTCTGTAAGCACGTTGTCTTTTTTTTCTTCTTCTTTTCTTTTAGAGCATATTCTCTTTTTTGACAAAAGCTTTCACTTCAAACATGGAAAGTCAGTTAATAGGACTTCAAGATTGGACCACATAAGCGGGAGACATGCATGGTCTACGTAGACTAGAGAGATGTCCAAGAGAAGACCCAGAACTAAGTCTATTTTGTAATGTTTTCTCTTGTCAAGGGTCATTTACCTTGTCTACACAAACTCAAACCACCTTTGCCCTTTCCACTAGTGCAAATCTTGCAATTTCTCCTCTTATGATTGCAAGTTTGCTACCAAATCGGGCACACAATTCTTCTTTCCTCAAAGTACTAAATAATCTTCCCTGCTTAGGGACACGATTCTGAAATCACCTACTTTTGCGGGCCAGCTCTGATACCTCCTATTATGTACTTCCAAGCACTATACTATCACCAACACCGCTCAAACCATCAGTGCATTAGTAATTTGCACTGCAACAGGACCTTGAAGATTAATATTGTAAGTTGCTCAGGAGCCTATTTGGGATGCATCAATACTTTAACTCCAGTTGTCTCTGTAGCCACGACTGTGAAAATGGAAGCTTCGGTCATACTTCAGAGGACGGTGTGAGGGATTCCGGTGAACGTACGCAAGTACGGCAACAAATATTTCAACGACAAAGATGTTGTTCGGACGGTGGAACCGGAAGTTCTTCAGCCGCTCAGCCTGCTTCTAAGAGATTATATTCTGTTTGTCTGGGGACTGGAGCTGTCCTTTTCTCTTTTCTGTTAATGAATAGAAAGGAAGATTTTCATTTCAAACGGAAATTATTAATAATTATCAAGAAACCAGGATCCTATTCAAGGTGTGGAGGCGTACTGTCTTCGCACTCCCCCAAATCTTAAAAAATTAGCCTTTGGGGCTTCTTGTGAAGATCTGTGGACGCCATAGCTACATACCCTGAAGCAAGGTTGGGTGACTCGGGTCCCGCAAATAGGCCTTCGTGGAGAGGGTGATACTTCTCAATTTTGTTGCAGTTTTGTATCTCGCTCATTCTTTGTTAAAGGACGACCGTAGATGATGACAAGGACAAGCTCATCAGAACGACAAAGAAAAATAAGATAAATGGGCCAAATGGGTGTTTTCTAATTGATCACTCACTGTCCTGGTGGTGCAGGACTGATCACAATGTTTCTGTTACAAAAGAAAGTCACTTCAGTGAAAAGTGGACACCAATCCGGCTGGCAGATAAGGACCCTAGAGGCGGTGGTACTGTTTCTGTTGGTGCAATTCTAGGACAAGCTGGGCTTTTTGTGGTAGCTAGAGCTTTGAATTCGGTGCTATTACAGAGGAGGACGGTGTAATGGCCCTCACCTGTGTTTATGCAATTTGTGCCACTTCGCTTGAGGGTATATTGGATTTAGCTTCTGGAATTCTCAGTCGCTGCTGTGCATCTGGCAAGTGCTGCACTGAACGAGAAACCTGAGTATTTATTTATCTCGAAGTGATTTAAGATATATAGCCTTCTTACAATTATAGGGTAATTAAACGACTTTTGTAATAAAGGATCGAGTGGACTCAGCTGGAGCTTTGAAGCCTGTAATCATAAGATGTAAACTAATATTCGGTAACCTTGTAGTGGCATCGTTAGTAGAACTGTCTTAACTGATTCTTCATTCGTTCACTCTGATCTTTGGACTAAAGTCCTAATCTCATCTTGTTAAAACGGCAGAGTCCAGTTCAATGAATTTGGTACAGTTTCATCTGACTAATTGAAACCTCAGACCTAGTTTTCACAGCATTTGAAAGTGCTAGATTTCGGAGCTCTGGGCACTTACTTGTCACAATTTTGGCTCTCAAAAACAAGCCATCTTAATGATTTCATATGATCATGTGGGCTAGTTTTCAGCAACTCTAAGGGAAAGGCATCACTCGACAGAAGTTGAAGGATGTCGTCCTCAGCTCGGGGTTAATAAATACAAGAGGAGCTAGATAGAAAAGCATACGAACTAGAAATTCGGCCGCTTACGACGAAATTACATTGATACACTAGGAGGAAAGGTTTCAAATTAGAAATCCGTCACGTCGACCGAGATGGATCCTTTCAACCTAGATACCGAATACCTTTCCGACCGATCCAAGTTTGCACAGCTTACAAGATCCCTCTAATCATTATCGTAGATTCTGCAACGAAGGACAGCCTAATGTTCGCAATGATCGAGAAGTGAAGAAAGTAATATTAAGCTCCACTAATTTGTCCTCATAGTACGTGTGACGCTAATTTAGCTAAGGCACACTTTCGAATTAGTGCACGTTGAAGTATTACTGTATCGTACCAAATTCCATAAAAAAACACTTTGTAGTGACACTGATTTTCTAGGTCCGTGAAGCTAATTTCCCCTCACTAATAGGACAAATCAGTACAGCGTTTCCAATGGGTGGTAAACTGGGAGCATGCAAACCAAAAGTGTTTTTTCCCCCTAGACGGTGACCTCAACCACAAAGGTTTCGGTGCAATATTGAACTTTGCAGTGCCTGCTGCTGACAGCGAAGAATCATTATCTGAATACTTTTAACTCTTTGCCTGGACCCAGAGAATGACGAGGCCGAGCTCATCAAGAAATGTCGGTTAGGGGAGTGTATTGTAACTTATCGAGAGACTCGAAGCATGAATCAAAGCTTTCCCTTAAATTGGCTCGTTGAATAAAATCATTCGGTCGAGAATGACAGATAGGGAATCACTATAGAGTGCTTTCATGGTGGTAAATGCAACTAGCTGTTGCTTGTAATGAGAGATCGACTGAGAGAGTTCTGCACCAGGTGATGGCAGGAAATATGGAAGCGGAAGTTTATTATAACTCGAATTGTTTTCTCTTTGCCTTCAGATAGCCATTTAATCCACCTTCACGTATCAAATTGCAAAAATATAGTGCCATAATTCACAATTTATGTGTGAACTTGAGATCGAACTTTTAAATATTGATTTCTCCCTAAGCTGGCATTCGGAACTTCTCGAGTTCTCGACCTGGCATTTCTAGCTTGTTGAGTGCTCGCCAGCTAGGTTATAAGATTGGCATTGCATTCTTAACAGAGATTTGCTTGTCACTTGGTGTGCATTAATGACTGGCTTCGTTTACCAATACCTTAGACCGGGCAGTGCAAGCATAAATAGCTAGTCTGATGAGGCAGTAGAACAATCATGATCTTTTTCGCCTGTAAGTACCTTGGAAAGAATTAGGAAGACTGGCTGAAGGTCAGTCCGGTGGAAGATTTGTGTGCGGCTCGTTGCTTAGAATAGTGTCTGTCGACACAGAAGTAATAATTGTGCACTAGCTGCCTCTCTAGAGCTTGCTGCCAAAGGGTGACCCATAAATCTCTGCACATCGAGCGACGCCCCAGTTCTCCTTTTCTGCAGGGCCATTAATGACGAAGTTAAATCAAGAGCCAGGGTAGGTGGTTTTGTGTTCGCCGACCGGGAAATGCGGTCATCGGGCCCCTGCACACCAGAACAAACAGACAAACACCGCCATGCCAGTCACAAGCTTGAAAAGCTTCAGTAAGCAGGCAGGCAGCGCGCTATCCAAAGTGACCCTACCCTTGAGCTTATAGTTGCATCCACTCACCAGCCACTTACAGCGTGCACCAATAAAAGACCTACATTTGGTTGCTACAATCTTGGTCCGATCAGTTGACGAGGAAAAGGCTAGGACTCGTCACCTGCATTGACAAAGCCAGCTAGACATTCCACCTGCACTTTTACGTTACCACGAGTAACTTCGTTAGGACAAGTCAGCTTCAAGCGAATACCTATACAACTTAAACGGTTGTACCACCTGCAGAGAGATATCAGAGAGATGGTTTGAATTCTGTGGCAGAGCTCCACATCCAAGTGATGAATCTTTGGAATGCTGATGCCGGCTTTGCAAATGAATGGTAGGGCTCGGATCATGGAGATGGGGTTGCAGGGGTACTTGCAACGTCGACTATTCAACAAATGTGAGGCAAGAGTGGCGATGACGAATGTCTGGACACCCACCCTAGTTCGTGTCATGCTATCACCTGCTCCCTGCAGTTGATATTCCTTGCTCAGGCAATGCATGCCAAATGCAGCCAGACTGGAAAAAGCTCCTACGCGTGAAAAGCAATCAACCAGTGAGATGAGACAGCTAGCGGCGCCTACGCATGGCCTTCATCAATAACAGTTATTGCTAGATATCTAATAGACTTGCTGTTCATTGTCACTCGAGTCCAAACGATCAGACGGTCGATTAGTTCCACCACTGTTCCTTTTCCTTAAAGGGACGTGTAAATTTTTGACACGTACAATTAAAATTCAAACCAAGACTCAGAAACGATATTCACAAACAATATTCAAAAAATATTAATACCCAAGCACATTCCTCCACGGTCCCTGGACAGGCTCTTTGGAGATATGAGCATCATGACGTCTCCGTTCCCGACGGTGCAGTGTCGATGAAAAGTTGACGTGGGAGGTGGAATGATGAATCTTCTAGTTTGAATTACATCTCCGGCACAGTAGAGTTCTGGAAAAAATAATCTCACATTCTCTCAGACAAGGATAAGATACATGACTTGATGCAGCTCCCCTGATTCCCAGCAACTTACAGAGTCCAGCAACAAAGCACTGGGGCAACGGAGGAATCAGTGCTGTAGTTAAGGGTGTGTCAGAGGCAAGAATATAAATCAAGGAGTGATCCCATATTCCAATTTGAGCAAAACTGAAGGGGTTATTATTAAGTTAATAGTTCATGGAGCCAATACAAGGCTAGCTGCGCCTAAGCGGAGTTAAGCTTAAAGGTTACATGGGACAGAAATAACCTAGGGTGACTTGATCTCTTAACTTACGGTAGTGATATTGGTCTGGGTCCGCCCTTGGCTTCATTCTCCAGGTGGTTGTATTTTATCTCGATTCATCTGCCGCTAAAATAAATTCAATGCGTGTCAAAATATAAAATAGTATAAAATAAAATAATGAATAGTTTATGACAATCACTGTGAGGGAGCTCCGTCGCTTTTGTGCCCCCTCTTGCTCGGGTCGCGTATCCCGGGCCTGCGGGAACCCCGCGATTGGCATCAAAATCTGCCATGCGTGAAACAGTGGCCGATATTATTAGCTACGGCCTCTTGTATTGTATATTCCTCCGGTACGGACAAGCCTGTAGTGTTGAAGTTTTTCACGCCGTGGGTGCGTCTTTTCAATCTTTACTCTTCCTGTCTCCGACACTGTCCGAGAGAATTCGACCTTTACCCCCGGCTCCCGCCTGCCCCCGCCCTACCCTCCCCAGTCACGTCTTCACAAAACTTGCATAAAGGCCAACCAAGGAACTATTCCTGCTGACAAAGATTCAGCACCCCGATTGCGCAATCCCTTTTAACTGAGCTCCGAGTCATGTTGCTTGCTTCGTGGACACGGAAGGAAAGAAGAATTCCTTTGGAATCATAATAAGTTAACTGATGATGCTTGTCCAGAGGCTTCGGTGCAGTTCTGTTTGCACTGTGCTGCCTCGCTCAGTGGCAGCCGGGGTGGTACCCTACATAATGAAATTAGGTTGCCTTAACAATTAGGTTGCCTTTCCCTAAGAAAGTTACTTTAGAAGCCATTAAAGTCAACAAATAAGTCAAAAATAATAATAACAAAAATTTAAAAATAAAATAAAATAAAATAAGTCAAAAAATAATTTTAGAGATATTTCTATTTGTGCACATGGAGGTTCATGTCTTCATGAGTCCCAATTATATCAATACCTAATTCAAAAGTAATTCATTCTTATATAGTAATTATAGTAAATATTTATTTAGTATCAAATGATGAGAAATTCATGAAGGCAACCTAATTTCACTATTCAATATAGATATTTGGCTCTTCCTCATTTCCTCTAGTTCAACAATTGGATGAAGTCTAGTTTCAAAACTTCCATCAATTTTTTTGGGCTTTTGTTGAAGGGAGAAGAAATGACAAAGCTTGGAGGAATTTAACCCAAGCTAGAATTTCACAAAGTTTTTTATTTTAAATGTCTTGAATGCTTTATTAAGAAAATGTAGCTCCAATAATTTTTTTTTTCTAAAAATATTAAAATTATAATTTGTATGACACTTTGAAGGTAGCCTCTTGAAAGCTTAAAGTAAACTACTTTTGAATTCTTCCATCAAATTTCTCTTATGACCCCAAGGAGTACACCAATTACATGATATTTATCACTATGATCTCCATTTTTGCTAAAAAAAACATACAATTTTAATCATTTTTTTCATTAGCAAAATTTTATAAAGAAGTTACTTGTTAAAATCATATGAATTTCATTTTGATGTTTTAATTATGAAAAATGAAGCTAAATTTTGAATATATACTACTACTTGAGCAAAATCTCAAATTTTTTAAGCTATTTTTTAACCCCTAAGAGCTCCTACGTCCATTTTCTAGACGATGAACAAATTGAAACTAGAATTTCATCCTCCTAACTACTTGGATGATATTTTTTTCTAATTTGTGGAGATAGGTTATCAAGTTGTTATCTTATCTAATGGTCGGATTTGGTGTTACTAGAGTACATATTTTTCTATAATTACAAACATGCAAGTATGTCAAGTGGTCAAACTGCATTGACTTTAGTTGAAAATTGGATTTGCCAAAATGAGGTCATAGATTTGAAGAACAAACAAATTTCAAAAAATCACCATGTAAAGAGAACCTCATTTCAAATCCATTCCAACAAATTTTACTCAAAAAATGATAATATTTTGCTTGTAATGGAATTTTGAAGGAATTTTGGAATTTCTCTTCCAAAATTTATAAAAAAAAAAGATTGGTGATAGAATTGGTGAATCTAACCATACGAATGGAATCCACAAATCATAATCTACAACTTTCATTTGTATGTCAATTCCAAAATATGCTTCCAAATAGCACTTTATAATGATTTTTCTCAAATTGTCAATTCTAGAGATGAATCTTGACATTTAGGGGTTAAACCATTAAAGATTGTAGTCAATTTTGAAAGAGGGCAAGACGTTTTTCGGTTCTATACTAAATATGATTAAAAAAATACCAAATCGAGATAAATTCCATAGATCTAAACATACCAATTGAAAGAGTCAAAGAAATGTGGATGCTTGGAGTTCCACAATGCATTTTGTGGCAATTGATGGCTCCCAATGTAGATTTGCACTTGGATTTGCATGTTTTCGACCCATGTTTCATTTGTTTTTTCAACTCCTAAATTGCATGCCAACACAAAATTTCCCAATCTTTGTACCAATCCATTCATTTCTAAATTCCCCACACACATCCCCTTTCATCCAACTCCAAATTCATTCTTAGACTAAAGCTTTGGCTACTAGTGAAAAAGTGTCAATTTCAACCCAAAAGTGGTTGCCCAA